>FR989890.1:0-747500 GCA_905404145.2 Biston betularia | reverse complement strand
TAATCTCTTCAATACACGTACGTCGAGTTATTTTTCGCTCTATTGATACAAATATCTGGATTAGTTTACTATAAACGTTATTTGGACTCTGATATCGCTTTTATGACATAAGATTTGTTTACTTCACGTCATGAATTGTAAAAATCGAAGACGTGACAGCTTTAGCCTGCCCGATGGGGTAAATTAAAAAAAAAACTTGTCAGTTTTTCTTGTCAAAGTTAATCAAATGTGTTTGTATACGACAGCCCTGTTGGCTCATTGGTAGCATGTCTGCTTCAAGAGCTGTGGGGCGTGGGTTCGATTCCCACCTAGGACAAGCATTTTGTGATATAAAACCAAATGTTTGTTCTGTGTCTGGGTGTACTGTATGTATTATAAGTATGTATTTACAAAAAAAAAAAAAAATTAAGTATTCTATCAGTTATCTGACTCCCATAGTACAAGCTTTGCTTAGTTTGGGGTCAGATGGCGCTGTGTGTAATGCCCTGCGATATTTATTATTTTTTTTTTTTTACTTTTTTGTTTAATATTGCAAAGGCATATTCTACATATTCACCCTACACACCCTACCTCAAGACGTCATAACTATAAAAAGTTTGAAAACGTATTAGAATTAAACTACCGCATAGAAAGCCAAAATATTCAAAGTAGTTTCATAAAATAAAGTTTACTATCAGTAAAAAATATAAAATGAATACAAAAAAAAAAAGCTTCACATACCGAAATGGGCTTAGCACCGACGTCAAACAAATCAAGTTTTTCGTTTATTAAGATTTTGTAATAATTTAATATTTACGTAGGTAAGTTATTTTAAACGAAATTGGAAATCTGTAAAAGTGAACTATTACACATTACTATTCTTTGAATTAAATGTCTATTTTTCGATTTTTAGTGCTGATGTTTTTTTTTTGAAGTCGGTTTTACTTTTTTTTTTTAATGTTTGTTTACTACATATTTGTCCCATATTTTATCATTTTTTATCAGGATTAATTTTGTTATATTTGCGTACAGGTGTTGGCTCTGACACCGTTATACAAACTGGTCCCACTGCACGCGGCCGACCCGCAGTATACGGCGCTCGCTGACCCGCTCCTCACGCACACATACGAGTGAGTACACCCTTCGGACGTACAGCGACATCTATCCAGCGTCGGCGGCAACAGGATGCCACATTTCTATCCAACAAAACTGGCTACATGGTTTTTTTGCATGGCATTTTGCGAGAGCCGAGTATTTAGCTATATTCCAAGTGTTTTCTAATACATATATTTTATTCGTGTCAGTTTTCCATTCATATTTAAAAATAACATCAAAAACGGCAAAATAATAACACATGCCAATAAAATAAAATGTCAAAATCATACATGAAATGTCAAGAATTATAGTCAAATTCATAACACGTGCCAATATAATGAAATGTCAAAATCATAACACATGCTAATATAATGAAGTGTCAAAATCATAACACATGCCAATATAATAAAATGTCAAATTTATAACGCATGTCAATATAATAAAATGTCAAATTTATAACGCATGTCAATGTAATAAAATGTCAAAATCATAACACATGCCAATATAGTGAAATGACAAAGTCATAACACATCAATATAATAAAATGTCAAAATCATAACATGTCAATATAATAAAATGTCAAATTTATAACGCATGTCAATGTAATAAAATGTCAAAATCATAACACATGTCAATATAGTGAAATGTCAAAGTCATAACACATCAATATAACAAAATGTCAAAATCATAACATGTCAATATAATAAAATGTCAAAATCATAACACATGTCAATTTTAAGGATTGTTGCTATAGAATTATTTTGTCACAGACACGGCGACACCCAGCAGAGCCACGTGTTCGCGCCTCTACACGACTTCATCACCCCGGACCACATCACCCTCTTCATCACCAACCTGTGAGTACATCATACAACCCATTATAATTATACTATCTTTAGATGAAGTTGTCGCAACTTTTTTAAGATTTTGTTTTTAACTATTTATTTGTTTTGGCAGTGATAGGAATACGGATAGTTTAAATAGAACAATAAAAAAATTGAGCCTTAAATCCTAGTCTTATGACTTGAGTTCCCTTTAAAGACTTCTTATTAGTCCTTATAGAAATAGAGTCAAATCCGAGTCGAGCTATTGTTTTTCTAAATTTTGTGTCGTTACAAGGAAACACTTGTGCTCATCCATATACATTTTGAGTCCTTATAGGAAGTCAGTCCAGCTCTACGCCTTTCGAATTTTGGGTCGTTGTAGGATGACTCGACTATTGTTTTATGTATGAATATAGTCTGGGTACCTTCAAGTCGCGAGTGAATCGTTTTCTTCTAGGCGAGCGTGCTCCACCGTAGACCGCATCTTCGCTTAACATCAGGCGGGATGGCGGTCAAACGCAAGCCTATCTACTATAAAAAAAAAAAAAAAAAAAATGTATTGACTATTTGTGGCGGTGATAGCTCAGTGGTTAGCGCGGTAGGTTTGCATGCCGAAGGGCGTGGGTTCACAACCCCAACAATGAGCTTGAGCTGCCGGTGAAGGAAAACATCGTGAGGAAACCATAGCATGGTGGTAGCGTACTCTCTAGTACTCGGCTGGCTAGCTACCACACGAGAGTTGAACATCTGCCGCCAAGCTAACCTAACGGTGTGTTCCGGCAGCCTCACTTGAGAGCCAGTTCCATTCCAGGCTAGGTGTGATTTACCATCTTCGACCACACCTTCACTTAACATCAGGTGAGCTGTGGTCAAACATCTAGCCTGTCAACCATAAAAAAAAAGACTATTACATAGCTTGGGGACAAAACGTTCCGCTTAGCTCGCACTCTGCAACCGACCAACTCAATCTCCTCTCAAAGCAAGAATCAATGTTAATCTCTCCTCAACCAAAGCAAGAATGATCTCTCCACCTCAACATTCAACGCACGGCCGGCTCGCTTCACACAGCGCCCCTACCGGCCAACATCCGCAACTACTACCGCGCTCTCATTGGTTGAAATCAAAATACGTCACACGACTAACAAGCAGCGCACGGAACCAGTGTTACGTCAGAGGTGACGCCATTCTACTTTTAGTCCACCAAAATTACGCAAGATGGCGCTAAACTAAATCAACATTAAAGCTACACGCCGACATATATATATATATATTTTGTATTATTTCAGGGGTGGCAGTTCTCCCTCATATATATACCGGCTGCTGTCGGAACTCTACGATCCTAGGGACAACAATCTCGCGTCCTTTAGCAAAACATTCAGCGCAACCTTATAGAAATCTGTATTTACAACTGTTTCCCATCTTCGACCACGCTGTCGCTTAACATCGGGCGAGCTGCACACGCATAGCCTGTCACTCAACAAAACAGCTATATGCAATCTAATTTTTTGTTTTACTAACGGAAATATTCGGTGGCCTTCTTCATGGAGTCAAGTAAATTTCATTCAAATCATTTAAATCGTGAAGTAGTAACAAACACGCACGCACACAAGCTTTCACGTTTATAATATTGTGACGGAATGCGACGCTTACAATCAGGTGAATAATTTTCTTTTCTTATTCAGATGTATAGCTAATAATAACAAGAGGAACATAATTATGTACAAAGATATAAATAAAATATATATTTTTTTGTATAAACTTGTTTTTATTTTCGTTTCCGAATAACGTGGAATTACTGGTATTTTCATTACATGTATGTACAATTGTACAGCGATGCGGCGTATGCAATGACGTGAGGCGTTTACGGCCTCATGATTTATTTAGGACCCATAATTTCAGTTTTACATGATATCACAGTTCCTATCTCGCCACGTAAATAACTCGTATTTGACGCCGTTACTTGAGGCTTTTTCGACCTCACCCTCTACCGACCCATCATTTGAAATCTACACGTTTGTATAGTTCGAATCTCGCCAGTATTGCCACGTAATTCACTCGTACTTGACACCGTTACCTGAGGTTTTCTTAGCCTCACGGTTTGACGACCCATATCATTTCTGTTCTGTAATCTTTTATTTTGTTTCTTTATTGCAATCTGTCCTCATTGACGTTTAGCATTGTTTGTGTTTTAGTGTGAACAATAAAGAGATCGGTTTACCGACACATTATTTAAAACACATAATAATGTTAGCACAGTTCACTGATTGCCAATTATACCACTCGAGTACTTCACACCGCGACGTGAGGCAGTTCCAGCCTCATGATCAGATTTGTAATTTATTATCTCTCATTTTGTAAGAGTTAATCGTTTTATTAGTGAGATCACGTGCTGCTTGTGTCCTCTGCGTGAGGCTCCTTCGGCCTCACGATGATGCCTTTGACGGCGCCGGTGTGTCGGTGCACGGCTCGGAGATGTTTCACGGCGTAGAGTCTCGCGCGGTATGTCCGCGGACACATAGGACACTAGAACACAAAAACTAATATTTTTTACAATAAAAAAACCCGACTGAAAAAAAGATAATTTCAAAGTAATGCTATTTATGTAAATGCTATATATAATAGCTATAGTTATAGTCAAAGTGCAGTCTTGGTCAAGTCCAGCCCGTGTCAGTCAAGTCTAGTCATGCTTTAGTAAAGTAGTGGCGACTTTACTATAAAGCTTCGATGGAGTGTTGGAAGCAACACAAAAAGTAAGGTTTACCACATTATATCATTTTTCCACACTCGCGCTTGTGATTCGACACTTAATGAACAAAACGCCACCATTTTTATGCATAAACACTAGTTTTGGGAAAAAATACAACGGGGCGACATGACTCTTTCCGCGTTCCCGCTAAAACCATCCAAAATCATAAATACTTATTAGTAATTCAATAATAATCTTAAGAGTTTTGGCGGGAACGCGGGAAGAGTCGTGTCGCTCCGTTGTATTTTTTTCCAAAACTAGTGTTTTGTCGAGTGTTTATGCATAAAAATGGTGGTGTTTTATTCATAAAGTGCCGAATTACAAGCGCGAGTGTGGGAAAATGATATAATGTGGTGAAACATGAGTTTTCGTGTTGCTTCCAAAACTCCATCGAAGCTTTGTAGTAAAGTTGCCACTACTTTACTAAAGCATGACTGGAATTAACTGACACGAACTGGACTTGACAAAGACGACTTTGACGATAACTATGGCTCTATAGCTTTAGCCTGCCCGAAAGGGCAAATTATAAAAAAAAATAAATAAATAATAATCTTAAGTTTGAAATACACTGTTTGACACTGGCACATGTACGATATGCAACGCCAAAATGAAAAGAAAAAGGTTCTATAGCAGGCGCTCTCGTCTCACCTGGTACGTATAATTGTTGTGGCAGATCATCTTGTGCATGTGGAGAGCGTTGTTGACTTTAAACGCAGCCGGACATTGGTCGCACTGGAAAACAGAAAAGTTACATAAAAAACCCGCCAAGTGCGAGTCGGAATCCATAGCATGGTGTTCATTTCAGTCAGTTCTCTTGTACAAAGTTTAATCGGCACTTCACAACGATTTTAGTTTTAAGAATGATTAGAACAGTATAGTAAGACGTTCGTAAGAGTAACAAGACGTTCCGCTTAGCTTCTCTGAAACCGTCCAATTCAATCTCCTCTCCAAGAATAATATTTACTTGGTGGTAGATCTCCGTAGCAGGAGGTTGTCTAGGTAGGTACCACCGCTGTACCAAATATTCTGCCGCCGAGCAGTAGTGTGTAAACATTACTGTGTTCCGGTTTGAAGGGTACTGCAGCTAGCGAAATTACTGGGCTGTTGAGACTAACCATCGAAAGTCACAAAGTAATGAGCGCCAAAGCAGCGATGCCCTGGACTTTGTTTTGTTACTCAAAGTTCTGTGTATCGCTGCAATGGTCATGGACAGGCGTTATCTCTTACCATCAGGAGAGCGTCTCGTTCGTCTCATTATTTTTCACATAAAAAAAAAACTCCACCTCAACATTCAACGCACGGCTGGCTCGCTTCCCACAGCGCCTCTACCGGCCGACATCCGCAACTACTACCGCGCTCTCATTGGTTGAAGTCAAAATACGTCACACGACTAACAAGCAGCGCACGGAACCAGTGTGACGTCAGATGTGGCGCCTTTCCACCTCTAGTCCACCAAAATTACGCAAGATGGCGCTAAACTAAATCAAGGTAAAAGTTAAACGCCGACATAACATATAAAATATGGTGAATCCAGGGTTGGTGTTGAGACGAACCTTAATGCTCTTCTCTGTGCGGTGTGTTTGCCTGTGCTGCGCCAGCAGGTGCGCCGCGTGGAACTTCGCCCCGCACTGCTCGCACACGTAGGGCTTCTCCCCGCGGTGCCGCCGCTCGTGGTTCTGCAAACACGTCAAAAATAAATAAATAATTATCGTAGGACTATACACACAGCGCCATCTGGCCCCAAACTAAGCAGAGCTTGTGCGATGGAAGTCAGATAACTGATAGAATACATAAATACTTTTTTTTTTGTGAATACATACAGAACACCCAGACACAGAACAAGCATTTGTAATAGACATAAACAATATTTTATTTGTAAAATAAAACATATTTTAGTACATACAAAAGAAATAAAAAACATAAAAAAATTACTTATATTTTATAAATTAAACAAAAGGAAGAAATAAATTACGCGAAAATATAAAAAAATAATAATTAAATACGCGATGTGAGGATTTCGTAAGTAGTTTTTAAGGTTCCGTACAAAAAGGGTAAAACGGGTACCCTAATATTAAGACTCCGCTGTCCGTCCGTCACCAGGCTGTATCTCATGAACCGTGATAGTTAGACAGTTGAAATATTCACAGATGATGTATTTCTGTTGCCGCTATAACAACAAATACTAAAAAACAGAACAAAATAAATATTTAAGGGGGCTCCCATACGACAAACGTGATTTTTAGTCGTTTTTATTGGTAATGGTACGGAACCCTCCGTGCGCGAGTCCACCAAGGCTACCAAGTCAAACGATGATAGCTTAGTGATTAGCGCGGTCGGTTCACACGACGAATGGGGTGGCATCAAACCCCGGTAATGAGCTTGAGCTGCCGGTGAAAGAAAACATCGTGAGGAAACCATAGCATGGTGGTAAAGTACCTATTCATCTAGCTAGCTACCATCCTCAAGTTGAAAATACCACCTCCGACCACACCGTTACTTAATATGAGCCGTGGTCAAACACCTAGCTTGTCAACCATACAAAAAGGAGATGCCACAAATAAGAATCTACTTGGAAAAAATTAAGAATTTACTTGGTGGTAGATCTCCTTAGCAGGAGGTCGTCTAGGTAGGTATCACCGCAGTACCAGTTATTCTGCCGCTCAGCGGTAGTGTGTAAACATTACTGCGTTCCGGTTCGAAGGGTACTGCAGCTAGCGAAATTACTGGGCTGTTGAGACTAACCATCGAAAGTCTCAAAGGAATGAGCGCCAAAGCAGCGATGCCCCGGACTTTGTTTTGCTACTCAAAGTTCTGTGTATCGCTGCAATGGTCATGGACATGCGTTACCTCTTACCATCAGGAGAGCGTCTCGCTCGTCTCATTACTTCTCACATAAAAAAAAAAACTAAATAGTGGCGATCGAAACGGTAGCACTCACTCTTATAGCCATGCTGGTCGCGCTGAGAAAGTCGCACATGCTGCATTTGAATTTCTCATAGCCGTGTTTCGCGCGCAGATGCTCGTCCAGACGTAGTTTGTTACCGAAGCGATGACCGCAGTGCTAGAAAACAATAGTTATTTTCATCGGGATGCACCTTCCATCGCGTGCTTCAGAAGCAAACTAAGATCTTGGCTTCAAGAGACCTTGTTCTATGACTTTGACGATTATTTAAAACTAAGAGATTATTGAATTACTAGTAAGTAATTATAATATTTTTGTTTTTATGGACATTTAATTATATTGACATAATTTTATTGACATTTTATATGTGATATATTACTTTATTGACATTTTCATTTTCATTGTTTTGACATATGTAATGATTTTTGATAATAATTTTTAAATATGAATGGAAAAATGACCTGTAACTTTGGTGTTATTAATAAATGATTTGTATTTGTATTTGTATCCCCCCCATCTCGGAAAGAGTATTTTTGCTCTTCGATATCCGAGTGCAAAAGTCGTTTTTATCCGCTAGAGGAACATCGCGTGCACTAAGTTTGTGAATTCAAAACATCATTGAACCTATTTACTTGTTGAAAATACCTCCATGTGACGAATGTATCATACAACTTTTTTTTAATTCGTTAAAAACTCTGACTCGGAACCTCCTTGGTGTACGTTTTTTTAATGTTTCTTTTCACGTCATATTGGGTTTTTTTTTGGCGGGAACGCGGGAAGTCGTTTCGCCCCGTTGTATTTTTTTCCAAAACTAGTGTTTCGTCGAGTGTTTATGCATAAAAATGGTGGTGTTTTATTCATAAGGTGTCGAATCACAAGCGCGAGTGTGGGAAAATGATATAATGTGGTGAAACATGACTTTTCGTGTTGCTTCCAAAACTCCATCGAAGCTTTATAGTAAAGTCACCACTACTTTACTAAAGCATGACTGGACTTGACTGACATGGGCTGTACTTGACCAAGACTGGACTTCGACTATAACTTTAGCTACGAGGACATTTTATGTAACTTTTGAAACTTGAAAATATAAAAATACTTGACACTGGCAAACGCTAAAAAGGCGACGACAAAACCAAAGAAAAAAAAATTGTTAATGTAGTAATTAATACCTAAACTGAAATAGGTTTTTGGCGGGAACGCGAGAAGAGTCGTGTCGCTCCGTTGTTTTTTTTTCCAAAACTAGTGTTTTGTCGAGTGTTTATGCATAAAAATGGTGGTGTTTTATTCATAAAGTGCCGAATTACAAGCGCGAGTGTTGGAAAATCATATAATGTGGTGAAACATGAGTTTTCGTGTTGCTTCCAAAACTCCATCGAAGCTTTGTAGTAAAGTTGCCACTACTTTACTAAAGCATGACTGGAATTAACTGACACGAACTGGACTTGACAAAGACGACTTTGACGGTAACTATAGCTAAGATACAGCAGAAATAACACTTAAGACAAGGCAGTATGGCTCTATAGCTTTAGCCTGCCCGAAAGGGCAAATTATTAAAAAAAAAAAAAAAAAAAAAAAACTAAACTGAAATAAAAGTATCTTGTGATTGTAAAAGATTTGTTTGCATTTAGACATTTCCTCGCTGAGGTGGGATGACAAGTTACGTGTTGCACTCGAGTGCAAACATTTTTCACCTTTTTTTTTTGACGAACGATACTCTCTCCTGATGGTAAGAGTTTTCACATTTTTGCGTATACTTTTTTAAATATTTTAATGACTGTTAATTTTTATGATTATTATTGCCATATATCCATTGTACTGTTTTTTTTTGTTTTTAATACGGATAAGTCCGCGTTTGTCCACCAACTCGCCTGATGGTAAGCGACGATGTGGTCGAAGATGAAGCACGCAGACCTAGAAGATACCTGTTCACTCTGACCTTGAAAAGATCTAGATTATATCAACGCCTCCTGTCAGCACTTGTGCCTTCGCAGTTTCAGCTGCTAACCTATGCTTAGAACCCTATACAAGTGTACGGGTGTAGTGTGTACTCACCTCGCAGACGGGCCCCATTCCAGCATGTTGGACGTCTTTATGTAATTTTAAACTACCCCTTTGCATGGACTTGTGACAAATGTCACATTTAATTATACGCTTCCTTCTCTGAAATACAAACAAAAGTAAAACGCGTATTAAATTTTGACTTATAGGTACGTATTATTTTCTTCTTCTGTTTGTCATTTTTTATTTTATTGACAATTTAATAATTAACTATGACATAATGAATATTAATTAATTTGATTGACATTTTCTTTAATTCTAATTTTATTATGTAAACGTATTAAATTTTTTTTTTTGTTTTGGCCTCGCATTTTGAGCATTTGCCAGTGTCAAGTGTTTTATATTTTCAAGTTTCATAAATTGTCTCGTAGCTATAGTAATTGTCAAAGTCCAGTCCGTGTCAGTCAAGTCCAATCATGCTTTAGTAAAGTAGTGGCGACTTTACTATAAGGCTTCGGTGGAGTTTTGGAAACAACACCAAAATCACGTTTCACCACATTGTATCATTTTCCCACACTCGCGCTTGTGATTCGGCACTTTACGAATAAAATATTACCATTTTTATACTTAAAAAAAAACACAAGTTTTTTCAAATTAGTTGTTTTTCAAAACTAATTTGAAAAAAAAATCGGGGCGACACGACTTTCCGCGTTCCCGCCAGAACTCCATTCAGTAGTTTTTACGTGAAAGAGTAACAAACATACATCCTTTTTTCACATTTATAATATTTGTGAGATTTTTTTTGATAAACGATAAGTTCTCCTGATGGTAAGAGATAACGCATGACCATTGCAGCGATACACAGAACTGCGTCGCTGATTTGACGCTCATTACTTTGAGACTTTCGATAGGTAGTCTTTGAAGTGATGTTATTGTTACATTGGTGTCAACAATAAAACATTTATAACATTTATTTGTTTAATTTATTTGTAATAAAGGTTTACCTTTACAGGGGCGCCTTGCAACCTCTTCGTCTTGGCAGTACATGACGTTTCATGGTCCGACAAAAGGCCTTCGTTCTCGTATTCTGTCTTGCAGTACTAAAGTTATAAACTTTCTAGGTTTAGAAATATCGTTAACTAGCCAGGGATGTTAGATGGCCACTCTGAAATCCTTGTACTAGCTGCCTAAAAAGCTGGTATTAAAGACGGAAAACTGGTACCAGGGTTGCCAGATGTCGAAATTAAAAAAAAGGTTAAAAAAATCAATCGCTCAAAAAATTTGTTGCACACATATATTATATTCAATATGCCTCTGAGAACAAAGTACTCAGAGGCATATTGAACGCACCTTGGTACATAAGAAACGTCGACCACCATCGGGACCTCAAAGTGGACATGGTCGCAACCATCATTAAAAAACATGCTCATGAAAATAGACATCACCAACATGTGAACGTCGAGGCTATCCAGCTCCTCGACAACACGGATATAGTAAGAAGACTAAAAAGGACAAAACCTTTTGAGTTAGCGTATTAAGTTAGTAATGTCAGTGCAGTGAGTACTACATATTATAGAACACACGAACAAAGTGTCCTCCCCTTAATAGAGACAGTAAGAAAAGTGTCGATGGACGCGTTCTTCGATTATACTCTACTTAGCAATTTAAGTTATATTAAAATTACTTATTAGTCTCAACTAGGCTAGATTGTAATAACAATGAGGTGTCTAATAACAAACAGATACATCATTAGAAGGAAAAGAAACATATATTAAAATAAGTATAGGTTTGTATTTTCATTCCTTGAGGTTGGAGCTAGTTTTTAAAAGTACTCTGGATTGGAATGTTTTTGTATATGCATCTCAAAAATTTGTCAGTTATATTGTACGTATTTTCAGTGTATTTTTGTCGGTCAACGGTTAATCTTGACATTTTTCGGTCTACGCCAAATCTTGGTATTTTTGCGTACCAGAACCGAGTAACCTTGATACTAAAACCTAGCATGAATACCAAGAAGTTGGTACGTCTAACATCACTGCCAGGAGTACAGTTGCAATGGAAACGGAAGCTTTTTTTTTCTTTGGTTTTGTTTCTTTGTAGTACCTTGGTACATGGTACATGATGCTAAAACCTAGTATGAATACCAAGAAGTTGGTACGTCTAACATCACTGCCAGGAGTACAGTTGCAATGGAAACGGAAGCTTTTTTTTTCTTTGGTTTTGTTTCTTTGTAGTACCTTGGTACATGGTACATGATGCTAAAACCTAGTATGAATACCAAGAAGTTGGTACGTCTAACATCACTGCCAGGAGTACAGTTGCAATGGAAACGGAAGCTTTTTTTTCTTTGGTTTTGTTTCTTTGTAGTACCTTGGTACATGGTACATGATGCTAAAACCTAGTATGAATACCAAGAAGCTAGCACGTCTACATAAACATTTTTAACTATTCTAAATTTAGGAGAGATGTCAGATGTGATACAATTATTTATTAGCTTCGAAGAGCAAACCAAATTTAGAAATAATAAATTTGTTTATTACCATAACTCGAATTACATTAGCATAAATTAATTAAACCTTATAATTAACAAACTAGATTTTGTAGCATTACTTGTGGACCCTGCACTAAGTAAGAGCTTGTGTCGCAGGGGCCACCAGAATTTTATAAAAAAGAAAAACTTATCTAGGTAAATAAAATAAATAAATAAATGAATGGTACGAATGGGTTCGGGATAAAAACACAGAAAAAAGGTAATAAGACAAATTATACATTTTATATAAAATTAAATGTGTTTGTGTGTGTGTGTGTGCGTGTATGCGAGTATGTGTATGTGTGTAAGAGTTTGTTGTCTGTGTTTCTATAGCATGATAAGCAGTTTTATGTAGTTTAGTGCGGTGTTGTCTGAACTCGGGAGCTATCTGTAAAGCAGAGACTAATCGACTGTTTTTAGTAGCTCTTCTGTCTGATCATAGGTGAGAGAATGTAAGTACAGTGTAAACTCTTTATAACGAAACTCAAGGGACCGCGCATTTTTTATCGTTAAAGAGAGTTACCGTTATATGGAGTGAAGAAAGAAAAACAACCAAATTAACAATAATTTTCTTTTTAACGCTTAAATTAACGCTTTTCTTTTACTGGCCATGTTAACAGTTTCAAAGTTGGTTCACGACTGATAATACGATAGGTAGGTGTTTAGTTCGAGATCATCCTTTCAAGCAAACCAATCACGTGTTCAAGGCAATTAACAATAACAAAAGCAAAACGGCTGTTTACGGCAGAAGTTTCGGGGCCTCAAAGGTTTAGTCGGCATCTTTTGTAACCTGATAAGATAACATAAACAATAACACCGTGACGATTTTCTGTGTCTAAATATGAACACATTTCTTCGTAATAGAGAATGGCTGCTGCGTTATAAAGAGTGTATCAATGTGTGGGTTTTAAGGTAAACCAACCAAATTGTGATCTTTTTCTATGTTATAGAGAGTTTATCGTTATAAAGAATAATGTTATAAAGAGTTTACACTGTATTTGAAATAATGCTTACCTTACATTTAAAGCAGCCCCGATCGTGAATTGCTACCATGTGATTGTTCAGTCTTGCTTTTGGTACATTTATATTACAAATTTCACATTTAACTTTTCTGTCATCTGCATCCGGATGGTTCTTGGCAATATGTGAATACATACTTCTTCTTGACAAATTCTTTTGGCACAACTTACATGTCACTTGTTTCGAATCATATTTTATAAAATGCTTATCAACTATGTCGATGTGCGAGTTTTCTTTAATTTCTACATTAATAAAAGGTTCATTTTCTGTGTCAGTTTGTGTATTTTCTGTTTTGATTGAACCTGTATTGTTTGGATCTTTTTGAAGTGTTTCTTTTATATTGTCCGTTTTGGTTTTATGTTTCCTTTTCTTTGTGCTTCTGAAATTAATTTGAGATTCTGTATTGCAATTGGGAAACTTCGGAATATGTTCAGGAATTTCCGTTTCATTTAGTTCTACATGATTTTTGGGGATTCTTGTATTGTACTCATACTCAATCTCCATATTTTTATTTAGATCATCAGTATCTGATAAATCTAGAAATTCTACTTCATATTTGGATTCATCTGACATATGAGCTTCTGATTCTAGAAATTCTGGATTAGTTTTAACGTTATCACCTAATGTGATTCCAATTTTAGGTTTACATTCATCAATTTCCTCTTTGGTGAGAATTTCATTTTCAATTTTGTCATTGTTATTTCTTTTTTGAATATTGACTGAGTCAATATTTTCTTGTTCATTTAAAACACTTTTTTGATCAATATGATTTCTTAATGTTAAATTATTAATTTCGCCATCTTTAATGTATTCAGTGTCAGTCTCCATATTGATTACATCAATTTTTACAAATTCTGTTTCTATTTTAACATTATCATGCTTTGAATAAGTTTTAGTGCTATTTAACTTTTGTTGTAATAATGATACATCATCTTCAGTATCAAATTCAGTTTCTATCTTGATGTTGATAGATGTGCTGTCATTTTTAATATCTTTCGTTTTTTTTCTCCTACAGTTTGGTTTTTGTATCGTGTCTCTTATTTTTGTTTCTAAGTCATCTTGAATGTTTTTAATATTTAAGAGTTGTTTTTCAGCATCTTTACACCGTTGTCTGAATTTAAATGCATCTTTTATAAATTTCATGCAGTTTCTACATATATGCTGTGGAAGGCTATCGTTTATTTCGACCTAAAAATAGACAAAATTTCTCTTACATTTTCACAAGTAACCGGTATATTTGTTTTGTTCACTTTCTTCATCCACAGTTTTACTTGATATCAGGTGAGCTGTGATTAAACATCTAGTCTATCAACCGAAATAATCTATATGATGGTGTATAGGATACATTGTTCCAGGAAATAAGCAATAAAATCTAAAGAATTATGTATCTGCACTGCCGTCATAAAAGGGGAAAAGACGTATCTGACATTTTTCATTAAAATCAGTGGTAAAAAAGACTCAGCTACCAGTATTTTTTTATTAAAATGGAAAAAAATGTCTTATACGTCTTTTTTCCTTATGACGACAGTATAGCTATGAAAATAGATATAGTGCAATGTTCAAAACTTTAAAAAATAAAAGTATTATCAAATAATAATTTGAATATACTTACTAATTAAAAGTAATTTAGTATAATACTAAATTAAATAGTTACTCATTGTAATTTATTAATCAATTGAAAATGAATCATAATTAAAGCTAGATAAAAAACCCGGCCAAGTGCGAGTCGAACTCGCGCACAAAGGGTTACCGTTATCTAAAAAAATGGCAAAAAATCAAGCTTGTATGGGAGCCCCCTTAAATATTTATTTTATTGTTATAGCGGCAACAGAAATACATCATCTGTGAAAATTTCAACTGTCTAACTATCACCGTTCATGAGATACAGTCTGGTGACAGACGGGCAGACAGACAGACAGATGGACAGAGGAGTCTTAGTAATAGGGTCCCATTTTGCCCGTTGGGGTATGGACCCTAATAAGCTTGCGGCCGCGACTTCGTCTGCGTTGACTTAAGAATTGAGTTCAAAGAGAAATGCAACTTGTGTAAGTAACAGAACAGTTTCATCCATCATGATATTTGTGCTCCTTAATTACCTAGATTAATATACAAGATACCGTTTGTTCCGGGAGTAATGTTCCATAAGACACATCTGTATCAATTTTCAAGTGGATATGTCATATAGTTTTTTAATAATCTCACAAACAGCTACCATTTTTCCGGGTTAAAAAGTATCCTATATATTAATCCAGGTAATAAACTATATATATGCCAAATGTCATTAAAATCTGTTCAGCTATCTTTGCATGATTGAGTATCTAAACATCTCAATCATAGAAACTTTCACATTTGTAACATTAGTAGGACGTCTATAGCTATGTACAGCTTCATAGCGTATAACTATGATGCTATAATTTACCTTTAATCCTGTAGTGATCAAAATAGTGGACGAAAAGATTTGGTTGTCGTCTCCCTGCTTGAAAATCGGGCTCAAGTATTTTGTACCAAGACATGTTCGACAGACTGAAGTAAAATCCATATTTTAGGGCTGGTTAACGATGGGAATTCAATAACATCACTTTCCTCTTAAAGTTTTAATGTATTTAATAAATTTGCGATACAAATTTTCAAAAATATTGTAATAATCACAAACTCCTGTTTTTATTTGTGTCTAATTGTCTATATGACATTTCAGTTTATATACAAATCGTGTTGACATTTGATTGATCATGATAATAAAAAAATACTTGACAGTTTTGGCGGTAACGCGGAAAATTATGTTTCCCCACATTAGAAAATATAAGTGGGGTTTTATCTTCGAGGGGTTTAGTAACGATTATGGATTAAAATGTTATAAAATTTATTTTCAGGTTACTTCCAACGAAAATTTATTCTTTCTTTAATTGGTTTATCGTCACACACTTAAAATTAACGAAAAACGTGACACGTTGTAGTCGATTTTTATTGTAGCTTTCTGACAGTGACACTAGTGATAGTGACAGCCTGACAGTTACTTTCACGTGCGTGCGGGCGGTGCGTGTTTATCATTCATGTTTGCAGAAAAATTAAATAAAAATAAATTGTTTAATAAATTAACATATACATTTAATAGGAAATCATGACAATCAACCAAAATAAAGAAGTTGACTTGTTTGTCGCCAGCAAAATCGGATCTTTTAAGCGTAAGTGAAAATTTCAAACTATGAACATGTTTATGTACTAAAAATCAATTGGTTTTACTATAGATGTATTATTTATTTAAGCAAGAACGTGAAAAGTATTAAATAAGGTGAAATTCACTGCACGTATTTCATATAAACTTTTGTTTTGTTATATCTGTGTCATAGGAATTTGGTTATGTTTTGAAGACATTAATAGTTTTTGCGTTTTCTTTTCGCATGGTATATGTGTGTCCAAATCCGTGCTAGCTAACTTGACTATCGAAAATACCGCGATGAAGTAAGAGTGTGGCCGTCAGCGTAGTTTCTTACAAATATGTACCTTGAATGTTCAAAATGAACTTCCACAAAGTAACCTGAATCAATCAATTATACATTGTTTTACTCAACCACTGAAAAAAGTAGTGTTATGTTTTCAGTGTTCATGTTTGTTTGTTATTTCCTCCATAACTTTTAAAGGCCTGAACAGATTTGGATGTATGGAGTATCGTTAGAATCCTTACATCATCACAAGTAAAACCGACTATAAGTTTTTAGAAAAAAAAACGGCCAATCAATCTGTCAGCAATGGGTTTCACAATTTGTGACTGTGACTTGTAATTGATATTTTTCAGATATAAAATACTATACAGACTCGAGTAAAAATAATAAGAAATGTATTGAGAATCTGGTGGAGATCAAGTCGCTGCAGAAAGATGACAGCATCACATGCATGCGGTGGGGGAACGCTGAACAAACGGAAATACTTATCGGAAGAAAAAACTCACAGGTCATTATTATGATTAGACTAGCTGTACGGTTTTACCCGCTGTTCCCATGTGGATTGTGGATACTTCATTTTTTCCAATTAAAAATTAAGTTGTGTTAATCCAGGGTGTCAGTAATGTCCATGCCAAATTTCATCCAGTACAAATACAAATATTTTATTAATAACACCAATGTTACAAGTCAATTCCAGTTCCATTCCAGGCTAGGTGTGCTTTACCATCTTCAACCGCACTGTCACTTAAGCTAGCCTGTCAACCATTTAAAAAAAAAAATATCGTAACATTTCAAATATATCATTAAATGTGTTTTAAAACATTGATTACGTGTCAATGGAAAACAAAATATCAAAATAAGGTAAGTATGTCAATATACAAACATGCCAAGAAATATAAAAAAAGTATTGTCAATATTTAATTTTTTTTTTTAAATATCATAGAACATTACACACAGTGCCATCTGACCCCAAACTAAGCAATGCTTGTGTTATGGAAGACAGATCATTGATAGAATACTTCAATACTTTTTTTGTTAATACATACAGTACACCCAGACACAGAAAAAAACATTTGTTTATATCACAAAATGCTTGTCCTGGGTGGGAATCGAACCCACGCCCTTCAGTTCTTGGAGCATACATACTACCAATGAATCAACAGGGCTGTCAAATGAAATATGTCAATACAAAACTGTCTGGGTGTACCGTATGTATTATAAGTATGTATGTATTTACAAAAAAAAAAAAAGAAAAGTATTTAAGTATTTTATCAGTTATCTGACTCCCATAGTACAAGCTTTGCTTAGTTTGGGGTCAGATGGCGCTGTGTGTAATGTCCTACGATATTTATTTATTTAATTATATCAACACTAGAGGGCTAACCCGGCTTCGAAATCAATAATAAAAAAAATAAATATAGGCACATTATGCCGTGACTTACCCGTAACACAACTGCGTGGCACAACCAATTGTGCCTTGGGGAATTTCAATTCCCTTAGGCACTACCAGTTGTGCCAAAGGGAAGCTTTTGTTTATTATTATTATTATTTATTTAAAAATACATGACAAAAAAATCATTATTGGTCCAGCCAGTTTGAGCATGAAGTAATAAAACAAACATGAAAACATACACACAAACTATCTCCTTTATTCTATATTCATAATATTCATAGATACAAGTATACTCCACGGAGAAGCAAACCTTCACAAGTCATACGGGGGACTTCGCCCCCGGCCACATAGTCGGTCTCGGTCGTTGCAAGCGGAAACTTCTTGCAGCCACCTCGTCGGGCGTCGTCAGGATTTGGAGCAAGAAGGGAGAAGAGCTGGTGAACGCTGGGGGGAAGCTGGATGTGATGAGGGTCTGTGATGATGACCCATCGCTGTTTGCTACTGGTAACAAGACAATTTTACTTACTCAATACTTTATTGCAGCATAATTATTGCATATGAAGGACTTATACAGCATGACTGGTGAAACACTTACGATCTTCAAGGACGTGATTCTTGGCAATCATTGGTTCTTTTTATAAGTTATGTTAGAATTTAAGCATACTAATTCACGCTCGGAAAATCGAGTGTGGCGCCGCCCCGCCGCTCGTTAGCGAGGCGCAACTCGCTAACGTCAGTTCTACGAATTCGAACACCGCCGCAACGACGACGCACGGCACCCTTTTTAAATACAATAATCATCGTCAATCAGTCGCGAAACCTTCCGAAAAAGGACCCGCGTCCTCACAACGTCCACCTGCGCGCGGTGTCCATGCGTTGCGAAATTAAATACATAACTTTCGGTTAAGTTTACCCAGTAGTAGTCAGTTAATAAATTTATTTTAATTGTTATTTTTTTTTTCTTCGTATATGATCGCCAAATATCACGTCCTCGATGTACAGTAGGTGTCTCACCAGTCATGCTGTATATTAAAATTATTAAAAAAAAATATGATATACTCTTAAATGTCATAAAACAAATTGCGTCAAGCTTAAGAGACCTAGCTAGTAAAGCGTTTTGTTACTCGCCGTAGGTGGGGAAGAGAATGAGGTGAAGTTATGGTGCATCGGTTCCCCGGAGCCAGTGTTCGTGGGGAAGAACCTGCCTCACGACTGGCTTCAGCTGCGACGGCCCGTGTGGGTCGCGGGGGTGGCCATCCCCCGCGGGGAGGGGGGGAAACTCCTCGCAGTCTGCTCCAGGCATGGATACGTCAGGTATGCTATACCACAGATACAAAATATACATACATATAGAACATTTCTAATGTTAAGTTTTTTTCTCTTATTTATAGAGATAGTTTTTAGGGTTCCGTACCCTAAGGGTAAAACATCAGGTGAGCTGTGGTAAATCACCTACCCTGTCAATGAATTTAAAAAAACCGGCCAAATGCGAGTCAGACTCGTGCACGAAGGGTTCCGTACCATTATCTATAAAAAAAATCACGTTCGTTGTATGGGAGCCCCGTTAAATATTGTATTTTATTGTTTCTTATTATTTGTTGTTATAGCGGCAACATAATTTCATTATCTGTGAAAATTTGAACTGTCTAACTATCACGGTTTATGAAATACAGCCTGGTGACAGACGGACAGTGGAGTCTTTGTAATAGGGTCCCGTTTTACCCTTTGGGTACGGAACCCTACAAAAATGTTTCCTCACAGGTTGTACGATACACGAACGCAGCGACGGCCCGTCCTCAACGTAGAGTTCCCAAACATGGCCGCCACTTGCATAGAGCCAAGTTTCGACGAACGGTAAGACGTTATTTTATTTATTTCATAATAATAAAATTTCAATACAAATGCATATTTTTAGTAACCCTCCTCGACAGCAGCGCTTTATATATCACTAGCGGACGCCTCGCGGTTTCACCCGCCAGTTTCCGTTCCCGTGGGAATACAGGGATAAAAAGTAGCCTACGTCACCCGGGGATAGTGTAGCTTCCTAACGGTAAAATAATTTTTGAAATAGGTCCAGTAGTTTCGGAGCCTATTCAATACAAACAAATCTTTCCTCTTCCTTCCATCTTCGACCACATCGTCGCTTGCCTTCACGCGTGTTGGTGGTCAAACGCGGACTTATCCGTGTTAAAAAAAACCCTTTAATAATAATCATAAATTATGTTTACCCTACACGCACGTTTTGTGTTTTGTGTTGAGTATTACGTAAAAGTTCAAATGAACTTCAACAAAATATGATTTATTGTATTTTAGGTATAATTATACATATACGTTTTTTTTTTTTTTTTTTAATGGTAGACAGGCTAGGTCTTTGACCACAGCTCACCTGATGTTAAGTGAAGGTGTGGTCGAAGATGGTAAAGCACACCTAGTCTGGAATGGAACTGGCTCTCAAGTGAGGCTGCCGGAACACACCGTTAGATGCTTGGCGTCAGATTTTCAACTTGAGGGTGGTAGCTAACCAGCCGAGTACTAGAAATTACCCTACCACCATGCTATGGTTTCCTCACGATGTTTTCCTTCACCGGCAGCTCAAGCTCATTGTTGGGGTTTGAACCCACGCCCTTCGGCATGCGAACCGACCGCGCTAACCACTGGGCTATCATCGCTACAAAACGTATATGTCATACATATATTGATTGATTAATTATTAATATAGATTTGATTGAATATGTTATTTAATTATTTTGTTTTTTAATTTATATTATTCGGATTTTTACGATTACATGACAATTATTGCCCCTTTTACAGCTAATACAATTATGACATTGAATTTTTGTAAAATGACAATACATATTTTTTTAAACTGTATGATAACTGTGTAAGCATAGTACCTACATAGTTTAAGTATCTGTTTTAAATAATTATGTCAATAAATAATTCTATTCTGTTCTATACAGCAAGTTGCTTGTCTGTCGGTTTTCTACCGGATACATTTTGGAGAGAGCGCTTCAGATCTGCATGACCTAACTCCCCCCTGCCCATTCTACTATCGGACAGCCAGGAGCTTTAAAAAGCGTCACCGCTTCATGGTTGATGTTCCAAAAGCTCGAACTAAGCGGTTTGATTCCACCTTTTTCATGCGTACCGCTAGACATTGGAATCTGCTGCCCGAGTAGGTGTTCCCCGATGAATATAGTCTGGGTACCTTCAAGTCGCGAGTGAATCGGTTTCTTCTAGGCGCGCGTGCTCCACCGTAGACCGCATCTTCGCTTAACATCAGGCGGGATGGCGGTCAAACGCAAGCCTATCTACTATTAAAAAAAAAAAAAAAAGACTGGTGAGACACCTACGATACTGAAAGAGTACTCTGTACTCGATTCTCGTTATAATTATGTAATAAAATTAGGTACTTAATTTTTGGCCCCAATTTTTCTATAAATAAATGAAGTTTCTCCTGATCCTGACTCCTGATCCTGACTCCTGATAACGATGTTTTGATCGCGCGACAAGTACGTGATTGTCTTCCCGTCGTCGGCGCGAGCGTCCTGACTAAGCCCAGCTCGTGCGTCCGCGCGGTGTCCATGCGTTACGTAATTAATTACATAACTTTCGGTTAAGTTTACCTAGTAGTAAGTTAATATTTATTTTTAATGTTATTTTTTTTCTTCGTATATGATCGCTAAATATCACTTCCTCGAGTATCGTAGATGTCTCACCAGTCATGCTGTATAAATTTAATAATACTGAATTCCAGCCATTTCCTCGTGGGCTTCGGTCGAGGGCAACTGCATCAAGTAGACCTCAGGGTCGGACGCCCAGATAAAGGGTTCAAGGTGAGTCGTGACTGTACACACCCCAAATTATAGCCTTTTCAGTGTTCAAATAATTTAAAAAGTTTTATATTTTGTAACCTACAATTCCGCAAGATCTGCTAAAATAGTCACCTATACCATACTCAGCATTAATGTGGGTATATAAATGAATAAATATCGTAGAACATTACACACAGCGCCATCTGACCCCAAACTAAGCAAAGCTTGTACTATGGAAGTCAGAAAACTGATAGAATACTTAAATGCTTCATTTTTTTTTTTAAACTTACTTACTTGGTGGTAGATCTCCTTAGCAGGAGGTCATCTAGGTAGGTACAACCGCATGTACCAGATATTCTGCCGCCAAGCAGTAGTGTGTAAACATTACTGTGTTCCGGTTTGAAGGGTACTGCAGCTAGCGAAATTACTGGGCTGTTGAGACTAACCATCGAAAGTCTCAAAGTAATGAGCGCCAAAGCAGCGATGCCCTGGACATTGTTTTGTTACTCAACGTTCTGTGTCGCTGCAATGGTCATGAACAGGAGTTATCTCACCATCAGGAGAACGTTTCGTTCGTCTCGATTTTCAAGTCTCGTGTGGTAGCTTGCCAGCCGAGTACTAGAGAGTACGCTACCACCATGCTATGGTTTCCTCACGATGTTTTCCTTCACCGGCAGCTCGAGCTCATTGTTGGGGTTTCAAAACCTCTTCGGCGTGTAAACAGACCGAGCTGTCATCGCTATAAAACAAAGAGGGGTCAGTCTGTCAATTATAAAGTCATGAAGAACAGAATGTCTGAATGAATTTATGTCAGTCATAAAGAAAAGAAGTCGCAGCACTTTTTCTGATTCCTGGCACGTTTCTCAAGCTACTAGTCTCAAAAGTGAGAAGCAAGTATCCAAAATGGATCTTGTTTTCAGGGTTGCGTGGGTTCCATCACCGACATCGCCACAGCGGCTCGCGAGCGTCTCATCATCAGCACCAGCCTGGATCGCCATCTCACAGTTCACCAGTTCGACACCAAAGCGATGGTCTACAAGGTAATGTAACAAATATAAATTTAAAATTAAAGAAACCCCCCCAACAGGTGTATAGTATTCTACTGGTCAAGCCCTTTCATTTGATACCCATATTGAGGGAGTTGTGAAAAAAATATGTAATCCGCCATTTTGTGGCGGCGGCCATCTTGGACCTATTTTCAGCAAACATTTTTTTTTTGTAAAAAGTAATGAGATGAACGAGACGCTCTCCTGATGGTAAGAGATAACGCCTGTCCATAACCATTGCAGTGCGATACACAGAACTTTGAGTGACGAAACAAAGTTCAGGGCATCACTGCTTTGGCGCTCATTACTTTGAGACTTTCGATGGTTAGTCTCTACAGCCCAGTAATTTTGTATTTTGCCCAAATTTTGTAGCGATGATAGCTCAGTGGTTAGCGCGGTAGGTTCGCATGCCGAAGGGCGTGGGTTCAAACCCCAACAATGAACTTGAGCTGCCGGTGAAGGAAAACATCGTGAGGAAACCATAGCATGGTGGTAGCGTACTCTCTAGTACTCGGCTGGCTAGCTACCACCCTCAAGTTGAAAATCTGCTGCCAAGCATCTAACGGTGTGTTCCGGCAGCCTCACTTGAGAGCCAGTTCCATTCCAGGCTACGTGTGCTTTACCATCTTCGACCACACCTTCACTTAACATCAGGTGAGCTGTGGTGAAACAACTAGCCTGTCAACCATAAAAAAAAATGCCCTTATTTTCAGCAATATTTAACGTCCAAACTATCGTGTGTGCTCGCACAAACGGAAACTTCAACTCCTCTGCAACACGCTCCGGATGTCAAAGAAGAAGACGTTAAAGAAGAAGATGTGGAAGAAGTAGAAATCGGGGATGACCTGGACAAGATATTCGATGTCATGGAAACCGTGGGGTGAGTGACATGTCTCAACCCGACCACGGCAAAGCCAAAAGGAAGAGTTGTTTTTAGGAGTCTATGTATGTCTGCTTGTTTGTACGTGTTTTCCTCTGTAGCGCCGAAACTACTCGTCCGATTTTGCTGGTCGAGGTGTCAATCGATTCGTTATTATGTTCCAGGTGACATAGGCTAAATTTTTGGGTTAATTGTAATTATATTTTCTATAGATTTTAACTTTTTAGATTGTCCAATCGTTCTTCTATTATATTCTGTCGCCAAGCAGCGATGGTCTGCTACTCATAGTCCTGTGTATCGCTGCAATGGTCATGGACATGAGTTATCTCTTACCATCAGGGGAGTCTTGTTTGTCTCATTCCTTTTACATAAATATATGTATTTTATTATTTTGTTTCACCCGCGTAGTTCCCGTTCCCGTGGGAATGCAGGGATAAAAAGTAGCCTATGTCACCCGGGGATAGTGTAGCTTCCCGACGGTGAATAAATTTTTGAAATCGGTCCAGTAGTTTCGGAGCCTATTCAATACAAACAAACAAATCTTTCCTCTTTATAATGGTATAGATAGATAGATGGAAAACAAACAGTTGCTTATTTTGAAAATAAATAGGAGTTAAGTTAACATACAAAAGCCTAAAAAGTTTACACTAAAAAAAAAGAAAACACTAAAGAATACAAACCCAAAAAAAACACAAAAAGTTTATTTTTTATTTTTATATTTGATAGGGTTGCGTTTGACCGCCATCCCTGATGTTAAGCGAAGATGCGGTCTACGGTGGAGCACGCTCGCCTAGAAGAAACCGATTCACTCGCGACCTGAATGCACCCAGACTGTATTCATTGGGGAACACCCACTCGGGCAGCTGATTCCAATGTCTAGCGGTACGCATGAAAAAGGTGGATACAAACCGCTTAGTTCGAGCTTTTGGAACATCAACCATGAAGCGGTGACGCTTTTTAAAGCTCCTGGCTGTCCGATAGTAGAATGGGCAAGGTGGAATTAGGTCATGCAGATCTGAAGCGCTCTCCCCAAAATGTATCCGGTAGAAAACCGACAGACAAGCAACTTTCCGTCGATGTTCAAGGCTTTGGAGCCTTTTCTGAACAAGCGAGTTTTCATATATATTTAATATTTATGTTACCATCATCATCATCATTCTACACTAGTCCACTGCTGGACATAGGCCTCTCCCAAGACACGCCACTCAGCCCGATCTTCGGCTTTTGGCTTCCATCCACCGCCAGCTGTCCTACGTATATCGTCACTCCATCGAGTCTCAGGGCGTCCTACGCTACGCTTGCCAATACGCGGTCTCCACTCTAGAACACGTCTACCCCAGCTGTTATCGGTTCTGCGACAGATATGTCCAGCCCATTGCCACTTCAGCTTGCTAATACGCTGAGCTATGTCATTGACTTTAGTTCCTGTTGTAGTTAGTATGTTACCATAAAATATTATTAATAATTATATTTGTCGGTGCATCTGATTGATTTTTAAACCGTATCTAAAACTAACATCTCAAGTCTTTGGGCAAATTCTAACACTACTCGTACTCAGCCTTTACTAAATCAGTGGTACACTATTTACAGAGAAAAATCTAAAAAGAAGATAGAAGAAGATACCCAGGAGGAAGCAGAGCCAGCGAAGAAGATGAAGCCTTCCACAGAAGGAAGCACGGAAGACACGACAGAAGATGCGATAGTGCAACTTCTGCGCAGCACCGAGAAGGCCAAACGTAGGAGAGAAAAGAAGAGAAGAGAAAAGAAGGCCAAGAGTGTGTTTCACAATGCTTGAATATACGTTTAGTTTTGTTGTAAATTGCGTTTTCATTTTATATCCGAGTGTGCACAAATTCGATTCTTTTTTTTAATTTTCATGAATTTAACAAATATTATTTTAAGTTTTCTTTTGAATGGTTGACAAGCTAAGTGTTTGATCACAGCTCTCCTGTT
Source organism: Biston betularia (assembly GCA_905404145.2). Classification (NCBI taxonomy): domain Eukaryota; kingdom Metazoa; phylum Arthropoda; class Insecta; order Lepidoptera; family Geometridae; genus Biston; species Biston betularia. The sequence continues at coordinate 721,879 of FR989890.1, read as the reverse complement.
GTTAAGTGACAGTGTGGTCGAAGATGGTAAAGTAAATAAAATAATAATAAATATCGTAGGACATTACACGCAGTGCCATCTGGCTCCAAACTAAGCAGAGCTTGTGTGATGGAAGTCAGATAACTGATAGAATACATAAATACTTTTTCTTTTGTAAATACATACAGAACACCCAGACACAGAACAAACATTTGTTTATTCACAAAATGTTTGGCCTGAGTGGGGATCGAACCCACGCCCTACAGCTCTCAAGGCAGACGTACTACCAATGAGCCAACGGGGCTGTCAAGTGAGGCAACTACATAATGCAGTTACATAATTATCCTGTTACCACGAATAAATGAATTTCGCCAGACATTAAGCAAGGCTTGTACAATGGGAATCAGATAACTGATAGAATTATATACTTTATTTGTAAGTACATACAGAACACCCAGATACAGAACTTAAACATTTATCTTGTTTTTTTTCCTTGGTTTTGGCTTCACGTTTTAAGCATTTGCCAGTGTCAAGTATTTATATATTTTCAAGTTTCAAAAGTTAAATAAGTGTCCTCGTAGCCAAAGTTATAGTCAAAGTCTTGTCTTGGTCAAGTACAGTACGTATCAGTCAAGTCTAGGCATGCTTTATTAAAGTAGTGGCGACTTTACTATAAAGCTTCGATGGAGCGAAGCACTCGCGCTTGTGATTCGGCACTTTATGAATAAAAACCCATCATTTTTATGCATAAACACTCGGAAAACGGTAGTTTTGGAAAGACACTACTCTTTCCGCGTTCCCGCCAAAAACTCCATATCAAACTGTCTCTTGTCATTTTTTTTTATAATAGTTAGGCTTGCGTTTGACCGCCATCCCGCCTGATGTAGATCGGAGATGCGGTCTCCGGTGGAGCACGCTCGCCTAGAAGAAACCGATTCACTCGCGACTTGAAGGCACCCAGACTGTATTCATCGGGGAACACCCACACGGACAGCAGATCCCATAATTGTTATTTCAAACAAAACTTTCCTACAAAACGTCGCGTCAAATTAAAAAGTTTCCGTAACCATGGCAACGTCAAACAAATGACTGTTTGTAAACATCGCTTCGAAGTAAATTTTTTGAAGATCTGCTGAAATATATATAAAAAGCTAAGAGAAAATCTCTAATTGATTAGATTTGAAATAAAGTAAAGTGTACAGTAAAAGAAAAATGTCGAATTTAAGCGGTTATGACAGCGAAGTGGTCGGATTCGATTCTGTCTCTCTAAACAAAAGGTTAGTTTTTCAGTTAACACATATTTTCTTTTTTAGGGTTCCGTACCCAACGGGTAAAATGGGGTCCCATTACTAAGACTCCGCTGTCCGTCCGTCTGTCTGCTTGTCCGTCTGTCACCAGGCTGTATCTCATAAGCCGTGATAGTTGGACAGTTAAAATATTCACATATATTATGATGTATTTCTGTTGCCGCTATAACAACAAATACTAAAAAATAGAATAAAATACAATATTTAACGCGGCTCCCATACAACAAACGTGATTTTTTTGCTGTTTTTATAGATGAATAGCACGGAACCCTCAGAGTCAGACTCGCGCACCCAGGTTTGTATTTTACAATGTTATCCTTCATTTTGTTGTATGGGAGTGCCATACAACAACTCGCTGCGCTCGTGATTCAAAATTGAGCACGCGGTTAAAAAGTAACTTTTCACTCTAGTACCTATAGCAAATCTATGTTGTCAATTATGAGATTTCTTTGATTACAAAAAGGTCTGAGACAACAAATTCGACCCAGACGACGGAATTCGGCGAGACGGGCGTGTTTTCCCAGACGGATCTGTCCCAAGACCAGGGCAGTACCGCCTCCCCGGACGAGCTGAACGCACAGGACGACATCCTCCGGGAGTACCCCCCACCAGGTACGATCGACACGTGTTTCTCACTCGAGGCCGTAGGACGTCCACTGCTGGACATAGGCCTCCCCCATTGACTTCCACAAAGACCGGTTGGAAGCGGCTCGCATCCAGCGCGTTCCTGCGGTCTTTATTAGATCGTTTGTCCACCTTGTGGGTGGACGTCCTACGTTGCGCTCACCGGTTCGTGGTTTCCACTCCAGAACCGTGCAGCCCCATCGGCCGTCAGTTCTGCGTGCTATGTGCCCTCTGCCACTTCAACTTGCTGATTCTCTGGGATATGCCGGTTACTTTAGTTCGTCTACGGATCTCCTCATTTCTCCTAATTTTTAGTATCTAAAAATAATGAGACGAACGATGCGCTCTCCTGTTGGTAAGAGATAACGCATGTCCACGACCATTGCAGCGATACATAGAATTTTGAGTAGCAAAACAAATTCCGGGGCGTCGCTGCTTTGGCGCTCATTACTTTGTGACTTTCGATGGTTAGTCTCAACAGCCCAGTAATTTGCTAGCTGCACTACCCTTCGAACCGCAACACAGTAATGTTTACACACTACTGCTTGGCGGCAGAATATCTGGTACTGTGGTGGTACCTACCTAGACGACTTCCTGCTAAGGAAATCTACCACCAAGTGAAAACATGTTGACTCGAAAGTAGATTCTGAACTCTAGATAACACGTTATCGGTCCCAGGGCTGAACGAGTTCCTCCGGCGCGTGGTGCCCGCCATGATGGAGCAGCTGGATGAGAACAAGGAGCTGCAGTACGACTCCACGGATGACGAGGAGGACGAGGCGCTCCAAGCCAAGCTCCTACAGGAGATCAAAGTCACCGACGTGTCTGGTAAACTCACGTTTCATTCTACCACTTACCAGCCGTTTATCAAGGCCGCGCACTGGATGTAAGTAAAGTCTATGCTCATCCACACACGAAATTCATCAAATCAATATAATAGCTACTATATTTTTGTTGACCGGCAGCTCATTGTTGGTATTTCAATCCATGCCCCTCATTGTACGACAAAGAGGAGTATGGATAGCAATAACTATTGAGATAATGATGTGGCGTCTTTGGGAACTTCGACCCTTAGGAGGACCGGAGTCTCACTGAGACAACAAACTCTCACACACATATATACACACTCTCTCTCACATTCTGCCGCTAAGCAGTAGTGTGTAAACATTACTGTGTTCCGGTTCGAAGGGTACTGGAGCTAGCGAAATTACTGGGCTGTAGAGACAAACCATCGAAAGTCTCAAAGTAATGAGCGCCAAAGCAGTGATGCCCTGGACTTTGGTTTGCTACTCAAAGTTCTGTGTATCGCTGCAATGGTCATGGACAGGCGTTATCTCTTACCATCAGGAGAGCGTCTCGTTCGTCTCATTACTTCTTACATTAAAAAAAACACACACACTTATTGAATTTTATATTATACTTATTATAATTTGTAACCTAGAAAAGTTTTTATAAATTCTGGTGACCCCTGCGATACAAGTTCTTACTTGGGTCCACAAGTAATGCTACAGAATCTCGTACGTTAATTATAAGGTTTAAGTAAGTAATTATTTATTCGTAATAATCTGATTGTACAGGGATGGGCGGCGGGGATCAAGCCACTTCGGTTCTGGCGTTATCGTGGAGCTCGGCTGGCAACTCGCTCGCCGTCTCCGTCGGCATGTCGCAGCACGAGAACTGGTGCACCCACGACGGCTTGGTACGCATCTACACCGTCAAGCACTCGTCAGGCGACAAACTGATGCACTTGCTTGACATCAACGAGAAGAACTGCGTGTCCGCTGTCAAGTATCATCCGTCAGGTAATAAGTGTTTGAATTTGAGAAATTAAATTCTATCTCGGCAGTTTCGGCAGCTGAGTTGGGCGAAGAAGTTTTGGCAGCCAAGTACTTCTTCTCACAATGAGAAGAGGTCGCGCCCAGCAGTGGGATAGTTATTGAAGAAACAGGGCTAATGGCAGGAAATTCGTATCTGTAGTTCTTGAAGAAGGTGAAAATTTTTTTCTATAAAAGAGTAGTAGTCAAGCAAACAGCTCACAAGTCTTGCATACAAAGGCCTTCTTCCTGGCTCTTGCTATTTGATAGCAAAGTTGTGTTTGTTCGGAAATTCGTTTGATATTACACGAAGTGGAGCTACACGCTCCTCTACAAGAAAATTATACACTTGCGATTTAAAACTGGCAGCATTAATGTTGCCGGTGTAGGAAAACGTGAGGAAACTAGAGCATTGTGGTAAAGTACTCGGCTGGCTAGCTACCATCTGCAAGTTGAAAATCTGCCGCCAAGCATCTAACGGTGTGTTCCGGGAGCCTCACTTGAGAGCCAGTTCTATTCCAGGCTAGGTGTGCTTTACCATCTTCGGCCACGGTGTGGTCAAACTCCTAGCTTGCCAAAAAATATCAAAGAAAAATATTTTTATTACAATCTTTAATTTCTCATTTATTTATAAGGGCTCACCGGAAGACCAGCGCTGGTCATACCACTTAGTATGACCAGTATTATGCTGAGGTGAGCCCCTATTTTGTAACTGTTTGTTGTGTTCTGTGTTACAAAATAAAATAATTTTCTTTGTTTCTATTTCAGTCTCAGCTCTGCTAGCCTATGGCACAACATCAGGCGAGGTCGTCATGTGCGATCTGAGGAACACTAGCACCGCTTACACGACACTGTCATCACCTTCCGGGTGTCACGGTTCGAAACGTGTGTCCGCACTCAAATGGGCAGACCCCCCGCTGACAAACAACTTCCTAACAATGCAGATCAACTGTAAGGGCAAACGCCGCGGCGCGTCCGACCAAATACTGATATCCACGGGCAGTGACGGCACTGTGAATGTCTGGCAGGTCAATTTCAACATGAAAATCTTCGAGTCAGTCGTGTGTTATACAATAAACGGATCCCGCAAGATGGCAGCGCCTGACATCAGTTGCTTCGACTTTATCAAGTCGTTTCCTCTGCGACCGAGCGATGAAAAGGTCGCCGACGATGTTTTTGTGGTCGGCACCAAGTCCGGGGCGTTGCTTCTGTGCAAGATTAAAAGCCCGCAAGTTATGGAGGGGGATGTCTTGGATCCGGTTTACGACGTGCTGGAGGGGCATCAGTCCTGTGTGCTTGACGTCGCGTTCAGTGGACAGAAGCCGGGGATTTTTGTGTCTGTGTCCATAGATTCGCAGCTGCGAGTCTATGATATACATCAGGCCAGTCCTTTGAAGGTGAGTTTGATGTCATTTTGCTTGATCGTTGATGTGTTTACACGAGATATATATACATAAATAATATATATATATATATATATATATCTTTTTTTTTTAATGTAAAAAGTAACGAGACGAACGAGACTCTCTCCTGATGGTAAGAGATAACGCATGCCCATGACCATTGCAGCGATACACATAACTTTGAGTGACGAAACAAAGTCCAGGGCATCGCTGCTTTGGCGCTCATTACTTTGAGACTTTCGATGGGTAGTCTCAACAGCCCAGTAATTTCGCTAGCTGCAGTACCCTTCGAACCAGAACGCAGTAATGTTTACACACTACTACTTAGCGGCAGAATAACTGGTACCTACCTAGACGACCTCCTGCTATAGAGATCTACCACCAAGTAAATTTGCTAGACGCTGTACAAAATTATATCGTAGACTTTGTATGAGCTGTCAAAAAGCGGTAAATATAATAGACAGAGGTGAGATATTTTATAGTTTTTGAGCGTATTGCAGCTAGCGGTGAAGTACAGTTTTCTTTTACCGGCAGCTCAAGCTCATTGTTAGTGTTTGAACTCACACCCTTCGGCATGACAACCGACCGCGACAACCAATGAGCTATCATGCCCCGTTGGCTCAATACTTTATTGCAACATATTATTATGTACAGGTTCTTATGCTTATAAATTCAAAGCTTTTAAAAATTAAGGTTCATTGGTAGTATATCTGCCTTGAGAGCTGTAGGGCGTGGGTTCGATTCCCACTCAGGGCAAACATTTTGTGAATAAACAAATGTTTGTTCTGTGTCTGGGTGTTCTGTATGTATTATAAGTATGTTTTTACAAAAAAAAAATGTATTTATGTATTCTATCAGTTATCTGACTTCCATCACACAAGCTCTGCTTAGTTTGGGGGCCAGATGGCGCTGTGTGTATAGTTCTACGATATTTATTTATGTGTCATCGTTACAAAGGGTTGTTTTGCTTCATGCTGACCACTTTGTAGTAGTGTGGAATCGAATCAAGAGATAGATATTTTTGTTTTTTTTTTTACTATTTCGTCTTTTTTTATGGTTGACAAACTAGGTGCTTGACTTCAACTCACCTGATGTTAAGTGACGGTGTGGTCGAAGATGGTAAAGCACACCTAGCCTGGAATATAACTGGCTGCCAAGTGAGGCAGCCGGAACACACCGCTCGTAATGAGATCTTATTGCCGTGAGGTGCTACAGATTGTTGAGCGGTCTCCTTCCTAAATATTGTGACACTGGTTTTTAAGTGTCTATTTATGTCAGGTGTGCGACATGGAGCCGAGCGTGTCATGCGTGTCGTGGCTTCCTACGAATCCGTGCCTGTGCGTCGCGGGCGCTGCCGTCGCCCCGGGCGGAGCGCGTCTCTACAACGCAGCAAGCGGCCGCCGCGTGCTGCTCCACGGGATGCATGACGGCGCTCTCACCGCGCTCGATGTCAACCAGACTGGGTGAGTGGGTGGTATAACCCTTGACGTCAACTAGACTGGGTGACTGGCACAACCTTCCATGTCAACCGGATCGCGTGAGTAGTACAACCCTCCATGTCAACGAGATCGCGTGAGTAGTACACCCCTCGATGTCAACTAGACTAGGTGACTGGTACAACCCTCCATGTCAACCAGATCGCGTAAGTAGTACCTAAAACCCTCGACGTCAACTAGACCAGGTGAGTAGTACAACCCTCGACGTCAACTAGATTGGGTGAGTGGTACAACCCTCGACGTCAACCAAATCGCGTGAGTAGTATCTACAACCTTCGACGTCAACTTGACCAAGTGACACGTAACTCTTGTTTCAGTACGTGTCGCATCGCGTGCGGTGACGCGGACAGCAAAGTGCGTGTGTGGGAGCTGCCTGTACGCCGAATCAGGTTCACGTCTGACGATCTCGACTTTTAGATGCCTCCCAGCTTCTGGCAACACTGCTATATTACTACATATGGCGCTGTATAAACTGTTAGAAACTGTCGCCAAGCATTTAAGGTGGTTCGATTTCCATACAAATATTTTTTTTTTCCATTTATAGACAAATGGAACATAATTTTACAGTGGAATCACAGCTACTGGCATTTATTTGCGGTAAATCACTATAGGCTATTTGACTCTATTAACAATATGGTACAAATTGATATAACTAAAATATGTTTTATTTTGTGCAATAAAAACGACAATAAAATTTATTTATTTTGAGTTTTGGTCACGTGATGTGAAACACTCTGTGATTGGTAGCGACTCTGGTGACGTCACACCAAAGTAAAAATTCAACAAAACAAACTTTCGTCACGTTTAGCTTGTTGTTTACTTTGGTGTGACGTCAGACGTGTCACGTGACCAGGGTCATGATCAAAATTGCATTATGGCGTGTTTTTTTCTCATTAAAACTTTTATATCGATTTTTAGCGAAAATACGACCGAGCCCAAGGAAATATAGACGTGATGTGCAGTAAATATAATTAGAAATTATTTAAAACTATTTCCCAATAGTAGTCAAATAGCCTACTGTTCGAATAAAACAGTAGATTATTAGCATCTAATCTACTGTTTTATTAAAAAAACCATAAATTTGATTTTATGCTAATAATCTATTGTTTTATTCAAGCAATTGTGATTTACCGCAAATAAAGACCAAAATAAATGCCAGTAGTGGAGATTTCACTGTAAAATTATGCTCCATTTGTCCATAAATGGCAAACATTTATTTGTATGGAAATCGAACCACCTTAACGGTGTGTTCTGGCAGCCTCACTTGAGAGCTTCCATTCCAGGCTAGATGTGATTTACCATCTTTGACCACGCCGTCAGTTGAGCTTAGCTTGCCAACAAAAAAAAGCTAGTTTAAGCAATGTTTAAGAGTGAAACTCTAGGATGCTAATCTTTCGCTTTCGTAGACATCCATTCTTATACGACGAAATACAGCTTTTATGTTTTGTCTTATGTTTATAAATTAGACACTCGTAGTTAATAAAGATTGTATTTTTTTAAATTGTAGTTTTATTTATTTTATACCTATAACCAATTATACAGGGTAACTTTTAAATAACCATAGGGGCTCACCTCGGCATTATACAACGGACAAATTTTATTGTAATAATTTTGCTCTTGAGATTGAATATTTTTGACATTGTATTTTGTAATTATTTTTTATTGATTTTATAATATGAATTTTTGCATGCCGAAAGGCGGGATATGGCGTGCCATGTTTTAATTTGTACCAACTGTATTTTACCCATATACGCAAATAAATGATTATGATTATAATGCTGAGGTGAGCCCCTATTCTGTAACTTTTGTCTGTCTCTGTTGGTTTGTTTTTGTTTTTATGCTTGTTACTAAATTAAACGTTTGTCTTTCTTTCTTTCTTCTTTCAACTAGGAGGCTATTACATTAATTTTCAAGCTCCCCGCCCCCTTGTCAGGGGCAGTAAGCAAAGCTCTTAACCTTTCGTAAGCAATATACAAGAAAAAGGAAATAAATATTAATCCCACAAATATAATTTTATAAACGTGAAAGTTTGGATGAAATTTGGTATGGAGGTAGCTAAAACCCTGGATTAACACATAGGCTACGCTTTATCCCGAAAGCATGTAGCGGGTAACACCGCGGGGCACAGCTAGTGATAGATATAGTCATATGCAAATAAAATTGACAGTCCCGTTGGCTCATTGGTAGTATATCTGCCTTGAGAGCTGTAGGGCGTGGGTTCGATTCCCACTCAGGGCAAACATTTTGTGAATAAACAAATGTTTGTTCTGCGTCTGGGTGTTCTGTATGTATTATAAGTATGTATTTACAAAAAAAAATGTATTTATGTATTCTATCAGTTATCTGACTTCCATCACACAAGCTCTGCTTAGTTTGGGGCCAGATGCCGCTGTGTGTATAGTCTTACGATATTTATTTGTTTAATTATATCAAAACTAGAATGCTAACCCGGCTTCGAAATTAAAACTCGATTAATAACATAAATATAGGCACATTATGCTACATTATCACTCAGTGATAATGTAAATAAATAAATAAATAAATATCGTAGGACATTACACACAGCACCATCTGACCCCAAACTAAGCAGAGCTTGTACTATGGGAGTCAGATAACTGATAGAATACTTAAATATTTTTTTTTTGTAAATACATACTTATAATACGTACAGTACACCCAAACACAGAACAAACATTTGGTTTTATATCACAAAATGCTTGTCCTAGGTGGGAATCGAACCCACGCCCCACAGCTCTTGAAGCAGACATGCTACCAATGAGCCAACAGGGCTGGCATGTAGCATTCTAATGATGAAACAATTATTCAGATCGATCCAGTAGTTTCGGAGCCTATTCAATACAAACAAACAATCAAATCTTTATTAGTATACTAGCAGACGCCTTGCGGTTTCACACGCGTAGTTCCCGTTCCCGTAGGAATACATGGCTAAAAAGTAGCATATGTCACCCGGGGATAGTGTAGCTTCCTAACGGTGAAAGAATTTTTGTAAATCGGTCCAGTAGTTTCGGGCCCTATTCAATACAAACAAAAAATTAAAGCTCTTTCTAGTAGTATAGATAGATGTATAAGTTTTGTTTTTAACATGTTATTTCCGTGACTTACCCGTGACAACTGCGTGGCACAACCAATTGTGCATTGGGGAATTTCAATTCCCTTAGGCACTACCAGTTGTGCCAAAGGGAAGCTTTTCTTCCCGAAGACACAACTAGGCAAAAATTGGATTTAAAAATATATAAACCTTATTCTGGGAACTCAATGTTCTTGTTGATGCCAGTAGTGCCAAGGGGAATTGATATTCCCTTTATCACTACCGGTTGTGCCAAAGGGAAGCTTTTCTTCCCGAAGACACAACTAGGCAAAAATTGATTAAAAAAAATGAAAACCTTATTCTGGGAACTCAATGTTCTTGTCGATGCCAGTAGTGCCAAGGGGAATTGATATTCCCTTTATCACTACCGGTTGTGCCAAAGGGAAGCTTTTCTTCCCGAAGACACAACTAGGCAAAAATTGATTAAAAAAAATGAAAACCTTATTCTGGGAACTCAATGTTCTTGTCGATGCCAGTAGTGCCAAGGGGAATTGATATTCCCTTTATCACTACCGGTTGTGCCAAAGGGAAGCTTTTCTTCCCGAAGACACAACTAGGCAAAAATTGATTAAAAAAAATGAAAACCTTATTCTGGGAACTCAATGTTCTTGTTGATGCCAGTAGTGCCAAGGGGAATTGATATTCCCTTTAGCACTACCGGTTGTGCCAAAGGGAAGCTTTTCTTCCCGAAGACACAACTAGGCAAAAATTGATTTAAAAATATGAAAACCTTATTCTGGGAACTCAATGTTCTTGTTGATGCCAGTAGTGCCAAGGGGAATTGTTATTCCCTTTAGCACTACCGGTTGTGCCAAAGGGAAGCTTTTCTTCCCGAAGACACAACTAGGCAAATTTTTTTTTTTTTTTTTTTAATAAATTAAAATTTAATTAATGTAATGTAATTTTTAATTATTTCTTTTTGTATGTATTGGTAATTTATTTGAAATATGTTTTATGTTACTAATAAAGTATTGTCTATGTCTACTATAGGTAATTATAAAACAAAACACGAAAATAAAGGCAGACTTAATATTTCATTTATTTGTATGTCAATAATTATACCTAGAGGAATTCATTTGTCCACGGATACCCTCACACCTAGTCCACGAGCTTCCTTTGGTCAGCCAACATCCGTATTTGGTAACTGAAACGAAATACAACTTTCTATAATGAATATAAAGAAAAGTAAGTACAGTATATTTTACTTGGTGGTAGATCTCCTTAGCAGGAGGTCGTCTAGGTAGGTACCACCGCAGTACCAGTTATTCCGCCGCTAAGCAGTAGTGTGTAAGCATTACTGTGTTGTACAAATTACTGGGCTGTTGAGACTAACTCTATCAAAAGTGTCAAAGTAATGAGCGCCAAAGCAGCGATGCCCTGGACCTTGTTTCGTTACTCAAAGTTCTGTGTATCGCTGTAATGGTCATGGACAGGCGTTATCTCTTACCATCAGGAGAGCGTCTCGTTCGTCTCATTACTTTTTACATAAAAAAAAAAGTATGAGGCTAGTCTGGTGAAAGGCAGAGGCAATCGATGTGTTTTTGTCTTTATTTTATCTGATACATCATGTGGAGATTTGAAAAATTGATAAATACTATAATACATATCCTGAATTAGTTGTGATTTAAAAAAAAAAAGATTATTTTCAACTGTTTTGAACTTATTTTAATATCCAAATTATTTTCAACCCGTAATCTTGACATCAAAATAATTATAGGAAAGCCGCATTTTAAAAGACGCTACCTTTGATGCAGATTCATTTATGGCTTAGGCCTTTTATGTGATGTTTTGTTTATTCTATTAGCAGATAACCACGGATAGTTTCGATGAAACATTCTGACGGTGCCTGCTGAAAACCTCAGTTGCGTTAAGTAGTTGCTAAGAGTTCATTCGAGTAAAAGAGAAAGATAAACTTCCTCTATTGCTTTCTCCCTCTACGCCCCACCCTTTGCTGCCGGCCACTTACTACGGGCCCGCGGGCTACGCGATGCAACAAGCTGTGACTAAATACATTGCGTGCTCTCTGCGACTTCATAAACGACATACGTATACGAAGTCGTGATGGACATCTAAATTGTACGAAACACCGAAAGTAGATTTATTCGTTTCCAGGGCGAGTATACCGACACTGAGCGTCCGGCGACACGTCTCAAAATATCAATGTAGGTGTTAAATCATAAATTCCCACGGTCGCCAACTACAGGGTTAACATTCAAATAAATTGCACTGATCGACATTTTGTAATAGACCTCATGACATATTTAACTAATATAAATTTGACATTATGTAATAAATAATCCTAAAAATCTATTTAATCCAATTTCACATTATTTAATAGTAACTATTTTATCTAATTTTTGCACTCAATTCTGGATTTAGTATGGTATAAGGGACGTTTTTATTTGTGTACCAACATTTTGACACCTGTACCTACTTAGCAAATAAATACATTTTGATTATTTATATATTTTATTAAGTTTTTTTTTTAGTGTTGACAGGCTAGGTGTTTGACCACAGCTCAGCTGATGTTAAGTGAAGGTGTGGTGTGTTTACCTGTCACTGCTTGGAGCGCCGCGAGGGCTCGGTCGCCGTGGGCGGCGGCGGCGGCCCTTTCTTCTCCAGCTCCTCAAGATACGACATGATGATGGAGTCGCGCTCCTCAGGCACGTGGTCCAGCGCAGTGTACCTGGAGACGAGACGAGACACTTTTTTTAATATCGGATATCTCAAGTAATAAATAAAAAATATATATGTATATAAAAAAAATTGATATTTTTTTTAATTTAAAAAGTAATGAGACGGACGAGACGCTCTCCTGATGGTAAGAGATAACGCGTGTCCATGACCATTGCAGCGATACACAAAACTTTGAGTGACGAAACAAAGTCTAGGGCATCACTGCTTTGGCGCTCATTACTTTGACACTTTCGATGGTTAGCAGTAATGTGTGGACAGCCCAGTAATTTACTTATATTATAAGATATTTGTATAAAGAAAGAAAGAAAATAATTTCATTTTGTAACAGAACAAAAAAAAAACAAAAATAACAACAAATAGAGACAAACAGTTACAAAATAGGTTGTATATATTCGGTGCAAGAATTTAATATGGTGATTACGTATCATGCATGCTATAATATGACGTAATTTATTGTTATTTAAATAATAAATAAATATCGCAGGACATTACACACAGCGCCATCTGACCCCAAACTAAGCAAGAGTCTCCAAGAGAGCATGTTTTTTTTAATGGCTGACAGGCTAGGTATTTGAACACAGCTCACCTGACGTTAAGTGAAGGTGTGGTCGAAGATGGTAAAGCACACCTAGCCTGGAATGGAACTGGCTCTCAAGTGAAGCAGCCGGAACACATCGTTAGATGCTTGGCGGCAGATTTTCAACTTGAGGGTGGTAGCTAGCCAGCCGAGTACTAGAAAGTACCCTACCACCATGCTATGGTTTCCTCACGATGTTTTCCTTCACCGGCAGCTCAAGCTCATTGTCGGGGGTTGAACCCACGCCCTTCGGCATGCGAACCTACCGCGCTAACCACTGAGCCATCAGCGCTACAATGTATAGAGATGTGTCGCGGTCGCGCCTCACCTGGCGGAGTGCTGGATGCTCTGGTGTATCTGCGCGAGCGCGGCGTCGTTCTCGCGCACGCCGGCGAGCGACCGGTGCGTGATGCCGCGGCTCTCCACCAGCAGCTGCCGGAACGCCGTCTTCGCGGCGCTCTGCTTGTCGCGCTGGAAGTCGCGGAACTCGCGCTCCATCTGCACACAAGCACACACACACAACCTGTCACAACCGCAATACCGAAGCATACAGTTGCTATGTCAGCCGTCCCGGTATCATACAACTAATACGACAGCGGTCACAGCATCATACAGCTAACACGTCAGCGGTCACGGTATCATACAACTAACATGTCAACAGTCATGGTATCATACAGTTGTCATGCCCGCCGTCACGGTATCATACAGTTGCCATGTCAGCGGTCACGGTATCATACAGTTACCATGTCAGCGGTCACGGTATCATACAGTTGCCATGTCAGCGGTCACGGTAACATACAGTTATGTCAGTGATGTCATCGCGCATGTTTAGTGTACGTGCCTGTTTCTCGCTGGAGTACGATGGCGTGGTGGGCTCGTTCTTGAGTTGTTCTTTGACGTGGCGCCAGTGTGCGGTGCACGTTACTGCCAGCTCCGTCAGTATGGCGCGCAACTTGTCGCGTCGCTTTGACGCGAGCGTTGACGTGTGCTGGCTGAATAGACGCTCCTGGAATTACAATTTTTTTTCATGTGAAACTAATGAGACTAATGCAACGCTTCCCTGATGGTAAGTTCTTTTATACAAATACAAATATTTTATTGATACAAATTTTAATAAAATCATTTAAAACACTGATTACATGTCAATAAATAAAAACAAAATGTCAAATAAATATAGTCGACTGGCTAAATGTTTGACAGCCTACTTAATGTTAAATGATGGTGTGGCCGAAGATGGTAAACCACACATAGCCTGGAATGGAACGGCCTTCAAGTGAGACTGCCGGAACACACCGTTAGATGCTGTGGTTTTCTCACGATGTTTTCCTTCACCGGCAGCTCGAGCTCATTGTTAGGGTTTGAATCCACGACCTTTGGAATAATCAGAGGTTCGAGGCGCGCACCTTATCGTCCTTGGTCAGAAGTTCGGCAAGGTTGTACCGGTGGTCCTTCTTCAGTTGCTTTTTGGCTTCGCGCCACGACAGCTCCGGATTCCGCACCAGGTCAGCTAGCAAGGCGTTGAAATGCTGCAAACATACGCTTATAAAACTAAACGAAACTTGTTACCATTCAATGTTATCGGCGTAAGTAATTATTAACATAAATTAAAAAACCCCCGGCAGGTGTATAGCAATCTACTAGTCAATCCCTTTTATTTGATACCCATATTGAAGGAGTTGTGAAAAAATATGTAATCCGCCATTTTGTGGCGGCGGCCATCTTGGACCGATTTTCGTCAAACATAGCTAAGAATACTCCCGACTAATTCACCTTTCAAACGAAATCGGTTCATCCGTTCGGGAGCTACGATGACACAGACAAACTCACACAGACACGTCAAACTTATAATACCCCGTCGGTTTTACGTCGGGGGCTAAAAAAAGGTTTTGAAGACTTCTGACAGAAGGTGCACTTTTGTCAGAAGTCTTCAAAACCTTTTTTAATAAAAATGCACAAATATCGTAGGACATCAACACAGCGCCATCTGACCCCAAACTAAGCAAAGCTTGTACTATGGGAGTCAGATAATTAATAGAATACTGAAATATATTTATTTTTATTATTCATACTTATAATATATACAGTACACCCAGATACAGAACAAACATTTGGTTTTACATCACAAAATGCTTGTCCTGGGTGGGAATCGAACCCACGCCCCACAGCTCTTGAAGCAGACATGCTACCAATGAGCCAACAGGGCTGTCGAAGGAATAAATAGGTATACTGTTTACCGCAAATAAAGACTAAAATAAATGGCAGTAGCTGTGATTTCACTGTAAAATTATGCTCCATTTGTCCATAAATGGCAAAAATTTATTTGTATGGAAATCGAACCACCTCAAGTTTATAGTGTGGTAGGCTTTAGGCAATTTGTTAAAAAAAAAACTCTAGTCTAACTTTTTCAGGATAGCAGTTTGTCATGACGATTTTCTTTCTTTTTCTACTGTTAGTGTCCCGCTCGCACTCACCTGCACGGCCTCGTCCCGCTTGTGGTGCTCCCTCTCTTTGTCTCTGTCTCGCAAGCTGGTCGCGAGGGCCCGCTGCACCTCACGCTCGCGCTCCTTGATGGAGGCCTGCGCTCGCGCCTCCCGCTCGCGCGCCACGTCGTCGGCCTGCGCGCCGTCTTCCGCGCTCTCCGCGACCTCGGCTGCCGGTTCCTCTTTAGGGGGCTCCTCTACCTTCGGTTGCTACATTGGAAACATCCCACTAATATCATAAATTTGAAAGTTTGGATGGATAGATAAATATATAAATATCGTAGGACTATACACACAGCGCCATCTGGCCCCAAACTAAGCAGAGCTTGTGTGATGGAAGTCAGATAACTGATAGAATACATAAATACTTTTTTTTTTGTAAATACATACAGAACACACAGACACAGAACAAACATTTGTTTATTCACAAAATGTGTGCACCGAGTGGGAATCGAACCCACGCCCTACAGCTCTCAAGGCAAATATACTACCAATGAGCTAACGGGGTTGTTAAATAGATAGATGTTTGTTACTCTTTCACGCAAAAACTACTAAGCGGATTTGGATGAAATATGGTATGGAGGTAGCCGAGACCCTGGATTAACACATGGGCTACTTTTTATTCAGAAAACATGTAGCGGGTAACACCGCGGGGCGCAGCGAGTAACATTATAAATGTGAAAGTTTGGATGGATGGATGTTTGTTACTCTTTCACGCAAAAACTACTAAACGGATTTGGATGAAATTTAGTATGGAGGTAGCTGAGACCCCGGATTAACACATAGGCTACTATTTATACCAAAAACATGTAGCGGGTAACACCGCGGGGCGCAGCTAGTATTTCTATAACACACAAATAAAAAAACTGAAAAAGCTACCGTGCTAAAGTGGGACTGGGCTGGACACGTCTGCCGAATGCCAGCGGAGCTATGGGTGGAAACCATCGCCGACTGAGTCCCGGAGGTTAAACGAGACCAAGCCAAGAAGACGGTGGAAAGCTGAGCTCGATGCTCACGACAAGCATCAGATCTCAATAGCACCAAAAAGAGGCGTGGAAGGGAGGAAGAGAGGCCTTTGCTCAGCAATGGGACAAAATGCGCTGGCTGGCTTTTTGTATGTAGGTGAGTAAAATTCGGAACAAGTTCAGAGTATGAACCCTGACTTCTATAATATTTTTTTATGGAAAAGCATTGAGACGAACGAAACGCTCCCCTGATGGTAAGAGATAACGCCTATCCCTGACCATTGCAGCGATACACAGAACTTTTGAGTGGGAAAACAGAAGTCCAGGGGATCGCTGCTTTGGCGTTCAAGTCTCAACAGCCTCAACGCTAGCTGCAGTACCCTTCCTTTGTGTGTCCGACAAAGGCTCACCGGAAGACCAGCGCTGGTCATACCACTTAGTATGCCCAGTATTATGCTGAGGTGAGCCCCTATTTTGTAACTGTTTGTTATTTTTGTGTTATGTGGTGTTTTACATACTAAAAAAATCTTTTTATTTCTTTCTTCAAACCGGAACACAGTAATGTTTACACACTACTGCTTGGCGGCAGAATATCTGGTACTGCGGTGGTATCTACTTAGATGACCTCCTGCTAAGGAGATCTACCACCACACCAACCACACTTCACACTTCACTTCTTCGACCACACCTTCACTTAACATCAGGTGAGCTGTGGTCAAACAACTAGCCTGTCAACCATAAAAAAAAAAAAAAAGTAGGTACTATATACTAGAAAGTGTACCTAAATATATATTGTAGGACATTTCACACAACATTTATAGTCATATAAATGTTTGTCCTGGTGGGAATCGAACCCAGGCCCTACAGCTCTTGAAGTAAGATATTCTACCAAATCAACTAACAGGGCAGTCTTTCTGTTATATATGTTCATAAGTTAAGACGGCATCTTTTACGGTGATCTTTTTGCAGTGTTTTGCAATTAAACAGGGTTATACGGCTCAAGTCAGGCGATCTTTTTCCAGAGACAGAGGGTTTCATGTTAGCCATACAGGACCAAATTATAGACACACGCAACTACAGGAAACACATCATCCGTGACAATACTCTACATTCTGATCTATGCCGACATTGTCATAGCAACTCCGAAACTATTCAACACATAACAGGAGCCTGCAGAACAATCACACAAACAGATTATAAACACCGCCACGACCAAGTGGCAGCCATTATTCACCAATTTCTAGCAATTAAATACAAATTCATACAAGAAAAAGTACCTTATTACAAATACACACCTGAAATAATACATGATTCAACTAACTACAAACTGTATTGGGACAGAACTATCCTAACAGACAAAACCATTCACTTCAACAGACCTGCATCACTCTTCACGACAAACAAAATAAAATAGTTTACCTCATAGATGTAGCGATTCCTAACACACATAATGTGACTGCTACATACACTGATAAAATCACAAAATACACAGACCTAGCAATAGAAATTAAAACGCAGTGGAAAGTAGACATAGTCAAAACCATCCCGATTATTTTATCTACCACAGGCGTCATACCTTACACACTATTCACAAGTCTAGAAACACTAAACATACATAGAAACACATCCATTCAACTACAAAAGGCTGTTATCCTGAATACCTGTCGTATTGTTCGGAAATTTTTATCGCTAAACCAGTGAATTACTATCAACTTTTCGCTTGGCCAAAAGCCCGTGAAAAGCGTAGCCTCCTCGTCTGACGAGAGAAAAAAAATGTAACAACACTATAATAATAATAATAATTCATTTATTTCGAACAACTAGATTCATATAAGTATTCATTATTGCAAACACTCACTATGGGCAAAACTCTTGACTTAGCGGAAGGTTTAACATACTTTTCGCAATTTCAAAGATATTGTAGCCCATAGGTTTACGTAACACATGAACGGTCTTTTACACATAAAAAAATCGGCCCCATTTACTTTATAAAAATCGCTCTACATGGCTAAATAAAAAAAAACCGGTCTCTTTTACGTTAAAAAATATCTATCTACATAGCTAAATTAAAAAAACCCGGTCCCTTTCACATAAAAAAAAAAACGATCTACATGGCCAAATTAAACAAAAACGTTACCTTTTACATTAAAAAATCGATCTACATGGCCAAATTAAACAAAAACGTTACCTTTTACATTAAAAAATCGATCTACATGGCCAAATTAAACAAAAACGTTACCTTTTACATTAAAAAATCGATCTACATGGCTAAATAAAAAAAACGGGCCCTTTTACATTAAAAAAAAAAAGATCTACATGGCCAAATTTAAAAAAACCGGCCCCGTTTACATTTAAAAAATCGATGATCTACATAGCTGAATTTTAAAAAATCATGAGGGGAAACCACATTCACTATCATCCAACATCAAGTGAGCTGTGACCTTAGCCAGCCAATAAAAAAAAAAAATACAACAAAAGGAAATCATTAAAACAACACAATTTTCACAAATATTTATTCACATCTTAATAAAATACAAACATATTGTTAAGAATATTTACAATACTTATAAACCTATATTAACTTATACATATCTACCTAATTAATATTAGTACATTTGTGTACTTTTTTTTTTTGGGGAAAAAAGCCATCAAATTATACAAAAATACAATTTCATATTACATTAAATCTACGGCGTCTTATCAAGCGACAAATCCGATTAAACATGTCAAACATGACATTTGTAATCGACAAAACATACATTAAATTTGTCGTTAAAATACCGCACAGCTGGTTAAAATAGAATTCGGTATGTAAAGTTTTTTTTTTGTATTTATTTTATATTTTTTACTGATAGTAAACTTTATTTTATGAAACTAATTTGAATATTTTGGCTTTCTATGCGGTAGTTTAATTCTAATACATTTTCAAACTTTTTATAGTTATGACGTCATAACATTGGCTGAATATGTAAAATATGTACCTTTTTTAGGCACTGAAAGAATCCTTATACAGCCAAGGACATGACGTCATTAGAAGTTAATTGAAAGTCAAATTTATTTTATGTATTTTATTAAAATAAACCCCGTCTCATAGTTTAAAGAGTTTTAAACGGAAAAATCATGTACAGGAATGTAATATTTCGAAATGGTTTTGGAATCAGCAAAGTATTTTTTTTCTTTACATACCGAATTCAACCATTTTTATGGGCGGGTCTAGTAAATTCGCCTTTATTAATAATTCCTGCTTCACATTGTGGCGGACTGCGGCAGCGGCTACTGTAATTGAGCTGTGTTTGTCTGATGCAGATTTTAAGATAGCTTTGTCACAACCTGGCAGAAGAAATGGCGCTAGCATAGCGACTTACGTCGTGAAAATAATGGCTTGTTTCGTCTATTCTATACTAAAAACTTTTTATTCTTGAGAAAAGGAATTTAAATAAAAACCCCAATTTTATGTACTCGGTTCCAGTTCTTTGTTTTTGACGTCTTAATTATGAATTGTCAAATGTAAGTAATATTTTCAAGTATGTATTAAAAAAAACATTATTTTTAATCGATTTTGTAACTATCTGTTTGTTTTTGTGCAAAATAAAACTTTTTTCTTTCTTTTTTATTTATTTAAAGAAAAATCAAATCACAATCATAGTCACACAAAGTCAATATCGAGTCCAGTAGGTACATGCCCTAGTAAGTAATGGTGACTTTACAGCAAGCTTCGATGGAGTTTCGGAAGACAACACCAAAAGTCATAATTCCAACATTTACGCGTGTAATTCGCGGCACTCGGTCAGTTTATGTTTTTTATAAGAAATTTAAAAATAACTTGAAATTTTACTTTTAAAATAATGCTTCCTCCCCTTTTCTAAACGTTACCGTACCCGACAGGGTCCATATTAGACTGTGTACCATATACTACTTTGTATTTACAACAGCATGTACTGTATGGAACATCACGAATCTTTATAATACTTCTCGCAAACCAATAAGATAAACTTGATACTCTACGCTAGCGCCACACGTCAACATTCTACCGGCAAAAAACATTTAAAAACAAATTGCAAAATATTGTTAAAAATTATCATATACAGGGTTAAGTCAAAACGTAGTCATTGCAATAATTTTTAAAAAACAACTCTGCTATCAAACATTAGTGGAATTTTTTATAATATAAAAGTAATGAGACGAACGAGACGCTCACCTGATGGTCAGAGATAACGCCTGTCCATGACCATTGCAGCGATACACAGAACTTTGAGTAACAAAACAAAGTCCAAGGCATCACTGCTTTGGTGCTGATTACTTATTTATTACATTAGTTGTAGATCTCCTTATTAGTACCACCGCAGTACCAGATATTTTTCCGCCAAACAGTAGTGTGTAAACATTACTGTGTTCCGGGGTACCACAGCTAGCGAAAAAACTGGGCTGTAACTGTTGAGGTTAACCATCTCTCAAAGCAATGAGCGCCAAAGTAGCGATGTAGGACTTTGTTTTGCTACTCAAAGTTCAGTGTATCGCTGCAATGATTTTAGACTGCCGTTACCACTTACCATCAGGAGAGCGTCTCGTTCGTCTCATTACTATTACATATTTAAAAAAAATACCACCACGCTATGATTTCCTTCACAATATCGCCACATTGATTGCAATGACTACTTTTCCGTTTGTACCGTTTCAAAATGTTTAATTAGAGATTTCCTATGTCGGCGTTTACAAAGGTACACGATTACAATAACTGAAACTCCCGAGTTCGCACGGTTTCGATGACCCCTTACGTATGTCAAATCCCATGATTATATTTACAACAAAATACTGGGTTTTTTTGGTATGATAACAACATCTCAAAGGCTTGTAAATCTTTAAATCATCCGTTGGTTCATTGGCAGTATGTCTGCTCCAAGAGCCGAAGGGCGTGGGTTCGATCCCACCCAGGACAAGCATTTTGTAATATAAACAAATATTTCTTCTTCTGTGTCTGGATTGTGTCGGCAAGTGGTTACTGCAGAGAGAGGACTTTAAGGCTTTTGGTTAATTTGGGTTCGATTCCCACACAGGACAAGCATTTTGTGATATAAACAAATGTTTGTTCTGTGTCTGGGTGTTCTGTATGTATTATAAGTATGTATTTACAAAAAAAAAAAAACTATTTAAGTATTCTATCAGTTATCTGACTTCCATAGCACAAGCTTTGCTTAGTTTGGGGTCAGATGACGCTGTGTGTAATGTCATGATTTTTTTTATTGTCTAAAAAATCAGGTTAGTGAGACTAACCATTAAACCATTAAAAGTGTCAAAGTTCTGCGTATCGCTGCAATGGTCATGGACAGGCTCTTACCATCACGAGAGAGTTGAAATAAAGTTTCGAGAACTGCCCGTGAGAGGTCGCCAGCATTTCATCGAACCCCGTTTACAACCACGTTATTTTTTCTACCCACAATTGAACACATAGTTCTTAAAGTTAACATTTTAAAAACTATGATGGTCGCTATGCCACCATTTATATTAAGTGATAGTTAAATTTTATATTTTTTAAACTTTTGCAACACCAACTATTATTATTAAGAAAATACTGCCTTTTTGAATGTAAAAATCCCACTGTAAGATTTCATTTTTAAGTTAATTTCGTAAATGAAATGCCAATTGGCAGGCCTTATTCATCTGATTTAATTCTATGTTGGCCCGTTGGCTCATTGGTAGTATATCTGCCTTGAGAGCTGTAGGACGTGGGTTCGATTCCCACTCAGGGCAAACATTTTGTGAATAAACAAATGTTTGTTCTGTGTCTGGGTGTTCTGTATGTATTTACAAAAAAAAAAGTATTTATGTATTCTATCAGTTATGTGACTTCCATCACACAAGTTCTGTTTAGTTTGGGGCCAGATGGCGCTGTGTGTATTATTTATATTTAAATAAATATATAAATAAACAAATATCGTAGGACATTACACACAGCGCCATCTAACCCCAAACTAAGCAAAGCTTGTGCTATGGAAGTCAGATAACTGATAGAATACTTAAATACTTTTTTTTTTGTAAATACATACACAGAACAAACATTTGTTTAAACCACAAAGTTTGTTCTGGGTGGGAATCGAACCCACGCCCTTCAGCTCTTGAAGCAGACATACTACCAATGAACCAACAGGGCTGTCGGCTGTTGTTTCTGTGTATGTTTTTTTTTTAATTCAGACATCTTATTAATTATTATTATTTGATTATTGACATTTTAAAATTTTGTAAATTGATAATTTGTACGCCTTAGCGGGCAAGGATATGTGAACTATCAAGACAAGTAGACTGAACCATTTGCTACAAATAAATGCATTTTCAATCTATTGTCAGTCACAGCCAAAACTAAAACTGCAACGACGGTAGGGCTGCCCACTTAGCTTATACGATGACCTGTATCTGTTTTAGCCGAACAATCAATCAAGAAAAAAATGATATACTAAATCTTTCAGTGGGACAATGTACAATTAATAAAATATTCACTAATGTTTAACAACGATTGTACACTTATGAATATTCAAACATAATTCTCATATTAAAATATATAAGCAATTTATTATATAAAAACAATAATAACATATTGTGTCCCCAAATTCATAGCACGTTAAAATTGTCTAAAAATCCCTGTTCATAAGGGACGTTAAGGGGGGGGCGTTCATTAAATAATTATGTGAGATTTGGGGGGGGGGGGCAGTAAAATCTCATTGAAACTGTAGGGGGGTGTACGTAATTGATAAATCTCACGTCAACTTAAAAAAAAATATATACATAAAATATAATAAATTTCTTTTCGTGAGTCTTATTTTGCCCGCAATGAAAAAAAAAAAAATTGATAGCTCATGTATAAGGCCTTACGCGGGTGGAAGATGGTAGAACCACAAAGTGATCGATAGAGCGTCGTCGTCTTCAGATACCACTGTCTTCCTAGTACGCAAGCTGCAATATCTAAGTCGTGATAATCTTGGGACGGGATATATATTTTTGAATCGTACGCATAATTATTCGCATCCGAATATGCGGACTCAACCGATGCGGATATCAACCGTACACATTTCAATTCCAACATTAGAAAATTTAACAGGTTATGTGCCCGGACAATTATTTTTTTCATTATTTCTGAGTAATTATAAAAGTGTTTTTAATGCCACAAGTGGCAATCAAGCCATCAACGACGCCTATAGATATCTGAAATATTTCTATTAAAACTGAATCGGGGTTTAATTAACAACAGAGAGCTTTATGAGATGTTTACGCGTTAATTTCAAGGGCAAAATCTATTGTAATCAATTTCCCAATATGACAGATCTAGTATAGTTTCATGACAAAGCTTAAAATGAAGAAAAAAACCATAAATCAGAAAATTTTCACCATTTTCGTTGAGACACATCGAATCGTAGAGAAGGAATCGACAACATTTTTTTTACTGTTAACAAATTTCCTTAGTCATTAATTAATTTTTTTATACAATTTTGTTCAATATTTACAATGTCCAATTGTTTGATATTAATGTGTGTTACATTACTTATTTAAACACAAAAATTTTGTGTGTGTCGGGTGCTGTACATACTCCTCGTATTTTATATTCTTCATGCATATGTAAGACAAGTGTGATTTTCAAAGGTGTATATTTTTTAAACATACACGCTAGAACAAATGTTCAAGGTATAAATCTTATTAATTAAAAACCTAACCTTACTTAAAATCTAGAACTAATTTGACATAAAGATAAAATATAATTTAACAAAAATTTAATTAAAATAACCACAATATTTATTTGTGCCCATCGCTGTGGAAACTTTGGGTTGTTGGGGGACAGAGGCCAAGGGTCTGTTGTATGAGATAGGGCGCAGAATAGGGGGCAAGACAGGTGACACTCGCTCCGGCTCATACCTGGTGCAGAGGTTAGCCATTGCCATACAACGCGGCAACACCGGGAGTGTTATGGGTACCTTTGCACCGGGTACAGTTAGGGGTGGGTTATTTTGTTAGTGCTGTCTTGTGATTGTTTTTTTTTGTTTCATGTTAATTCGACTGATTTATTATTTAAATTTGATTGTATATGATATTTAGAACTTACTAAGAATTGTTTAGTTTACTTTTTAAATTATGATTTTTATCTATTTAATTTAATTTTTTTTTTTACAAGTCTTAGATTTTATTTCAGCATTAATTTTATTTCTTAATTATTACTTTAAATACAATATATAATTAATAGATACTGCTGTCACTATTTCTCACAATTTTTAATGTATCAATAAAAACCAATTAAATTATTGTGAAAAAACAGCAAAATTAAAAGAAAACGTATCTAAATTAAAATAAGTCTTAGATTAGATTTTTTGTTATTTTAATTACATTTTTGTCAAATTAGTTATATTTAAGTCCTCATCACTGTTGTAACTGGAACGACTGTTAAGCGGAAATAAACTAGACATATACCTTGAACATTCAAAATGAACTTCCGCAAAACGCTTGAATCAATTAGCTAGAACAAATATGTAGAAAATATCACAACTCTTGTTATTTTTAACAAGAGTTGTGAGTTCAAACGTTTAGAGTTGGCTTCAGGTGACCAGAATGCTGGTGTCTACTTTGGTCAAAAGCTTAGCATTGCCATCCAGCGTGGCAATGCTGCCAGCATTCCGGCCACATATCCCTCCTCTGACGGACTTTTACATTAAGTTTTTTATCTAATTTTAGTATTAATTTAAGATTTTTTTATTTCGTTCATCTCCATCAACATTGACAAATTATATACGATATTTGGTACGAAGAGATTAAAGACTCGCAAATAAAATAAAGGCTTTGACGTTTTACTATGGAAATTGACACTAGATTTTTGTTTTACTTCACGGCCCCGCACGTGACTGTGACTGAGACTGTGGTTTGTGCGCGAGCGCGGGGGTTTAACAGACATAACATCAAACTCTTATTAAGAAAAATTGCCACACATGTCTTATTCTGCAAAAGCTGAAATAAAATATAAGGCCTCACCTTGTTCGCTCGATTCGATTTGTTTTTCTTTTAGAAGTATTTTTTTTTAAATTAATATTCTTCCCATGCACTGTGTAAACACACCGCCACACACAAAAATACACAAAACATACACAATTTATATTAAACTATATAATAAGTGCTGTGACGTCTGCGCAATGTAATTTTGTCAAAAATTGCGGGTAGTTTGAAAAATGAGCAGATCTTCGTTGGATACGAGTTTTTTTTGTTTAAAACCCTTACAGGGACGGAGTTCGCTTCTTAGGTTTCGAATGGGGGACTGTGCCCCCAATATCTATACTCAGATCCGACCCTGGACTATACAATAAAAAATTTAATAAAGTAAATTTGAATACTGCTCAGCATTTTACACAAGTCACAGTACATATGACTGCCTATGCAGTGATGTTATTACATTGAGTTAATTAATATAAAAACGACACTTCGAAAAAAAAAGAGATTTGCGAATTGAAATCGTACTTTGTACCAACATTCAGACAAAACACACTATCCGACCAAAACAAAGATGTTTATATTTATTTTATGACTTTGACGATTATTTAAAAATTAAAGAGAGATTATAATGACGTTTGATCATACAGACATAATATTCTATATATTTGACGTGTGTTATGATTTTGACATTTTTTGTATTTGTATCTCAGTATATACTCAAGTCATAATTTAATACGATTTTAATTATAGTCGAAACTAATTAATTATGATTTACGAAAGTACGTTCATATTTGCGAAAACTGCTAGTTAGGAAGTGTCAACTTTTAAAACTTGGGCGTTTATATCCACTTTGTTGATATGTATTGTTGTCGTGTGTGTATCGCTGAAATGGTCATGGTCATATCACAAGCTTCGTTCTTATTACGTATAATGAGAATCTAGGAGAAATCAAAACGTTTCTAATCCTCGCTTCCGTGGTCACTTATAACAGTTATATACGACGGAAGACAGGGGACAAAAAAAGAGAGACAAAACTTTGACAGCTCATAGGGACTCGTTATATCTATACTAGCTAGGCACCGCGGTGTTACTCGCTACATTTTTTGCGATAAAAAAGTGTTGTCATGTGTCAACAAGGATGTCAGCTACCTCCGCCTCAAATCTCATCAAAATTCGTTCAGCCGTTTGCGCGTAAAGAAGTGACAAACACTTACACACAAACTTTCGCCTTTATAATAATTTAGTCGATTTAATGTACACGAATATTAAATCAAACTTAAATGTAAAATTCTGCGCAGTATTGTATTTGGATTAGATTATTGTCGTAACTGATTGCTGCTCGACTGTTTTTAAATTAAAAACATTTTTTTTCCAAACAATTCAGGAACTGACTGTGACTTCACTTAAGTGTAGAAAAGTTAAGTAAAAAAAAAATTCTAAGCTATTCAATGTTTTTTAAATAAACAACAACATGGCGTACCATGTACCCGGATGATCCGGGAGCCTCTGGGGGCGCAAACCGATAGTAGAATGGGCAGGGCGGAATTATGTGGTAGAAAACTGACAGACAAGCCACTTTGGAACCAATCTCAAAAAATCAAAAAAATAAAAACACATCGTGCGTCCCTAGAAAATTTGAAGGTTGCCCTCATTTTTCTGGGATCCCATCATTAGATCCTGACTTGGTACCATTGGGACAACCTGGTAAGTATTATATCCTTTTCAAGAAATAAAACCAAGCTGCCACTAAGCAGTAGTGTGTAGACATTACTGTGTTCCGGTTTGAAGGGTACTGCAGCTAGCGAAATTACTGGGCTGTTGGGACTAACCATCGAAAGTCTCAAAATAATGAGCGCCAAACCAGCGATGCCCTGGACTTTGTTTTGTTACTCAAAGTTCTGTGTATCGCTGCAATGGTCGTGGACAGGCGTTATCTCTTACCATCAGGAGAGCGTCTCGTTCGTCTCATTACTTTTTACATTAAAAAAAAAATATCGAACCGGTTCAAGCGTCTTCCAGTAATCGGGGAAAATACATTAAAAAAAATAAAAAAATCAGACGAATTGAGAACCTCCTAAACATAAAAGATTTTTGAAGTTTGAAGGTTGGTTTGTGTTGGATATAATTTCCATTCCAGGCTAGGTGTGCTTTACCATCTTCGACCACACCTTCACTTAACATCAGGTGGTCATCTGTGGTCAAACACCTAGCCTGTCAATCATAAAAATCAAAATTGTATATTGATTATTATTTCAGGTATTTATTTTATATCTTAGTTTTTAATTTTTTTACATATTATTATTTTGATTATTTTTTTGATATTTGATTTTGATTGACTTGTACATTTTATTATCTAATTTGATTTTTTTATTTTACATGACATGCCATCGCTCATATTTGTACGCCTAAAGGGCAAAACACGATCACAGGACATAATTAAATAATCTATCGATGTATTACAATTTATATTACTCGTGTATTAACAAATAATTATCTTTATCTTTGCGCATCAGAGCCTCGATCACGAACGACTTGCGAAAAAGTACACGTACCGACGTCGACAAACATTTGTATGAGATTTGGTACAGCTTTGTGTGCTATCGAGGACTCGATACGCTCACGATACGAAATCGATAAATTTGATTCGTGATCGAGACTCTGCAATTGTATAACGTCGAGCAACAACCGTACGAATATAGATCTAATCCGCCATCTGTCCCTGTCTAGTTCGAAAAATCAATCTACCCGCCAAACTCATAACCCGAAATAAAATTAAAATTAAGAACCGTCACTGTGTCCGTTCACTGTTCGGGGAGCACCCGTCACTTCTTCGCGAAGACGTACAACAAACACTATTCTTTCTCGTTCTTCTTCCGTTTCTTCTTCTCAGTCTTTTCCGACGCTTTAGGCTTCTTCTCCACCTTTTTCTTCAGCTTTTTCTCTGGCTCTTCTGTATCCGGTGTAGCTTCCTCGAATTCGTATTTTCTTTTTTTCGGTGGTGTTATTAGGGGTGATTTTTCTGGTTTCTCCGGTTCTTTCTTCGATGAGCGCAACTGTTTCGGCGATGGGGCTTCTTCTTCTGATGATTTTGGTTCGGAGCCTGCGGCTTCTTCTAGTTTTTTCTTTGCTTTGGCGCGTTCTTCGGCTGGAATGCCGAGGATTTCTGCCCACTGGTCGGGCGGGGGCGTGGGCTGGCGTTCCTCTTCCGTTTGGGCCTGCGTGGACAAACGGAGGCGTGAGGCGTATGCTCGGCTATTCCGATTTTTACAATGAGTCACAAAGATTTCTATGCAAAAAAAATTAATCGAAATGATTATAAAATATGTATGACAACCTTAGCAAACTAAACTATATCATCTTTGTTTATGGTATCGCATTGTGCATATGCCAGTATTTAGACATTTTCAATTATACATAAATCATGATAAGTCAAGTCAAAATCAAGGTCGAGTCCGGTCATGTTCTAATAAATTAGTGATGACTTTTCTACAAGCTTGGTATAGTTTTGGAAGCAACACTGGTCATTTATCAAATATCAATATATCATACAATTTTTTTATACTTGTGCACGTAATTTCTCATTTTATGTACAAAACACCACAATTTTATACATAAACACCCGAAAACAGTACAAGCTTCGGAAAATAGTACAATGCGATGTCATGATTTTCATGATTTCACAATTATTCCCGCTAATGTAAATTCTACAGCACTAAGCGACTCATTTTCAAAACCAGATACGAGTTAATTGTGATCGACACAGAAATGTTTTTAAAACGAGCATTGCAAGACTGTCTTGAAATCGAATTCAAATACCGGTTTTATGCTATTAGAGTTTTTTTTTTTAAATAATATTTCAGAGATCTTTAACTTTATATTTCGTTATAACTTCAAGTTTTGTGTATAGCTGCAATAGTCATAGACATGTTATCTCTTACCATTAAATTAGGGCAAATTTTAGCCAAGAGCTTCAGTCGATTTTTTTTGAGCAAGAGATTTGATTTTTTTTATAACCACGAGTCTTTGGACTGAAAGTCTTAATGCCACTATTTAAATACATGTCTCTGTCTAACACGAAATTATCGAAAAAAGCTGAGCACACGCCAATAGAAAAAAAACGGAGGAAATGTGAGTTTCGACATAAATTAATTAATTAAACAAGCGGACCTGCATCGGACACCATCGAACACGGCCTTAGTTTACTTATCCATATTTATATTTAAAAAACAACTTTATAATAAAATGTTAAAACACAGATTAATTAATTTTTAAATGAGTACTCTCTCGAAATGACAGTTCATCGGCAATGAAACATCACGCACAATTAAACGTCACGTAAAGCTTTTAAATCATTCCAATTTCAAATAAATACTGTTTTAACGTGACGGTTCATTATGACGTTTCATTTCCAGAAAATAAAGTTCGCTGCAGAGTATGCGCAACAGGGCTCGTCCCTAAGGCCGTCTGTCATATCTGCGGGCATGCCACCGCGTCCGATGTAGACCGCTCGTCTATACTGAGTTTAAACTAACAAAAACTATAGTTTCTTTAAGACTTCGTGCCAGATGATTCTAAATAGTGATTTTGTTTAAAAATTTGAGCATATCTAAGCAACAATAAGTATCAAACACCGAGAATTTTATCAAATCATTTAACACCTAAAAATGTAGTAATTTTACAGGCTTGTTTCTATTTTATTAAAGCGCGGTATTTCAAAAGCAAAACTAGCCTTACAGCCTAACTACACGACCTAACAATATCCCTATGGCCTAACCGTCTGTAATGTCACATTTCCTCCGCAGCACTCCGTTCGTCCGCCGCGTCCCCATATATAAAGCACTGCAAAAACACCTTTATTATTTCATCTATTACCCGACGGTAGGCAAATGTATAGGTAGCGAGCGGCCACCCGCAGATAATGACAATCGGCATTTTATGGCAACACCATGGGACGGGACTTAATTACTATTCGTTTCACATAGCAACGCTCAGCGTTATCTGCATGCAGTGTCATAATTGACGAGTAGCCGGCTCCTTCTAATGGTAAATAGATACTTGCCTTCCTTACGTTGCTGTCACAACGAAGCACGTTCACAGTCAAAATGTGTAGTTTCACTGTCGACATGTGACGGTTCACTGTCGACACGTTACAGTTCACAGTCGAAATGTTTGGCAGTTCATTGCCAATACATGTGATGGTAATGGTATTTATCTGATATTTACGATAGGAAACGTTTGTGTGTAAATTAACCGATACACTGTCGATAATCGTTTCGCTAGCTACTAAACACAAATTCATCCGTTGATTACACTTTCAAAAATATCTAACCAATAAAAACGCAAATAAAAATATTCGTGTCCGAAGCAGATTCACTTATAAAGTCACAGTATTCAATAATAACATTGTATAGAAAAAAAAAACGATAAGGCACCTTAATCTATGAATAAAATACACTGAGGATATTTACGTATTACAAGAAACATCACAAGAGTAAGCGAGACAAAGGATATTAAAAAAAATTATATATATTACATTTTTGCAATATCCTTTATTAGGCTTTTAGAATAGATAATCGTTTAGGTCGTTGGGTCATCATGAATGTTGACTAAAAATTCAATATTTCACGATATCCTATCCGATTTCAATTTATTTATAATATATATATAATTTATAGGCATTACTTACCTCTCCCTTCTCTTTCTTTTTCTCCTTCTTGCCTTCCTTGTCCTTCTCCTTGTCCCTGTCCTTTTCTTTCTTCTCCTTCTTACTGCTGCGGTCTCGCTCTGGAATGCGTGTGCCAGGAATGTTACAAATAACAGACAAATAATGAGTCGTCTTTTTTAAAATTATACCTATGGTTTGTGTAAACAATACCGCGTTAAAGGGTACTGTAGTTAGCGACATTACAGGACTGTTGGGAATAACTATCGAAAGTCTCAATGTAACTGCCACAAACACAAAGCAGTGATGCCCTGATCTTTGTTTTGTTACTCAAAGTTCTGTGCATCGCTGCAATGGTTACGCATTATCTGTTAATATCAGCAGAGCATCTAGTACGTCTCATTACTTTTGCTCTCTCGATTTCGCGTTAGTTTCGTCGCAGTCGCTCTCCTGATGGTAAGAAATAACGCCTATCCATGATCATTACAACGATACAAAGATATTGGAGTAGTAAAACAAAGACCAGAGCATCGAAGCTTTGGCGCTCATTACTTTGACTTTTGATGGTTAGTCTCAACAGCCCAGTAATTTCGCTGCAGTACCCTTCAAACCACAGTAATGTTTACACACAACCGCTTCGCGGCAGAATAACTGGAACTGCGGTGGTACCTTTCCAGACAACCTCTTGCTAAAGAGATCTACCACCAAGTAGATGACAGCCCTGTTGGCTCATTGGTAGCATGTCTGCTTCAAGAGCTGTGGGGCGTGGGTTCGATTCCCACCCAGGACAAGCATTTTGTGATATAAAACCAAATGTTTGTTCTGTGTCTGGGTGTACTGTATGTATTATAAGTATGTATTTACAAAAAAAAAATATATATTTAAGTATTCTATCAGTTATCTGACTCCCATAGTACAAGCTTTGCTTAGTTTGGGGTCAGATGGCGCTGTGTGTAATGTCCTACTACGATATCTATATCTATAGTAAATATTGTTACTATGATACAAAACAGTAGAAACACAAAACAAATTTATTGAAATAGGACAAAAAACATCTGTCAGGTCAGCTATCTATGCATATAAATAAAAATCAAATAATAATCGTTTGTTATTTAAATGATCGTGATAACTTTGGACGAGGTAAATATAGCGAGCGAAGGACCCCTATGCAGAAAGGTCGGCTTATGGGTCCGACAGTGACCAGTTGCCAGAGTATATCACTTCAGCGCCCTCTATGGGCAGCTTGAAGTTACGACTCAAATGCTGGCTAATGAGCACACGTTTCAGAGCTACGAATAATTTTGACATTTATTATAATTGATTTGACATATAATTAATAATATTTTTACTGGCATTGTTAATTTTTATGATAATTATTGAAAACTACTGCCCTATAATTACCACGTTATTAATAAATATGATTATGATTTATTATGATTATACACCTCTTTATACCGGTTACGAATTCAGGTAGTCAGGAATAAAATACTACTACTTACCCTTAGCGTCTTTGTCTTTCCTCCTGTCGTCCTTCAACTGCTTGCAGTATTCTCTAAAGTAGTCTTCCCTGATCACTCCCCCTTCTACCGCCTTGTACCGCGGTTCTGTGTCAACCTTTTTCTTCACCTCGCTGAACCTTGCGTGACGGTCTACACCCTTTTCTTTGAGCAGCGCAAAGAAATCCAGTTTCGCCTAGAATGAGAGCATACGGTCAACAGGGTAGTACTGGCAGGGTGATGTGGGTAGTGTTAGGAAAGAAGGGTAGTCGAGGTTTTTAATCGCATCAAAAAAGTTGCTTTTCATTCTGAGATAGACTTTCATATAGTATCAAATAAGATATCTTTAAAACACTATATAATTAATGTTTCAAGTTTTAGAATTTTATAAAACCATATTAGAATACCATTGATATTTAATACAATCCTTTTTATCGCAGCAGCCTGGTTTAAATGTGTTTAATAAACATTTAAACCAATTTTTCATTGTTTAAACCTCGACCGCTCCCCATCCAAAACAAAATCCTATCCTAAGCATAGACAGCACAGTTTGTGCGACCGCCCGCTGAAAGAAATAAAATATTAATCACTGAAAAGAAGAAAATATATTAACAGCTGTGGAGAGAATATTAAATTAGTGCCTGGAAGAAAAGAAATCGATTAGTGTTTTGTGTGGTCAGCGAATTTGGAGAACAGCCTTATACGTAATATAATCATATAATTTTTCCGATTTTATTTATTGCATTAACCGAGACATACTAAGACCAATTTCGAAGGATTTAGTTGCAGTATTAAACTAAAAGTTTCTTTTTTGAACTGTGAACTATTAAAGCCTTCAAAATTGGTCATAATATAGCATTAAATGTTAGCTTTTAATTATAATGACATTTTAATACACATTTACGTTCAGGGGTCGTACCGTGACGTTTTATTACCATTAAAGTAAGACGATCAGAAAAAAGTAACGCGAACCTTATTGCGCCAGCATACAATACGCGGTCTCATAGCCTTTTTCCATCATCGCCACTTGCTTTTTTTAATACGGATAATTCCACGTTTGATCGCCAACTCGCCTGACGGTAAGGTATGCTATGGTCGAAGATGAAACACGCAACTTAGAAGATACCTGTTCCCTCTAACCTTGAAAAGATCTAGATTATATCTCTAGGAAAACAAGGTAAGCTCACGGTACGACCCTACACTGTGTTTACCAACTACAACATCACTGTCGCTCAACATCAAATGAGTCGTAGTCAAACGCCTAACATTACAATTTAACATATAAAATCTACTGCTTTGACATGAAACTATAATTACGCGGGATTCGAACCCGTGACAATTTATACATTACGATCAGTTTGATATTTTTATAGTAAGGAATAATGAGACGAACACAAACGCTGTTGTGGTGGTAATAGATAACGCCTGACCAGAACTAGAACCAAGAATCACAGCATCGACGCAGTGACGCTAATAACTTTCGAGACGTTCCAAACGCCCTGTAATTTCACTACAGTACTATTAAAAAAAACATAGTAATGTTTCTCACTGATCTCTTGTTTATTTCAATTCTACGTCATAAGTATTCAATAAATATTTTTCTGATAAAAAATATAATAAATAAAACTTGCAGTACATAAATCGACACGTCTCAATATTTTCCATATTTGCTGACCGCACATTCTCCGGAAAAATATATTATTATTATCTTGCATTATAATGTAATAGAACCAATCTTAGAGACGAAAAAAAAAATATATTAATATATTTTGGTAAAATGAATCACAAGTTAGCTGATGTAAATATATAAGTTGAACAACAGTAGTGAGCTTATTTGAATGCATTTTTGGACGGACAAGAGTAATTAACAGTTAATGGCGCTTTGGCCACAATGAAAACGTTCACTGCCGAAATATTATATGACAATGATACAAATTTTAATCTACCTGAACTCTGTACATACGTAGACAAAACATACATTGTTAATTTGTATAAATTTATTCATTTGATATTTATAATAATATAATTTATTTTGACAGTGTATTTTTTTATAGTGATATTAAATCTTTTACATTTTGAATTTAATTTCATATTAATTATGATTTATTTTTACATTCCAATTTATGATATGCAACTATGGAGTTATTAATAAATTATTGTATTGTTCATTGTCGAAGTGACAGTTCATTGTTGACGTTGGCGTTCATTGTAAAAAAAATATTTGATAGTTCAGGTTGACGTGCTTATATTCTTTTATCATCAAGTAAATAAGAGTTTTAATAATATTTGGACGGATGTATATCAGTCAAATCGTGACAGATTTACAATGCTTACTAATGTCAGACATATAAACCTTACATTAAGTACCTATATTATAAATATCTTCGATGTACTTGAACATTGCGCCAAAACTCAAGACACAGTCCAAGTCACACTAAGTAAGGCCAAATCCAAGTCGTATTTCAACATTAATGAATACCTTGAAATTATACTTAATGTGCCAGTGAGTTAACCCGACTACGGAAAAAATAACTATACTTGAAGGAAAAATTTAACCGTATATCCCCCTAAGCATAATAACGAATCTATTGACACGTCGACCAGCAAAATCGGACGAGTAGTTACGGCGCTACGGTAGACCACACGTACATACAAATAGACATACGACTGCTAAAACATAACCCTTCTCATCTAATGACATATTTGAAATTTTTAATTTTTTTTATATTTTTTTTATGGTTGACAGGCTAGTTGTTTGACCACAGCTCACCTGATGTTAAGTGAAAGGTGTGTTCGAAGATGGTAAAGCACACCTAGCCTGGAATGGAACTGGCTCTCAAGTGAGGCTGCCGGAACAGACCGGTGACACACAATTGACTTGTAAGATTGGTGTTATCAATAAAATATTTGTATTTGGGCTGTCGTCAGGTAAAAAACATACGAAAAACTTTTACTTTTTTTCTATATAAATAAACTAAATGCCACAAGTTCAAAGTCGCTCGGCGAGCTATGGAGAGAGCTATGCTTGGCATTTCTCTGAGGGATTGTATCCGAAACGAAGTAATTCGCCAGAGAACTAAAGTCATTGACATAGCTCAGCGTATTAGCAAGCTGAAGTGGCAGTACTGGACATATTTATCGCAGAACCGACAATCGCTGGGGTAGACGTGTTCTAGAGTGGAGCCCGCGAATTGGACGCTCTGAGACTCGATGAAGTGACGATATACGTATGACAGCTGGCGGTGGATGGAAGCGAAAAGCCGAAGATCGGGCCGAGTGGCGTGTCTTGGGAGAGGCCTATGTCCAGCAGTGGACTACAAAAGGCTGATGATGATGATGAATTAAAAATAATAATTGATTTGAAAAAAAAAAAACAATAATTAATTGCTTTGCATTGTCCGTCTATAAAAATGGTTCTATTTCATTTTAATTTCACTTGAATGAATTTACATTTCTCAGATTTTTGTTTTTAATTTTTTTTTTCTACAACTGTGTAATATTGTACGATTATGGTGTCCTGAAGGGACCAAAATTATTTCCATAATACCCCCTATAACAAGGGATTTTGAAACCCAGAAGGGATTATTTATAATCTTAAGATATAGGATTCACAAAGAAATTTTAACATATATATTTATATGTAATTTATTTAACAATTTTAAATATAAGCTCTTTCAGTTAGTTTCGAAGATTTCTTTGTGAATTTGAATATAAAAAATTGCTGAAAAGGAAATTAATTTATTAGCCTGATTTGGTAACTAAGTTTGTTTTCAAATTATTTACATATTTCTGTTTGGTAGGTGTAATATATGCCTCGAATCGTTAACCCTTCACCGATAACAACTTTACAGTGGCCGTTCAAAGCTCTGACCTCCGAGGCATGCACGCAACTTTTTCTAAAAGCAGTTTTTAAACTCCGTTCCCCACTTTTGGGCAAAAGCTACACCGCTGGGCAAAAGTCTCCTTTTATCATATGACTTTTGTTTAAATATCCTTCATTGCAAATTACAAATATATATAAATACAATGCTGTTCAGAGCAATGTACAAAAAAAAACGAGTCAGCGTTTCTCAAACTGTTCTCATGGTCCCCTTGATAAACAATAAATAAACATATGTATTTTTTTATAGACACATAATTATATTCTACGAATATGATATTTTGGTGTTATGACACTGCAGTATTTGTGCTATTGCTGTTGATTGCAAGATGTTATGTCATATATTTTTTACCTATTTTAACGGTCAAGTGACTTGGCGTTTCGGTCAAAATTGCTCTGAACATCATTGAAAATGGACACATGTTTATACTTCTCTGGCCATTTTATTTACTGTTAAGGCTTGACCATATTCTTTGTGTTATTGTAAACTTCGATCAGCTTAAAATATATCTAACCTTATATATTTTTGTGACGGCGCGCAGTGACCATTTGACGATGTCAATTATATTATTTTACTGCGTATTGGTTATCCATTACTGTACTCTATTCCTTTCTGAAATAAAGGAATGAAGCGAATAACTTACATTTTTTTATCACCAAAAAAAAACATTTTTCGACTTCAATCAAGTACTTACAAAATTCAAATTCGTTAAGTACATCAAAAGGAATTACAATATTAATAAAAAAAAATTACAACCGATACAAGAATCATGTTTTCTTCAATAAATACAGTTGTATCAAGCCAATCAATATCAAAGTTTGTTAGGCGTAATGCCTTCTGTCAAAATGTTGAAGCTTGTTGCATCACTACAAAATATGAAAGTGAACCCTACCCGATGTCAATGGTGATTCACAGTAAAGAGTAGGTAATATCGTCAAATGACCACGTTAACGATTCGACCCGGCGCCAGCCACTGCGCCCACGCTCCGCCACGACAGGCCGCCGCCAGCGGTCGAAGATGCTAGATGTGCGGATTAACGTATTATGGGGATTATGTCGGGGTTACTGAGCGAGCTTGTATTCGTGAAAAGCCACACGTTTATTTTAAACTGGTGTAATATATTTTTTAAAATTTAAGTTAACTGACAGCGAAAATGACTCAGGCTAGGTTTACAATTGTTGATATTATAAAAATTAATTTGTTATAAATTTCAGAAATAAATTTTAAAAAAACTTGAGATATTCATGAAGGAAGATATTTGAGCATCATCACGAAACAACCTCGCAAAGTATTGAAAAAGATTAACTGGTAACTTTCAATGTCTATATCAAAAATACAATATTTTCGTCAATAATAATAAAACATTAGTCAAAATTATTTATAAGTAAGGTAGCGTTCAAACTGATTCAAATTGAATCGTATTTATATACAACAATATATAATATTGACGAAAACATTTTTTTTTTTCAAAATTTTCATTTGCTTACTGGCTTTAACATTTCGAAGAAAATAATAATTAACAATGAAAGTATTAATCACGTAAACAAAAAAAAAAACAACAACAAAATATATCACGACTTCGATAAACTGCCAAGCAAATACACCCTAGATATTTACAGCCGGGATTTGAACCCGGTACAATAAACATTAAAAAAAAGCATATAGACCGGATTCGAACCTGTCAATCGACAAGTTTCAGCTGTCATACAAAAAAAAGGACCTGAAAAATGAAACATTAGGAGCTAACAAAAGTTTGAGAGCCATTGCCGATGCCAAAACACACCGGGGCTCGAACCCATGATACTTCATATGAATCTTATTTAAACATCTTGCTATAAAAATATAATCAAATCAAAATTCGCATTAATTTTCAGGGGCATGTCATTTAAACGATATCAATCTTGTTTCTGGTCGAATATAAGGCCGGCTCCACCGAGTTGGATGTCAAAAATTACTGGGCTATTGAGACTAACCGTCGAAAGTCTCAAATGAATAAGCGCCAAAGCAGCGAAGCCCCGGACTTTGTATTGCTAATCAATTATTGCTGCAATGGTCATGGGTATGCGTTATCTCTTACCGTCAGGAGAGATTTGTTTTTTTTTATTTTAAATTGTATTTACTGTGGTAAAGAAACAGTCAAGCCAATTAAATCAGAATCTAACAAATTTTGCTTTACTTAAAATATTAAAACAAAAAGCATAATACATATTATAATGATGGAGATCCTACTCGTATAGCGAGATTAATATTAGGGAGTGGGGCAATTTTTAAAACAAAAACTTGGAATTTTACTTTTTTTTTAATGTTTGACAGGCTAGGTGTTTGACCACTGCTCATCTGATGTTAAGTGAAGTTGTGGTCGAAGATGGTAAAGCACACCTAGTCTGAAATGGAACTGGCTCTCAAGTAAGACTGCCGGAACACACCGTTAGGTGCTTGGCGGCAGATTTTCAACTCTCGTGTGGTAGCTAGCCAGCCGAGTACTAGAGAGTACGCTACCACCATGCTGTGGTTTCCTCACGATGTTTTCCTTCACCGGCAGCTCAAGCTCATTGTTGGTTTGAACCCACGCCCTTCGGCATGCGAACCTACCGCGCTAACCACTGAGCTATCATCGCTACAAAACAAAACGAGAAAGAGATTACGAGAAGAGAAAGAATTTATTTGTTTTCACAAAACAAATAAATTTTCGTTGGACAACGCCATCTACCCCCAAAGCAAGAGAAGCTTGTATTTCGAGTACCAGAAAACGTTTGATAGAATATTTAAAGACAGTTTCTTCTTGTATACATAAGTACTTGTGTTCCTCTTGATATTTTCAATGTTAGAAAAATTCCAAATATATAAAAATCAATGTATGTTCCTTATCAACTACAACGGCTTGACCGATTTTGATGAAACTTTCGGGTAATCTTCAGATTATCCCAGCGGGTGATTCTGCAAAGCCTTAGTAACTCTCTCTAGTACTTCATATATTTAAAATACTTAAAAAGCATCCACATATATTTGTCAGTGACACTATTTGTGCTGAGTGGGAATCGAACCCACACAAGTCTGTGTGCTTCTTTGACCACATCATCGCTTAGATTCTTTTGTTCTCTGTACTTTTTTTCTGCTTACGGTGTGCACAATAAAGACTTTGTATCTATCTTATTATCAGGCGAGTTAGTAGTCAAACGCGGACTTACACTGTGTCAAAAAAATATTCACTTTTATTTTTAGATATTCTGCCGCCAAGCAGTAGTGTGTAAAAATTACTGTGAAGAGCATTGCAGCGATATTGAGACTCACCATTGTGTCTTAAAGTAATGAGCGCTTATATAATTTCATTAATTACTGCCATAAAAAAAAAAATATATATTTGGCAAATGTTGCTTTGTACTCTATATCTATAAATAAATGCATTAAAATTTAAAATCTAATACCCAATAATTTCACTGGTGACATTGCATTTCTATCAAAAATTAAAATGAGATTTGTCGACGGTTGCGTAACTGGCAAACTGTTGTACTTTTCCAGGTAGATTTTCTATCGTGACATAACTCTTGGATTATGCCAAAGATTGACCGAGCAAATCGAAAGTCTTCGAGGTGGAAACACTGAAATTTGTTGTTTGTATGTATATTTGTTCAACGATAATTAGTAAAAATTTATTTCAAAGCAAGTAGTTCGTTCAAATACTACTTCCAAGTTTGAATATCACTGCAATATATCAAGGTCCTGGTGAAAATATACGAGTCGCGAGATTATAGTACGAGGCAATCGCCTATTTGTCATGCTTCAGTGTGTTATTTTCTGTATCTTACTATAGCATAGTATATTACTATAATATAGTACTATGTTAGTCCAGTATAGTACTATGCAAGTATTGTATAGTACTAGGCAAATATATTATAGTAACTAAATTTTCAGTAGACAATAAAGTTGTATTATATAGTATCGTGTCTTGCCCCCGGTTCGCGCTAACTTCTCACTCACCTGGTCCCTCTTTTTCTCCTTGTCTTCCTTCTCTTTCTTTCTTACTTCGACGATGTACTCGTTGAAGTATAGCTCTCTCTCTCGCGCCTTCTCTATCGCTTTGAATCGCTCGTCGCGGCCGTGCTTCGAGGCGAACTCCGTGAACGAAGATCTAGAAATATGAACCATTTTATTAATAAAAATGAAAAACACAGGTGGCAAAAAGATATTTTCAAATTTAAAAAAATGACGGTCTTGTCACTCGGCGTTTTGGCGGAAACGCGGAAAGAGTCGAGTTTTTTACGTGTGCTTATGTATTGACAGCTCCCCTGGCTCATTGGTAGTATATCTGCCTTGAGAGCTGTAGGGCATGGGTTCGATTCCCGCTCAGTACAAAGATTTTATATTATGTCAACAAATGTTTGTTCTGTGTCTGGGTGTTCTGTATGTATTATAAGTATGTAATTACAAAAAAAATTGTATTTATGTATTCTATCAGTTATCTGAGTTCCATCACACAAGCTGTGCTTAGTTTGGGGCCAGATGGCGCTGTGTGTATAGTCCTATGATATTTATTAAAAAAAGAGGTGTTTTATTCATAGAGTGCCAAATTACACATTATTGAGATCAGCCTGGTGACAGACGGACAGTGAAGTATTTTTTTTTCTCTTTTTTTTTAAAATGTTATTCATTGGCAGCCCGTACACGTTCCGGGCGATCCGCGATCCGCGATCAATGATCGCGATCCAGACTGATCGTGTACGAAGCGGATTGACGGACTGATGCTCCGGATCGCAAAATATCTAGAAATTTTGAAATCATGATCGCGGATCGCGGATCGTGATCACGATTGAACGTGTAAGCGCAGGATCGCGTCAGTCCACGCTGTGCGCTCTACGAGAATGGACGACTATGATATGTGCTCTTCGTTGCCGCCGATTGAACTGGAAAATTCACCTTTCAGTAGTTAGTTAAAATAAAATAAATATCGTAGGACATTACACACAGCGCCACCTGACCCTAAACTAAGCAAAGCTTGTGTGATGGAAGTCAGATAACTGATAAAATACATATATACTTTTTTTTTATAAATGCATGCTTATAATACATACAGAACACCCAGACACAGAACAAACATTTGTTGATACATAAAATGTTTGTCCTGAGTGGAAATCGAACCCGCGCCCTTCAGCTCATAAGGCAGATTGCTACCAATGAGCCAACAGG
This sequence comes from Biston betularia, assembly GCA_905404145.2. Lineage (NCBI taxonomy): Eukaryota > Metazoa > Arthropoda > Insecta > Lepidoptera > Geometridae > Biston > Biston betularia. The sequence continues at coordinate 680,246 of FR989890.1, read as the reverse complement.
GCTGTCATAGTTCAGTAGTTAGTTAACCGTTCAGTAGATTCAGTAGTTAGTTGGATTTCATATAGTTGATTCATCATTTGACAGCCCCGTTGGCTCATTGGTAGTATATCTGCCTTAAGAGCTGTAGGGCGTGGGTTCGATTCCCACTCAGGACTAACATTTGTGTGACTAACATCGATGTTTGTTCTGTGTCTGGGTGTTCTGTATGTATTATAAGTATTTATTTACAAAAAAAAAAGTATTTATGTATTCTATCAGTTATCTGACTTCCATCACACAAGCTCTGCTTAGTTTGGGGCCAGATGGCGCTGTGTGTATAGTCCTGCGATATTTATTAATTTATTTATTCTCATCATCTTCATTTTGTAGCGATGATAGCTCAATGGTTAGCACGGTTGGTTCGCATACCGAAGGGCGTGGGTTCAAACCCCAACAAAGAGCTTGAGCTGCCGGTGAAGGAAAACATCGTGAGGAAACCACATCATGGTGGTAGGGTACTTTCTAGTACTCGGCTGGCTAGCTACCACCCACAAGTTGAAAATCTAACGGTGTGTTCTGGCAGTCTCACTTGTGAGCCAGTTCCATTCCACGCTAGGTGTGTTTTACCATCTTCGACCACACCGTCACTGAACATCAGGTGAGCTGTGATCAAAGACATAGTTTGTCAAAAAAAAATTAAATGAGTGTACAATTCTCTTTTGAGTAACCACTGTGTAACCCAGAGCCTTTTCCGAATCCTTTTCATAAATTTTAAGGCCAATACAAGGGTTTTAACTTTAGGTAAATCCATGACGACACGTGTTAACGCGGCAGTTCCGATACATGGACTGATGAAATCATGATTGACCGTGTAATGTTGTGACGAGATCCTGCGATCCGCGATCCGCGATCCGCGATCCGCGATCCGCGATCAATGATCGCGATCAATATTGAACGTGTACGGGCTGCCTTCAATCGTTAGTCATTTAACATTTTTTTTTTTAATGGTTGACAGGCTTGGTGTTTGACCACAGCTCACCTGATGTTAAGTGAAGGTGAGGTCGAAGATGGTAAAGCACACCTAGCCTGGAATGGAACTGGCTCTCAAGTGAGGCTGCCGGAACACACCGTTAGATGCTTGGCGGCAGATTTTCAACTTGAGGGTGGTAGCTAGCCAGCCGAGTACTAGAGAGTACGCTACCACCATGCTATGGTTTCCTCACGATGTTTTTCCTTCACCGGCAGCTCAAGCTCATTGTTGGGGTTTGAACCTACGCCCTTCGGCATGCGAACCTACCGCGATAACCACTGAGCTATCATCGCTACTAACATTTATTTATTATTACACATTTGACATTATTTAAGTTGTATTGTATTTGTTAACTTATTGCATGTTGTCGTCACCTATAACTGCTGTAACATCTAGTTTTGTTTTTTTTTTTGTGTTGATGACCGCCATTATTGTTGTGATGTGTATAGTGTTGGTGATCTAAATAAATAAATAAATAAATAAATAAAAATAGAGTGCTAACTTGACAGCCCTGTTGGCTCATTGGTAGCATGTCTGCTTCAAGAGCTCTGGGGCGTGGGTTCGATTCCCACCCGGGACAAGCATTTTGTGATATAAAACCGAAGGTTTGTTCTGTGTCTGGGTGTACTGTATATATTATAAATAAATAAATATCACAGGACATTACACACAGCGCCATCTGACCCCAAACTAAGCAGAGCTTGTGCTATGGAAGTCAGATAACTGATAGAATACTTAAATACTTTTTTTTTTTTGTAAATACATACTTATAATACATACATTACACCCAGACACAGAACAAACATCGATGTTAGTCACACAAATGTTAGTCCTGAGTGGAAATCGAACCCACGCCCTTCAGCTCTCGAAGCAAACATACTACCAATGAACCAACAGGGCTGTCGTTTTTATTATAAGTATGCATTTACAAAAAAAAAAAAAAAAGTATTCTATCAGTTATCTGACTCCCATAGTACAAGCTTTGCTTAGTTTGGGGTCAGATGGCGCTGTGTGTAATGTCCTAAAAAAAAAAACTATTTAGACTTAAGACCACGGGGAACGCGGGAAGAGTCGTGTCGCTTCGTTGTATTTTTTTCCAAAACTAGTGTTTTGTCGAGTGTTTATGCATAAAAATGGTGGTGTTTTATTCATAAAGTGCCGAATTACAAGCACGAGTGTGGGAAAATGATATAATGTGGTGAAACATGAGTTTTCGTGTTGCTTCCAAAACTCCATTGAAGCTTTAGTAAAGTCACCACTACTTTACTAAAGTATGACTGAACTTAACTGACACAAACTGGACTTGACTTTGACGATAACTATAGCTAAGATACAGCAGAAATAACACTTAAGACAAGGCAGTATGGCTTTATAGCTTTAGCCTGCCCGAAGGGGCTAATTATAAAAAAAAAAATTAAGACCACAAGTTTACCTATTTTGCAAGGAATAAATGGATTATGAATTTAATATACTAACTTGGAATGCAGCTTGGCCTCTTCGAGCAGCGTGCGGAAGGTCTGCTTCTTCTGTAGAAGTCGGTTTTTTTTCTCTTTCCTTTCCTCCTCGGCTCTCTCGCGAACGTATTGGTCGAAAACCTACAATTAACAAACATATAAAGTTATAATATATATTGAATAGGCTCCGAAACTACTGGATCGATTTCTTGTTTTTTTTTTTTTTTGTAGATCTTAGCAGGAGGTCATCTAGGTAGGTACCACCGCAGTACCAGTTATTCTGCCGCCAAGCAGTAGTGTGTAAACATTACTGTGTTCCGGTTGGAAGGGTACTGCAGCTAGCGAAATTACTGCGCTGTTGAGACTAACCATCGAAAGTCTCAAAGTAATGAGCACAAAGCAGCGATGCCTGGAGTTTGTTTTGTTACTTTAAGTTCTGTGTATCGCTGCAATGGTCATGGACAGGCGTTGTCTCTTACCATCAGGAGAGCGTCTCGTTCGTCTTATTATTTGTCACATAAAAAAAAAAGTATTGTAGTGAAACACACAGTAGTTGGGAACGAACTAACTTTATTTTCTTTTGTGCCACAGACGTTTAACATTATTCCTGACAGATGAATTAGGTACAAATGTAGTGACATTTTATTTTGTTAATTACCAACAAAAAGCTTCCCAACGGTGAAAGAATTTTTGAATTTTTGTAGCGATGATAGCTCAGTGGTTAGCGCGGTAGGTTCGCATGCCGAAGGGCGTGGGTTAACCCAACCGGCTTGAGCTGCCGGTGAAGGAAAACATCGTGAGGAAACCATAGCATGGTGGTAGGGTACTTTCTAGTACTCGGCTGGCTAGCTACCACACGAGAGTTGAAAATCTGCCGCCAAGCATCTAACGGTGTGTTCCGGCAGCCTCACTTGAGAGCCAGTTCCATTCCAGGCTAGGTGTGCTTCACCATCTTCGACCACACCTTCACTTAACATCAGGTGAGCTGTGGTCAAACACCTAGCCTGTCAACCATTAAAAAAAAAAAAAAATTAACAAGGAACACACTGCAGCGGAGGCTCCGCTCATGTGCTGCACATCAATGAGGAAAATAATATAATGTGGGTGTGGTGTGTACATCACCTGCCGCCTCTCCTTGGAGTTGAGCATGAGGTATCTGGGGTCGAACACGATCTTGTGCAACTCTTTCTCCCAGGTGGAGAACGCGGAGACCTGCTTCTCGTGCAGCATGGCGAGGAAGGAGCGCAGCCGCTGCGAGTGCGGCACGACGCCGCGCTCGCGCGCCGCGCGCACCTCCGCCTCGATGGCCGCCTCCTTGCCGAGGTCGATCTGCATCGGCTTCTTGTCTGCACAAATACAAATACAGAACATTTATTAATAACACATTAATAACGTGGACACTCACAGCGGGAATGGTCCGTAAGTTCAAAGTCGCTCAGCGAGCTATGGAAAGAGCTATGCTCGGCATTTCTCCGAGGGATCGGATCCGAAACGAAGTAATTCGCCAGAGAACTAAAGTCACAGACATAGCTCAGCGGTTTAGCAAGCTGAAGTGGCAGTCCTGGACATATCTGTCGCAGAACCGATAACCGCTGGGGTAGACGTGTTCTAGAGTGGAGACCGCGTATTGGCAAGCGTAGCGTAGGACGCCCTGAGACTCGATGGAGTGACGATATACGTAGGACAGCTGGCGGTGGATGGAAGCGAAAAGCCGAAGATCGGTCTGAGTGGCGTGTCTTGGGAGAGGCCTATGTCCAGCAGTGGACTAGTATAGGCTGATGATGATGATTAATAACACCAAAGTTACAGGTCATTTTTCCATTCATATTTAAAAATTATTATCAAAATCATTACATATGTGAGCCAGTTCAATTCCAGGCTAGGTGTGTTTTACCATCTTCGACCGCACCTTCACTTAACATCAGGTGAGCTGAACAACTAGCCTGTCATGAGCTACTGTTCGGCAATGAGACCTAGCAAACAGCTTGTGGTATCTGCAGCGATAAATTTATTAGTTATGAGGTAATTGATTGATTCAGGCGTTACTTTGCGGAAGTTCATTTTGAATGTTCAATGTTTATATTTAGTTTATTTCCGCTTAACAGTCGTTCCAGTTCCAACAGTGACGAGGAGACTTAAATTAAACTAATTTTACACTGCTTATTAATTAAAAACCCTAATCTTACTTAAAATCTAGAACTCATAAACTTAAATTAAAATTACAAAAAATCTAATTAAAATAATCAAGAATCCTCCTCTCTGCAGTAACCACTTTGTCGACGCGTGTGTCGCCTCTACACGAGGCATCCTCAGGACGTGTTGACTCTTCGAGCGCTTGCTCGAGACTGAGTCAGTTGGTGGTTAGTTATGAGGTGTATTGTATTGTATTGTATTGTACAATTATTTAAATTAATAATGTATATGCAATAATAATAATGTAATTTATTTAAAACTAAGAGATTATTGAATCACTAGTAAGTAATTATAATATTTTTGTTTTTATGGACATTTAATTATGTTGACTTAATTATTTTATATGTGACATATTACTTTATTGACATTTTGACAAAGTGTTTGGCATATTGTGAGGAGAATGCACAATGAACAATTGTAATTTTATGGCTAAAACTCACTGGCTTCGTCCGTCTTGGTCTTCTTGATGGGCTCGGAGTCCGAGTCGTCGGAGTCCGACTCGGCGGTGCGCTTCAGTTCGCCGTTGGCCGCCTTGGCAGCCGTCGCAGGCGGCTCCTTGCGCTGTAACACGTTCCACTTTTAACTATACGGGTTGAATTTTTATCCCAGTGCGTAAATATTTATCACACTAGCGGACGCCACGCGGTTTCACCCGCGTAATTCCCGTTCCCGTGGGAATATAGTGATAAACAGTAGCCTGTGTCAAGAATTTTTGAAATCGATCCAGTACTTTCGGAGCCTATTCATTATAAACAAACAAACAAATCTTTCTTCTTTATAATAGTAGACTAGCGGACGCCTCGCGGTTACACCCGCGTAGTTCCCGTTCCCGTGCGAGTACAGAGATGAAGAGTAGCCTATGTCACCCGGGGATAGTGTAGCTTCCTAGCGGTGAAAGAATTTTTGAAATCGGTCCAGTACTTTCAGAGCCTATTCAAAACAAACAATCAAACAACAACAACAATAAATCTTTTTGTTTTTTTGTTTAATTTTTATTTATTGTATACCTTTAAGTTTTTTTTTTTTTTTCTATGTTTTATGTTTATTTTTTTGTATGTATGTATTGTAAATTATGTTGAAATGTGTTTTATGTCGCATATAAAGTGTTGTCTATTGTCTATTGTCAAATTTTTCCTCTTTATAATAGTGTAGATAAAGAACTTTGAAAAACAAAACAGTCGAGTTGAGAACCTCCTCCATTTTGCGTCGGTTAAAAACAGTGAAAATCTTGTCAACATCGCTATTGGGCGTAACGCTTGGCGCGTCATTGGTGTTTGTCTTACCTTTTGGTCCTGCAGCGCGGGTGGCAGCTGGCTGACGGCGCGGTCGACGTCTTCGCGGCCGATGAGCTGCGAGGGGCGCTCCCACACGCTCGAGTGCGCCGTCGGGTTGTAGAAGAACACGCGCCCGTCCCCAGTCCACACCACGCACCTGCACCGCAACCGTATCGTCATTACAAAAAATGGATTGTTTTTTTTTTTTTTAATTATTATTCTTGGTATTTATTTGATTCATATTTTTTTTTACATTAAGTACATATAAAACAAGTTGAAGTGGCAGTGGGCAGGGCACATAGCACGCAGAACTGATGGCCGATGGGGCTGCAAAGTTCTGGAGTGGAGACCACGGACCGGCAAGCGCAGCGTAGGACGTCCACCCACAAGGTGGGCAGACGACCTAGTAAAGAAGCAGGAACGCGCTGGACGCGAGCCGCTTCCAACCGGTCTTTATGGAAGTCAATGGGGGAGGCCTATGTCCAGCAGTGGACGTCCTACGGCTGAAATGATGATGATGATGACATATAAAACATAAATCGCTGACAAAAAGCGCTGGTCATACTAATTAGTGTGACCAGTATTATGCTGAGGTGAGCCCCTATTTTGTAACTGTTTGTCTCTATTTGTTGTTATTTTTGTTTTTTTTTTGTATTGTTGCGAAATAAAATTATTTTCTTTCTTTCTTTAAATAATATAAAAAAACTTAAACTAGGGTGCCGCCGGCAGCGGGGCAGGGCTCAAGCCGCCTGTGGTTAGGGCTGCAGAGTGAGGAACCTCCTCACAATGCGCGCCGCGTCAAGGATCACTGCCTTTTGAAGCTGACCCTTGACCCAACCGCCTAGCGAGTCTCTCAAGATGTCGGTCGAGACTCTTCGCTATAAGACCGTTTACCGTGACGACTATCGGGACAATGATCGTCGAATCAACATCCCACATGGCGGTTATCTCGTTATCTCTCGTTATTAGGTATTCTTAGGTATTTATTTGTTTTCTTATTTTTTAAGTTTTTTTACATTACATAATATAATAATATATAAAACACTGTTGTAACTGAAACGACTGTTAAGCGAAAATAAACAAAATATATCATCATTATATTGACGCCCCTTTGGCTCATTGGTAGTATATCTGCCTTGAGAGCTGTAGGGCGTGGGTTCGATTCCCACTCAGGGCAAACATTTTGTGAATAAACAAATGTTTGTTCTGTGTCTGGGTGTTCTGTATGTATTATAAGTATGTATTTACAAAAAAACAGTATTTATGTATTCTATCAGTTATCTGACTTCCATCACACAAGCTCTGCTTAGTTTGGGGCCGGATGGCTCTGTACGATATTTATTTATTTATATAAATAATAGGTATCCTCTTTATTGAGACACCCTATCATTTTCTTCCTCTGATCCTTTTCATCCGAAGGTTGCCTGGAAGAGATTGCTTTTAACGATAAGGTCGCCAGTAGCGACACCTTTTTTTTTTCTTTGGTTTTGGCGTCGCATTTTAGCATTTGCCAGTGTCAAGTATTTATATATTTTCAAGTTTTAAAAGTTAAATAAGTGTCCTCGTAGTTAACGTTATCTTTGTCAACCGTCCGTGTCAGTCAAGTCCAGTCATGCTTTAGTAAAGTAGTGGCGACTTTACTGTAAATCTTCGCTGGAGTTTTGGAAGCAATACGAAAAGTCATGTTTCACCACATTATATCATTTTCCCACACTCGTGCTTGTAGTTCGGCACTTTATGAATAAAACACCACCATTTTTATGCATAAACACTCGACAAAACACAAGTTTTGGAAAAAAATACAACGGAGCGACACGACTCTTCCCGCGTTCCCGCCAAAACTCCGTTGTTACACCTGTTAAGTTTATTTTGTTTTTCACCTGTATCGTAAAAGTTTTGGTGTGGTTTTTATTTGGTCACAATAGAAAATAGACAGATATTCTTTATAGTAAAGAGTTAATCAATCAATCAACCAATCAAATACTCACCAAGGAGTGCCAGATATGGGAGTGCTGGATATGGGTCTGCTCTTGTCCGCTTTCGCTTTCTCCTTTTCCTTCTCTGCTTTCTCCTTGTCCGCTTTCTCCTTTTCGACCTTCTCCTGTTCCGCCTTCTCTTTCTCGAGCCGCTCTCGTTCTTGTTGCTCCTTCTGAATTGATACACAAATATTACAAAGGCGAAAGTTTGTGACTGTGTTTGTTCCTTCACGCTCAAACGGCTGGACTGATTTTGATGGAATTTGGTACGGAGGTAGCCGACACCCTGGATTAACACCTAGGCTACTTTTTATACTGAAAAAAGAATAAATAAATATCGTGGGACTATACACACAGCGCCATCTGGCCCCAAACTAAGCAGAGCTTGTGTGATGGAAGTCAGATAACTGCAGATAGAAAACATGTAACGGGTACCACTGCGGGGCGCAGCTAGTAATATTATAAATGTGAAAGCTTGTTACTTCTTTACGCTCAAATGGATGGACCAATTTTGATGGAATTTGGTATAGAGGTAGCCGACTTCAATAGTATGATTTTGACTGAATAGTTTAATAGTAATTGAGAGCCCTGTTGGCTCATTGGTAGCATGTCTGCTTCAAGAGCTGTGGGGCGTGGGTTCGATTCCCACCCAGGACAAGCATTTTGTGATATAAAACCAAATGTTTGTTCTGTGTCTGGGTGTACTGTATGTATTATAAGAATGTATTTTTAAAAAAATATATTTAAGTATTTTATCAGTTATCTGACTCCCATAGTACAAGCTTTGCTTAGTTTGGGGTCAGATGGCGCTGTGTGTAATGTCCTACGACATCTATTTATTTATTATTTTATAGTAATAGTTTTGTAAATTTTTATTGGCATATTAGCTACGCCCTGCAGTTACCCGATTAAGATGAAGGATACCTTTTATACCTTATATAACATGATTCTACCATTCACTGTCATCGACCAGTGTGTGTTACCAGTGACGACTTATGGCGCTGAAACGTGGTCTCTAACTATGTGCCTTCTTGGTAAGCTCAAAGTGGCACAACGAGCTATGGAGAGGGCTATGCTCCGAGTCTCCCTGCGAGGTCGAATCAGAAATGAGGAGATCCGTAGACGAACTAAAGTAACCGACATAGCCCAGAGAATCAGCAAGTTGAAATGGCAGTGGGAACATAGCACGCAGAACTGATGGCCGATGGGGCTGCAAAGTTCTGGAATGGAGACCACGAACCGGCGAGCGCAGCGTAGGACGTCCACCCACAAGGTGGACAGGCGACCTAATAAAGAAGCAGGAACGCGCTGGATGCGAGCCGCTTCCAACCGGTCTTTGTGGAAGTCAATGGGGGCCTATGTCCAGCAGTGGACGTCCTACGGCTGAAATGATGATGATGATAACATGATTCACTAGCTGCGCCTCGCGGTGTAACCCGCTACATATTTTCGGGATAAAAAGTAGCCTATGTCTTAATCCAGGCTACCTCCATACCAAATTTCATCCAAATCCGTTCAGATAAATGTCAAATGATTGCTCACCTCCTCGGCTGCGGCGCGTTCCTGGTCAGCGATAGCTTTAGCTTCCGCCGCCGCCTTCTCCTGCTCGTGTGTCTCCACGTCGATTACTGTACAAACAAACAAACAAACATTTTTTTTTAATACTCAAAACTAGCGGACGCCTCACGGTTTCACCCGCGCAGTTCCCGTTCCCGTGAGAATACAGGGATAAAAAGTTGCCTATGTCACCCGGGGATAGTGAGTGAATCAACAGGGCTGTCAAAAAAAAAAAAAGTAATTTCTTAGGCGTCGCAAGAAAGTTTATCACTTACTGTCGAGATTCTTTTTGATCTCCCTGTCTTTGATGATAGCTATTTTTTCCGCGGTCGCTTTCTCCGCCGCCACTTTCGCCTGAAGTTCTGCAAACAAAACCAATAAATAATTCAACAACCGATGGTAGATCAGTGCCATCCGCGTAGTAGACGAATAATTTCTTTTGAACCCTCTTAAGGGCTTGGCTAGTATTAGATTGACACTATGACAAATTTCAAATCACGAAAGGACGTGAGCACCTTCCACAGGTCTGATCAAGTCGAAATTTAGTATGCTGTTACTGATGTCGGTGTCTACAACCGCGTACCCGCCTCCGTACGGGATGCAGCTTCCACCGCGCGCTTCAGAACCAAGAAAAGATCTTGGCTGCTAGAGACATTGTTTTACGACATTGACGAGTATTTCAAACTTAAAGATTATTGAATTACTAGTAAGTAATTATTTATTTTATGCAAAATGTAATGAGATGAACGAGACGCTCTCCTGATGGTAAGAGATAACGCCTGCCCATGACCATTGCAGCGATACACAGAACTTTGAGTAACAAAACAAAAGTCGAGGGTATCACTGCTTTGGCGCTCATTACTTTGAGACTTTCGATGGTTAGTCTCAACAGCCCAGTAATTTCACTAGATGCAGTACCTACCCTTCAAACCGGAACACAGTAATGTTTACACACTACTGCTTAGCGGCAGAACAACTGGTACTGCGGTGGTACCTACCAAGACGACCTCCTGCTAAGGAGATCTACCATTGATATATGATATTTTTGTCATGTCATTTTATTATATTGACATGTTTGTATGTTGACATACCTTATTTTGACATTTTTGTGTTGACATGTAATCAGTGTTTTAAAACTCATTTAATGACATATTTAAAATTTTAAAGTGACTTGTAACATTGGCGTTATCAATAAAATATTTGTATTTTACATTTTTAATTTATACTTGTGAATGAAAAATGATAAATATTACGTAGCTAAAACACCAAACTGTATCCCCCGAGTTTGTCATCACCAGTTTTCTGGGTTACACTCTGTTATGGAAGCGAATTTAAACATACCCTCAAGTTCCTTCATTGGCTTGGGTTTCTCCCATATGCTCTCCTTGCGCACCGCGTGGTGGTAGTACGTGCGGCCGTCGGGCGCGTGGTGCGCCGTCCACTCGGCCGCCGCTGTCTCCAGCTCCGGTGGTATCACCTACACACACAAACATACTTGTAAAAGTAAAAGCCAGTTATTAGTGATCTCCTTAGCTGGAGGACGTCTAAAAACCTACTTTTTTTGTTTGTATTGACAAACAAAAAAAGTAGTTTTTAGATAGAATAGGCTCCAAAACTACTAGACCGATCTTAATAATTGTTTCATCATTAGATATTTTTTTTAATGTAAAAAGTAATGAGACGACCGAGAAGCTCTCCTGATAGTAAGAGATAACGCCTGTCCACGACCATTGCAGCGACACACAAAACTTTGAGTAACAAAACAAAGTCCAGGGCATCGCTGCTTTGGCGCTCATTACTTTGAGACTTTCGATGGTTAGTCTCAACAGCCCAGTAATTTCGCTAGCTGCAGTGCCCACGCGAAGCCGGGGCGAGCTGAGGGTAGCAAATATTCTGCTTCCAAGCAGTAGTGTGTAAACATTACTGTGAAGGGTACTGCAGCGACATTACAGGGCTGTTGAGACTAACCATCGAAAGTCTCAAAGTAATGAGCGCCGAAGCAGCGATGCCCTCAAAGCCACTCAAATTTACGTGTACCGCTGCAATGGTCATGGACACACAGCGTCATCTAGACTAAAAATAAGCAAAACTTATACTATGGGAACTAGATAGAATGTTCAAGGTATAATATCTACACTAATACAATAAAGAGGAAAGATTTGTATAACGGAAAAACTCAAAAACTACTGGACCGATTTCAAAAATTCTTTCACCGTTGGGAAGGTACACTATCCTCGGGTGACATAGGATTTTTATCCCTGTATTCCCACGGGAAAGGGAACTACGCGGATGAAACCGCGAGACGTCCGCTAGTTTAGTATATTTTCGCTTAACAGGTTTTATTTAAAAAATTAATTAGAATAATAAATAATTTATTAATACCATTATTTTATTATAATTACATAGTTTTAATTTTTATCCTCATCACTATTGTAACGGAAACGACTGTTAAGCGGAAATAAACTAACTATATACCTTGAACACTCAAAATGAACTTCCGCAAAGTAACGCCTGAATCAAGTGAAACTTATTTTTTTTTTGTAAATACACATAAAATTCATTCACGGAACATGGTGATCGTTCCGAGTGGGTGTCGAACCCACACCCCGCAGCTCATGAAGCAAAGCGGTAGTTGTTTTGCTAAAAGAGCTAAAATGGCGATCCATTTTTTATGGTTCATAAGCTAGGTATTTGACCACAGCTCACCTGATTTTGAGTGACGGTGTAATCGAAGATGGCAAACACACCTAGCCTGGAATGGAACTGGCTCTCAAGCGAGGCTGTCGCAACACAGCGCTAGGTGCTTGGCGGCGGATTTTCAACTAGGGGATAGGGGGAGCTAGCCAGCCGAGTACTAGAGAGTACGCTACCACCATGCTGTGGTTTCCTCACGATGTTTTCCTTCACCGGCAGCTCGAGCTCATTGTTGGGGTTTCTTCGTAACACTAAGGTGTGTGACGTCAACAACAACAATCATGAATCGGAACTTCCGCGAACCGGGAAACGAAGCGTCCACCAGCTCTCTGGGTCAACTACATGGTAAAAATCTGGACAATGTTAGCCTAGGAACGGAATAAGTGGTGTACAAGAGAGACCTATGCTCAGCAGTGGGCGATTGCGGGCTGAAATGATGATGATTACTATGGTTGTAGGGAATAAGCCCCCCGACGGTGAGAGGTCACCGTCGACTAACATAAGAGTCCCGTTGCGGTGTGAAATGAACAAAACTAAAGTGATGTCGATGACTGTGGTTGTAGGCTATAAGCCCCCCGATGGTGAGAGGCCACCGTCGCCTAGCATAAGAGTCCCGTTCCGGTGAGAAATGAACAAAACTAAAGTGATGTTGATGACTGGTTGTAGGGAATAAGCCCCCCGACGGTGAGAGGTCACCGTCGCCTAACATAAGAGTCCCGTTGCGGTGTGAAATGAACAAAACTAAAGTGATGTTGATGACTGTGGTTGTAGGCTATAAGCCCCCCGATGGTGAGAGGCCACCGTCGCCTAGCATAAGAGTCCCGTTCCGGTGAGAAATGAACAAAACTAAAGTGATGTTGATGACTGGTTGTAGGGAATAAGCCCCCCGACGGTGAGAGGTCACCGTCGCCTAACATAAGAGTCCCGTTGCGGTGTGAAATGAACAAAACTAAAGTGATGTTGATGACTGTGGTTGTAGGGAATAAGCCCCCCGACGGTGAGAGGTCACCGTCGACTAACATAAGAGTCCCGTTGCGGTGAGAAATGAACAAAACTAAAGTGATATTGATGACTGTGGTTGTAGGGAATAAGCCCCCCGACGGTGAGAGGTCACCGTCGCCTAACATAAGATTCCCGTTGCGGTGAGAAATGAACAAAACTAAAGTGATGTTGATGACTGTGGTTGTAGGGAATAAGCCCCCCGACGGTGAGAGGTCACCGTCGCCTAACATAAGATTCCCGTTGCGGTGAGAAATGAACAAAACTAAAGTGATGTTGATGACTGTGGTTGTAGGGAATAAGCCCCCCGACGGTGAGAGGTCACCGTCGCCTAACATAAGAGTCCCGGTGCGGTGAGAAATTAACAAAACTAAAGAACACATAATTTGCAAATTTTTCGCCATTCGCAAAAATTCGCACAGCCTAAATTAAAAAACAGCTCGGATCTGCATATACAATATAACTTAAGTCTACTAAGAATAAGACGCGCATGATTTAATTATATAATATGTTTATAGGTAAAGATAAATTAAATTATTTATATTAAACAAGTATAAATTTACAATTAAAAAATACCCAATCCTTGACTGTAAGCCCAAACAGGGCTAGGTTTAAAGATTACTGAATCGATTATGAAATTTTTATGGAGACCAATCTGAAAGATATCCTTTCAAATAACAAGGAGTTGTACCTTCCATCATCAGCTCACCTGAATAACTCAGAGGAACATAAGTAGCGGTATAGTATTTTGAAAAAATATCCACTAACTCCCATTAGTTAAGGGAGTTATATTTTCCATCATCAGCTCCACAACATGAGATGATGAGTACCAGACGCAAATACTTGAATAGTTTTTAGAAAATATATAACACATTATGCGTCCTTATAAAATTTAAAGTTTCCCCTTAATTTTTTTCAGGGATCCCATCATCAGCTCCTGACATGGCGCCAATGGGACCATCTGGGAATTATACCCTTTTAAACAGAAAATTCGAGTCATCGGGAACATTAAAAAGGGGCAACATTCGGTAAAATTGGGCATCAAACAGAGAGTGACGTCACACCGTGCGCAACATCAAGGCTGTTGTTGACATTTTAATGATTGTTTACACGGCGTGACGTCATTTAGATACCGTGACAGTTTGTCTGGTAAATTGTACGTGGGGTTTGAAACCGCAAAATACATAAAGTAAATTTGTGGTTTTTTTTTAAAGAGATTTTTAGATTTTAATAAATAATTATCATAATATTATGAAATTTTTTGAATACAGCCAACTAGTCTATTATTATTATTTATTACGTAACACAATAGACTTGCGTTTTGATCGCCATCGCGCCTGATGTTAAACTAAAATACAGTCTAGGATGGAGCACAATTGCCAGGAAGAAACCAATTTACTCGCGACTAGAATGCATAGATTGTATTTATCACGGAACACCCACTCAAGCAGCAAATTCCATTGTTTAGTTAAAATGACTATTACAATCAAATTATAGGTACATACATATATCGCATGAACATAAATGAAATAAGAAATATTTGCTAATAGCGACAAAATCAGCTTTATGCTGTAAGAATAAATAAATTTATAATTTTTACAGTTTTATTTTTTTTACTCTTTAATTCTAAATAATCAACAAACAATAAGAAAGAAAAACAGTTGAATATTATGCAATTCACTAACCTTAACAAGTATGACTGTTGTTTTGAAAGGTCCCTAACAAGGACGACTGTTGTTTTGAATGGTCCCTAACAAGGACGACTGTTGTTTTGAAAGGTCCCTAACAAGGACGACTGTTGTTTTGAATGGCCCCTAACAAGGACGACTGTTGTTTTGAAAGGTCTCTAACAAGGACAACTGTTGTTTTGAAAGGTATCTAACAAGGACGACTACTGTTTTGAAAGGTCTCTAACAAGGACAACTGTTGTTTTGAAAGGTATCTAATAAGGATGACTGTTGTTTTGAAAGGTCTCTAACAAGGACAACTGTTGTTTTGAAAGGTATCTAACAAGGATGACTGTTGATTTGAAAGGTTTCTAACAAGGACGACTGTTGATTTGAAAGGTCTCTAACAAGGATGACTGTTGTTTTGAAAGGTAACAAGGATGACTGTTGTTTTGAAAGGTCTCTAACAAGGATGACTGTTGTTTTGAAAGGTAACAAGGATGACTGTTGTTATGAAAGGTAACAAGGATGACTGTTGTTTTGAAAGGTCTTAACAAGGATAATGTTGTTTTCAGCGCAGATCCGAGCGATTTCTTAACTTTATATTATTACATGTTCTGTTCTTACTGTAGGTGGCTTTATAATCATAGTTTGCATGCGGCGCCGGACTTGTCTGGGTGACAGCAGACCGTTGGCCCTCGGGGCCATCTGTAGGGGAACTCCCGGTTAATATTGTAAGCAATGAAGACTTTAGGAGAATATGCGAACAGTTCTGCTACATTGTAATATTTAATACAAACAACTGTTTGAATTATTTAAGTTAATATCTGTAATACTTTCTGATCATAAGTAACTTATAGACAAATAAATGAAGATTAATTATTATAATAAATGATATTAAGTATTAGAAAGGTTTTTAAAAAAGGGCATGCGTCAAATATAGCGTTCGCTTCGCTCGCGTACACACTACAATATATCTATATACCTAGTATGAGAAATATTGATAAATCTTAAAATTAATTGGATTATATGAAATGAAACCAAAATACATATATAGTAAATACAATTTTCCCCCCCAATATTACAGGAAAATAAAAAAGCAAATATTACATTTGTTTATACCACAAAAGGTTTGTCCTAGATGGGAATCGAACCCATGTCACGTCTTTGGAGTTCGTGATGATGGAGGCGAAGTTTGATAAAAACCACAGTTTCTAATTTAGGTGCATGTGTATATTTCAAAATAGTAGATAAATATTTTCACTTTGAAGGTCGGTTCGTGAATGAATTATCGTTTCTTTTATTCCCGGTCAGGCGTTGGTCCGCCTGACAGATGTTGCGTTGAAATTACATCGCAGCACCTTGCCAGCCTATTTAGGAAGGCGTTAAGCCTGGACAACCCATACCCTACAACTCTTGAAACCGACTTACTACCAATAAGCCAAAAAGGCTATCATACAAGAAATGGTAAAATTATAGTTATCAATTACTCCATACATTTAAATAAATAAATAAATATCGTAGGACATTACACACAGCACCATCTGACCCCAAACTAAGCAAAGCTTGTACTATGGGAGTCAGATAACTGATAGAATACTTAAATATATATTTTTTTGTAAATACATACTTATAATACATACAGTACACCCAGCCACAGAACAAACATTTGGTTTTATATCACAAAATGCTTGTCCTGGGTGGGAATCGAACCCACGCCCCACAGCTCTTGAAGCAGACATGCTACCAATGAGCCAATAGGGCTGTCAAAGTCAAACATTTTTTTAAATATAGAACAGAATGACCCCCTATCGGGTTAGTAAACCCTAAGTTTATAACCTTGTACCTACGTAAGTACATGTTTATTTTTGATCATTTGAATTTAATTGTATAATGTTGTTTTGGTTCGATTTGATTTTGTATGTCACACTAATATTATAAAGGCAAAAGTTTGCGAGTGTTTTTGTGTGTTTGTTACTTCACGCTCAAACGGCTGGACCAATTTTGATGAAATTTAATATGGAGATAGCTGGCACCCTGGATTAACACATAGGCTACTCTTTATCACGAAAAAATGTAGCGGGTAACATCACAGGGCGCAGCTTGTAGTACATATTTAATTTTAAAGTGTTTTAACCAACCTCTAAATTATTTAAAAAAAACTACTTTCTTAGAAAAAACAATTCGGTATGTAAAGTTTTTTTTTTGTATTTATTTTATATTTTTTACTGATAGTAAACTTTATTTTATGAAACTAATTTGAATATTTTGGCTTTCTATGCGCGTAGTTTAATTCTAATACATTTTCAAACTTTTTATAGTTATGACGTCATAACATTGGCTGAATACGTAAAATATGTGCACCTTTTTTAGGCACTGAAAGAATCCTTATACAGCCAAGGACATGACGTCATTAGAAGTTAATTGAAAGTCAAATTAATTTTATGTATTTTATTAAAATAAACCCCGTCTCATAGTTTAAAGAGTTTTAAACGGAAAAATCATGTACAGGAATGTAATATTTCGAAATGGTTTTGGAATCAGCAAAGTATTTTTTTTCTTTACATACCGAATTGCATTGTATTTTCTATTACCTACTCGGTAAGTTCCTTACAAAAAAAAATCCAATGAGTTTACCATCTTCAACAACACCATCACTTACCTCAGCTGAGCTGTGGTCGTACACCAAGTCATACAATAAGAATACGATTCACTCGCAACATAAAAACACGTGTATCGCGCCCCGTGGTTTTATCTGAGATTTTTTATATAGGTGTTTTTCTTAAGATGGTTCGATTACCATACAAATAATTTTTTGCCATTTATAGACAAATGGAGCATAATTTTACAGTGAAATCACAGCTACTGGGATTTATTTTGGTCTTTATTTGCGGTAAATCACAATTGCTTGAATAAAACAGTAGATTATAGGCCTAATAACCTTAAAAAATACCTGATTGCTCATCAGAAGTCCCAGGAAGCTCTGATACATGAAACTAGTGCTATATAATGTTATCGCTAGTTTCATGAATCGGTTTCCCCTAGACAAGCGTGTTACATCCTAGATCGTATCTTCTCTCTTGGTAACAGGCGTGATGGTGGTCAAACGTGAGCCTGTTATTTTTGTTTGAATTTTTTATTTCGTTTTGTTATATTTGTTGTTGGTGATTTGTAATGTTTTTTTTTTTATGTAAAAAGTCATGAGACGAACGAGACGCTCTCCTGATGGTAAGAGATAACGCCTGTCCATGACCATTGCAGCGATTCACAGAACTTTGTGTAACAAAACAAAGTCCAGGGCATCACTGCTTTGCGCTCATTACTTTGAGACTTTCGATGGTTAGTCTCAACAGCCCAGTAATTTCGCTGCAGTACCCTTCGAACCGGAACACAGTACAAAATACAAAATACAAAAATATTTATTTAACAGAAAATATGTGTACAAAGATCGTAATATCTTACAATAGTCCCCGCACTAGGGCTAGCCTGTATCGCGGGAGGCTGGAACCGATTAAATATATTAAATTTAATGGAGAACTTGTACAATTTTTTTTTTTTTTAACTTTATAATTTGACACTAATAAATTAAAAAGCAAGGAGTGCAGAAAAGTATATATGTGCATGAGGTGTGTGTGTGTGTGTGAAAGAGAGAGAGTGTGTGTGTGGGTGTGTGTGAGAGAGTGCGTGTGTATGTGTTGTGAGAGAATGTGTAAGAGATTTTATATTTGACAGCAAGTGTACGAATTGGTTTGATTTTAGTATTGGCCTTAAAATCTAGTTCATAACTTGAGGTATTACGTAAATTACTTCATGATTGGACGATAAACAGAGACTCAGTAGCATCGTAGTCGAGTGAGAGAAGCCATTTCTTTACTTTTTCTTTAGCACCATGATTAGAGCTGTCGCTGAGATTGCAGAACTTCGTGAGGCGCTTCTAATGTTTACACACTACTGCTAACCGGCAGAATAACTGGTACTGCGGTGGTACCTACCTAGGCGACCTCCTGCTAAGGAGATCTACCACCAAGTAAAGTGTTTTGTTTGACCGACAAGGGCTCACCGGAAGACCAGCGCTGGTCATACTTAGTATGACCAGTATTATGCAGAGGTGAGCCCCTATTTTGTAACTGTTTGTCTCTATTTGTTGTTATTTTTTTGTTCTGTTACAAAATAAAAATTGTTTTCTTTCTTTCTAATATCAGGCGAGTTGGTCAAACGCAAGTCTACTTTATAATAAAAAGAACATATGTATAATTGTATATATATACTCATTTACTGCACTTTTGCATCGTATAGCTTTATATTTAATAAGTAAATACATATCTTAGATTTTAAATGTTAGTAACCCTGCTTCTAAATTTATTGTCATGTTGTGTACACTTAGTGGCGGATTTACCAGCAGGCTGAGTAGGCTTGAGCCTAGGGCGGCAAGTTTGGGGACCGAATTTTTTTGCTTAGCATAGAAATCAAAAAGATTTTGCCACGACGGTTTTTTGATGTCTCACACATTTGTAGCGATGATAGCTCTGTGGTTAGCGCGATAGGTTCAAATGCCGAAGGGCGTGTGTTCAAACCCCAACAATGAGCTTGAGCTGCCGGTGAAGGAAAACATCGTGAGGAAACCATAGCATGGTGGTAGCGTACTCTCTAGTACTCGGCTGGCTAGCTACCACACGAGTGTTGAAATCCTGCCGCCAAGCATCTAACGGTGTGTTCCGGCAGCCTCACTTGAGAGGCAGTTCCATCCCAGGCTAGGCGTGTTTACCATCTTCGATCACACCGTCACTTAACATCAGGTGAGCTGTGGTCAAACACCTAGCCTGTCAATCATTAAAAAAAATACTGTTTTTTATGGTTAACAAACTAGTTGTTTGACCATATCTCGCCTGATGTTAAGTGACGGTGTGATCGAAGATGGTAAACACACCTAGCCTGGATTAGAACTGGCTTTCAAGTGAGGCTGCCGGAACACACCGTTAGATGCTTGGCGGCAGATGTCCAACTCTCGCGTGGTAGCTAGCCAGCCGAGTACTAGAGAGTACGCTACCACCATGCTATGGCTTAACTGTAAGGGTTTCAACTCTTCGGTGTGTGAAACGACCGCACTAACCACTGAGCTATCATCGCTACAAATTATTAATCTCAATCATTATATTAGTTAAAAAAGATTGCGACGAATTTGAGAATCTCCAATTTATGTTTGTTTTGTTTGACCGACAAGGGTTCACCGGAAGACCAGCACTGGTCATACTTAGTATGATCAGTATTATGCTGAGGTGAGCCCTTATTTTGTAACTGTTTGTCTCTGTTTATTGTTTTTGTGTGTTCTGTGGTGTTACAGAATAAAAAATCAATTTCTTTCTTTAAAGTCTGTTAAAAATAGAATAGTATAATCAAATATTCGTGTCATCCCAATCATCCCACTAATATTATAAATGTGAAAGTTTGGATGTATGTTTGTAACTCTTTCACGCAAAAACTACTGAACGGATTTGAATGAAATTTAATATGGGTATAGTTGAAACCCTGGATTAACACATAGGCTACATGTAGAGAGTAACACCGCGGGGAGCTGCTAGTGTTATAAATGTGAAAGTTTGGATAGACGGACGTTTGTTACTCTTTCACGCAAAAACTACTGAACGGATTTGAATGAAATTTAATATGGATATAGTTGAAACCCTGGATTAACACATAGGCTACATGTAGAGAGTAACACCGCGGGGAGCTGCTAGTGTTATAAATGTGAAAGTTTGGATAGACGGACGTTTGTTACTCTTTCACGCAAAAACTACTGAACGGATTTGGATGAAATTTAGTATGGAGGTAGCCGAGACTCTGGATTAACACGTAGGCCATTTTTTATGTATGTACGTGTAGCGGGTAACACCGCGGGGCGCAGCTAGTTACACAAAAAGAAAATTAGTGCTATGGTGATTAGGTGCGGATGGTGCAACTCACGATATCCTGGCGCGGGGGCTGGTGCTGCATCTCCACGTGCACGGGTTCAGGGTTTACTCCTGGGGGCTCCGTGCTGCCGGCCGGCGCCTGCTGCCCCACTCCACCTGAATGGACGTCCATATCTATATAAATAAACAAGATACATTTAAAATTAAAAAAAAAGCTCCCCAACATGTGTTTAGTATTCTACTAGTCAAGCCCTTTCATTTGATACCCATATTGAGGGAGTTGTGAAAAAATATGTAATACGCCATTTTGTAGCGGCGCCCATCTTTAATTTGAAATTTATCATAGTGTATATTGTGTTTATTTGTTGTTGTATTGTAGTGTATTTTGGTAATTGTGTTGAAATATGTTTTTTACAAATAAAGTATTGTCTATTGTATAATATTCTACTAGTCAATCCCTTTCATTTGATACTCATATTGAGGGAGTTGTCAAAAAATATGTAATGCGCCATTTTGTGGCGGCGGCCATCTTGGACCGATTTTCATCAAACATAGCTAAGAACACTCCTGATTAATTCCCCTTTCGAACAAAAAAAAAAAATAACAAAATCAAAATCGGTTCATCCGTTCTGGAGCTACGACGCCACAGACACACAGACACGTCAAACTTATAACACCCCGTCGTTTTTGCGTCGGAGGTTAAAAATTCGTCTGAAGACGTTAGTGGGAGATCATAAAATAACAAAATAAATTTTAAAATACAAACTGTATAATGTCAGTTGACAGGCTAGGTGTTTGATCACAGCTTAGTTGATTCTAATTGACGGTGTGATCGAAGATGGCAAAGCACACCAATAATAATCCTACCATAACATAATTGTATATTAGTATGTTTATTTATATCATCGACTAGCAGACGCCTCTTGGTTTCACCCGCGTAGTTCCCGTTCCCGTGGGAATACAGGGATAAAAAGTAGCCTATGTCACCCGGGGATACTGTAGCTTCCCAACGGTGAAAGAATTTTTGAAATCGGTCCAGTAGTTTTTGAGTTTATTCGTTAGAAACTTGGTGGTAGATCTCCTTAGCAGGAGGTCGTCTAGGTAGGTACCACCGCAGTACCAGATATTCTGCCGCCAAGCAGTAGTGTTAACATTACTGTGAAGGGTACTGCAGCGACATTACTGGGCTGTTGAGACTAACTCTATCAAAAGTCTCAAAGTAATGAGCGCCAAAGCAGCGATGCCTGGACTTTGTTTTGTTACTCAAAGTTCTGTGTATCGCTGCAATGGTTATGGACAGGCGTTATCTCTTACCATCAGGAGAGCGTCTCGTTCGTCTCATTACTTTTTACATAAAAAAAAACACACAAAACCTTTTCCATTTATAATATAAGTGTTGATATATTTTTGTATCGTAGTAAAACTTCACTGACCTGCATCAGGCATGGACGCGTTCCCCATGTTGGGCGGCGGGTTGGCGACCAGCGGCGGGGGCCATCCGCCCCAGCCGCCCCAGGCGCCGGGGAAGCCCCCGGGCGGGCCGCCCGGCTGCCCGTGCCCCATGGGGTTCATACTGTTCATGTTCAGCTGCCCCATGTTCGGGGGCCCGCCCTGGAAGTTCGGAGGCGCGTTGGAGTAGTTGGGTCCGGGGCCGCTGCCCGCTTGAAAGTTGGGGCCGGGGCCGCCCGACGGCGGGAAGTTGGGGCCGGGGCCGCCGCCCTGCGGGAAGTTGGGACCGGGACCGCCCACTGACGGGAAGTTGGGACCGGGACCGCCGGCCGTTTGGAAGTTGCCGGGACCTCCAGCAAATGGATTTGCTCCTGAAAAAAAAATCATAGGACATTACACACAGCGCCATCTGACGCCAAACTGGAGAAAGGTTGTGCTATGGAAGTCAGATCACTGATAGAATACATAAATACTTTTTTTTTTGTAAATACATACAGAACACCCAGACACAGAACAAACATTTGTTTATTCACAAAATATTTACCCTGAGTGGGAATCGAACCCACGCCCTACAGCTCTCAAGGTAGATATACTACCAATGAGCCAATGAGAGAATTTTGCACACCATAAACAGAAAAAGTACAGAGAACAAAAGAACCTGATGAACTAGTGCCACAAGTGGCGGCCTTATCGCTAACAGCGATCTCTTCCAGGCAACCAAGAAAAGAAAAGCACGATAGACAACATAAAAAATAAACCGGGATTCAATTGTATTTATATGAACCTTGTGTTGCCTGAAAATAAATTCATTTCATTTTTTCTAATGTCATTATGACTCACCCGGCGGCGGCCCCGCGCCCGACGAAGCCACGAGCGGCGCCTCCCCGGGCGGTGTCTCGTCACTGTCCATGATGTGAGGACCTGGACCCTCATCGGGGCCCATGCCAGGATCTTTGTTGCCTGAAACAATTTACAAAAATAATTATAAATCAATATTGTAGGACATTTTGTAGCGATGATAGCTCAGTGGTTGGTTCAAACCCCGAGAATGAGCTTGAGCTGCCGGTGAAGGAAAACATCGTGAGGAAACCACAGCATGGCTGTAACGTACTCTCTAGTACTCGGCTGGCTAGCTACCACACGAGAGTTGAAAATCTGCCGCCAAGCATCTAACGCTGTGTTCCGGCAGCCTCACTTGAAAGCCAGTTCCATTCTAAGCTAGGTGTGCTTTACCATCTTCGACCACGCCTTCACTTAACATCAGGTGAGCTGTGGTCAAACACCTAGCCTGCCAACCATAAAAAAAAACCATTGACCCCCAAACTAGTCGAAGCTTGTACTATGGAAGTCAGATTGGTTGTCTAATCGAAGGGAAAAATGGTTCCAATGAAGAGTGTGTCTACTACTTCCTGGCACGCTAAGAGAATTTTTTTTTTTTTTAATAATTTGCCCCTTCGGGCAGGCTAAAGCTATAAAGCCATACTGCCTTGTCTTAAGTGTTATTTCTGCTGTATCTTAGCTATAGCTATCGTCAAAGTCATCTTAGTCAAGTCCAGTTCGTGTCAGTTAAGTCCAGTCATGCTTTAGTAAAGTAGTGGCGACTTTACTATAAAGCTTCGATGGAGTTTTGGAAGCAACACGAAAACTCATGTTTCACCACATTATATCATTTTCCCACACTCGCGCTTGTAATTCGGCACGTTATGAATAAAACACCACCATTTTTATGCATAAACACTCGACAAAACACTAGTTTTGGAAAAAAATATAACGGAGCGACACGACTCTTCCCGCGTTCCCGCCAAAACCCCCTGACACATTTCATTAAATTTGACAACAGAACTGACAAGTTTTTTTTTTTTAATTTGCCCCATCGGGAAGGCTAAAGCTGTAAAGCCATTCTGTCACGTCTTCGGTTTTTACAATTCATGACATGAAGTAAACAAATCTTTTTTTTTTTTTTAATGGTTGACAGGCCAGATGTTTGACCACAGCTCACCTGATGTTAAATGAAGGTGTGGTCGAAGATGGTGAAGCACACCTAGCCTGGAATGGAACTGGCTCTCAAGTGAGGCTGCCGGAACACACCGTTAGATGTTTTGCGGCAGATTTTCAACTCTCGTGTGGTAGCTAGCCAGCCGAGTACTAGAGAGTACCCTACCACCATGCTATGGTTTCCTCACGATGTTTTCCTTCACCGGCAGCTCAAGCTCATTGTTGGGGTTTGAACCCACGCCCTTCGGCATGCGAATCTACCGCGCTAACCACTGAGCTATCATCGCTACTAGATTTACGCTACTGGCATTTATTTTGGTCTTTATTTGCGGTAAATCACAATTGCTTGAATAAAACAGTAGATTATTAGCATAATATACTGTTTTATTCAAGCAATTAGTTACGATAAAGTTACCGTCTTTGACCCAGGGCGGCGGTTGTGTCATGAAGGGCGGCACTGCGCCGGCAGGCGGCTGCTGCGAGGGCGGCATCATCTGCGGCATCATGCCGTTGGGCGGCATGCCACCCATCGGTCCCGGCATGCCGCCCATCGGCACGGTCATCTGTGGCATGTTCTGAACAGACATTCCTGGTATTTGGCCTACAACAGAACAACAATAAATAAATAAATTACCAACACATAAAATTAATAAAATTTTGCGATGATAGCTCAGTGGTTACCGCGGTAGGTTCGCATGCCGAAGGGCGTGGGTTCAAACCCCAACAATGAACTTGAGCTGCCGGTGAAGGAAAACATCGTGAGGAAACCATAGCATGGTGGTAGCGTACTCTCTAGTACTCGGCTGGCTAGCTACCACACGAGAGTTGAAAATCTGCCGCCAAGCATCTAACGGTGTGTTCCGGCAGCCTCACTTGAGAGCCAGTTCCATTCCAGGCTAGGTGTGCTTTACCATCTTCGACCACACCTTCACTTAACATCAGGTCAGCTGTGGTCAAACAACTAGCCTGTCAACCATAAAAAAAAAAATATATATATATAAATTTGACAGCCCCATTGGCTTATCGGTCCCCGAAGAAATCTATTTACTCTAGCCTTAAAAACGTCCAAATTGTAATTTATGGGAACCAGGGAAGCCGGCAATGAGTTCCATTCGTGGGCCGTGCGCATCAAAAAAGTAGAGCAGACTCGCTGCGTACGAATACTGGGAACGCCCACGAGGAACCGATGGTAATATGCTGTTTTGCTGCTCGTCCATCAGGAGACCGTCTCGTTCGTTACTATTATGTACATTAAAATATCTATATATCTACTTGGTGGTAGATTTCCCTAGCAGGAAGTCGTCTAAGTAGGTACCACCGCTGTACCAGATATTCTGCCGCCAAGCAGTAGTGTGTAAACATTACAGTGTTCCGGTTTGAAGGGTACTGCAGCTAGCGAAATTACTGGGCTGTTGAGACTAACCATCTAGTCTCAAAGTAATGAGCGCCAAAGCAGCGATGCCCCGGACTTTGTTTTGCTACTCAAAGTTCTGTTTATCGCTGCAATGGTCATGGACAGGCGTTATATCTTACTATCAGGAGAGCGCATCGTTCATCTCATTACTTTTACATAAAAAAAAATATATAATACATAAAAAAAATGTTTTGTGTCATACCGGCTGTGACCATCGCCTCCACTTCCTGCTGGGTGATGATCTTGCACGTGGGGCTCTCCTGCGGCCTGGTCCAGGTGGTCTCGCGCGTGCGGGCGTGATAATAGTAGGACTTGCCGTCGTCCGACTTGGTCTCCACCCACAGCTCCGGGGCGGGCTGTGCCAACAAACAATCTCTATTGAGAACAAAGCTACAAGACTTCACAATATACAAGGTGTTGACGTAAACCCCTAACAATATTTTAACAGCTAATTTTTTTTTTATGGTCGACAGGCTAGGTGTTGACCACAGCTCACCTGATGTTAAGTGATGGTGCCGTCGAAGATAGTAAAGCACACCTGGAATGGAACTGGCTCTCAAGTAAGGCTGCCGGAACACACCGTTAGATGCTTGGCGGCAGAATATCTGCTAAAAAGATCTACTACAAAGTAAAAAAAAAGTTAAGTGTGATAATATACTGACCATATTAGGCGGCGGCATGGCCGGTGGTCCGCCGAAGGGCGGCGGCTGTCCCATCATGTTGGGCGGGGGACCCATGGGTCCGCCCGGTGGCATCATACCCGGCGGCGGACCAAACGGTGGCGGGCCGCCCATCATCCCTGCAACTCAAAACAATATCTTAAATTAGATTAGACCAAACAATTGCTGAGCACTGGCCACAATTACTGAGCACGGACATACAATTGCTAAGCACTGGCCACAATTGCTGAGCACTGGCCCACAATTGCTGAGCACTAGCCACAATTGCTGAGCACTGGCCTTTATTTCTTTGTAATGCACTAGTCACTGCAGCGATAACCCTATTACTGACATTTGAAATTTGTTGTCTGTATGCTAATTTAAATGGAAGTCAATGGGGGAGGCTTATGTCCAGCAGTGGACGTCCTACGGCTGAAATGATGATGATGATGATGCTAATTTATATCTTTTTATTTGTGTGTTTTCTCTGTAGGTATTTGTGGTTGTATTTAGTCTTATAAAAAAAAGGATCAAAAAAATCCTTTAACACCAAAATTTCAACTCCAACAGATCCATACATCTATACTATTATAAAGAGGAAAGATTTGTTTGTTTGTACTGAATAGGCTCCGAAACTACTGGACGGATTTTAAAAAATATTTCACCGTTGGGAAGCTACACTATCCCCGGGTGACATAGGCTACTTTACTATGTCACCCGGGGATAAGAACTACGCGGGTGAAACCGCGAGGCGTCCGCTAGTCAAATATAAAATCTTTAAATTTTTATCGCTATTCCTGGATTGTTCGAAAATGGCTACAAAAGCCTTGAACATCGTCACAAAGTGGCTTGTCTGTTGGTTTTCTACTGGTTGGTTTGATACACTTGTGAACAAAAAAAAAAAATGTTCACTGTCCTAAAATATTCTGTCCTTCAGATTAATTCATTAAAATTAATTGTTTCCCATACCCTGATGGGGTCATACATATTAGTTATAGCATTGTTACATTTTTATAAGTTGCAGGACCAAGTAAAACGTTGACGTACCAGGCGGTGGTGGTCCCATAGGCCCCCAGTTGGCATCGAAATTAGGCGCGTTGCTGAACCGTGGTCCGCCTCTCGTGCGGAAGAAGGAGCGGCCGCGCATCGGCGGGCCAGCCGGGCCGTAGCCGCGCCCGCGGAACCGCATCGGAGGCCCACCCATCCACCCCGGAGGCGGCCCGCGGCCTCTGTTTCTGTCACAAATTAATCAATTAAATATTGTTAGATGTGTTGAACTGGATATAATGAGCACTGGACCATTTATTATAATAACAATATTAACAAGGGACGCATACAATTATGTAAATCAACTACAGGGTTAGCTGCTTTGCTAATAGGTACTTCTTCACCACAGTACCAGATATTCTGCCGCCAAGCAGTTGTATGTAAACATTACTATAATAAATACAGGACACTCAGACAAAGAACAAACATTTGTTTTATACCACAAAGTATTTGTCCTGGGTGGGAATCGAACCCACACCCTTCAGCTCTTGAAGCAGACATACTATCAATGAACCAACAGGGCTGTCAACAAATGTTTGTTCTGTCTGGACACTTGGTGCAATATATATTATATATTAGGTATATTGCAGAAAGAGTTTGGCCTTTGGCCTCTCAACTAGGCTGCCGAAACTTCCTAAGCTGTTAAAATAAGTAAATAATAAATAAATAAATATCATAGGACATTACACACAGCGCCATCTGACCCCAAACTAAGCAGAGCTTGTGCTATGGAAGACAGATAACTGATAGAATACTTAAATACTTTTTTTTTTGTAAATACATACTTATAATACATACATTACACCCAGACACAGAACAAACATCGATGTTAGTCACACAAATGTTAGTCCTGAGTGGGAATCGAACCCACGCCCTTCAGCTCTCGAAGCAGACACACTACCAATGAACCAACAGGGCTGTCGAGTATGTAGTTCATTTACATATGTATTTATAAATCCCGAAGGTTAAGTAGCACTGACGCATATATTAGTAATATTTTTAAATAAAGTTAGATGTTTCCTCGCTGCTCTAAATCCTTCTAAACTAAATAGGTGATACTATAAGTAACAGGTAACTAATACAATACATTTTGTTTCTAAAAATTCACAATAAACATTTACATCACCCATACAGAACAAATAATTTTTTTTTATAGAGTAGGTTCGCGTTTGACCACACCCTGCCTGATGTTAAGCAGGACGCAGTCCAAGATGAAGCATGCTTACCTAGAAAAAAACCTGTTTACTCTAGATTTGAAGACACACAAATTGTACTTCGCGGGAAAAACAGACGCCGGCAGAGAGTTCCACATCCTCGCTGTGCGTATGAAGAATGTGGAATCGAAGTGCTTAGTCCGTACGTGGGGAATGTCCACCATGTATGGATGGCACTTAGACCTAGTCTGCCTAGCCGTCCAGTAACATGTGCGTTCCGAAATGAGACCAGTTCTACATACAAATTCTGGTGTTTAATTACAGACATATTCTAAGGCATCATATACCATTTAAATAAATTTTACATAGCTAAATGTTTGTCCAACCAGCCACATATATTATAACCCAACCAAGTTAGAAAGGCAAGTACTTGGATACCTAAATTTTAGTACATGTGCGCCTCTGTAAATTGGCCGGTTTATAGCCTCTTTGCATTACTATTGGACTGAACCTATGTATGTATGATACCAGTTTGCCATCAGTGTCAATTTGTATGTGTTTGCCTCGAACTGTGACCACTATCAGACTTCTTTTGTATAGATTTGGTTCATATTTTAATTTGGAAATTATATTTGCTCACATTATTTCCTATATAAATGAATAAGCAATGTACACAAGCCTTCGCTGAACAAATATGAGTCCATACAAAAATGTACATTCGTTCAATATAAAATTAAATTCATTAATAACCTAACAAGTAATTTATAGATCAATTTATTATGTGGTTTCGTTCCAATATCTTTTTTTAACTACGGCATCTTCAACTTTTATCATCTGCACCTGATATTGTTCCTTTATCCTCGTCTGGTGATAGTCAAGCAATGGTATAGTCTAGGATAGAATGTGGCAACTTAAAAGGTACCCGAAGAATCAATCAACCATATTGAACTTCTTGGAAAACAGTCTGGCAGCATTTCACAGCCACATTTGTGTGCAGTACCAACTTTTAGGATGAAACCATTTCAAAGAATACTATGAACACCTACACTATTCATAAGATTTATAATTATGTAAAATTATTTAGGTACAGCATGCCATTATCATTTCATTCTAAATGAACTATAACACCACTTAAACAAACAGTGCTACGTCAAATTAGAATATCTTTATGTCCAAATAAATTATTCAGTAATTAAATAAAGGCTACCGGCAAAATCAATATTTACTAACTCATGTTGAAAAAGCCTTGAATTTTTTTGAATAAGTATAGGAAACCCACCTGAAATTCCCACGTCCTCTGTTATTTCTGAAGTTACCACCGCCTTCATCATCTTCAAAAGATTCATCATATGCACCTTGATCACCGAAATCCTTCATGGAATCATTCATGTCTCCATCAACACCACGATTTCCCTGATCGTTAAGGGAAGGATCTTGCTGGTCCATATTGTACTCGTCCTCCATTATAACCAAAAATCGTTTTAACAACAATAACTTATGTCCTCATCACTACACAATAACTCGCGATATATTGCAAAGAACGCCAAGAGATAAAATTAATGGCGAAACTATCAATTTATTCAAACAAAGATGGACGCATTTAATATGGCGGGCGTGCGGCTTGCTTTCTAGTGATGTGGTATTACTTACCATGCTACAATAATCGGAATTCACCGATTCGACGATTACCGGTTTAATGAATTGTTAACGTTTTTTTGGATTTCATGGCAAGTTGCTTTCCAGATGTATATGTTGCTTTTTATTGGGGTTTTTGTATATATCTACGTGTATACTTTATGTGACGTGACGTTTTGTATTTGTCCCTTTGTTTAGATAAAAAATAATAATACTAACTTAACCACTAACAAAATAATAGTAATAAAAAAAAAGTAACTGCAATCACGGTCAACACCGTGACAATATGCGCCAGATGAAAAATATACTGCTACCAGACACTGGCAAAATTGTGGCAGCACCGCAGAAGCCAAGAAGAAAAAGTTGAAGTTGAAGTTTTATTCCTAAAGTGCCGTATGAATGTCGGAAAGCAATATAATGAGGTACAACTCAGATTAAACACTAGTGTAGTATATAACTACTATTAACACTAGTGTCGGTTTTACCCGTGTGGTAACGGATAATTAGGATGATGATGACGAAAAGTATCCTATGTCTTCCAGGGGCTAAAGTACCTACATGCTAAATTTCACCCAGATCCGTTGAGTAATAGACAAACAAACAAACAAACTCACATTCGCATTTTTAATATTAGCTAGGTATAATAGTTTCATTATGTCTAGTGTTGTAATATTTGTAACCAGTCTGTCCTTAGTTTGTCAGATAATCAATCCGCAGATTCGCGGCAAGAAAACTTTCAGTGGGAGTTTTGGCGGGAACGCAGGAAGAGTCGTGTCGCTTCGTTGTATTTTTTTCCAAAACTAGTGTTTTGTCGAGTGTTTATGCATAAAAATGGTAGTGTTTTATTCATAAAGTGCCGAATTACAAGCGCGAGTGTGGGAAAATGATATAATGTGGTGAAACATGAGTTTTCGTGTTGCTTCCAAAACTCCATCGAAGCTTTGTAGTAAAGTTGCCACTACTTTACTAAAGCACGACTGGAATTAACTGACACGAACTGGACTTGACAAAGACGACTTTGACTAAAACTAGCTACGATGGCACTTATTTAACTTTTGAAACTTGAAAA
This sequence comes from Biston betularia, assembly GCA_905404145.2. Classification (NCBI taxonomy): domain Eukaryota; kingdom Metazoa; phylum Arthropoda; class Insecta; order Lepidoptera; family Geometridae; genus Biston; species Biston betularia. The sequence goes on along the minus strand of FR989890.1, from coordinate 649,092 downwards.
TATATAATTACTTGACACTGGCAAATGCTAAAACGCGACGCCAAAACCAAAGAAAGAAAGAAGAAACTTTCAGTGCCGGAGCCGGCAACAATGAGTGTGTTTTTGATAGTAATAATGACGAGCTGTATGTGTAGCTTTTGACGTGCCTAGTGTACCTTATTTATGTAGTTATTTATAAGGTCAATAAAAATATTCTATTCTAGGGCGTGGGTTCGATTCTCACCCAGGACAAATGAATGTTTGTTATGTGTTTGGGTGTTCTGTATGTATTTACAAAAAAACTAAGTATTCTATCAGTTATCTGGCTTCCGTTGTACAAGCTTTACTTAGTTGATATTTTAAATAAATAAATATCGTAGTGAAATTTCACCGGCGCCATCTGATCCCACATATTAGTGAGATTCAGTTAAATTTTAATCCTCATCACTGTTGGACTAGAAGTTTCGGATATTTTTTTTAAATTATTGTCAAGTAGCTGTGCCCCGCGGTGTTAATGTGTTAAACCAAGGTCTCAGCTACGGTCCTTACTAAATTTTACTTTTTTAATTTTTAATTTTACTAAATTTCATCCAAATTCGTTTAGTTTTTGCGTGAAAGAGTAACATCCGTCCATCCATACATCTATCCATCCATCCATCCAAACTATTACATTTATAATATTAGTGTAATAAATAATAGCAATTTATTTATTTAATTTACTTATTTTATGGTTGACAAGCTACGCGTTTAACCACAGCTCACCTGATATTAAGTGACGGTGGTCGAAGATGGTAAAACATATCTAGCCTGGAATAGAACTGGCTCTCAAGTGAGGCAGCCGGAACACACCGTTAGATGCTTGGTGGCAGATTTTTAACTCTCGTCTGGTAGCTAGCCAGCCGAGTACTAGAGAGTACCCTACCACCATGCCATGGTTTCCTCACGATGTTTTCCTTCCCCAGCAGCTCAAGATTATTGTCGAGGTTTGAACCCACACCATTCGGCGTGCGAACTGACCGCACCACTGAGCTATCAACGCTACTTAAAATCGATAAACTTAATAAATACTTACTTTGTAGAACATCTTAGCAAGAAGTCTTCTAGGTGAATGAATATACTCTGGGTGCCTTCAAGTCGCGAGTGAATCGGTTTCTTCTAGGCGAGCGTGCTCCGCCGTAGACCGTATCTTCGCTTAACATCAGGCGGGATGGCAATCAAACGCAAGCCTATCTACTATAAAAAAAAAAAAAGTTTGTATCACCGCTACCAAATATTCTGCCGCCAAGCAGCAGTGCGTAAACAGTACAGTACCTACTGCAGCTAGCGAAATTACTGTCTCGAAAGTAATGAGCGTCAATGCAGCAGGATATTGTTTTCCTACTTCCTGTTTATACCACAAAATCTTTGTCCTGGGTGTGAATCGAACCCACGCCCTACAGCTCTTGAAGCAGACATACCGCCAATGAGGCAAGAGAGCTGTCAATTTTAATTATGTTAAGAACTTTCGTTTGGTAATCAGACTTTAACCACTTCAGACTTCAGATCGATATCCTTAGCAGGAAATCGTCTAGGTACCACTGCGGTACCAGATATTCTACCAAGCAGTAGTGTGTAAACATTACTGTGTTCCGGTTTAATGGGAAACTAGCGAAATTACAGGGCTGTTGAGACTAACCATCGAAAGTAATGAGCGCCAAAGAGGCGATACACTGGACATTATTTTGTTAAGTTCTGCGTATCGCTGCAATGGTCGTGGACAGGCGCTATCTCTTACCATCAGCAGAGCGTTCGGTTGATTACTTTTACATAAACACTGTAGAATTGAAAAAAATATCAATATGGGACGTTACCTTTAATTTTTCATAAATGTACTGTGGAATGACTTGGCACTGGGATGAGAATATGTAGCTTTCATTCATATGCAAATTTATATAAAGTGCACTTAAGCTAGCGAATGAATTTCTCTTCATTAGAGTTTGCGGTCGATATCCATTGTGACTTCAGTAGCAAGTCCTCGATAGGGCAGGTTACTTCTGGTGAATTTTCAACAAGCACTTGATCAATCTTTTGTAATCTGCTCAAATTTGAGAAGTCATCATGCAATGATCGAGACATTTCCCATATTTCGTTCGTCAGGAGATTGTCTGTCCGTCTTTTCTTGGAATGGTAGCTCTTGTAAGCCATCGCTATGAATAAAGATATAGTTGCAGCTAGATGCTCAGTAGTTTTCGACGCCACAGATGGTGATTCAGAAGTTTGCTCTTTTCCGCAAGTAGTGCGCTGAAGGAACGGAGCTACGTCGGGGTAGTTCATGGGGATGCAAGTGTCATGATCCATGCTGCAATTCATGGGGATACAGCAAACGCTAAAAAATGGGTCACAGTAAGCTCGGCATGGTCCGCAGCCACAGCCGCCTTGGTTGCAACTGTATGGACCACGACAACATCCGCAACATTTACAGAATCCGCACGAGAAATTATTGCTAAAGCCGTAAGGCCCACTGCCAGGCCGGCGGGGGACGCAATAACAAAGCATATTTTCGCAGCAAATTTTAACCCCGCGATCACAGCAGTTGAAACCAGCGCAAGGACCACAACACCCACACCAACCACCAGCACATGGGCAACATGGCCCACAACGGGCCGAGCCGCATGGACCGATCAGTCGACAATCCCTGCAGAAAGGGCCGCGGCAATATTTGTAGTAAAGGCCACGGCAAGCATAAGCCCCTACGCAATTACTATTACCAGTACTGCAAGGTCCATATGGTCCGTAGGGATAGTAAAACAAAGGCTTATAAAGACCGTACCTGTTGCAGGGACCACCCACTCTGTATGGCGCACAGATAGCTCTGCACGTGCTCACAGGACTGGTTTTATAAAACTTGGCTACCCCACATGGTGGTGCTAGAGGCAGACATCCTCTGCAGTTAAGCCAGGCAACGTAAGAATCTGGGGCAGGGTTACTTTTACTCGGTCCGTTTGAAATGCGAGGTGGAACTGTCCCACAGGAAGCTCCTGGATTACAAGGGCTTGGATTATCAGGGATGATCGAAAAGTCGGGGGGCGAGAAACCGCATAAACAACCATGGAGTCCAAAACTATGACGGTCCTTTGATATACTATAGGAATCTTTATTGATATGCAATGGCGTACAGCAACAACAACTACAAGGACCGCCAGAGCATTTACCGCAAAGCTGTTTCTTAATCCCGCTCAAATTTTCCGCCCATATTTCCTTTTCAGCTGCTTCCGACGACACTATAGGACTTGTGATCGAGAGGTCCGGTAGGGGTAAAAAGAACGACTGCTTGCAGTAGCTGGGCGGAATCTTATGTTGTCGGTATGGATCGTGCCAAATGCCTTGGTTCCGTTTTGAGTAGAAGACCGCAGATCGGGTTCTGAGCAGGTTGTGGGGTACGGCTTCTTGTGTTCTTGCGCACGGGATACCAGCCACAAAGCATGGACACGACAAGCTTTCGTACAGCGATAGTGAGACTTTCAGCCGTTCTTCTTTGACCACTGCCGCTTTTTTGATCTTGATTTTAGAAATCTTGCGCACAGATTCAAGTTGCTTTTCAAAATTCCTCTTCTTTCCGACATTCACTGAAAGGATGATTTCTTATTGTAGTCACATTCCAATCATGTAACGTGTATTTTTAATTTGCCAATGGTGTAAGAAAATTGGCGATTTTTTGTTGTAATATGTAAAATCCTACCTAACAAAACAAAGTAGGCGAAACGGAACTTATATAACAACTGAAAAAAAAACGTGAAGATGTTGTACAATGTTTATTGTTTTTATTTTTCACAGATGCTAAACTTAGATTTTATTCTTCTACAAGTACAATTATGTAACTGTAAGTATACCTTAAGGTTATTTATAAAAGTGTAAGTATCATAGATTGTTGCCTGAAATGAATCTCTCCTACAATGTTGAGAATTACCATTCTCACGTCATTTCAATTAGATGGCTACCTTAAAAACAGCGAAGCAGTTAAAATAATATAGTTGGTGTAAACAACATCAGAAGCACTTTAACGGGAGAAAGCAGTAGAGATATTAATTTGTTCAGTCGCGGTTCTCTAGAAACTCCTGCATGAACTAAAGTCAAGTTATTTGTGTTGAATACCATAGAAGTTTGCAGAATCTTGTCAGCAGACCGAGACACGGTCTTCGAACTAGGCTGTTTACTGTATGACGTGTCAGACTGTTCACTGGTAGGCTGGCTACGTCTGTAATAGAACATAAATGACTCTTCGGCCCCAGCCAGCATTCTACCAGATGGCATAGATTGCAAGCTGGTTGTCTCTCTTACCTGAGTGCACTTCATTTGCTGAATACAACAGTACTTGTTTTAAATAAATTAGTATTGAACCAGAGTTTGATCATCAGAATATAATTTCTACTTTATCACTGGTTTGTGCTTGTTAAAAATCTTGAGCGTATCTAAATCTTTGATGTCCTTTTCAGATGGATTCTGCAATGAAGGTGCTTGATGTGAAGACTTTAATAGTCCTTCTAAAAGCATAGGCGTTAAGAACGTTGTAAAAATGTTCGCAATGTCGCTGGAGCTTAAAACTTTAGAGCCTTTAAGATTCTGCGAGTCATCTAGCTTTAGAATACTACAACAGTTGTACAACTGGCCGCATCCCTTGTAGTAGGTCGGGCAAAACGGTCCAAGAGGTCCACAGTCACAAAGCCCATACGGTCTGCAAGGGCCGCAGGGCCCACAGCAAGGAGTTTGCCCAATGCATGGCGTGTTACAGGGTGGCCAGCAGATGCCATCGGTGCAGTAATTCTGCGAGCCAGTAAGGCGGCCTAAGCCATAGGGACCACACGGAGGACAGAGGCCGCAAAAACGGCAGGGTCCGCAGGAGCCACAACCACACCAAGTAGGTACGCAAGGCCCACCCCGGCACACCCCACAGGGGCCAACGAGGCGAGAAATGCCGCTTGGCCCGCAAGGACCACAAGGGCCACAGTACTTGCAAGGCCCGAAACACCCGAAAGGACCGCAAGGACCACTGCATGGATTGAAACCGCACGTGGGCTCACAAGCTCTTGCAAACCAAGGCTTAAGGAGGGGACTAGTATTAAAATATTTACTACATCTGTAAGGAGGGCACATGGGTAAACACGACAAGGTACTGGCGCAAGCACCGAAATAGTTTTTTAGGTCAAGTGAAGTATCCTTGTTGATCGGCATACACCCACAACAAGCAGCGCAAGGATTAAAAGAGCTTACGATTTTAGAGGCAAAATTAAGCTTCGATTTACTTGTTCCGCGTTGACCGTCAATGCAACAGCAATACGGACAACCACAAAGTCGACAGCAACCAAATTGACCACATGGACCATATGGTCCGCAACAACCATATGCACCCCAATTACATGGTCCACAACCGCAAGGACCGCAACCGCATGGACTGCAGCAGGGGCCGCAGCCGCATGATCCACAGCCGCACGGGCCGCAGCCGCATGGGCCGCAGCCACACGGGCCGCAGCCACACGGGCCGCAGCCACACGGGCCGCAGCTGCATGGGCCGTACCCACATGGTCCACAACCACAACCGCATGATCCGCATCCACAACCGCATGGACCGCATCCACAACCGCATGGTCCGCATCCACAACCGCATGGTCCGCATCCACAACAAGGAACTGGGCAACATGTGTTAGAAACATTATATGGGCCACAGAACCAGATGCCGTATGGATAATAATAGTAACCAGTCATGTACTGTATGCATTGAGGACTACAGCCAGGTGCGGGAAGGCAAGCCCCAGCACAGCAGCTTCCCGGGCAGCAACAACCCCCACAGCAGCAACTGCATGGCACGGGGCATCCACAGCAGCTGCACACAGATATGCGTTTCATTATTTCAGAAGGTTGTTCTGTATCTTCAGGGTTTTCTGGAGGTTCCACTGAGCAATCTGCTTTATCTGGTGCAGGTTGTTGGTTTGGAAAAGTTTGTGGAGAGAAATAAGGTTGAAAATAGGGAGACTCCATTGTTTTATGCTTCTCGGTCTGTTGATTTGTCATTTTACAAATAGGCAGTTCCTGTTGCTGATCTAGTGGTCTAGTGAGTAGGATTTTTACTTGAGCAGGTTTTAATTCTTTCTCTTCAGATTCGGGTTTGCTCGGTTCTGGTTTCTGTTCCGGACTAATTAGTTCAGGTATGTCTGCTTTGGTAGAGTATTTCTCAGGTTTTTTAGCTTCAGGTTTGTCAGCTTGAGTATTATATGCTCGAGGATCACCTGGCAAAGAAGACGTGTTTCCTTTCAGTTTCAGGCGCCCGCCCTTTTCCTCGTACACCAATGGTATTTTCAGATCCTTCACCGCTATTTGGAATCCACACAGCGATTTTATGTGCTCAATGAGTTGTTCTGTCAAGCTCAACTTCGTCTTCTTTCCGTCATTCGCTGAAAGGATGATTCTGATTGTAATCACAGTTGTATCAACCTACACCTGAAGAGGACACGAAAAATGAAACAATTGTTGTAATTCAGTTTTTATTATGGTTTGATGTTCACAGATTTCCTTATTTATTTAATTATAGGGTTACGGAATCACTTCAGTTTCCAGGCGTAGATGTATTCCATACTTTGTAATTAACATCCTTAGCTGACCAATCTCCACAACTCGTCACGTCTCGTTTAAGTCTCCGGCATTCACTCCACTCGCAATTTATTTTTCATCTCTGGAAGACATTAATTTGTACCCTCATAGAGACAATGCAGACAGCGTTTATGTGTGACGTCGAAGTGAAGTTGGAAAAGGTAGGTCTTTAAAATATCATAGATACACCAAAATTGCTCAGGAAAATCGATCATGAAGGACTAGCCATAATAATGGGAGTTTTGCAACAATAGCCAAAATTTATCAATGAAGGATCTAGTGTTAATATTATAAATCCATTCTGGGGGGAAAATATAACCATGCGAACGAGATATTCCTTGTTAAATTCTGATTTCTACTTAGTACGAACTTAGGAAAGGTTTAATTTCCAGGTTAAAAGTCGCAGTGCATGGTGGGATCAAGAAGGACATGGAGGAGAACAAGGTGGGCATGGGGGTGGACAAGGGGGGCACGAGGAAGAGCATAAATCTTTCGAACCTGACTTTGGGCATGAGCAACATGGGATTGGAGGACAGCTGGGGCAACAACTTGCAGGACTACAAGGCCCACAGGGAGCACAAGTCCCAGTTACATGATATGGGCCGCAAAACCAATAGCCGTATGGATAGTAGTAGTACCCTGTCATATATTGGACGCAACGAGGGGGCGCATTGCAAGGAGGCGGTAAGCAGCCGCAGCCACAAGCATTTCCACATGGACCGCAAGGGAAAGGACAGGGGCAAGAGCAACTGCAACAACAACATGCCTTGAGCGCCTTATCATCTTTGTAGTCTTTTGAAGAGGTGGTACTGGAATCCTTTTTCCTGCACTGACAGCTTAGACAACCCAGCTGGTAGCATATAGATTGAGTGAGAGTTTTCTTGAAGTTGGAGCGACGGAAGTTAGCTCTGTGATCAATCCTAGAACAAGGGATCCTTGCACTGTAAGGTCTAATATGGCGAAACTGAATGTGTTGTGGTTGAGCTTTCATCTCCATCACGACATTTGGACTGGATCTACTGCACCCTATTCTCATCTTCTTCAATGGGTGAATTTTCTTCTTCGATGGTAGGAGTAGTTTTTCATCAGTTTTATACCCGAAGAATGGCATCTTAGACTTCAAGCGGCGACAAAGCTTCTCCGCAGTGACTGCAAAGGTATATTACGCTGTTCACCTCTTTTCTTTGAACCGGAATAATCACCGGAATAATAAGGTAAATCCTACAAAAATGTTTCTCCCGATAGTGCATTCCTTCTACTTAAAAAAATCCGTATAAATAAATTTGAATATTAACATAAAACTAAAATAAACCTAAAATAAAAATCTAATTTTTTTGAATTGTTTATTGATTTGATGTTACATGGTTGCAAAATTCGAAAAATGTCTCAAAAACAAGAGTTTCAGTGAAATATTGAAACTAATAGGAGCTCTTGTCTCCACTGCTGAGCAAGTTTCCTCCCTTGACGACCCACGTATGGTGGCTCTTTGAAGATAGTTCTTCATCATGTACAGGACAAGGGAACGGCTTTTTGAACTGTGGTGTGCTGGAGTATGAGAAGCCAGAAGATGGAACTTGAGGGTTATCTCGTGCTTCTTGTGTTAGGAGGGTTTTTGGTTTACTTAAGCTTGAAATCATGCTGTCATTTTTCATGTTTCGGTTATAGACCACCCAGTCAGACTTCCTCCTAGAAGCACGTTTACTTTTAGACCTTGAGGCTTTGTCCCTAGAAGCTGCCGCACACGAGCCACAGTCCGATGAGATGTATCTAATGAGTGCCAAGCTACCGGATGTGGTGCGTTTGTGTAGTGTAGGTTTTGGATTATTGAATGGGAAGGTCCTCACAAGTTTAGAATTTATATCGCTATATCCTCCTCCTATAGCAATAGTTGCAGATAAACTTCCTGCAGCCCCGGGAATGTTACTTGTTTGTACAGGATTCGGTGTCGCTTTAGATGGATCACAATTCATTGAAGAGTCACATGAAGGAAATGACATGACGTTAGGGTTGTTAAGGAATCTAGGCCCTTCTGGATTGAAAACACCATTTACAGGTGTCGGAGTTAGACAACAGTTGCAGAATGGTCCACACCATGGTGCACAACCGCAGCAGCATGGGGCACATGCGCCACCGCAGCCACAGCCGCAAGGGCCACATGCGCCACCGCAACCACAGCCGCAAGGGCCACAACCGCAGCCGCAAGGGCCACAGCCACAGCCTCCAGAAATGCAAGGCCCGCAACCACAAGGGGGACCACAAGGGCCATTAAAACAGCCAGGACAGCACAGGGGGCCACAACCACAGCCGCATGGTCCGCAACCGCATGGACCGCAACCGCAGGGACCGCAACCACAACCGCAGGGACCACAACCGCAACCGCAGGGACCACAACCGCAACCGCAGGGACCGCAACCGCAGGGACCACAACCGCAACCGCAGGGACCGCAACCGCAGGGACCGCAACCGCAACCGCAGGGACCGCAGCCGCAAGCACAGCCGCAAGGCGCGCACGGACCGCAAATACCACGACAGGGCCCGCAACGATTGCAGATACCACAAGGTCCACAAGGTCCACATGGTCCAAACGGACCACAGCAAGCTTTACAATATGCACAAGCAATACTAGTAGGTCTAGTGCTGCACAAAGGGCTGGTTTTAAAATATCGACTTGATCGGCAAGGAGGTGATAACGGCATCAAACCGGCAAAGGTCCACGGATTGTAGAGACCACTTGACTGAAATGGTTTTGCTTCATTAAATCGAATCATGGAGCTCAACTGATCTAGATCATTCGGTAAAACGTTTTTAGGGAGAAGAGGCACTGGCGCACTTGCCTGTGGGATAGTTTGTGCGCATGGACCAGGAAGAGTTTGACCGGTACTATTGGATAAGGGTTGATTAGTCATGTCAGGAGGTGTGCAATTACTTAAACATGAAAGGTGTCCAAGTCCCAAATTCTTTTGAGCACTATTGGAACTGTCAATATCTAATGGCATACAGCAACAACAACCACAAGGGGCGCTAGGGCACGGGCCACAAGGGCCGCCAGGATTTGGAGGGTTGGGGCCGCATGGACCACCGGGGCTGACTGGACCAACACCACAACAACATGTACCAACGTTATAAGGACCACAGAACCAATTGCCATAAGGATAGTAATAGTAACCAGTCATGGACTGGAGGCATTTAGCAGGCGTGTTGCAAGGGGGTGGAAGACAGCATGGATTGAAGCCACAGCCACAACCGCAGCCGCAACAAGGTCCCGGGCAGCCACATACGCTACAAAGCCGTTTCACTAATTCCGACGTTGCGTTGCCGTCTTCTTGCGAAGCTGGTCTTGGAGACGGGATCGAGAGATCCGGGAGAGGGAAGAAAAACGACTGTAAATAGTTTGGAGGAGAGAGGTGTCGGTGTGGGTTATGGTAGGGACAGTTTTGTTGGCTCTGTTCTGAAGGGAAGACTGCGGATCGACTCCTGGGCAGGATCTGCACCTCCGATGCTGGATGCTGTGTCGCGTGGGGGATGCCGGCCACGAAACATGGGCAGGACATACTCCTGTACAGTGATTGTGCGATTTTCTGCGGCTTCTCTTTATGAACCACGGGTACTTCTCGCATCCTGATCGTAGGAATCTCGCGAATCGTTTTATGTTGCCTTTTCAAGTTCCTCTTCCTTCCGACATTCGCTGAAAGGATGATTTCTTATTGTAGTCAAAATCCAACCCTATTAGAAACCTACAACTGAGGAGAGATAATTCTTTGAATAAAACCAGTATTAAGGACTAAATATTTATTTAGCAATGATATATACAGTTTCAAATATTTTTACTATATGAATAATAATGACCGTCCAAGTTGAGTGTGTCGGACCGATCGTTTAAAAGTTTTTGAAGGATTTCAATTCATAGCTATCCGGTTGAGCAGAGGTGCTCTGTTTTGCTTTGGGAAGGGGTAAGTATTTATAAGTTTGGGGTTTCTCGGTAGATGCTACCTTTGTACAAACCCTAGGCTGCAAGGTTTCGGGACAAACTTTTAAAATATAACGTTTAACTGAAGATTTATGGCGTATACTACTTCTGCGCTTTCGGCCGAATTCGAATGACAAAGAGAGATTTAGAGTATTCGAAGGGAGCTTGCGGCCAGAAATTTCAGCCACATTTTGCACAAAGCCAGGCCCAGCGTCGGAATGATTAGGTTGTACATACATATCCTGGACCAGATCGTCTTTTAAAGCGGCTTGAGTGCTGTACAGCTGAGTGCTGAATGGACTGACCAAGCAGGAATTGCCAGGAACGGTCGAAGTATGCACGCGGTATCGCAAACCTGTATCATAATTCATTTGGGGTACTGTGGTATTGAACGGAAAATATTTGGATATCCCACAACGTGCCGTAGACTGCGGCGTGGCTGGCGGAGGGCACGAAATTGTAGATTGGATTTTATTGCCAGAAATTTCAGAAGATTTTCCTTGACTGACACCCGCGGCAGAAAGTATACCTGCACCCGAAGGGCATACGCAACAAGGACCGCAAGGGCCACAGGGAGCGCAGCACGGCCCGCAAGGGCCGCCAGGACATGGGGGATTCGGACCACAAGGCCCACCAGGACTGCACGGTCCGATAGGCTTGCAGGTACCAGTGACGTGGTATGGGCCGCAGAACCAAATACCATACGGGTAGTAATAGTAACCAGTCATGTATTGTATGCATTTAGGCGGAGTGTTGCAAGGAGGGGGCAGGCAGCCACAGCCGCAACAGTTGCCGCAAGGACCGCATGGAAAAGGGCAGGGACAGCCACAGCAGCAAGGCTTGGCGTACGACCTGACGGAGCTAATACGTAGCTCGCGAGATTGCAGCAGACTAGGGTTGTGACTTCCGCTTGGAGAGAACGGTGAGTACAGAGTTTGGGCATGCCGAACGGCTTCGTAAGACAAGGTTCTAGTTCTGGGAAGGCTGAAAGAACGCAGCTTAAGTTGCATCCTCGACTGTGGCACGAGGTTAGGGCAGGAAACGCTGCAGTGCAGCGGCACGGTCCTGGCCGTACGGGATTCCCTCACAGTCGACAGCCGTCTCGAATGCTCGATCTTGAGATAACCGAAGAACCGCATCTTGCTCTCCTTCAACCTCCAGCATGGCACCATCGAAGCTGCAAAGGTATGTTACGCTGTTCACCTGGATTAAAGATCCATTCTCAAAGATCCTAGCTCTGCGCTAGCGGAACCTGCCTATCGACGCACGACAAATTAAACGAGACAAAATATTTAATACAAATTTATTACATAAATAAATCTTCCAAACTTATAGAAATCCAAATTTAAAAAAAATCCATTGTATCTGATTAACTGTCTTTAGTACATCCTATGCCGGGATGGACGGGGTTAGTTTGATGGGTCCAGGCACGATGCGAGGAGATACATTCTTGGCCTCGCTTTTACAAGGTTCCTCGAATTTTTTCGGCATCGGCATTATGGGACCTGATGCAGAGCATGGACACGCGACGGTCGAGCACTTTTTTGGCTTTGCCGGGCATGGGCATGGGCATGGGCATGGACATGGGCAGCAAGGTCCGCAAGGCCCACATGGTCCGCAGGGTCCGCAAGGTCCGCAGGGGCCACAAGGACCACAGGGCCCACAAGGACCGCATGGGCACGGGCAACGGCAAGGGCCACACGGTCCGCAGGGCCCACAAGGTCCACAGCCGCAAGGTCCACAGCCGCAAGGTCCACAGCCGCAAGGTCCACAGCCGCAAGGACCACAGCCGCAAGGTCCACAGCCGCAAGGTCCACAGCCGCAAGGTCCGCAGCCGCATGGTCCACAGCCGCATGGTCCACACGGCCCACAGCCGCAAGGTCCACACGGCCCACAGCCACAAGGTCCGCAAGGCCCACATGGTCCGCAAGGTCCGCAGCCGCATGGTCCACAAGGCCCACAACCGCACGGGCCGCACGGGCCGCACGGTCCGCATGGTCCGCACGGTCCGCATGGTCCGCAGCAGCCGCAACAACTGCACGATCCTTCCTTCTTGTCATCCTTTCCCGAGTAATATCGCACCCACCCACGATGGTCGCCGCAACATAGAAGCTTGGTATAGCCGAAGTAGTGAGAATCGAAGGCGGATCCGCCATTCGCCGCCACTGAAAAGATATCCAAGATATAATACTTGGCGAGATAAGCGCTGCTCGGTTCATGCTATTCAGAAGAACGTAGGGCGCGGTCTCGCCGAGTATTATAGCTTGGAGGTCCTACGGCGGCGACCACCGTTCTCCAAAATAACAGACCCTCACAGTCCAAACGATTCACAAAGGTGGCTCACAACAAACTTATTTTAACAAAAATAAAGAACGTAAATTTAAATTGCAAACGTCAAACTGACAAGACAGCTACCGATAGTCAATTTTTAAAATTTTCACTATGAAATCCTACGCTTGGAGCTATCCAAGCTTCTACCACTTACCTGCAGCTATCTATTATCTATACTAGGGATGGAAATGGTTTCCACTCGATATTTTCTCGATTTTACCGGTAAATTGGGCTGCACGTTCCCATTAAACCGGCAAACACTCCCGCCTCACGTTTGAACGTGATAAGTCTAGGCAGGCAGTTGAAATGGCGCTACTTGATCTAAAACGTACGATAGGAATAGAAAAGTGGAAGTTATACTCACATAGGGGGGCAGGGCTGTTTTTGTTTGCTGTAGTGGCAAGAGAACGCCCCTTTATGCATTTCAGAATCGACATGTTTCTCGGCAAAACCGCCTTCCTCAAAACTAGAGCCATGTTTTACGAAGGTTGTACTTTTTAATTTATTGTTAAAATGCCGGATGGAACTTGGAAAATTTGGGGGGTTTGTGAACTTTTACTTGAAAATTTGGGCCATTGTAGGAGAGCGTCCAATTCTGTGCTGTCGGAACAAAAGCTCTGGTAGATAATCGAAATTCAAATGTTTTGTTCTGCTGATTTTCTAGTTCCGCTTTATTCTTTTTTGGTTCCGCGTCCAAGGAGGCTCGACTCGTCAGAGAAGTTTAGGTGTATAGATGGATGAACTCTTTGATTCATGAAGTTGTGATGAAATACATGTTTTCTTTCTTTCTTTAAGTTATACAAAAAAATAAGCAACTTAACAATTGAATGTTACATGCGCCGCTACACATATTACATTTATAAAAACACTAGCGGACGCCTCGCGGTTTCACCCGCGTAGCTCCCGTTCCCGTGGGAATACAGGGATAAAAAGTAGCCTGTCACCCGGGGATAGTGTAGCTTCCCAACGGCGAAAGAATTTTTGAAATCGGTTCAGTAGTTTCGGATGACAAGCAATCAAATCTTTCCTCTTTATAATAGTACTACCAGACGCCTCGCGGTTTCACCCGCGTAGTTCCCGGTCCCGTGAGAATACAGGGATACAAATACAAATACAAATCATTTATTAATAACACCAAAGTTACAGGTCATTTTTCCATTCATATTTAAAAATTATTATCAAAATCATTACATATGTCAAAACAATGAAAATGAAAATGTCAACAAAGTAATATGTCACATATAAAATGTCAATAAAATTATGTCAATATAATTAAATGTCCATAAAAACAAAAATATTATAATTACTTACTAGTAATTCAATAATCTCTTAGTTTTAAATAATCGTCAAAGTCATAGAACAAGGTCTCTTGAAGCCAAGATCTTAGTTTGCTTCTGAAGCACGCGATGGAAGGTGCATCCCGGATGGAAGCGGGTACGCGATTGTAGACCGCGGGCCCCAGAATGTATACCGACCTCTCCGACTTGACGAGCCGATGCGACGGCGTTACTAGTTGGTCTTTCTTTTTATTACTGCGAAGATCCAACGTGCTGTGGACGCCCCGGCGTTGAAATTTATCTATGTTTGTATGTGTGTACAGGGCTACCTGGTAAACGAACTCACACGGTAAAGGCAAAATCTGTAGCTCCTTAAACAGATCCACGCAAGAGACGTCGTCCTGAACCCCGCATATGGCACGAATAGCTCGCTTCTGCATAACAAAGGCTCTATTACGATCGGCAGCGCGGCCCCACAGCTCCAACCCGTACGTGATGTTACTGTGGACGGTCGCGAAGTAGCAGGAGCGCACTACGCTGCGGGCAGCGGTGCTCGCGAGCCGCCGGAGCGCAAAGCACGAGCGGCTCAGCTTCCCGCACAGCTCGTCTATGTGCGTCTCCCAGGTCAACGCGCCGTCGATATGGAAACCTAGAAGTTTCGTACTGTGGACTTGTTGGAGAGCGGTATTGCCGACTGCTACCGAATGAGTTTCAGTCGCGTGGCCATTGAGGTTAAAAGCAAGGAAGCAGGTCTTATCTTTGTTTAGCGCGAGCCCGTTCGATCGGAACCACCTATCTAGATCGCTCACCACCCCATTCAGCCTCGACTCTAGTTCACGGTGCGTCGGCGCGGTGATCACTGCTGCGACGTCATCGGCGTACATATATATCTCAGCGCCATCGATGGCGCCGGGCAAGTCGTTAAGGAGGAGACTGAATAGAGTATTAGATAGACAGGAGCCCTGCGGGACGCCCATCACATTTTCCGCTTCTGACGACATGACGCGACCTCTATCACCCACCACTACCTGTTTTCGCTTAGACATGAAGGAGGACAGTATGGACAGGGCAGGGCCACGGATCCCATAAAATCGCAGCTTGTTTGCGATGAGGGCGTGATCAGCGGTATCAAACGCGCGCGATAGGTCGCAGCAAAGTAAGGCAACCTGCAGTTTTGCCTCGCGCGCAGTTAACACTTGCCACAACACCTCGCGCACTAAGTCTGTGGTCGCGCGACCGGCTCGGTACGCATACTGCCGCTCCGACAGGACACCACGGTCCACGACAAAATTAAGTAGCCTTCTATTGAGACCGACCTCAAACACCTTGCTAATAGCGGGGACAAGGGATATAGGGCGGTAAGACTTGGGGTCTGCTTTTTTGCCCTTTCCTTTGTACAAGGGGCATATTTTTACTCTTTTAAGCGCCGCGGGATACATACCTTCCCGCAGGCATGAATTAAATAAGTAGCTAATTACGGGTGCGACCGGTTCTATGGCGGTTTTCAATATACTTGCAGACAGACCGTAGAGATCAGTACTTTTCTTAGGGGCAATACGTTTCTTCGTTATTGTAAAAACTTCGTGGGGGGAAAAAGGTTCTAATCTTATAGACACATCGCTCGCGGATGCCTCGTTCCCGAGCGCGGCCAAAGCGCTGACGCTATCGGCCGCGGGCGCTCCGCACCTACTCGCCGCCGTCACAAACTCCAAGTTGAGAGCGTCAACCACATCCTTTTTTGTGATAAACGGTTGGCCATCTGCATCCCGCACCAGGTCTGTGAAATCGACTCTCTTCCGAGTACCGCGACCTAGCTCGGAGTTTATAACACGCCACATACGTTGCGGATTATCCTTAACCATATTAGAGAAATGGTTAAATCTTTTTTCTTTTAATAGAGAGTGATATTTCACGGTAAGTTCATCGCACTTACTACGCAGTACGTCGTCAGTTGGAAAGTTCCTTTTTAATTGTGCAGTGTCATGTAGTAAATGTTTAAAGTTGTGAATTTCCGTGTCAACCCAATGTTTTTGATGAGTCAGTTGTTTTTTTAACGGAAAACAGATATTAAATTTATTAGATAATATATTAACTATACTCTCAGCCAGCGAGTGGCAACAATTATTAGCTTTACTAATAATTCCCTCCCAGTCGATAGACGCTAGCGCGCTAATAAAATTGTATTCGTTGGTCGTAGTGAAGCTACGAGCCAGACAGTGGGCGGGCGCAGGCGCTGCCGCGGCGCTGTTCGCGAGCGTGAGGCGCTGGGCGCCGTGGTCGCTGAGCGGGCGCGTGTCGACGCCAGTTACTGCATTTACGCGTTTCGCGGGCACGTTCGTGTACACATGGTCGAGTAGCGACTTGCGGCCACCTACATCTACTCGCGTGGGGTCGGTCACTAATTGAGTAAAATTGAAGCTAACGAGCATATCTACTAACTGCTTTTGGGCGCTAGAACTGTCTAACAAATCGATATTAATATCACCCATAATGACGCAGTCTAGGCCCTCGTCTGTTACTTTACAAAGAAGGGTCTCAAATAACTGGAGGTACTCACCGTGGCTCGTCAAGTTGGAGTGGTACACACCTACAACCAGGATATCGTCATCAAGTAAGTGCACGGCGCACACGTCAAAAGTTTGTTCCCGTGTTAGGTCACAGTAATCCTGTCGGTTGACTGCCATCATACCTGACCGTACGTAGATGCAACTTCCACCGTGCGCTATACGTTCTCTACAGCTAAATGACAATAAATCATAGTTACATAGTGTAACAGAGACCAGTTCATGTTTCCGTAACCAGTGTTCAGTTAAAATGATTATATCGCAGGTAAGTTCCTTTGTCAATAGTACTTCTAGTTGCTTAGTCTTGTTTGTTATACACCGGATATTTTGGTGACAGATCGTTACAGACGAAGGTTTACACGGTCTATGTGGCTTTCGCGAAGGCGCGCGGCGCGGTGCGAGCGGCGCTAGCAGCGCTGGCGTATGTCCCTTGTTGCGACTTCCCAGGGGCGACGGCGTCGGCGGTACCGGTGGTAGCGCCGTCGAGGCCGCGCGGTTGTCGTCGCGGCGCGGAGTGCCGGCGGGGGGCGCCTCCTGCACGCCCGCCGCTCCCTCGAAACCACTCGCTGACTTGAGTGCTTGTCGGCCAGTTCTCGGCGGACATGAAGAACTCAAAGTGGCTGCCTGGTACTGAGATGGAAAACGACGAGTAGTACGAGTGAGCTAGTTTCAATTTTTCAACATGGTAGTTATCGCACTGTTTCTTTTTTTTCATGTACGATATTATCGTATCAGCTGTAGTTTCGGGCGCAAAGAAACAAGCGTGAATTTTGCGTGCTCGTTCGACGGTTTTCAGTTCGTCGTCTGACGCGCCACTTCCTTTAATCACGGTTCGTCGTCCCTGACAGCCTCTTCTACGATTCTCGACTCTCACCCATTCTTCATTGTCGCTGATATTGGTATCCGCCGCAGGCGTTGCTGTTGCCGTTGTCGAAATGTTCGGTTGATTAGCGCAGCGCGCAGTTTGCCGTCGTTTTTCGCTAGAGGGCGCCGGAGTCGGGCTGGAACAATCGGCTGATACCGACATGTTGACGTAAGACGACTGTGATGTCGACAGCTTTTTTGACTTCTTCCGTGAATACACGCAGTGCTTCTGCTTGGGGGCTGCCTGTGTGTTCAGAGGGGGTCGTTGTTCGAGTGGGGTGGGCGCGCACGTTGTCTGTGTTTCAATATTTCTGGTATTAGGCCGCATCGAGGTTCCCGTCACTACATCACTGGGCACGTGCGAGGGGTGGATTTCGGCACGGTGTTCTTCGTACCTCGTGATTACCGCAACGAGGGTCTCGATCAACTCTGTACATTTTTCTATCTTCGCTTCTTGACTGGCTATTGAGGTTACAGCTTGGCTAAGTTTTGCCTCGTAGCTTTCAATGACGTGAATGGAGCAGCTCAGCTTACAGTCGTAACTTGCTATCTCGTTACTAAACTGTTCTCTCATAAACGTCATTTCTTGGCGTAGTTTACAAATTTCCTGTCCTAACACGGTTGTATCGCCGACGTTTTGTGGACGTACTGGAGGGTTTGACGCTACTTTCACCCTCTGTGTCACGAAGGGATCTCGGGTTTTTTTGGAGACTCCTACCGGTGTTAAACTATTATCGCCTCCCCTCTTAGCAGCGCACCGGCACTCGGGACAGGTCCACTGCTCGCGTGATTCTTGAGCTAAATTCTTTTCGCCTATACATAATGTGTGATATACTTTGCCGCAGTGAGTTTGGTTACAACTCAAGATTTCCTCGGCATCCATTATTTTGTTACAGCATGCGGAGCAGACCATATTGATGCAGTAACAAATAATAGCAGGCACTTTAGCTAAGGGCGCGCGGACGGCGTATGCTAATCGTACCTTGTATGCACAGAACTATGCACGCTACACGACACGAACGTCGGCGCAGATATAGCTAAGTGTGCTGAAAACAAAAATTGTTTATCACACAAATGTGTAATATACTGAGGATCGAACTCGGTTCCTTCGACTTACAACGCAGTCACTATAGCCCCTCGGCCAGTCGACCAATGTGAGTGATAGCGAAATACCCGGTCGATTCTTGTAGTGGGCTCTTATGCTGGATAAACAGCCGTTATAGGTATAGCCGTTATAGGATAAAAAGTAGCCTATGTCACCCGGGGATAGTGTAGCTTCCCAACGATGAAAGAATTTTTGAAATCGTTCCAGTAGTTTCGGAGCCTATTCATTACAAACAAACAATCAAATCTTTCCTCTTTACAATAGTATAGAGAAAATAAACACATACCCAGCTTCACAAGTCGACACACAAGCTCAGATGATAGATATGTAGACGTATAACGTTAAGCGGCGGTGTGGTCGAAGATGGTAAACACACCTTGCCTGAAATGGAACTGGCTCTAAAGTGAGGTTGCCAGAACACACTGTGGGTGGGAGCTAGCCAATCGAGTACTAGAGCGTGCCTTACCACCATGCTATGGTTACGATGTTTTGGGGTTTGAACCTACGCCCTTCGGCGTGCGAACTTATCTCGCTAACCACTGCTATCAGCGCTACAAAAAAGTAAGCGAAGATGAAGTCTACTACTTTTTTTATGTAAAACTAACTGTGCCCCGCGGTGTTACCCGCTACATGTTTTGGGATAAAAAGTAGCCTATATGTTAATCCAGGGTCTCAGCCACCACCATACCAAATTTAATCAAAATTGGTCCAACCGTTTGGGTGTGAAGAAGCAACGAACACACTCGCAAACTTTCGCCTTTATAATCTTAATGTGATTGTTTTGATTTTACTATAGATGGCGCTATTTCTAATCAAACAACAGCATAAAATTTATTACGATTATGAGAGGCTATGAATGGCTATTTGTGGACTACTTTTGATCATCTTTGCATACCGCTAAAAAGATCCACTCCTCATCGAGGTTACTGGTAATCGTTTTGCAAGATTGCCTTTTATTTGCCTACACCTCCGTGCATACTATCTGGGACATGATAAGGGCTTTACATCGCCCAAGCATAGCTCATAGAATTAAATAGAACGAAATAAAATTAAATCACATAAAATGACAGCCCTGTTGGTTCATTGGTAGTGTGTCTGCTTCGAGAGCTGAAGGGCGTGGGTTCGATTCCCACTCAGGACTAACATTTGTGTGACTAACATCGATGTTTGTTCTGTGTCTGGGTGTACTGTATGTATTATAAGTATGGTGGTGTACAATCGGCTGCCACAGAACGTGCGCGATGCGCCCTCTAGCGAATCATTTAAGAAAAAACTAAAACACTGGCTGATCGAACAGGCTTTCTACAAGTTTGACGGTCTGTATACAGAGAAAATTTCTAACTGACATTAATTTAAACATGACTGTATGTATAATTATAATAATGACATTGGAATACTGTGACTAATTTTATTTATTTTACAATCTTTTGTATACCAATTTTATTTTAATTTGACGATTTAATTATTATTTTTTATTCTTATTTTGTAATCTTTTGTTAATTTTATTTTATTATTGTAATTCAAATTTTTATTCAAATACTGTATCTGTAATTATTATCTAATGAATGTTGACATGTAACCTGTAATTGTTATAAAAAATAAACTATAAACTATGTATTTACAAAAAAAAAGTATTTAAGTATTCTACCAGTTATCTGTCTTCCATAGCACAAGCTCTGCTTAGTTTGGGGTCAGATGGCGCTGTGTGTAATGTCCTATGATATTTATTTATTATTAATCAAATAAAATTATTGAAAATGAAATAAAAAAAGTTCTTTCTATAATCTAAGATGCCAGTACTGTTGTTATTAAATGAAGAAGTTATTAAATGGAAAACTATAATTGATAAATAATTTAGTTTAGTACATTTATTTTGTATACAGAAAAGCTGAAATATACCATAATTCACATTTTTACAATTTAGAAATACGCGTGTTCCTTTCACTCTTCAGCAACAAGATGAATCTTTTTTCCGATGTCTTAAATGCATATTTTGCGGTTTCGTATTACAACCAAGTCGCCGGTTTTCATTCTTCTCTCGATGCACGAGTCTGCGAAAACGAATTTACTGTAAGTATCTTTTTTACACGACTGCCCAAAAAAGGAGTACGTAATGTTTCCAGGGTGTATGTTTGTATGCGAATTTGTTTATGCCACCAGTCTCAAAGTAATGAGCGGAGTTTTGGCGGGAATTCACGCGGAAAGAGTCGTGTCGCCGCGTTGTATTTTTTTCCAAAGCTGGTATTTTGTCGAGTGTTTATGCATAAAAATGGCGGTGTTTTATTCATAAAGTGCCGAATCACAAGCGCGAGTGTGGGAAAATGATATAATGCCGGCGAACATGAGTTTTCGTGTTGCTTTCAAAACTTCATCGAAGCTTTATAGTAAAGTCGCCACTACTTTAATAAAGCATGACTGGACTTGACTGAAACGGACTGTACTTGACCAAACTGGACTTGGACTATATCTATAGCTACGAGGCTTTCGAAGCTTTTGAATTGACTTGTAACATTGGTGTTATCGATAAAGTATTTGTATTTGTATTTGGTAACTTATTTAACTTTTGAAACTTAAAAAGATAAAACACTTGACACTGGCAAATGCTCAAAATGCGACGCGAAAACCAAAGAAAAAAAAGTAATGAGCGCCAAAGCAGCGATGCCCTGGACTTTGTTTTGTTACTCAAAGTTCTGTGTATCGCTGCAATGGTCATGGACAGGCGTTATCTCTTACCATGAGGAGAGCGTCTGTGCGCTCGGGGCACTTTAACTTAGATTATTTAACATAAGTGAAAACTTTTTAGGCTTTTGAATGTTAATTTATCTTCTATTTTTTTTTTTTTTTTGGTTTTGGCGTCGCGTTTTAGCATTTGCCAGTGTCAAGTAATTATATATTTTCAAGTTTCAAAAGTTAAATAAGTGCCATCGTAGCTAGTTTTAGTCAAAGTCGTCTTTGTCAAGTCCAGTTCGTGTCAGTTAATTCCAGTCATGCTTTAGTAAAGTAGTGGCGACTTTACTACAAAGCTTCGATGGAGTTTTGGAAGCAACACGAAAACTCATGTTTCACCACATTAGGTATATCATTTTCCCACACTCGCGCTTGTAATTCGGCACTTTATGAATAAAACACCACCATTTTGATGCATAAACACTCGACAAAACACTTGTTTTGGTAAAAAATACAACAGGTCGACACGACTCTTTCCGCGTTCCCGCCAAATTCTATTTATTTATAAAGTTAGCAGCTCTTTGTTT
Source organism: Biston betularia (assembly GCA_905404145.2). Classification (NCBI taxonomy): domain Eukaryota; kingdom Metazoa; phylum Arthropoda; class Insecta; order Lepidoptera; family Geometridae; genus Biston; species Biston betularia. The sequence goes on along the minus strand of FR989890.1, from coordinate 627,130 downwards.
TCCATGTAAAATAAAATAAAATAAAATTACGCAAGATGGCTCTAAACTAAATCAACATAAAAGCTAAGCCCTGACATACTCTTAGAATATTTTACTTATTTTTATAAATGCACATATAACACCCATGCACTTACCCGATTAGCGATAAAAGCCGCGGACTTCATGATGTGGATTGGTCGCTCTAGTCTCCTATCGACAGATAAACTCCCTGATTCTATTCGCCATCTGCCGCCTGGCCACCGCCCGCGTCTGCTTCGTGGCGACGTCAAATATGGAAAGAAAGAAAGAAAAAAGATTTATTTTGCAACAAGCACAAAAACAAACAAACACGAATATCAAGCCTAGGAGTGTATTTCATTCCAGCTGTTCGTACCAGAAAATAAAATAAATAAATATCGTGGGACTATACACACAGCGCCATCTGACCCCAAACTAAGCAGAGCTTGTGTGATGGAAGTCAGATAACTGATAGAATACATCAACACTTTTTTTTTTGTAAATACATACTTATAATACATACAGAACACCCAGACACAGAACAAACATGATTGTGTTTATTCACAAAATGTTTGCCCTGAGTGGGAATCGAACCCTCGCCCTACAGCTCTCAAGGCAGATATGCTACCAATGAGCCAACGGGGCTGTCACCGTAACAGATAAGAACCGTACCTGATCCGTCGTTTCCATCTTGGTCATCTGCCGCCTGGCCGCAGCCCCCTACTGTATCGTGATCACATGGAAAATAGATGTTACACATTTTCATTTGATGGGGATAGATTACAAGAGCTGTTTCAACCTATTTTCTGCCCAGGGGCATTCTTAATTGATACCATAAATATTGTAGCGATGATAGCTCAGTGGTTAGTGCGGTAGGTTCGCATGCCGAAGGGCGTGGGTTCAAACCCCAACAATGAGCTTGAGCTGCCGGTGAAGGAAAACATCGTGAGGAAACCATAGCATTGTGGTAGGGTACTTTCTAGTACTCGGCTGGCTAGCTACCACCCTCAAGTTGAAAATCTGCCGCCAAGCATCTAACGGTGTGTTCCGGCAGCCTCACTTGAGAGCCAGTTCCATTCCAGGCTAGGTGTGCTTTACCATCTTCGACCACACCTTCACTTAACATCAGGTGAGCTGTGGTCAAACAACTAGCCTGTCAACCATAAAAAAAAAAAACCACTGGCGGACGGACCAGCTTGTGACACCGTCACACCGGCTCGTCAAGTCGGAGAGGTCGGTATACATTCTGGGGCCCGCGGTCTGCAACCGCGTACCCGCCTCCGTACGGGATGCAGCTTCCACCACGTGCTTCAGAACCAATTTAACATCTTGGCTGCTAGAGACAGTGTTTTATGACATTGACGAGTATTTCAAACTTAAAGATGATTGAATTACTAATAAGTAATTATGTTTTTTTTTTGTCATGTCATTTTAATATATTGACAATAATTTTTGGTATGCTTGGCATTTTTCTAAGGGATTGCATCCGAAACGAAGTAATTCGCCAGAGAACTAAAATAACAGACATAGCTCAGCGTATTAGCAAGCTGATGTGGCGATGGGCTGGACATATTTGTCGCAGAACCGACAACGCTGGGGTAGACTTGTTCTAGAGTGGTGACCGCGTATTGGCAAACGTAGCGTAGGACGCCCTGAGACTCGGTGGAGTGACGATATACGTAGGACAGCTGGCGGTGGATGGAAGCGAAAAGCCGAAGATCGGGCTGAGTGGCGTGTCTTGGGAGAGGCCTAAGCCCAGCAGTGGACTACAAAAGGCAGATGATGATAGATTTTTGCTATTTCTGACATGTTTGGATATTGACATACCTTATTTTGACATGTAATCAGTGTTTTAAAACCCATTTAATGACATTTTTGGAATTTTGAAGTGACTTGTAACATTGGTGTTATCAATAAAGTATTTGTATTTGCTCTCCGCCAAAGGCCACTAAAAACCCTGGACAGCGGCGGCCTTAGCTGTTGCGAGGCCCGGGGCGACAGATCATTGTGAAGCCCTATTTCTTTGAGCCCGTTTTACTAAAAAATTAGTTCGAATTGCTCGAGTGGCCGTAACGGTGTGGTCGAAGGTGGCCTGCGCACCTGGCCTGGAATAGAACTGGCTCTCAAGTGAGGCAGCCGGATGTTCACTTGGTGGTAGATCTCCTTAGCAGGAGGTCGTCTAGGTAGGTACCACCGCAGTACCAGATATTCTGCCGCCAAACAGTAGTGTGTAAACATTACTGTGTTCCGGTTCGAAGGGTACTGCAGCGAAATTCCTGGGCTGTTGAGACTAACCATCGAAAGTCTCAAAGTAATGAGTGCCAAAGCAGTGATGCCTGGACTTTGTTTTGTTACTCAAAGTTCTGTGTATCGCTGCAATGGTCATGGACAGGCTCTTACCATCAGGAGAGCGTCTCGTTCGTCTCATTACTTTTTACATTAAAAAAAATATGCTTATAATAATCTACTGTTTTATTCAAGCAATTGTGATTTACCGCAAATAAAGACCAAAATAAATGCCAGTAGCTGTGATTTCACTGTAAAATTATGCTCCATTTGTCCATAAATGACAAAAAATTATTTGTATGGTAATTGAACCACCTTAAGACGAATATCATGTCTAGGAGTGAATTTCACTCTGGCTGTTCGTACAAGAAAATAATTCAGCATGCGTCTTTAGACCTTGGCAGCAGGAGCACAGGATAGCCGCGCAGCACCCCAGCAGCGCTCCGCAGCACATCTGATTCAAACCTCTGGGCTGTTGCTCTGGAATTAGTAGCCAAAATTTATCAAAAATACATTGTAAGCTCTATATAGCGACGCTGAGGGGACTTTTTTTTTATGGATGACAGGCAAGGTGTTTGATCTCAGCTCACCTGATGTTAAGTGAAGGTGTGGTCGAAGATGGTAAAGCACACCTAGCCTGGAATGGAACTGGCACTCAAGTAAGGCTGCCGGAACACACCGTTAGGTGCTTGGCGGCAGATTTTCAACTTGAGGGTGGTAGCTAGCCAGCCGAGTACTAAAAAGTACCCTACCACCATGCTATGGTTTCCTCACGATGTTAACTGCGTATTTTCTGGCGGTATAGAGAGTTGTCGGAGAAAAAAGCTTGTGAGCAACTGAGAATATGATAACGTGTTGAAAATGTATAATAATAACCTAACGGCAGTCTAGCAACTGAGGCAAACACGTGCAAAGTAATTACAACAAACAAAAGAGCGAATTTCTTAGAATCTCTGGTTCGTATGATGGCGACAGCCGAGGTGAACACGGGCCAGACAATAAAACAACAAAATGACAAACATGAGAACGTACACAACTGCTGTTCTTATCAATTTCGGCAACTTAGAAACAAACAAACAGTAGGTGCTTTATTAGTTCCTGAAATTACTTGCTTTATAACAACATATTGTGGTCGTTATGTAGAGTGTGATGCTACATAGAGTGTATATGGACAACAAGCCAAACCAATCAAAGTCGAGTAATTTCGACGGAGTTTGACGTCAAATCGAGTGACGTTACATGGAGGTTACACTGTATTCCCCTTTCTAGAAAAAAGAGCAGCACCTTTTTTTTTATTCAAAATAGGTTTTCACAAAATGTTCGCCCTGAGTAGGAATCTAACCCACGCCCTACAGCTCTTGAAGCAAACATACTACCAATGAACCAATTAGCTGTCAACCTAAAACCAATGAACCGAAAGTGTAAGTAAAATTCTTATAGTAAAAGAACTGATAAAAATTACGCTGTTGCCCCTGAGTCCCGTATCCTTGAGGCCCGTATCCTTGAGGCCCGTATCCTTGAGGTCCGTATCCTTGAGGCCCGTATCCTTGAGGCCCGTATCCTTGAGGCCCGTACCCTTGAGGGCCATATCCTTGATGACCTTGAGGTGCATATCCTTGATGACCTTGAGGTCCTTGTGGCCCATAACCTGGAGGTCCTTGTGGCCCATAGCCTGGAGGTCCTTGAGGCCCGTACCCTGGTGTACCATGACCATGCTGGTCATAAACTTGCTGCCCATAACCCTGAAAAAGTTAACAATTGTTGATTGATTCAGGCACTACTTTGCGGAAGTTCATTTTGAATATTCACAATGTTATTAACAAAATCACTCTGTTTATTGATGGAAATTAAAATCCATTAAAATCCATTGCGTAGTTTAAAAGATCTAAGCGTACAGATGGCGGAAAGCGACTTTGTTTTATACTATGTAGAGACTAGCGACCCGCCCCGGCTACACACGGGTGCAATGTAGATACTAATGTGGTGCATATGCATGTATTATACATATAAACCTTTCTCTTGAATCACTCTGTCTATTGATGGAAACCGCATTAAAATCCGTTGCGTAGTTTAAAAGATCTAAGCGTACAGACGGCGGGAAGCGACTTTGTTTTATACTATGTCGAGACTAGCGACCCGCCCCGGCTTCGCACGGGTGCAATGTAGATACTGATGAATTGTAGACAATAGACAATAGACAACACTTTATTTATGACATAAAACACATTTCAACATAATTTACAATACATACATACAAAAAAATAAACAATAAACATAAAACATAGAAAAAAACCAAAAAACCTTGTTTAATCTAAGTCACCTGTGGTGGCCCCCCCGTGGGAGGAGGTTCTACGTGGACGACGCCCCCACGCCCACTTTGACCCCAGCCAGGATGCTGCCCACGGCCGTGCTGGTTTTGATGGGAATTCAACTGAAATAGACAAAATGACTCATTATGTTTGTTCTGTGTCTGGGTGTACTGTATGTATTATAAGTATGTATTTACAAAAACAAAAAAACTATTTAAGCTTTACTTAGTTTCGGGTCAGATGGCGCTGTGTGTATAGTCCTACGATATTTATTTATTTTTTATTTAAATAAATTATTAATAAAAAAATAAATAAAAGTAAGTATAAAGAGGAAAGATGATTATTAGCATAATCTACTGTTTTATTCAAGCAATTGTGATTTACCGCAAATAAAGACCAAAACAAATGGCAGTAGCTGCGATTTCACTGTAAAATTATGATTCATTTGTCAATAAATGGAAAAAAATGTTTGTATTGACATCGAACCACCAAGTCCAAGATAAATCTGCCTGCAGTGTGTATATTGCGCGTGTGGTGAGTGTGTGTCGGTGTATGTGGGTGTGTTTGTGGGTATGTGTGGGTGTGTGTGAGAGAGAGAGTGTATATATATGATACTAATTTACATTATGTAGATGTAGATTGGTAAACTAAACTTTAATTATCTATATGCTAATAAGTTGGGATGCTGTTGGTAAAAATTATTAAATGACTGACCAACTTACATTCCCCATTCAGATGTTAACAGTGAGTTTGAAACTGACGAAATCCTTCACATCGCTTTTCTTCGTGTAAACCACATGTTTTATAATTAAATGCGCATTTCGAAACACTGAAAATTTTGACATACTTTTTTTGGTAAACAATTTGTTTTAAGTCAAAATGACATTTCTGTGACAATGACTTCAACTGACAGCGAGAGCTAAGAAGAGAAATGAGTGAAAACTCTTTCACGTACAAGTTAATTTTCCGAAAAGTTATTTTTTAGACAGCCCTGTTGGTTCATTGGTAGCATGTCTGCTCCATGAGCCGAAGGGTGTGGGTTCGATTCCCACACAAGACAAGCATTTTGTAATATAAACAAACGTTTGTTCTGTGTCTGGGTGTTCTGTATGTATTTACAAAAAAAAAGTATTTAAGTATTCTATCAGTTATCTGACTTCCATAGTACAAGCTTTGTTTAGTTTGGGGTCAGATAGCGTTGTTTGTAATGGCGCTAATCCTACGATTATTATTATTTTGGTTTTAGCGTCGCATATTGAGCATTTGCCTGTAAGTGTTTTATCTTTTCAACTGGCAAAAGTTAAATAAGTTGCCTCGTAGCCTATGGATAGTCAAAATCCAGTCTTGGTCAAGTACAGTCATGCTTTAGTAAAGTAGCGGCGACTTTACTATAAAGCTTCGATGGAGTTTTGGAAGCAACACGAAAACTCATGTTTCACCACATTATATCATTTTCCCACACTCGCGCTTGTGATTCGGCACTTTATGAATAGAACACCACCATTTTCATGCATAAATACTCGACAAAACACTAGTTTTGGTAAAAAATACAACAGGTCGACACGACTCTTTCCGCGTTCCTGCTAAAACTCGCGGTGTTATCTATTACTAACAGGAGAGCGACTGAACCATCACAGTAATAAATAATAATAATCTAATAATATGTTTTTTTTTTTTATATTACTAATTTTTGGGAAATCACGAAAAACCTCCGTGCAATCAAGACCTCGGCTTTTTTTTAAATAAAATAAAAATTAATTAGGTAAATAAATATATTAATTTTTTTTCGTGTATTCTATAAACTTATCAATAGTTATGTGTTATTTACTTTGTTCAAATTAAATAATAATAATTGATTGATTCAGGCGTTACTTTGCGGAAGTTCATTTTGAATGTTCAATGTTTATATTTAGTTTATTTCCGCTTAACCGTCGTTCCAGTTCCAACAGTGACGAGGAGACTTAAATTAAACTAATTTTACACTGCTTATTAATTAAAAACCCTAATCTTACTTAAAATCTAGAACTCATAAACTTAGAAATATTGTTAATTTGACAAAAATTAAATTAAAATTACAAAAAATCTAGTTAAAATAATCTAGAATCCTCCTCTCTGCAGTAACCACTTTGTCGACACGTGTTTCACCTCTACACGAGGCATCCTCAGGACGTGTTGACTCTTCGAGCGCTTGGTCGAGACTCGAGTCTCGATAATTTTAATTTAATTTTTGTCAAATTAACAATATTTCTAAGTTTATGAGTTCTAGATTTTAAGTAAGATTAGGGTTATTAATTAATAAGCAGTGTAAAATTAGTTTAATTTAAGTCTCCTCGTCACTGTTGGAACTGGAACGACGGTTAAGCGGAAATAAACTAAATATAAACATTGAACATTTTAAATAATAATAAATATTTTTTTTATGTTTTAAAATTAACTTCTTGAGTTAGGTCTGTCTACTTTTAAAACTAAAGCAAATAAACTTTATTATTGGTGGCATATTCAACTATAAGTCTGTCTTGTTTAAACTAATTTCTTTATTTCAAGGACTCAATATGTTTTTAGTCTGTTTATTAGTAAATCAACTTATAAAACTTACTATTTATTTTTGTAGAAAACACACTCAACTCGGATTCGGTCTAGGTTCAATTAAACAACAGCAACTTCACATTAACAGCGTCCGACACAAACTGACATCAGTCGATGTTTGAACAAAGACTGCGTGAGAAACACATAAATATGAAAAAGACCGATATTGTGTAAAGGTGGTCTATTGACGCAATTTTGATGTTTTTCCAAATTCATATCATAGATGGCATTAAAAGAAGCCTGCGTCTATACGTAACTCATTTTTGACCTAACTCCTAATCGGTCAGTATTTGATTATGCGTGCGATTTATAAAATAGTGATACGGACAGCGGAAATAAACGGAAACACCCAAGGAATACGGAACCCGATTTCAGTTTCATGCCATTACATCACTGGCTGTAAAACATTTTCAAGGCTGCTGTGATTTTCCCTGCGGCGCTGTTCCACTGACTCACGGCAGTCAGTATGGGCTTGCATTCCTATAAACAGTATGGGCTTCAACGCTAACGCCTTAAATCAGCGGTCGACAACATGCGGCCTGGAGTTTTGGCGGGAACGCGGGAAGAGTCGTGTCGCTCCGTTGTATTTTTTTCTAAAACTAGTGTTTTGTCGAGTGTTTATGCATAAAAATGGTGGTGTTTTATTCATAAAGTGCCGAATTACAAGCGCGAGTGTGGGAAAATGACATAATGTGGTGAAACATGAGTTTTCGTGTTGCTTCCAAAACTCCATCGAAGCTTTGTAGTAAAGTTGCCACTACTTTACTAAAGCATGACTGGAATTAACTGACACGAACTGGACTTGACAAAGACGACTTTGACTAAAACTAGCTACGATGGCACTTATTTAACTTTTGAAACTTGAAATATATAATTACTTGACACTGGCAAATGCTAAAACGCGACGCCAAAACCAAAGAAAAAAAAAACATGCGGCCTATATGTTGTGTGTCTGCTGGGTGTCTGTATGTATTTACAAAAAAAAAGTTTTTTTTTTTTAATGGTTGACAGGCTAGTTGTTTGACCACAGCTCACCTGATGTTAAGTGAAGGTGTGGTCGAAGATGGTAAAGCACACCTAGCCTGGAATGGAACTGGTTCTCAAGTGAGGCTGCCGGAACACACCGTTAGATGCTTGGCGGCAGATTTTCAACTTGAGGGTGGTAGCTAGCCAGCCGAGTACTAGAAAGTACCCTACCACCATGCTATGGTTTCCTCACGATGTTTTCCTTCACCAGCAGCTAAAGCTCATTGTTGGGGTTTGAACCCACGCCCTTCGGCATGCGAACCTACCGCGCTAACCACTGAGCTATCATCGCTACACATATCGCTATCGTATTTATGTATTCTATCAGTTATCTGACTTCCACCACACAAGCTCTGCTTAGTTTGGGGCCAAATGGCGCTGTGTGACCTACGATATTTATTTATTTAAGTAAATGCATCATCTGGTCACAGAACATTTCTATAAATAACGCTTTCGAATGCCCACATCAAAGATACCGCGGGTGAATGCTAGTTTTAATCGTCAATAATTACAGGATAGCCCATACTGGTAGTACGGTATAGTGTAGTTCCTGACACTCGTACTAACTGATAGACATTCTATAACACAGTACGTTGGTCAAACACTACGAAATGTGTCGTGAATTATATAAGGACGGTTTCATTGACGCGACCAGGCGATCACTGGCAATATGACTTTGTAAATTCGTAAATATTTCGCACGGGTGCAATGTAGATACTATTGTGTTGGATATGCATGTATTATACATACAAATCTTCCTCTTGAGTCGCTCTGTCTATTGATGGAAACCGCATTAAAATCCGTTGCGTAGTTTAAAAGATCTAAGGGTACAGATGGCGGGAAGCGACTTTGTTTTATACTATGTAGAGACTAGCGACCCGCCCCGGCTTCGCACGGGTGCAATTTTTAAGTTTATCGCGGACAGATAGACAGACAGATGCGGTGGATGACTTTGTTTTATAATAAATGTTGTGATTATAGTAATAATGCCTTTTATTCAGATAATAGATCTTATGTTAACTTTTTTTCACTGTTAATTAGGTATACATTTTTTTTTTAAAGTTAATTAATTGATCGCGTATTTGTTGCTCCTGTACTGTCTGTTAGTCCGTTCGCCATTTGGCAAAGGGACATTTTACACTCTTGTTTTTTTAATATTTTTTTCCGAAATTCTTCTTTCTTTGGTTTTGGCGTCGCATTTTGAGCATTTGCCAGTGTCAAGTATTTTATGTGTTCAAGTTTCAAAAGTTAAGTAAGTTGCCTCGTAGCTATAGTTGAAGTCAAAGTCTAGTCTTGGTCAAGTACAGTCCGTGTCAGTCAAGTCCAGTCATGCTTTAGTAAAGTAGTGGTGACTTTACTAAAGCTGCGATGAAGTTTTGGAAGCAACACGAAAAGTCATGTTTCAGCGCATTATATCATTTTCCCACACTCGCGCTTGTTTTTCAGCACTTACCTAATAAATAAAACACCACCATTTTTATGCTTGAACACTCGATAAAACACTAGTTTTAGAAAAAAATACTACGGGGCGACACGACTCTTCTCGCGTTCCCGCCAAAACTCCTTTTCCGAAATCATTATGATAGTAAAATTGTGAAAAGAATGCAGTTTGTTTTATTTCAGAATAATTTATTTATTAACTTTGTTTCCGTGAATGTCACATTGACATTGACAGAATGCACGCTGTTGACATTCGGTTGACATAGAGTGACACTGCCAATGTACATATGCTGTAAATATTACATATAATTACCATATCTATAGAAATATTTACATGTTTTGCCTGGTTCTATCATATTTCCATTGAAACATGTGCAAAATACATTGGTACATATTTCTTACAGAACAACAAAATAAAATTTACACCAACCTATTTCTATTTAATATATTCTCTTTACACAAATGTTTACTTTATATTTATAGATAATATTATTAATTTATTATTGTAAGTATATTGCGCACGAAGGGTTCCGTACTCATTATCTATAAAAAACGGCAAAAAATCACGTTTGTCGTACGGGAGCCCCCTTAAATATATATTTTTCGTCGCTTACTTTAGTTCGTCTACGGATCTCCTCATTTCTGATTCGATCTCGCAGGGAGACTCCGAGCATAGCCCTCTCCATAGCTCGTTGTGCCACTTTGAGCTTACCAAGAAGGCACATAGTTAGAGACCACGTTTCAGCGCCATAAGTCATAGTTGTTCATTTACCTCGCCGCAATCGTCGTGGTCACGAGTTAAATGAAAAATATTATCGTCCCGATCAAAAAAAAAATTTGTCACCACGGCATACTAAATAAATAAATAAATATTGTAGGACATTACGCACAGCGCCATCTGAGCCTAAACTAAGCAAAGCTTGTACTATGGAAGTCAGATAACTGATAGAATACTTAAATATACTCTTTTTTGTAAATACATACAGTAAACCCAGACACAGAACAAACATTTGTTTATATCACAAAATGCTTGTCCTGGGTGGGAATCGAACCGCCATTCAGCTCTTGAAGCAGACACACTACCAATGAACCAACAGGGCTGTCAACACACACTAATTGTATCAGCAGACCGTTCTAAACCACATCGTGATAGGACCACTTCGATGGAGCTTTGGAAGCAACACGAAAAGTCATGTTTCACCATCTTATATCATTTTCCCACACTCTTTTTTTATGGTTGACAGTCTAGGTGTTTGACCACAGCTCACCTGATGTTAAGTGATGGTGTGATCGAAGATGGTAAAGTACACCTAGCCTGGAATGGAACTAGATCGCGCATGTGATTCGGCACTTTATGAATAAAACACCACCATTTTTATGTAGCGATGATAGCTCAGCGGTTAGCGCGGTTGGTTCGCATGCCGACGGGCGTGGGTCCAAACCCCAACATCTCAATTTAATGTCAAAAAAATAATAGCAAATTTAATCGATGTCAAAGTAATAATAGTATTAATAAATAATAATTAGAATGGATGTCAATATTATAAATGTGAAATAAAATTATTTAAATGTTTCCTTCAGAAAGTCGTCAATTTTATAATAACATTTTGTAGTCAAAAAGTTTTTCAATTTTCTTTTAAAGTGATGCAAGTCTTGTTCCTTGAGACTTTCCGGTATATGGTTATATATAACAGGGCCCATGCCCAGAAAGCAGTTTCTGTAAAGTTGTGTACTTGTAACGCGCTTGGATCGCGACGGTTACGAGCAGTCCTTTCTGACATTTTTGGAAACATTTTGGGATTATCTCTCACAAACACAGCTAGCTCATAAATATATAATGATGGGAGCGTTAGAATATTATATTTTTTGAAGTAGGATTCACAACTGACTATTGGCTTAAGTTTAAACATAAAAGACATGATTTTTGTCAGTGGAATTCCCCCAGAAAATTTTACCATAACCGACCAATCCGAGATAAGCAGTTAAAAAAGCATCGATACTCGTAGTAGGTGCCAACTTATAGACAGAAGCACAACTAATTATTTTTTTTACAACGGTGCGACACGACTCTTTCCGCGTCCCCGCTAAAACTCGTTCCGTTGTTTAGGACGTATTAATGAAAACGTACCTTAAACGTTTGAATACAACGCGACTATAGATACAGCACCTACGTGCGCCTTCTCCCAGTCTTACCGAGCATTTCAGCCTGGTCGCACACGTCGCTAATTTTATAAAAAATAAATTAACTTTATAGTGTTTTAATTAATAATTAATTAAGTATTACAAAGAAATGGCAGTTCCGGCTCCTATTATTTTTAACAATGGGCATACCTGCCCCGTTATAGGGCTCGGAACTTGGAAGGTGAGTGCTTGTTTTTAATTCAATTTTTTTTAGTTGAGTTGGGAACAAATACATGTACAAATAATTTATTAATAACACCGTAGTTACAAGTCGAACATTATTTACTTATATAAAATTAACAATTAATGAGAAATCACAGCTACCGGCATTTATTTTAGTCTTTATTTGCGGTAAATCACAATTGCTCGAACAAAACAGTAGATATTTCCATAAAATGAACTTGACGGCAGATTTTCAACTCTCGTGTGGTAGCTAGCCAGCCGAGTACTAGAGAGTACGCTACCACCATGCTATGGTTTCCTCACGATGTTTTCCTTCACCGGCAGCTCAAGCTCATTATTGGGGTTTGAACCCACGCCCTTCGGCATGCGAACCTACCGCGCTAACCACTGAGCTATCATCGCTAAATAATAAGTAATAGGTATGATGACAGATTTTGAAAAACTATACAACTACGTTTGAAACCGTATATCATTTATAATGACCACCGCAGTACCAGTTATTCAGCCGCCAAGCAGTAGTGTGTAAACATTACTGTGTGCCGGTTTGAAGGGTACTGCAGCGACATTACTGGGCTGTTGAGACTAACCATCGAAAGCTTCAAAGTAATGAGTGCCAAAGCAGCGATGCCTTGAACTTTCTTTTACTACACAAAGTTCTGTGTATAGCTGCAATGGTCATGGACAGGCGTTATCTGTTACCATCAAGAGAGCGCTTCTTTTTTTCTTAACTATTTTTTTTTAAATGCGTTGGAATTCGAAACAGTGGGCTGTTGGGAGTAATAGGCATGACGACAGATTTTGAAAAACTATCCAGTAATGTTCGAAAACGTATTTTTTTTTGTAAATGCTCATGTATTTATAATACACTAGCGGACGCCTCGTGGTTTCACCCGCGTAGTTTCCGTTCCAGTGAAAATATACAAATAAAAAGTAGTCTATGTCACCCGGGGATAGTGTAGCTTCCCGACGGTGAAATAATTTTTGAAATCGGTCCAGTAGTTTCGGAGCCTATTCAATACAAACAAATAAATCTTTCCTCTTTATAACAGTATAGATAGATAATAGAATTGGCCTTGAATGTTATACGCAATCGATTTTTCTATAAGCGTATGTTGATTAATATTTCAAAGCCGATCGGCCCGATAGCTTATACCACAAACCTTTGACATTTATGACTGTGTCCTTTTCTGTACCCCTTGTATGCAAAATTTCGCTAGAAAAACTGCGCAAATCTCCTTAGTAGAAGGTCGTTTAGGTAGGTACCACCACAGTACCAGATATTCTGCCGCTAAGCAGTAGTGTGTAAACATTATTGTGTTCCGGTTTGAAGGGTACTGCAGCTAAATTACTGGGCTGTTGAGACTAACCATCGAAAGTCTCAAAGTAACGAGCATCAAAGCAGCGATGCGTGGACTTTGTTTTGTTACTCAAAGTTCTGTGTATCGCTGCAATGGTCTACCATAGCTCTTACCATCAGGAGAGCGTCTCGTTCGTTTCATTATTTTTCACAAAAAAAAGCACGTGTTTGTCCCCCGTCGTCGGCGCGAGCGTCATCACAATGTCCGCGCGGTGTCCATGCGATGCGTTATTAATTACATAAATTTCGGTTAAGTTTACCTCGTAACCAATTAATATTTATTTTTAATGTTATTTTTTTTTTCTTCGTATATGATTGCCAAATGTCACGTCCTCGAGTATCGTAGGTGTATCACCAGTCATGCTGTATATTTAGCACCATTTAAGACGAGACTGTTTCTAGCCGTGATAATGAACGTTCAATGATATGGTTTACCTACGTTATATTTAATAACAACTTCATGGTCACTTCAAAATATTCAAGTCACTGTTGTACAGAACGCTTCATATATTCTCGTGTTGTAGTACCTACCATCTATAACCCGCGACTTCGTCCGCAATTTTCAGTTCATAGAGTTAACGCAAAGTTAATCCTACTAATATTATAAATGTACAAGTTTGTACGTTTGTTACTCAATCACACAAAAACGGCTGAATGGATTTGTATAAAATTTAACACACATTTAGTTATTTTATATTACTCAGAATGAAATACAGAGTAAAATTAATAATACATGCTAACCTCCTTCTTTACGAGTCATTGTTTTGTGATTGTTTTTTTTTTTCTATTTAATCGAGAGGTTAAGCAAAAAACATCATTCGTGGTAGAAACAGCCCATCTGTCAGTCTGTCAATACGTCAATCTGTCAAACTGTCAATCTGTCAACTTGCCACTCTGTCAATCTACCACTCAGGTATATGTGTCAATCTGTCGATCTGCCATTCTGTCAATCTGTCAAACTATCAATCTACCACTCAGGTCTATAAATATATGAAGCTTTAAATTTACCACTCTGTCTATATGTCAATCTGCCACTGTCTACATGTCAATCTTTCAAACTGTATATCAGCCACTCTGTCAATCTATCAGTCTCATAACCACGGAAATGTAATTTTTAAACTTTTGCAATGTTGAACACAGTCACGATTATGTTTGTTGCTTGGTGGTCAGGGTCAGAGTGCCCCTGAGCTAGAGGAGCCCCTCAGTCGCTACACCCCCAACTCAAGCTGACTTCCTTCCGCAGTCGCAGCCTGGTGAGGTGACACAAGCGGTGAAGGATGCCATCGACATCGGATACAAACACATCGACTGCGCGCATATCTATCTCAACGAGAAGGAAGTCGGGGAGGCGCTGCGAGCCAAGTTTGCTGAAGGTGTCGTGAAAAGGTACTCATCTCACACCATGGGCATGTGTTAGAATTTGTTTTACTTAGAGGCATCAATAAGGAACAAGGATAAGAACGTTATGTAAGACAAAAGTAGGCAGAAAAGAAGACCAGAAACTGTTATTATAAGCAACGTATAATTGATTTACTAAGCAATAGCCATTAAAAGATATATATGTCGGGGATATAAGATAAGAAGCAGAAAAACGACATCAGATGGGATGGCCGATCAACATCATGTATGGTTACTGGGTAACTGGGTAACTGGGCGTGGGTGTAGCGGGCGAGGAGACAAACCACACAATTCAGTTATCTTGTACAAAGTTTAATCAGCACTTCACAACGACTTTACTTTAAGAATAATAAGAACATTATAGACACTATTACATAGCTTGGGGACAAAACGTTCCGCTTAGCTCGCACTCTGCAACCGACCAACTCAATCTCCTCTCAAAGCAAGAATCAACGTTCCTCTCTCCTCAACCAAAGCAAGAATGATCTTTCCACCTCAACATTCAGCGCACGGCCGGCTCGCTTCACACAGCGCCCCTACCGGCCGACATCCGCAACTTCGCCTTCTCTCATTGGTTGAAGTCAAAATACTTTACACGAATAACGACAAGCAGAGCACGGAACCAGTGTGACGTCAGAGGTGACGCCATTCCACCTCTAGTCCACCAAAATTACGCAAGATGGCGCTAAACTAAATCAACATTAAAGCTACACGCCGACATATACATACTTATAATACATACAGTACACCCAGACACAGAACAAACATTTCTTTGTATCACAAAATGTTTGTCCTGGGTGGGAATCGAACCCACGCCCTTCAGATCTTGGAGCAGACATTTTTTTTTTCTTTGGTTTTGGCGTCGCCTTTTGAGCATTTGCCAGTGTCAAGTATTTATATGTTTTCAAGTTATAAAAGTTAAATAAGTGTACTCGTAGCTAAAGTTATAGTCAAAGTTCAATCTTGGTCAAGTACAGTCCGTGTCAGTGAAGTCCAGTCATGCTTAAGTAAAGTTGTGGTGACTTTACTATAAAGCTTCGATGGAGTTTTGGAAGCAACACGAAAAGTCATGTTTCACCACATTGTATCATTTTCCCACACTCCCGCTTGTGATTCGGCACTTTATAAATAAAACACCACCATTTTTATGCATAAACACTCGACAAAACACTAGTTTTGGAAAAAAATACAACGGGGCGACATAACTCTTCCCGCGTTCCCGCCAAAACTCGGAGCAGACATACTACCAATGAACCAACAGGGCTGTCAATGAAACTTCTTATATCTTTAGCTAGATAAAAAGACAATTCGTCTTCATTAACGCAATATGTTTGTACACTGGTTACTATCAGCATGTTGACATATTAAATTAAGACTGATCCATTATCAAAAGTGTTTTGAAACAACTATTTCCGTTTAGAATTTTAGCTGACAGCCCTGTTGGTTCATTGGTAGTATGTTTGAAAGAAAATAATTTTATTTTGTAACAGAACACAACAAAAACAGTGACGAACAGTTACAAAATAGGAGCTCACCTCAGCATAATACTGTTCATACTAATTAGTATGACCAGCGCTGGTCTTCCGGTGAGCCCTTGTCGGTCAAACAAAACAAACATTACAAATTACCAACAAATGTAACAAAACGAAATAAAAAATTCAAACAAACAAACTACTCTGTAAATAACTCTTCTCAAAATAACAACATACAAATAAGAAAACAAAAATAACAGGCTCACGTTTGACCACCATCACGCCTGTTACCAAGAGAGAAGATACGATCCAGGATGTAACACGCTTGTCTAGGGGAAACCGATTCATGAAACTAGCGATAACATTATAATAAATAAATAAATAAATATCGTAGGACATTACACACAGCGCCATCTGACCCCAAACTAAGCAAAGCTTGTACTATGGGAGTCAGATAACTGATAGAATACTTAAATTTTTTTGGAAATACATACTTATAATACATAGAGTACACCCGGACACAGAACAAACATTTGGTTTTTTTTTATATCACAAAATGCTTGTCCTGGGTGGGAATCGAACCCACGCCCCACAGCATTATATAGCACTAGTTTCATGTATCAGAGCTTCCTGGGACTTCTGATGAGCAATCAGGAATTTTTTAAGGTTGTTACGGAAACCCTTAACGTTATTCTGGTTTCTGATGGGGGGAGGAATGTTGTTCCATATTTTTGCTGCCGTGAAGCGGAAACTCCCCCTGAACGCTGCAGAAGTATGACGTTGCGTCAATAGCTGCGTTGCACATTGCTTCCAGAGCCGAAGGGCGTGGGTTCAATTCCCACCCAGGACAAACAGTTTGTGGTATAAACAAATGTTTGTTCTATGTCTGGGTGTTCTGTATGTATTTACAAAGTATTTAAGTATTCTATCAGTTATCTAACTTCCATCACACAAGCTCTGCTTAGTTTGGGATCGGATGGCGCTGTGTGTAATGTCCTACGATATTTATTTATTTATTTATTTTATTTGAGCTATGCTAGCTCAGCGGTTAGCGCGGTCGGTTCACACACTGCCGAAGGGCGTGGATTCAACCCCCAACAATGAGCTTGAGCTGCCGGTGAAGGAAAACATCGCGAGGAAACCACAGCATGGTGGTAGCGTACTCTCTAGTACTCGGCTGGCTAGCTACCACACGAGAGTTGAAAATAACTTAACAGTGTCTCAGTTTAGAGTTTACCATCTTCGGCCACACCGTCACTTAACATCAGGTAAGCTGTGGTCAAACATCTAGCCAGTCATAAAAAACTTATTTGGTGATTTCTCGTCTCTTTCCCAGGGAAGACATGTTCATCACATCGAAGTTGTGGTGCACGTTCCACAGGCCTGACCTGGTGGAAGGCGCCATCAGGACCTCGCTGGAGAACCTTGGCTTGGAGTACCTGGACCTCTACCTCATTCACTGGCCGCAAGCGTACAAGGTATTTTAAAGAAAAACATTGCTTAACTCTTTATTGTACACGCAAAAAAAAAATACCTACAATACAGACAGTAATAATTCGATTTGCCATACAAATAAATTTTTGCCAATTATGGACAAACGGAGCATAATTTTACAGTGAAATCACAGATACTGGCATTTATTTTGGTCTTTATTTGCGGTAAATTACAATTATAAATAAAACTGTAGATCCATTAGCATAAAATCAAATTTATGAATGATTTATGATTTTTGAATAAAACTGTAGATTATGCTTAGAATCTTCTGTCTTATTCAAGCAATTGTGATTTACTGCAAATAAAGACCAAAATAAATGCCAGTAGCTGTGATTTCACTGTAAAATTATGCTCCATTTGTCCATAAATGGCAAACATTTGTTTGTATGGAAATCGAACCACCTTAAATTGTATACATCGATGATATTTTCGTTTGGTCGGAAACCTCGCTGTTTCATTGGAGCAGCGCGTTTAGTTGGACTAAGGGTTATGGAGCCAGTTTTTTATTGTACTTTTGTATGTAATTGTAGTGAGACGAACGAGACGCTCTCCTGATAGTAAAAGATAACGCCTGTCCATGACCATTGCAACGATACACAGAACTTTGGTGCATATTGAAGAAATAGAAAAGGTTCAAATGAAATGTTTGCGAATGCTATGCTATCGACTAAAGTTAGGTCGTTCCAATTTTAATTACGAATCACGCTTGTCTAAATTTAATGTACATAAACTAGAAACCCGTCGTAAATACTTAGATTTTGTTTTCCTCCATAAAATAGTCCACTCGTTTGTCGATACTCCAAATTTACTCTCTCAACTAAATTTTAATATCAAATATAGCGCGCGTCGTTCTAATCGTACAAATCTCTTTGCTTTACAAATTTATAATAACAACATTTCCATATACAACCCCTTAGTACGGATGGCTCGCCAGTATAACGAGATGGCAAATAAGGACATAATTGTCGACATCTTCTCTCCCAAATTTAGAACCTATATCAGAAATTCTTTATGTCCTAAGCGCCTGGCTCAGTCCGAGCCCTAGCTAATTATTTTTATTTTATTTTATTTTATTTTACATGGAAAACAAACAGCTGCTAACTTTATAAATAAATAGAAGATAAATGAACAATCAAAAGCCTAAAAAGTTTTCACTTATGTTAAATAATCTAAGTTAAAGTGCCCCGAGCCCAAACCGGCCGGGGACTGATGCAAGAATTATAATATATACCTACAATAAATACAATTTCAAAATATTGACAAAATAATAATAAACTAAAAACAAATAAATAAATAAATAGATTCACACTAGGTACGTGCGAGCCTCACAAATGTTTTACAAAGTTTTCTTACACAACTTTTTGTTCTTGGTTTTTTTTGCGATCAAATTTTTTGTATTGTCGTATTTAACTTTAGTATGTTCAAAAAATTGCCTTGAAATAGCATTCTTAAAAGTGTTTTGCCTCATCACAAACAAATCGACGTCCCTTGAGTAGTTATAATTAAAATTAAGCAATGTACGTATAAAAAATGAGTTTTTACGATAGTTAGTTTCGTAGCGCGGAATATACAGCTGGAGGTTGGGTCGACGTGGAGCTGCGCTCGCGGGAGTCACGAGACTCACTCGAGACAGCAGCGAAGGGCAGTCAATCCTATCGGATAGTATATTGTGCATGAACGTCAGGTCGGCCGCCTCTCTCCTGGCCCGGACAGGCAGCAGGTGATGGTGGTAGCAGACCTCATCGTAGTCGAAGTCAGAGCTCATTATTTTGGCTTTAAAGTTAATAAATCGTAGGAACTTTCTTTGGGGCCTAATTATATAGATATATACCCATAATTATAGTTATTTAAACGCTAAACCCACATTGCACACATGGTCTGAGTTGCAATCCCGCTCTGATCCAACATTTCTGTACTCTAGTTTCCTAATGATTGTAATTTGTTTTGTGTGTTTGAATAAATAAAAAAAACTTTGAGTAGCAAAACAAAGTCCGGGGCATCGCTGCTTTGGCGCTCATTACTTTGAGACTTTCGATGGTTAGTCTCAACAGCCCAGTAATGTCGCTGCAGTACCGTCTCCGGTTTGAAGTTACACTGTAATGGTACTGCAGCTAGCGAAATTACTGGGCTGTTGAGACTAACCATCGAAAGTCTCAAAGTAATGAGCGCCAAAGCAGCGATGCCCCGGACTTTGTTTTGTTATATACTTAAAGTTATGTGTATTGCAATGGTCATGGACAGGCGTTATCTTTTACCATCAGGAGAGCGTCTCGTTCGTCGCATTACTTTTCACATTTATCTATAATTATGATATACAACAACAACACAACAACAACAACAACAACATTCCTCCCCCGATCAGAAACCAGAATTACATTAAGGGTTTCCGTAATAACCTTAAAAAATTCCTGATTGCTCATCAGAAGTCCCAGAAAGCTCTGATACATGAAACTAGTGCTATATAATGTTATCGCTAGTTTCATGAATCGGTTTCCCCTAGACAAGCGTGTTACATCCTGGATCGTATCTTCTCTCTTGGTAACAGGCGTGATGGTGGTCAAACGTGAGCCTGTTATTTTTGTTTTGTTATTTGTATGTTGATATTTTGAGAAGAGTTATTTGCATAGTAGTTTGTTGTTTGAATTTTTTATTTCGTTTTGTTTATTTGTTGTTGGTAATTTGTTATGTTTGTTTTGTTGCTTTGTTTCACCGACAAGGGCTCACCGGAAGACCAGCGCTGGTCGTACTAATTAGTGTGACCAGTATTATGCTGAGGTGAGCCCCTATTTTGTAACTGTTTGTCTCTATTTGTTGTTATTTTTGTTTTTTTTTTGTATTGTTGCAAAATAAAATTATTTTCTTTCTTCCTTTCTTTCTATATAAAAACTACTATTGCAAAAATTATACTACATATTTACAAAATGTATACAAAAAGCTTAGTCTAAAAGTCCGTCAGAGGAGGGATATGTGGCCAGAATGCTGGCAGCATTGCCACGCTGGATGGTAACACGCTTACACGTAAAAAAATATATATATAATTAAAAATTTTAATAATATGTGTTGGTAGTTTAATATTTTAATGCCATTAATAAAATTTACATTTTGCATATGTAGTGTTATTATATTTATATTAATAGTTTTTTTTTTAGTTCGCAAATTATTTGGATGTATTTTTAAAATAATGTTCTTTTGTACGTACAATAATACGCAGATGTAATATGTAAATAATTATTTATTTAGCTAGTTATATAGATTATTATTGTCCAACTTGATTCGTGTGAAACAGACCTTAATTATCTTTTGAGATTGTATTATATTGTTTTATAGACGAAAGCAAAAAAGTAAATTAATCAGGTTATTAATTATTTAGCGGACGCCACGCGGTTTCTCCCGTGTAGTTCCCGTTCCCGTAAGAATACAGGGATAAAAAGAAGCTTATGTCACCCGGTGATAGTGTAGCTTCCCAACAATGAAATAATTTTTGAAATCGGTCCAGTAGTTTTTGAGTTTATTCGTTACAAACATACAAAAATCCAAAAATAGAAATCCTTCCTTTTTGTCATATTAGTGTAGGCTAGAGGATGCCTCGCAGTTTCACCTGCGTAGTTCCCGTTCCCATGGGAATACAGAGATAAAAGTAGCCAATGTCACCCGGGGATAGTGTAGCTTCCCAACGGTGAAAGAATTTTTGAAATCGGTCCAGTGGTTTCAGAGCCTATTCAATAGAAACAATCAAATCTTTCCTCTTTATAATAGTACTTGCGGACACCTCGCGGTTTCACCCGCGTAGTTCCTGTTTCCGTGGGAGTACAGGGATAAAAAGTAGCCTATATCACCCGGGGATAGTGTATCTTCCCAACGGTGGAAGAATTTTTGAAATTGGTCCAGTAGTTTTTGAGTTTATTCGTTACAAACATACAAAAATCCAAAAACAGAAATCCTTCCTTTTTATATAATAGTGTAGATTAAATAGACTAAACATAGGTTTATATTTCACGTACCTACGTTACAGGAAGGTGACGACCTGTTCCCTAAAGGTAAGGATGACAAGCCGATTCCGTCGGCCGTGGACATCGTGGACACGTGGAAGGCGATGGAGACGCTCGTCGAGAAGGGCTTGACCAAGAGCATCGGCCTCTCCAACTTCAACAAGAACCAGATCGAGAGGATCCTCGCAGCCGCCAAGATCAAGCCACAATCGCTGCAGGTGAGTTTTCACTCGTTGGTAGGTCTTTTTAGCAGGAGGTCCACTAAGCCCCCAAGTTTTTTTTTTATTGTTGACAGGCTAGGTGTTTGACCATAGTTCACCTGATGTTAAGTGACGGTGTGGTCGACGATGGTAAAGCACACCTAGCCTGGAATGAAAATGGCTCTCAAGTGCTATTGCCGGAACACACCATTAGATACTTGGCGGCTGACTTTCAACTTGACAGTGGTAGCTAGCCAGCCGAGTACTAGAGAGTACCATCATGCTGTGGTTTCCTCACGATGTTTTCCTTCACCGGCAGCTCAAGCTTATTGTTGGGGTTTGACCTATGCGAACCGACCGCGCTAACCACTGAGCTATCGCTACAGTGCTATGATGGTTACCCTCAACAGCTGTTGAGATTAAGGATTACTCAGATTAATCCAGATTGAAAATTGAAAACGCGGTGAGTCCGATGGCACGTAGTGTTCGCACGACCGTCCGCTCTGCCTTCTTCAACCAGACTGCCCTTGCTCACTCCGGTCCAACGTTTTTTAACTGCCAAACTATCAACAACGTTTGAACTGTCAAACAATCAAACGTCACCATTGACGTCGACCACACCCAGGCAGCTATGGGCTGCCTGGCGTTTCCAATAGATGGCGCCATAATGCTGACACTGCGACATATACGTGTTTACAGCAAGGTATCGCGCGTGTTCGAGCATAAGACTCTTTCGCTTGGCTTGTTTTAGATCGAAGTCCACCCATACCTGAACCAGCAGAAGCTGTTCGATTACTGCAAACTCCAGGACATCGCGGTGACCGCGTACTCCCCCCTCGGCTCTCCAGACAGACCCTGGGCGAAGCCAACAGATCCTCAGCTCATGGAGGATCCCAGGTATTCAACTTAATATACAGTACGACTGGTGAGACACCTACGATAATCGAGCACGTGATATTTGGCGATCATTTATATGAGGAAAAAAAATAACGTTAAAAATGAATATCGTAGGACATTACACGCAGCGCCACCTGACCCTAAACTAAGCAAAGCTTGTACTATAAATATCGTAGAACTATACACACAACGCCATCTGACCCTAAACTAAGCAAAGCTTGTACAATAAATAAATAAATAACTACCGCTAAGCAGTAGTGTGTAAACATTACTGTGTTCCGGTTTGAAGGGCACTGCAGCGAAATTACTGGCCTGTTGAGACTAACCATCAAAAGTCTCAAAGTAATGAGCGCCAAAGCAGCGATGCCCTGGACTTTGTTTTGTTACTCAAAGTTCAGCGTATCGCTGTAATGGTCATGGACAGGCGTTATTTTTTACCATCAGGAGAGCGTCTCGTTCGTCTCATTACTTTTTACATAAAAAAAGGTGTGTCTATCATCTTCGACCACACCGTCACTTAACATCAGGTGACCTGTGGTCCAAAAACATTAAAAAAAACAGGAGCACACACTACTGCTTGGCGCAGAATATCTGCTACTGCGGTGGTACCTACTCATTTATTAATTTGTAATGTCATTCTTGTGGTGTGTCCAAAAAGTATTATCATTATACTAACTCTCTATGTTTTTTTCCAGGTTGAAGGAAATCGCTCAGAAGTACGGCAAGAGTCCAGCCCAAGTTCTCATCAGGTAAAGTCATACGTACGATACAGGATCAGCTATCTATAACACACTCTCTCTCTCTCTCTCTCTTTAATCTGCCCCTCATTTCTGGGGATCGTGGTCGCTGGAACCTCTTAATATATGGTCGGTAAATTGCCTAAGCTGATGGGACAGAAATTGCATAAAAAATTACCACAAAAGATTCAGAAAATTTAGACTGAAAGGAAATTCCGAGAAAAAATTCAAAAAACTGCTGCTATCTTTTTTTTTTTAAGCTCATGGACATGTGCATTCTTCCCATCCTCACATACGGCGCTCAAACTTGGTCTTTGACAATCGAGCAAAGGTCCACACTCGCGGTTTGTCAACGAGCGATGGAGCGCAGCATACTGGGCGTAAGGTTATTAGACCGCATAAAAAACTCAGTACTGCGCTCCAAAACTCAGATCATTGATGTAACTCAAAAAGCTGCCATGCTAAAGTGGGACTGGGCTGGACACGTCTGCCGAATGCCAGCGGAGCTATGGGCGAAAACCACCACCGACTGGGTCCCGGAGGTTAAACGGCCACCAGGCTGGTCTAAAAGACGGTGGAGAGAAGAGCTCGATGCCCACAATAAGGAGTGGACCACAACAGCACACAACAGAGAGGCGTGGAAGGGGGGGGGGGGGAGGCCTTTGCCCAGCAATGGGACAAAATGGGCTAAATAATAATAATAATAAAATAATAATGATTGACAGGCTAGTTGTTTGACCACAGCTCACCTGATGTTAAGTGAAGGTGTGGTCGAAGATGGTAAAGCACACCTAGCCTGGAATGGAACTGGCTCTCAAGTGAGGCTGCCGGAACACACCGTTAGATGCTTGGCGGCAGATTTTCAACTTGAGGGTGGTAGCTAGCCAGCCGAGTACTAGAGAGTACGCTACCACCATGCTGTGGTTTCCTCACGATGTTTTCCTTCACCGGCAGCTCAAGCTCATTGTTGGGGTTTGAACCCACGCCCTTCGGCATGCGAACCTACCGCGCTAACCACTGAGCTATCATCGCTACAAAATCAATCGCTATCTAAATCAATTTATAAAATAACAGAATTTTTAAATAATGACTACAGAGATTATGAATTAAATTGTGATTTACCGCAAATAAAGACCAAAATAAATGCCAGTAGATTTCACTCTAAAATTATGCTCCATTTGTCCACAAATGGTAAAAAAAGTTATTGTATGGAAATCGTACCACCTTAAGTTTAAACAATGAATATAATTAGCTCATGATTTGTTTTGATTATACAAATGTTATTATCAATTTCTTTCTGACGTCATAAATTCAATTTTATACAATTTTTAATTTTTTTTTTAATGTTTGTGCTATATTTAATATTATTATTTAAAGAGGAAGCCCCTATACAGCTGACTTATTAAAAATTTTACAAAGTTTTTGAAGAGTCTATATAGGAATACTGGTAAATAATAATAAATAAATATCGTAGGACATTACACACAGCGCCATCTGACCCCAAACTAAGCAGAGCTTGTACTATGGAAGTCATAACTGATAAAATACATAATTATTTTTTGAAATACATACTTCTAATGCATACTGATAATGTTTAATTAAATTTAATTTTTATGGGTGTAACTATATCTACGCCAAAACCAAAAAAAAAAAACTTCTGTTTCCATTGCAACTGTATTTTTTTTTAATAATTTATTCTGGCCATAGCATTGCAACTGTACTCCTGGCAGTGATGTTAGACGTACCAACTACTTGGTATTCATACTAGGTTTTAGTATCATGTACCATGTACCAAGGTTACTCAGTCCTGGTACGCAAAAATACCAAGATTTGCCGTAGACCGAAAAATGTCAAGATTACCCGTTGACTGACAAAAATACCCTAAAAATACGTATAATACAACCGACAAATTTTTGAGATGCATATAAAAAACATTCCAATCCAGAGTTCCTTTAAAAAACTAGCTCCAACCTCAAGAAATGAAAATACAAACCTATACTTATTTTAATATATTATTTGTGAAACACAGTTTTTAGCGATTTTTAACCTTTTTTTTTCGAAATCTGTCATCTGGCTGCCCTGGTACCAGTTTTCCGTCTTTAATGCCAGCTTTTTAGCCAGCTGGTACGAGAATTTCAGAGTGGCCATATAACATCCCTGACTCCTGGCATGGCCTGGCCTGGCATTATACGTATAAGTGAGCCCTTCTGGTGTGCTGCAGGTACGCCATCGACCGCGGCATGGTGGTGATCCCGAAGTCCGTGAACAAGGCCCGCATCGCGCAGAACTACCACGTGTTTGATTTCCAACTTACGCTGGACGACGTCAAGCAGATCAGCAGTCTCGAGTGCAATGGACGACTGTGTTCCATGGGCGAGTACGTGTCGTTTCCTTATCATAACTAGCTTTTTTTAGGGTTCCGTACCCGAGGGGTAAAACGGGATCCTATTACTAAGACTCCGCTAATTGGTTCAGGCGTTACTTTGCGGAAATTCATTTTGAATATTCAAGGTATATATTTTGTTTATTTCCGCTTAACAGTCGTTCCAGTTACAACAGTGATGAGGACTTAAATTTAGCTAATTTGACAACAACTTATGAATTAAAAACCTAATCAGTTGTCGACACGTGTTTCGCCTCTACACGAGGCATCCTCAGGACGTGTTGACTCTTCGAGCGCTTGCTCGAGAGAGGTTACTGCAGGGAGAGGAGGACTTTAAGACTTGTGGTTATTTTAATTAGATTTTGTCAAATTATATTTTTAAGTTTACGTCAAATTAGTTCTAGATATTAAGTAAGATTAAGGTTTAAGATTAAGAGTAAGGTTTTTAATTAATAAGTTGTTTTCAAGTTAGTTAAATTTAAGTCGTCATCACTGTTGTAACTGGAACGACTGTTAAGCGGAAATAAACTAGATATATACCTTGAATATTCAAAATGAAAGGAAGTGCATTCCAAAGTGAGACAGCTACATGGTTTTGGTCGTGGGCTCTCGTACTATTTGACTGTAGACGCCAAAACGACAGCGACTTTGCTGATCGAGGTGTCAATCGATTCATTATCGTGCTCCGTGTGTCTGGGCCCATATGTTTTCTTTAATAGGTAATTATTATTTTCTCTGTAGTCTGACTTTTTAAACTTGTTTTATTTCAATTGTATTAATTTTGTTACAGCACCCACCATCCGGAATACCCTTTCCACGACGAATATTAAGCGAACAAGTCGATCCATGGTCTACGGCTATTACCTCGCATTTTACTTAAAACAACTATCACAGTAGTGTGCACTGTTTTCGTGTGCAAATTTGGGTTAAATTGTGTAATTAGTATAAGAGAAATCGTTGTGGTATCAATAAGAAATTAATTTGAAGCGACATTTTGTGGTGGCGACTTAATTTTAGTGGCATTATTTTTATAATAAACTGGCGGCCCATCCCGTCTTCTTATTTTCGATGATTCTTTTTTTGCTTGGTAGATCATACTTCAGAGGTGGGCCCATATAAATTTTATCAAAATCGATCGAGCGGTTTTTAAAAAATCAACAAAAATGTAAAACTTGTATACATTGATGATATTTTCGTTTGGTCGGAAACCTTGCTGTTTCATTGGAGCAGTGCGTTTAGTTGGCCTAAGGTCATTTTTTGGTGCCGCGGATGAGTGCGAAAGCGTTCCCGTAGCCCCGACACACGGGCGCCAGGCAGAAACACCCCAGGGTTTTTAGTGAGTAGGCCGCCACAATGGCGGAGAGTCCCACATAACCACCGCGCTTCCCCCGAAGCCGGTGGCATCCATCAAGGATTTCCCTGGGAAAAAAAAGGTAATTTTTTGGTCGGTTCTTTTTTAATTGTAAATTTGTATATTATTTGACGTTTGACTGTAATTTACGTGCTATGTTATCCTCGTAGATTATTATGCTAGAGACACCAATTGTAGTACACGTAGATTTCAGCTTCCTGCTCTATTTTCTGAGGTAGGAATTCGCCTTCAATAATGCTGTTGATATTGGCAGATACTCATTACTTCGAGACTTTCGATGGTTAGTCACAACAGCCCAGTAATTTCGCTGCAGTACCCTTCAAACCGGAACACAGCAATGTTTACACTACTGGTTGGCGGCAGAATATCTGGTACTGCAGTGGTACCTACCTAGACGACCTCCTTCTAAGGAGATCTACCACCAAGCAGACTGATACTCGATGTATTATCCGATTAGTTGCAAGTTTGTCGTCACCTTTAGCTTAATATTTTTAATTTTAAGCACGCATTTAAATAAATGATTGTGCACCAAAAAGTTTTTCATTTAATAGAGTACTGATATACACAAAGATGATTGATGCAGGCTTTACTTTGCTTAAAGCTAAACTTGACATACTTAAACAAAAAATTTGAACAAATTAAATAAAAAACTAAATTAAAATAACAACTCTTTATATCCTCTTTATATTCTCCTATTCTCGCTGCAGTAACCACGGTCCACGACCAAGTCTCAGTCTCGACCGAGCGCTCGAAGAGTCAACACATCCTGAGGATGCCTCGTGTAGAGGCGACACACGCGTCGGCAACTGGTTACTTATACCGTTGTATTTTTTTCCAAAACTTGTGTTTTTTCGAGTGTTTAGGCATTAAAATGGTGGTGTTTTATTTATAAAGTGCCGAATCACAAGCGCGAGTGTGGGAAATTGATACAATGTGGTAAAATATGACTTTTTGAGTTGCTTCTAAAACTCCATCGAAGCTTTATAGTAAAGTCACTACTACTTTACTAAAGCATGACTGGACTTGACTGACACGGACTGTACTTAACCAAGACTGGACTTTGACTAAACTACGGCTACGACACAACTTATTTAACTTTTAATACTACGAAAATGTTTAATTCTTGCAAATGCTCAAAGTGCGACGCCAAAACCAAAGAAAAGAAATCCTTCCCTGGCAGTCGGGGAAAAATACCTACTTTTTTTGAAGTCAGTTTTAAAAGGATGTTTCTATTGTGATTGTTACCGGCATACAAAAAGTGAATTAAGAGTAAAACACAAGTTTTTAATATGTAACTATTTTATTTAAACCATTTCTAATGAATAAAACAATAAATCAAAGAAATTAATAATTAATTCAAAGGCACGACGATCTTATTTATCAAAATAAAATGACAAACAAATACTTATTAATAAAAAAAATAGATGCCATACCGCAAGCCGAAAGGGGTCAACACACAGATTGTTCACGATTTTAAAGTTGTGCCCACAGAAAAAGTTGTTTATAATTATGAGTATGACGATCCGTAATGGCTTAGCATATCTACCCTAAGCGTATAACCCTGAAATATGAAATTAAAAAAATTGTCGATACATAAATGCCAGCGTTTGTGACGTCTCTATGTAAATTAATAAATAAAAATACAGCTGAAAATGTTCAAACAAATAAGGGCTCTACTTATAAACGTTACTTAAAGTTGATCTATGTTTAGTTCTCGATTACACGCGTGAAACTACATGTCAGCCGTTAGCGAAACGACTGTTACATTTTGATTAAATTTAAACAATGATTGAAATCCCCTAAGCCTTATAAAGAACTAACGGATGCCTCGCGGTTTCACCCGCGTAGTTCCCATTCCCGTGGAAATACAGGGATAAAAAGTAGCCTATGTCACCTGGAGATAGTGTAGCTTCCCAACGGTGAAAGATTTTTTGAAATTGGTCCAGTAGTTTCGGAGCCTATTCAATACAAACAATCAAATCTTTCCTCGTTATAATGTAACATAAATTTTATATATGCTTAAAGTTTGCTAATCATTTCCACGCGTGACAAAGTTGACAGAATAGTTTTAATAAGTTCGAAGCTAATTAAATACGTTTATGAATAAAATACATTTTATATCTTATATAAATATATCCTATACGTACAACGTATATACTATATACTATACATAATTATCACACTTTTAATTATAGTACAGCCAAACAGTTAAGGGTGGGTCCACACTGTACCTACAGAGTTTAGAAAAACCGCGGACTGGACTGAGTCAGAGTTTATTTCACATGCTTTCTTGGTTTTGCCACGTGGCCGTTTAGGCTAATTTTGATCCCATATGGCCACTGCGACCCCTTGAACGGTCAGTTATGCCATAATAAGCCAGTGCAACCCGTTCTGTTATTTACTTCTTCCAAGTGGTCGTATGTACTAAACACAAGACAAAAGAAAAAGAACTCTCTTTAGCTCTCTCTCTCTCGTTGAACCGCCCGCGGTCGGATCCGTAGGGCTGCAAAAGACAAGCGTGTTTCTCTTGGCGCTCCAGTCAACCCCCGTAACTAGTATAGTGTCACCCAATTATAATAAAGTTATGCGGAGGCATAGCGTTTTTTTTTTGTATAAATAATTTATATATTATTATGTAATACTTATATTATTTTCATTGACATATATATAATTATTTGAATACTTGATAATTTGACGAATATATGCTCCATACTTTCTTTTAATACTCATTAGACAAATATATAGTTTGTCGCAATCATTGTACAGGTGTCTTATTTAATTTACTGGCAATCAGTTGTACTAATTTTTGTTAGAAGCCAATGTGTGACGTCGCACGAAAGCTTCGCGGCCTATCACACTCTGGGACAATACGTATTCCTCGATCCCATGCGAGGTTCTGAACTGAGGCGGTAGCAAATATACATGCACTCACGTACCTGGGACTGCTCCAGACCTCCGATGACGTTTTCTCTTTTTCTGTTGTCCTTTTAATGTTCTGCACCGGTGCGTATGTGATTTTGTTGAGAAACACTTTGTCGACCGTTTTTGTCCACAACTCAAGACCAAAGAATAATATTAGCTCAAGACGATCTGTCGCTCCCATTGGACGAATGCGCGGTGCATGACAGTTGCTGTCAGCTGCATTTCACTACCGCCTTAAGAGCTACAGTACCCGCATTAAAAATCGATGAATACGTATGTTTTTGAGTTGCGACGTTCCTACCGGGACGGTACACAATGTTATAAAAAAACTTTGGCTTCTAACGATAATTGTTTAAATATTAAAACATTTATTTCTTGTATCGATCAATGAACTAAGACATCGCAAGCCGCTATGCGAGTGCTAATAATAGCGTATTTAAGTATAAATAGCATCTCTAAGTATGTACTTCAACCAGAATGAAATGAATGGAAGGGCCCGTGTATTTGCTTTTTTAAAAATAAGTATATTTTTAGTCTATTTCCGCTTAAATAACGTTTCGTTTACAACATAACCGCGGAATTAAATGTTTATTTCTTAATATCTAAAACTAACCGATATAAACTTAAAATATAAAAAAATTATACAAAATAAGTATTTATATTATTTCCTCGTTGCCAGTTGCCGACACTCAAAAACATGTAAAATTACGGGAACGCGGGAAGAGTCGTGTCGCTCCGTTGTATTTTTTTCCAAAACTAGTGTTTTGTCGAGTGTTTATGCATAAAAATGGTGGTGTTTTATTCATAAAGTGCCGAATTACAAGCGCGAGTGTGGGAAAATGATATAATGTGGTGAAACATGAGTTTTCGTGTTGCTTCCAAAACTCCATCGAAGCTTTGTAGTAAAGTCGCCACTACTTTACTAAAGCATGACTGGCACGAACTGACACGAAATGGACTTGACTAAGACGACTTTGACGATGACCATAGCTAAGATACAGCAGAAATAACACTTAAGACAAGGCAGTATGGCTTTATAGCTTTAGCCTGCCCGAAGGGGCAAATTATTAAAAAAAAAAAAAAAAACAACGCTACATAAAACTTGGGTTTATTAATTATGAAATGTACTAATTTTTTTTTGTATTTTACAACTACAGGAAAACTCACGTAGGCATAATATTGTCATACGTTTTTGTACGTTTGGAGCAATAGAGACGTGTCGCGCGACCTACGACCTAAGAACGACTGAAAGGTATTGCGAGCCGGCGCCGTTTTTTCAAATTGCGCTTTTTATTGGCCCGTTCATTCATTTCGTTCGAAGGTTTTTTTTTTTTTGGTTTTGGCGTCGCGTTTTAGCATTTGCCAGTGTCAAGTAATTATATATTTTCTAGTTTCAAAAGTTAAATAAGTGTCATCGTAGCTAGTTTTAGTCAAAGTCCAGTCTTAGTCAAGTCCAGTTCGTGTCAGTCAAGTACAGTCATGCTTTAGTAAAGTAGTGGCGACTTTACTATAAAGCTTCGATGGAGTTTTGACACGAAAAGTCATGTTTCACCACATTATATCATTTTCCCACACTCGTGCTTGTAGTTCGGCACTTTATGAATAAAACACCACCATTTTTATGCATAAACACTCGACAAAACACTAGTTTTGGAAAAAAATACAACGGAGCGACACGACTCTTCCCGCGTTCCCGCCAAAACTCCGTTCGAAGGTTTATAATTTTGAACGGCAAACGGAGTCTTTTGTTTCTTTGATCGAATACAATAAGGCATAATCAACACGTTATTTTTGTACATGTATGCATTACGTGCTAAGAAAATAATGTTTGCGTGTAATAAATACATAACAATAATTAAATTAAAATTGTAGTTTTGTATGAACGGCTAAACGACTTTTAATTATTACATTCATTTATTTTGTTGATATTTTTTATGGCAAAAAAACGGCAGTCAAAACTTTGAGTGCAAAACAAAAAAAAACTAAGTTCAAGGCATCGCTGCTTTCTCGTTCATTACTTTAAGACTTTCGATGGTTAGTCTTAAGGTGGTTTGATTTTCATACAAATATTTTTTTGCCATTTATGGACAAATGGAACATAATTTTACAGTGAAATCACAGCTACTGGCATTTATTTTGGTCTTTATTTGCGGTAAATCACAATTGCTTGTCAAAATCATAAACTCATAACTTTTTTTTCTGCTTATAATCTACTGTTTTATTCAAGCAATTGTGATTTACCGCACAAAAACCAAAATAAATGCCAGTAATTGTGATTTCACTGTAAAATTACGCTCCATTGATCCATAAATAGCAAAAATTTAATTGTATGGAAATCGAACCACCTTTAAAGCCATGACCACTTTTAGCGATAAATATATCTTCCAACAGTGGCGGCCTTAGGGGGCGGCAAGCAGAGCAACCGACAGGAACCTCGCGTCCTCGTAAAAAAATGTCTTTACCATATATGTGTGTGTATCTCGCGCCTCGCACTTAACAAAACCCCCCCTGAACGCACGGTTTCATTATCAGTGCAAGCATGTTACGGCCACTCGAGCACTCGAACTAATTTTTTAGTAAAACGGACTCAAAGAAAAAGGGTCTCACAATGATCTGTCGCCCCGGGCCTCGCAACAGATAAGGACGCCGCTGTCTGTCAATATAATATTTATTTATGTAAAGTTAAATGTAGTTTTAAGTGATTAGTCGTCCATACATCAACCATTAAAATTAGTTGGTCCAAGTTTTATTCCATCCAGTCGTCGCCGCCAAATTCGACCGTCTCAGAAAACGACGCAACTTGTACCTGGACAAACGTAAACATGATACTCAACTGTTATTTCATCAAAAAAGAAGTCATCATAACCTCCACAATCGAGTTTAAATAACTAGCTGCGCCTCATTTTTTTCGGAATAACAAGTAGCCCATGTGTTAATCCAGGGTGTCGGCTACCGCCATACCAAATTTCATCAAAATTGGTCCATCCATTTGAGCGTGAACAAATAACAAACATATGACACAAAAAAGTTTCGCCTTTATAACATTACTAGCGGACGTCTCGCGGTTTCACACGCGTAGTTCCCGTTCCCGTGGGAATACAGGGATAGAAAGTAGCCTATGTCATCCGGGGATAGTGTAGCTTCCTAACGGTGGAAGAATTTTTGAAATCGGTCCAGTAGCTTTGGAGTCTATTCAATACAAACAAACAATCAAATCTTTCCTCTTTATAATAGTACCAGCGGACGCCTCGCGATTTCACACGCGTAGTACCCGTTCCCGCGGGAATACATTGATAAAAAGTAGCCTATGTCACCCGAGGATAGTGTACCTTCTAAACGATGAAAGAATTTTTGAAATCGGTCCAGTTGTTTTTAAATATATTCGTTACGAAAAATCTAAAAATACAAATCTTTCTTCTTTATAATATTAGTGTGGATAGGTTCACGTTTGACCACACTCTGCCTGATGCTTTTTTACAAGACTTGAAACATTAAAATGGCGTGCAGTACTGACCTCCTCCCGTTCAGGGCTGTTGCTGCTGAAGCCGCCCCCGAGCGCGTACCCGGCGAGGCCCCCCGCGGCGAGCGCCCCCACGCCGAGTCCTACCGCCGCCCCTGTGCCCAGTCCGCGCCGCTCCGGCTGCTGGACGTACGTCGTCGTTTGTGACTCATACACCTGAAAGAAAGAAAGAAAGAAAATAATTTTATTTTGCAACAATACAAAAAAAAACAAAAATAACAACAAATAGAGACAAACAGTTACAAAATAGGGGCTCACCTCAGCATAATACTGGTCACACTAATTAGTACGACCAGCGCTGGTCTTCCGGTGAGCCCTTGTCGGTGAAACAAAGCAACAAAACAAACATAACCAACAACAAATAAACAAAACGAAATAAAAAATTCAAACAACAAACTACTATGCTAATAACTCTTCTCAAAATATCAACATACAAATAACAAAACAAAACTAACAGGCTCACGTTTGACCACCATCACGCCTGTTACCAAGAGAGAAGATACGATCCAGGATGTAACACGCTTGTCTAGGGGAAACCGATTCATGAAACTAGCGATAACATTATATAGCACTAGTTTCATGTATCAGGGCTTCCTGGGACTTCTGATGAGCAATCAGGACCTGCTGGACATTATTTATATAACTATCAGTAAAAATAAATAAATATCGTAGGACATTACACACAGCGCCATCTGACCCCAAACTAAGCAAAGCTTGTACTATGGAAGACAATAAAAGAAGGGAATACATAAATAGTTGTTTTTAAATGTAGTCCATCAATTTGCTTACTTATATAACCTTAGTTTCTGATATTTTTTTTTTTTTTTTATTTTTTTTATGGTTGACAGGCTAGTTGTTTGACCACAGCTCACCTGATGTTAAGTGAAGGTGTGGTCGAAGATGGTAAAGCACACCTAGCCTGGAATGGAACTGGCTCTCAAGTGAGGCTGCCGGAACACACCGTTAGATGCTTGGCGGCAGATTTTCAACTTGAGGGTGGTAGCTAGCCAGCCGAGTACTAGAAAGTACCCTACCACCATGCTATGGTTTCCTCACGATGTTTTCCTTCACCGGCAGCTCAAGCTCATTGTTGGGGTTTGAACCCACGCCCTTCGGCATGCGAACCTACCGCGCTAACCACTGAGCTATCATCGCTACAATGTTGTAATAAAGCATGCGGTACTTCCTTAAAAAAGATAGCACATTTAGATGTATTATATTGTAAGTTTTATAACATATGTAGTGATGTAGTTATCTATGTGAAGTCAAATATAATAAAATAAAATAAATGCATTCTTATAATACACAAGCGGACGCCTCGCGGTTTCTCCCGCGTAGTTCCCGTTCTCTTGGGAATACAGGGATAAAAAGTAGCCTATGTCACCCGGGGATAGTGTAGCTTCCCAACGGTGAAATATTTTTTGAAATCGGTTCAGTAGTTTCGGAGGCTATTCAATACTAACAAACAAACAATCAAATCTTTCCACTTTATAATAATATAGATACAATAGTAACCAATATTGCAGAAACATGTTGTTTCTCTCTCCAACTCGCGCGCGAGGTTCCCGCTGCAGGCGCGCGCGCGCCGCGGGATTTATGAATGAACTTGCGACGGACTAGGTGTAGGTAAATGCCTACGGGTACAATAATAACCAGGAATCTCCTTTTTTGTGCTTAATATTTCGACATCGATTTTTTAAGTTTTTTTTACAGTGGGTTCAGTTATAGCAGTAGATAACGCCATATTTTTAGTAATTAAAAAAATTGTGGTGTATGGATCCCTTAAGATAGCGAAGCGTTTCTTGTAAAAAGACACTTACCCCTCCACCGAATTCTGTAACAAAACAGAAAAAAAGTTTTATTAAGACAATATCATCCAACTTCTAAATTCGTCACATAATTGTTTATCCTGAATGGGAATCGAACCCACGGCCTACAGTTCACAAAGCAGAGCTACTACGTAAAAACCGTGCTTTCACCTGAGCAGGCTTTGAATCCGCGCCATGAGGTGTCATTTTGGATGCATAAAAATGGTGCTGTTTTATTCATAAAGTGCCGAATTGCAAGCGCGAGAGTGGAAAAATGATATAACGTGGTGAAACATGACTTTTCGTGTTCCTTCCAAAACTCCATCGAAGCTTTATAGTAAAGTCCCCACTACTTTACTAAAGCATAACTGGACTTGACTGACGCGGACTGTACTTGACCAAGACTGGACTTTGACTATAACTATAGCTACGAGGCAACTTATTTAACTTATGAAACTTAAAAATTTAAAACACTTGACACTGGCTTATGCTCAAAATGCGACGCCAAAACTAATGAAAAAAAAAACTAAGCATTGATGGACTTACGTATGTGTGCCTCGGTTTCGCTTCGGGCTACATTTATTTATACTGGCCGCTGCAGGAATAATTACTAATATTTATTATTATTAAGCGGACCAGCGAGCCTCTTAATCTGACCTATACGCAGTGATGTTAGACGTACCTACCAGCTTCTTGGTATTCATACTAGGTTTTAGCATCATGTACCATATACCAAGGTTACTCGGTCCTGGTACGCAAAAATACCAAGATTTGCCGTAGACCGAAAAATGTCAAGATTACCCGTTGACTGACAAAAATACCCTAAAAATACGTATAATACAACCGACAAATTTTTGAGATGCATATAAAATGCATATCAATCCAGAGTTCCTTTAAAAAACTAGCTCCAATCTCAAGGAATGAAAATACAAACCTATACTTATTTTAATATAGTGAAACAAAGTTTTTAAGCGATTTTTAACCTTTTTTTTTTCGACATCTGTCATCTGGCAACCCTGGTTCCAGTTTTCCGTTTTTAATACCAGCTTTTTAGCTAGCTGGTACAAGGATTTCAGAGTGGCCATATAACATCCCTGCTGCAATAATAAGTTTACGTTTTTTGTATTGATCATCCAGTGCTGAGGGTATATGTCTGTTGCGGTTAAAATATTGTGTTTTCTTTGTTCTGATAATAGTATTGTCACTTGAGATTGTATTTGTATTCTATAATGAGCGTTGAACGGGACCAATTGCTTGTTCCCGTTTGTACAGTAGCCACAGTCCATACGACTCTGTATAGATCTATACAACTAATTGATTTATAATTTCTATGTAACACACATTATCTCGTTTTTGTACTATAAGAAATATATAATTTTTACTTTAATTATCTTAGGTACCTATTTATTTGTTTTCTTATTTTTAATTTTTTCTACATTCTACATATACAACATAAATAATATAAAAAACCTTTAAAACTAAGGTGCCGCCGGCAGCGGGGCAGGGCTCCAGCTGCCGGTGGTTAGGGCTGCAGAGTGACAATGCGCGCCGTGTCAAGGATCACTGCCTTTTGAAGCTGACCCTTGAACCAACCGTCTAGCGAGTCTCTTGAGATGTTGGTCGAGACTTCGCTATAAGACCGTTTACCGTGACAACTCTCGGGACAATGATCGTCGAATCAACATCCCACATGGCGGTTATCTCGTGAGCCAAGTCAAGGTACTTGCTAAGCTTGACCTTCTCGGCCTTCACGAGATTCTCGTCATGTGGGATGGTGATGTCGGTCGACCACCACGATAGCAGGCTTATTGGCGACAACAGTCCTGTCCGTGATGATAGACCGGTCCTAATAGAGCAAAGCACGACCATTTTCGAGAACTGGCTACTTATAGTACGGCACCTCAGACTCGACAAGGCCGTATTGAAGAGCAAGCTGCTGATGGATGGTCCTGGCTACTTACATTTATTATTATTAAACGGACCATACACTTTACATGTAAAAACCGCGGTATACGAGAGTCATAAGACTTGATAGGGGACTACGTTGTCTACGTTTGTCAGGTTCAGGCGTCCAGGTGAGTCATGGCGCTGACATTCACGCTTCACATGACCACTTCAAAAATACAACTATTAAGTACAACTACATTTTATAATCATAAACATACTGACATTTTAATGCATTACTGAATCAACTTATGTTTTGTCCGTTTTGTCGCAACAAAACGTCACCGCGATTCAGGGAACTTGTTTCAATTACGCGCGCCATCTATCGAGCCGAGTGGGAATTGTACTGCAGATGTTATCCTACTTATTTATGAAGTTCAGTTACGCTGTACACGTTACTGTTAGAGCGTCGCATTGAAATTGGGCGTATAATGATAAAACTGTTTTTTTTTTTAATAATTTGCCCCTTCGGGCAGGCTAAAGCTATAAAGCCATACTGCCTTGTCTTAAGTGTTATTTCTGCTGTATCTTAGCTATAGCTATCGTCAAAGTCGTCTTAGTCAAGTCCAGTTCGTGTCAGTTAAGTTCAGTCATGCTTTAGTAAAGTAGTGGCGACTTTACTATAAAGCTTCGATGGAGTTTTGGAAGCAACACGAAAACTCATGTTTCACCACATTATATCATTTTCCCACACTCGCGCTTGTAATTCGGCACTTTATGAATAAAACACCACCATTTTTATGCATAAACACTCGACAAAACACTAGTTTTGGAAAAAATACAACGAGCGACACGACTCTTCCCGCGTTCCCGCCAAAAACCTGATAAAACTGGGGGTTTTTTTTTAATAATTTATTCTGGCCATGGATGTTACACAACTCCTTCAGCCGGGATAAATAAAAACTAAAACTGGGATTCGAGCAGCGTTGCCAGAAGGTTACTTTTGTATCCTCTTAGGTAACTTTTAACGCTGTCAGGTTACATTTAGGTTACACAACTCAATAGGTAACTTTTAGGTGATTTTCTGGAATTTGGTAGAATTAACCAATTTTTCTCAAAACTAACGTACAACGTACTTTAGTTTTGTGAGTTAAATTACAACTGTCTAGCAATTTTTGAGGGCCAGTGCGTCGCAATTTTTGAGTCATGTGCAAATCATACGTTTTTTGGCATTTTTTTTATTTCATGAACCTGCGATGAGTGATTTCGTTGTAAACATAAGAAGAGGTTAATTCCGCGCGCTGTCTTCGAGTTATAGGCATATACGAACAAATACAAATACAAATACTTTATTGATAACACCAATGTTACAAGTCACTTGATGTTATAAAAAAAAGTGGATGGTTAATTTTGACATCAAAAGGTTACTTTTGATCTATTTTAGGTGACTTTTGACTTAACCCGACTGGCAACACTGGATTCGAGCGCGACATATTACGTACTTTTAAAGATTAAAGATTTTTCACAAAATACGCGACAGTTTTCATGTTATCAAAGAACTTCGTCCGCGTTGACTTTAGAATAAGGTTCAGAGAGAAATTAAACACGTGTAGGTAAGTAACAAATAAGCAATATTCATGAAACTTGTGCTATTTCATGATTAGGATAAAGGAAACCTTTTGATCCCTGAATAACGTTCCATAACACGCATCTATGTATATCAAATTTTTTTAAGCTTTTTTTTATGGTTGACAGGCTAGTTGTTTGACCACAGCTGACCTGATGTTAAGTGAAGGTGTGGTCGAAGATGGTAAAGCACACCTAGCCTGGAATGGAACTGGCTCGCAAGTGAGGCTGCCGGAACACACCGTTAGATGCTTGGCGGCAGATTTTCAGCTTAAGGGTGGTAGCTAGCCAGCCGAGTACTAACACCTTGCTATGGTTTCCTCACGATGTTTTCCTTCACCGGCAGCTCAAGCTCATTGTTGGGGTTTGAACCCACGCCCTTCGGCATGCGAACCTACCGCGCTAACCACTGAGCTATCATCGCTAAAGTGGATACTTCCAGTAGTTAGTTTTTTTTATATAATCCCACACGAACCTAACATTTGCCCGAGATAAAAGTACCCACCCAAGGAGTTTTTGGCGGGAACGCGGAAGGACTCGTGTCGCAATTCGCGCCTTCTCTACTAGCAATTTTATTTTTCACGACTACCAAAAAAAGTGTAGTTTTTTTTAGTGTAAAAAGTAATGAGACGAACGAGACGCTCTCCTGATGGTAAGAGATAACGCATGTCCATGCCCATTGCAACGATACACAGAACTTTGAGTAACGAAACAATGTCCAGGGCATCACTGCTTTGGCGCTCATTACTTTGAGACTTTCGATGGTTAGTCTCAACAGCCCAGTAATGTCGTTGCAGTAACTTTCAAACCGGAACACAGTAATGTTTACACACTACTGCTTGGCGGCAGAATATCTGGTACTGCAGTGGTACCTACCTAGACGACCTCCTGCTAACAAAATCTACCACCAAGTAAAACGTTTTCAGGATTCGTGGATCGTGTAAATCACGCAAGCAAGCACGCATTCAAGCATTTGTGATTTACCGCAAATTAAGACCAAAATAAATGCCAGTAGCTGTGATTTCACTGTAAAATTATGCTCCATTTGTCCATAAATAGTTTGTAGCGATGATAGCTCAGTGGTTAGCGCGGTAAGTTCGCATGCCGAAGGGCGTGGGTTCAAACCCCAACAATGAGCTTGAGCTGCCGGTGAAGGAAAACATCGTGAGGAAACCATAGCATGGTGGTAGGGTACTTTAGTACTCGGCTGGCTAGCTACCACCCTCAAGTTGAAAATCTGCCGCCAAGCATCTAACGGTGTGTTCCGGCAGCCTCACTTGAGAGCCAGTTCCATTCCAGGCTAGGTGTGCTTTACCATCTTCGACCACACCGTCACTTAACATCAGGTGAGCTGTGGTCAAACAACTAGCCTGTCAACCATTAAAAAAAAAAAAAAAAATGGCAAAAAAATATTTGTATGGAAATCGGACAACCCTAAAAGGTGAAAACGCATAACGAAACCTTATTAGGAGAAACACTGGAATATAAACACGATTTCCATATATATATATCTTTATTTAACGTAATATATAAATATACAATAGGTTTTAAACACTTACACACTAAATATATTTGTGTTTATCCTGTTCTTTTTTTTTAATGTAAATGCAACCAAAATGCTAAATTCTAAAACATCCCATATTAAGTAAAAATATCATTTTCCACTTCCCTTAATATTAGGAACTTAAGTGTGCTAGAAAATGTATACAATTTTTTTTTCATTAAGAAAAATATTTATCATTTATTATATTCATGATAAATAATTAAGACAATTATTGTAAGAACCACTCACGGTTAATAAATAATTTTTATTTATTTTTAAAAACACCGCAATAATTATTTATCATGAAAATTAATAATAAACATCGAATCAAATTATTTGTTTTATCGACCCCGTTAAATTATACATAATCACAACTTTACAAAAATACTTTTTTTTAGCAAAATCAACATTACGGTGAAGAATATTTTTTCTCTTAAAATCTATCACATGTTAACACCAAAGTTAAGTTTTTTTCCAAGGCTCCAAATATTTGGTGTTAAAGGCCACCGTATCCCATACAAAAAAAAAAATGCTATTTGAAAAAGTGTTAAAATAATAACAAACAAAAAATTTCTTTAATTAAAATTACAAAGCGCGTGTTACTCGCGAAACGGACGCGACCGAACTGAATGCAAAGTGCTGCGTCGGCGCATAAAGGCGGAGTTTTAGGTAGAACGAGGTCGGGAGGGGGGGAAAGTGGCGAATCTCTTTTCTTTTTATACAAAAATACAAAAGGCGATTGGGGGCGGGGAGGTATGTGGGAGAGATGGGGAGTAAGTTGGGGGTGGAAGATACAGGTCTCCCGGGACCGATTTTTCAACCGAAGTTTTCAACCGATTTCAAAACGGGGAACATGTTTTTGACCGTATCTTTATATGTTGTACTAATAACTCCGCCATATGTAAATCTATTTATTTTTTTATTATACAGAGAAAGCTCGCAAGATTGTCTTTTTATAAATATTATAACCGATTTCAGAAAGAAGGAGCAGTTTATCACGCAGATTGTTGCGTCATTTACGGGCTGCCCTTCTTCTGATCCTTCACAAAAGATATTTCAAATATAATTCGTCAGAAGCAGTTTAAATATATTTCTAAGTACATATTATTCAAACATTCTTGACATCTAAAATTAAATATATTATTGAGATTTTACGAATATTTTTTTTTGTATGGCAAACGTGAGCCAAAAGTTTAGCAACGATTTTTTTCTCAAAAGTGTTTCTAATATTTTTGGTATTAATATTCTTAAATATTTAATACAGTGTGACAAGGCTTTAAATTAATATTGATAAGACAGCTGTCTACTTTTATCTCTCTTTAAAATGTTAAAGAGAAAATGACAGCGCTGTCAAATGTAAAATGACATTTCCCACTTATGTTTAAAGTCTAATTTTGACACAACTTCTGAGGTTTTTGACGATCGACATAAAATACCATTCATAAAATCAGTCTCATCGATTTTATATGTTCATAACAAAAAAAAAAACAAAATGTTGCCTAAAAACTAATCAAAACAGAAAGAAGAGAAAAGATATTCAAATAAATTCACAAAAGGTATCGATACATCTCACGAAAACGGATCAAAGTTGTGCGAAATATTACAAGCTTTCGTACAACTGTGTCAATTGTACGAAAACTATACAAAATCGCACGAAAACTGAACACAATGTTGTACGAAACCGGATAACTATTGTACGAAAACTGAACACAATGTAGTACGAAACCGGATAACTATTGTACGAAAACTGAACACAATACAAGTACGAAACCGGATAACAATTGTACGAAAGCGGAAATTGTAATAAAGGGAAGCGTTGTAAAACGGGTCAAAATTGTGCACTGTTTTAATAATTTAAAGCCGTGTACACTGCGAGTTGCCAATTTAAAACGCGACAAAAATACTAGCTCGATTTAAATATTATATTTATTTATTATCAAGAAAACAACATTATAATTGAAATACGCCATCTTGCAAAATTTGAATTTTGTATATACTATTTAAATGCGCATCAAAAAAACTAAAACGCATATCAAAATTAAGTGTATCACCAACTTTTTTTTTAAATGATAATCAGCAACGGTTAGAAGTATTCAATTAATAACGGGAAGAAAGAGTATTTCGTAATAGTAAGGAATATTCAATAAGTAACAAAAAGTATTCAGTACAAAATGCGAGTCTTTAGTGTTTAACGGCCTTCAAAAACAGAATAGACTTTTTTTTGCATTTATGTACTCTGATTCAGAACCAGCCCTGTTACAGTCCCACTGCTGGGCGTGGGCTTGTTTTCATTGTGAGAAGGGTAAGGCCATTCATCACGCTGAACAAGTGCGGGTTGGTAACAATTTATATTTATCTATTTATTTATATTTTTTACATTTATTACTTTGACATTATTTTAAGTATGTATTGATTAATGGGTTTTTATTATCGTTTTTATGTGTATAAAGAGGTAGTTGTTATTTTCTTGTATAACTGTATGTATACATGTAAAGGAAGCTCTCGTGGAAAATCACAAATGTGTTTTTTTTAATTGTGTGTGTCTTTTTAATCTACTTGAACCGAGAATCGCTTTAAAAATAAAACCTGCGAATGGTTGTGAAATTGATACGCATAAAGTTTTTTTGGTGTTCAATTAAATAATTCCTTTTGACACTCGACAGGCTAGGTTGACCACAGCTCTACAGGATGCTTAGTCACGGCGTGGTCGAAGGTGGTAGTCTCGCCTAACCTGGAACGAAAACAATACAAAAGAATAATTGGTAAAACGTTGTATTAATTTCAATACTAAATAAATAATCATATTTCTTGTTTCTTTCACCAGTTGAAGGCGCGTTGTGAGCTTGAGGAATATATCTTTCAATTTTTAGGGTTCCGTACCCTACTGGTAAAACGGGGCCCCATTACTAAGACTCCGCTGTCCGTCTGTCACCAGGCTGTATCTCATGAACCGTGACAGTTAGACAGTTGACATTTTCACAGATGATGTATTTCTGTTGCCGCTATAACAACAAATACTAGAAAACAGAATAAAGTAAATATTTAAGGGGGCTCCCATACAAAAAAACGTGATTTCTTTGCCGTTTTTATAGATAATGGTACGGAACCCTTCGTGCGCGAGTCTGACTCGCACTTGGCCGGTTTTTTATTTTATTTTTGATATTGCATTATACTGATACAATCAAATAAGTTAGTCACAGTCAAAGACACAGCAAGTCACGGTCAATTGCAGTTTAAGTCTTATAAAGTAGTGGTGACCTTTTATTTTATATTCGACATGATTGGCGTTTGACCACAGCTCATCTGATGTTAAATGACCGACATCGATCGACATGATGATCGACATACCTAGCCTGGAATGGAACTGGCTCTCAAGTGAGGCAGTCGGAACACATACATTTTACTTTCCCCATTCTACTATCGGACAGCCAGGAGCTCCAAGAAGCGACACCTCTTCATGCTCAATATTCCAAACACTCGAACTAAACGGTCGAGTCTACCTTCATTGTACGAACCGCTAAACAATGGAATTTACTGCCCGAGTGGGTGTTCCCTGATAGATGAAATCTGGGTGCCTTCAAGTCGCGAGTGAATCGGTTTCTTCTAGGCGAGCGTGCTCCATCGTTGACCACATCTTCGCTTAACATCAAGCGAGATGGTGGTCAAACGCAAACTGTTATTCTTATTTAAAAAATAAAGTACTTAGGAGTCGTCCATTAATCACGTGATGTTTCATAGCAACTTTTTAACCACCTCCCCCCACCTGGTTATATGTGGTGAGGTTTTAGACCCCCCCCCCCCTAATTCAAAGTCACTTTCGAAAAATAAACACACGGGATAATTATCT
Source organism: Biston betularia (assembly GCA_905404145.2). Taxonomy (NCBI): domain Eukaryota; kingdom Metazoa; phylum Arthropoda; class Insecta; order Lepidoptera; family Geometridae; genus Biston; species Biston betularia. Next base: position 582,673 of record FR989890.1, on the reverse strand, counting down.
CAATATAAACCCCCCCAGTATTACAGGGGGCACTTTTTTAAAGGCCATACTCCGCTGTTTGTTTAATAAGTCGTGCGTTTTACGAAAAATAAACACACGGGATAATTATCTCAATATAAACAAACACCCCACCCCCCCCGTAGTAGTGGGGGGTGTGATATATATATATAAATGTGGCCTGTAATATTTCGTAATTTTTCCCTCACGTGATTATGGACGATCCCTTACAATAATTTATAAAAAAAAAAACTAAATCTTATCTTACCTCACAACATTTACTGGAGACACTGCGAAGAACGTCAGTAATAACCTGCGTGAACATATTAAAAGAGAAAATAAAGAAAAATGTAGCCACAGAAAAAATATACAAAGAAACATTGCCAGTTACAAAAAAAGAACGTTCTAAAATATACACCAGAACACAACCAAAAAAAGCATTGCGTTATTTGCAGATATAGTTTGGCCTCTTTGAACGGCATAGCAATCTTCTTGCCTTGTACGCAAAATCTTGTTAAATCTTGTTTTATTTGGCATACTATAGTTTGTCAAGTATTCGTGTCGTTGGCGTATTTGGCATAGTATAGTCTGTCAAGTTTTGACTTAAAATATAATTTGTCGGTATTTAAATAGATTTTTTTTATTGTAAGTGCGTAAAAAATAAAGAGTACTTTTTTGATGAATTTCGTTGGAATCTCAACACCCATGAAAATCCACGTATTAGTAAATCTATGCTAGTATTAGTAACTTTTTAATTTAAAAAAAAACCAAAACCAAAAACCTCGAAAAATAAAAAATGTGTTTTTTTTTCATAAATAAACTCGTATGAAAGTATAGTATTTTTTGTGTAGATATAATATACAAATATAACTTACCTTCATGTATATACAAATATACACTTTATAATATAACATTTAACACTCGCGGCGGATAAATAATTAAAATGTATAAATTGTTATGTATTTTGTTTCATAAAAAAATAATCGAAATTTACACCGATATTCGATATATCATTTGAGAGTTATTTCGTGACATATTCTGTATCGAAAATATAGTATAACGTCAATGTATTACAAAAACATTTTTCCAGATTTTTGTACGAAAATAAGAAAAGTTATTGTTTTTAATATATTATTTTTTTTAAAAAAAAAAGCTAGAAAACAGCCAAGCATGCCAATTTTAAAACTTAAATAAATTACATCATGCAAAATTAATATACAAATTTTGTCTAAATAATTATTGTTTTAGTTTATTATACAATGTCGACAATAACCACAATAATATTGTATAAAGTATAAAAGACCCTTTTTTTTTTAGGCAGTCGAGTAAAAAAATAATGTCTTTATAGGGATAATGTTTATTAATTTATTACGTAAGACAATTGAAGGGGGTCTCGTTTTCTTGGTGGTAGATCTCCTTAGAAAGAGGTCGTCTAATTACCACCGCAGTACCAGATATTCTGCCGCCAAGCAGTAGTGTGTAAACATTACTGTGTTCCGGTTTGAAGGGTACTGCAGATAAATTACAGGGCTGTTGAGACTAACCATCGAAAGTCTCAAAGTCATTACTTTGAGACTTTCGGCCAACGGCGAACTGAAGCGCACCGCCGAGTCGGACTCCGACGACTCGGACTCCGAGCCCATCAAGAAGACCAAGACGGACGAAGCCAGTGAGTTTTAGCCATAAAATTACAATTGTTCATTGTGCATTCTCCTCACAATATGCCAAACATGCAGACATCAAACACAACCAACCATTCTGAAACACATCACATTCAGGATTGGCCTTCAAGAGTGCAGTGAGAGTTCGGGGAATGGGGGAGTTGGAGTGAGCTTGGTGGAGCCCACTTGGTGGTAGATCTCCTTAGCAGGAGGTCGTCTAGGTAGGTACCACCGCAGTACCAGATATTCTGCCGCTAAGCAGTAGTGTGTAAACATTACTGTGAAGGGTACTGCAGCGAAATTACTGGGCTGTTGAGGCTAACTCTATCAAAAGTCTCAAAGTAATGAGCGCCATTGCAGCGATGCCCTGGACTTAGTTTTGCTGCTCAAAGTTTTGTGTGTCGCTGCAATGGTCATGGACAGGCGTTATCGCTTACCATCAGTAGAGCGTCCCGTTCGTCTTATTACTTTTTACATTTAAAAAAAAACTAGGGGATGAACCTCACTAGTGCTTACGTAAGATTAGAAAAATTGCGCAAAGTTAATATTACACATAATACGTACCTACAGATGATTTTGTAATAACTTTAAAACAAAACTAAAGTTGATTATATGTGTTAGTTTTTTTTCTTTTAGATTCTTTACGTAATTAATATCAGGGGGCTATTCTTATTTTATCTTATATAGGGGGGAGAGGTGGTCAAAAACTATCAAAATCGTGTTACGTAATAAATTAATTTGAAAGGCCCCATATCAAAAATGTCATAAAATACTTCTGTCAAAAAAAAAAATACTTCTTACAATTTATTGCAGCTTTCAAACTGCAAGTTGTTGCTTTCACAAAACTTGCAGCAAATTTGTCGTCAACATCTAACTCTTGTTTAAAATACAACAATAACTGAAAATGTTAGTAGTTAGTTCAAATTATACAAGTTTTAATCTAATAACTACGCTATACCACCAAAATCGTTTAGTTTATTCTAAAATAACTAATGCTACTTTAACTTAAACCAATTATACCCTTGTTTTAATTATTCCAGAGCAAAATTTACTCTCCGTTTGCTATCGGATACCTGACAGAATTAACTAAAATTTGAGACATATGAAGCGTTTTGATCCCACATTTTTAATTCGCAAAGCGAGGTTGTGGAAGTCTACACTCCCTGTTAGCTACAATATTTCACTTGGTGGTAGATTTCCTTAGCGGGAGGTCGTCTACGTAGGTACCACCGCAGTTATTCTGCCGCCAAGCGGTAGTGTGTAAACATTACTGTGTTCCGGTTTAAAGGGTACTGCAGCGAAATTACTGGGCTGTTGAGACTAACCATCGAAAGTCTCAAAGTAATGAGCGCCCAGTCAATTTAATTTTAAACTGGACTTTTTTACTGGACCGATTTCAAAAATTCTTTCACCGTTAGGAATCTACACTATCCGCGGGTGACGTAAGCTACTTTTTATCCCTGTATTCCCACGGGAACGGGAACTACGCGGGTGAAACCGCAATGCGTCCGCTAGTATTTTATATTATAGCATAATTATAGGTAATATAGATTTCACTGCAACTGTCAACTATCCGATAACAAACAAACAAACGTTTATCTTTTTATGAATACGTGCACTACAGTACAAGTTTATAAGCTTTGTGTGTAGTAAGCGGAAAGGGTAAAGTTACTGTACTCATCATTACGAAAACTTTTACTATTTATACACAAACATTTCGGTATGTACAAAAACCTGAAACTAATTTTAATATTTTGGCTATGCGGTACTTGATTTTTAAAATGTATTCAAAACTTTTTATAGCGACGACGTCATATAGTAGGCTGAATGCAATATTATGTTCTTGCCATGTAAAACAAAAAAGTATACATAGCTATTTTGACACATTTGATTGACTTTGACAATTGACATGAAGTAAACAAATCTTATATCATAGCCTCATAAAGGCGACTTGGAAAAGGTTATTATGGCTGCCGTTGCCTTGACATAAAATCTGTCAATGTCAATGACATTGACAGATTCTGTTTTGATTTGCCAATGTTTTTTTAGGCACTGAAAGTAAACCTATACAGCCTACTATGTGACATCATTAGAGGTCAATTGGAAACTTTCAATTATGTATTTTATTGAAAAAAGTCTATTTTATGTATTTTATTGAAATAAACCCCATCTCGTAGTTTAAAGAGTTTTTAACGTAAAAATAATGTACAGGAATGTAATATTTCGAAATGGTTTTGGAATCAGTAAAGTATTTTTTTTTTACATACCGAATTGCGACAAATGCTGTACCTATACACAAGGGTCAAAATACTTATTTAAAAAAAACAGCTTGTTTTGTTCATGATGATCAGTACAATGACCCTCCTTTCAGCGAAATTTACCCCAAACTTGTAACCCTAATAAACATTACTGTCACGGGGAAAAGCGTTTGAACGATGATATATTAAACAAACCAAATTTTTCACTACTTTTCTACCAAAACTTTCTATTGAAATATTCTACCAATTTTTTTTTACGTCAAATGCCATCAAAGTTATTGTATAAAGTGACAGTAATAAACGGTTTATGCAACTTTGAAAACTAACCTTGGGGTGCGCCGTAGCCGGGGGCTCCGTAGGCCGGGGGCGGAGCGCCGTATGCACCGTAAGCGGGTTGCTGAAATGTAATGGAAAATATTTGCTGGTTTACAATAAAATATTTGGTAGACAAGGGTGGATCCAGGAATTTCATGATTTCCAGGATCGAATTTCATGATTTTTTTACCCCTCCCCCGTCCTCCCCCCTCCAATCACATATTTTGCATTTTTACATTTAGAAATTTATGAAATTAGATTTAAAATATTATATTATGTATTTTGAAAAAATGTGATGTCACAAATTTTGGGACCCCTTCCCGCCCCTTGTCACACAATGTCACACTTCGTAGACCCCCTCCCTAACCCCTTAACGAGTGACATAATTTAATCACAGTCATAGTCATAGTATTTTATTGATAACATAAGTTACATGTCAATTTTTGCATGGTGGTAGCGTACTTTCTAGTACTCGGCTGGCTAGCTACCACCCTCAAGTTGAAAATCTGCCGCCAAGCATCTAACGGTGTGTTCCGGCAGTCTCGATGTAATGAGCGCCATAGCGGTGATGCCCTGGATTTTGTTTTGTTATTCAAAGTTCTGTGTATCGCTGCAATGGTCATGGACATGCGTTATCTCTTACCATCAGGAGAGCGTCTCGTTCGTCTCATTACTTTTTACATAAAAAAACCAAGCCTGTTCACCATTAAAAAAATAATTAAATAAATAGATTAAATTTCTAATGGTGGCCCCCTTACTTAACTACCAGTAAGTCATTAATCTTTTAGTATGAAATACTCGTCAATACTCGTCGTCTCGTAGGACAGCTGGCGGCGGATGGAAGCGAAAAGCCGAAGATCGGGCTGAGTGGCGTGTCTTGGGAGAGGCCTATGCCCAGCAGTGGACTAATATAGGCTGATGATGATGATGATGATGATGATGATGACTCGTCAATGTCATAAAGCAAGGTGTTCAAATGACTAGAACTCTATAGAACTCTTATCAGGAAGTGTAGAACTCAGCGAATTTCATCTCTTCTGACGTCAAATCTGCGAATTTCGATGAGATGCTACGACCTGTAGCACAGTAAACACATAAACACATACAGTAAATACATACAGTATGTTTACTGTGCCTGTAGTGTGAAGATAGCATCTCATTTTTCAAAACTCAATTTTGATAGGAAAATCGATAGAACTACAGTCGACACTCGTTAATTCAAACTTGCGATAATTCGAAACTCTCTATAATTTAATGTTATCACCAGTCCCCTAGAAGATCTCTTTATATTTCGAACAAAATCGATACATTTTTATGCACTCGGTTTTTTTTTTTTTTATGGTTGACAGGCTAGTTATTTGACCACAGCTCACCTGATGTTAAGTGAAGGTGTGGTCGAAGATGGTGAAGGACACCTAGCCTGGAATGGAACTGGCTCTCAAGTGAGGCTGCCGGAACACACCGTTAGATGCTTGGCGGCAGATTTTCAACTTGAGGGTGGTAGCTAGCCAGCCGAGTACTAGAGAGTACGCTACCACCATGCTATGGTTTCCTCACGATGTTTACCTTCACCGGCAGCTTAAGCTCATTGTTGGGGTTTGCACCCACGCCCTTCGGCATGCGAACCTACCGCGCTAACCACTGAGCTATCATCGCTACATAAAATTCGAACGAAAAAATCATTGCTACGTAACAAAACGACGCGTCAATTCAAAGGCAGCCCGTACACGTAGCGCGCGATCCGCGATCAATGATCGCGATCCAGACTGATCGTGTACGAAGCGGATTGACGGACTGATGCTCCGGATCGCATAATATCTAGAAATTTTGAAATCATGATCGCGGATCGCGGATCGCGGATCGTGATCATGATTGAACGTGTAAGGCGGCCCATACTCATCGGCGTCAAATACTTGATAGTTCAAAGTTGCAGAGAAAGAGACAGACAGATTTCGAGACAAGTTCATACTTGTTTGTTTTTGTTATGTTTAGTTTGACATACACATCCGATTCCGAACGAAATGGTTTGTTTAGTTAAGTTACTGCTACTCTTTCGTTGGTTGTATAGCAGTTAATAAATAATAATTGATCAACACTCAATAACTATCACTTAATTCAATCACTCAATTCGAAGTTTTATTTATTTACTCTCGAAAATTTCGAACCATTTGAGAACTTTTTTTCATAAGATACAAAAGAATTTATTTCATAAAATTAGTTATTTATAGATGTCATCGTTGCTTGTAGTCCCTGCACTAGGCGAGGACCTGTTTCGCAGGGACTCCCTACACTTGCGATTACAATATATATACATATAGGTGCGGTGCGGACGGTGTGTGTGTGTGTGTGTGCGTGCGTGTGTGTATGTGAATGTGTGTATCTGCGCTCAAAGCTAGTTTTAAATTATTTTAAGTAAATTTTCTGTGTCTAAATGTGTTAGTGTTTGCAAATATTTGAAGATTATTATTATTTGACATTTCAAACACTCGATAATTCGTAATATTTTAAGAGTCCCTCGAGTTTCGAATTAACGAGAGTCGACTGTATTGTTAGAACTTAGCAAGAACTGTAGAACTACGCTGGATGCCAATGAATCTGAAATATTTTTTGCGGTGGTGATGAAATATGGTCAACAGTAAAAAAAAATATTTTATTATAACTCACCATGTACATCTGAGATTGGGGCGGTGGCGCCTGCGCGCCCTCGTACCCGATGAGCTGTATCATGACGTCACCGTCCACGGTCAAGTGCGAGATGCGCTGGTACGGCACGCGGTGAGGGAACTCGCAGAAGTGCATCCCATTCAACGCAATCTGAACAATGGACACAAATCACAGCCCCGTTGGCTCATTGGTAGTATATCTGCCTTGAGAGCTGTAGGGCGTGGGTTCGAATCCCACTCAGGGCAAACATTTTGTGAACAAACAAATGTTTGTTCTGTGTCTGGGTGTTCTGTATGTATTTACAAAAAAAAAAGTATATATGTATTCTATCAGTTATCTGACTTCCATCACACAAGCTCTGCTTAGTTTGGGGTCAGATGGCGCTGTGTGTAATGTCCTACGATGTTTATTTATTTATTTTAAATCGTCACAACGTGACATTTTTTGCATTTGTCATTTTTAAAGTTTTTTTAAGCAAGCTGCGCTCCGCGTTATACCCGCTAAATGTTTTCGGGATAAAAAGTAGCCTATGTGTCAATCCAGGGTCTCAGCTACCTCCATACTAAATTTCATCCAAATCCGTTTAGTAGTTTTTGCGTGAAAGAGTAACAGACATCCATCCGTCCAAACGTTGACATTTATAATACTAGCTGCGCCCTGCAGTGTTACCCGCTGCATGTTTTCGGGATAAAAAGTGGCCTATGTGTTAATCTAGGGTCTCAGCTACCTCCATGCCAAATTTTACTATTATTTTTAATTTTGTAGCTATGGAAAGAGCTATACTTGGCATTTCTCCGAGGGATCGTATCCGAAACGAAGTAATTTGCCAGAAAACTAAAGTCATTGACATAGCTCAGCGTATTAGCAAGCTAAAGTGGCAATGGGCTGGACATATCTGTCGCAGAACCGATAACCGCTGGGGTAGACGTGTTCTAGAGTGGAGACCGCGTATTGGCAAACGTAGCGTAGGACGCCCTGAGACTCAATGGAGTGACGATATATGTAGGACAGCTGGCGGTGGGTGGAAGCGAAAAGCCGAAGATCGGGCTGAGTGGCGTGTCTTGGGAGAGGCCTATGTCCAGCAGTGGACTAATATAGGCTGATGATGATGATGATGACTAATTTTGTGCTGTGTATTATTATGAGTACGTGTAGTTACTTGAAAAAAAAAATTGTTAAAATTGTGAAGTTTTGACGTCGTTAGGTTACCTTCATGGAATTCTGTTCAGCGAGTATCAGAGCCTCGAAGGGTTCACCCCGGGCGAGCGGCATGCCCCCGGACGTCTCCTCGTTCCCCCACGACATGGCGGTCAGGTGGTTGCGCACCACGCACATCTCCACGAAGCGGAAGTTCAGGTGCAGCGCGATGTCGTCACGGGGGTCCGTGTTGGGACCGCATTGGAGGTTTATCGCGAACCTACACAAGATTATAAATCAGTAAATCAATTATATTTTATGATTAAACGAACTTACTTGTACGTGAAGTTCTATCATACTCATACGAAGAATTTATTTGGTCAACTTGTAATAGCAGGTCAGTGAAGTGATGATAACTAGACCTACTACTACAAGTTGATTGAATAATTAATAGATTATACTTAAAGGTTACTCATCTCGAGAACGAAGCACTAAAGTATAATTTATGATTAAACGAACTTACTTGTACGTGAAGTTCTATCATAATTATATGTATTTTTGTAATGAATAAATTAAAAAACTACAAAAATTCTTTCACCTTTCGGGTAGATACACTATCCCCAGGTGACATAGGCTACTTTTTATACCTATATTCCCATGGGAACGGGAATTACGCTGATGAAACCGCGAGGCGTCTGCTAGTCTTATATAAGCAAATTCTATAACGCCTGTCCATGACCATTGCAGCGATACACACAACTTTAAGTAACAAACCAAAGTCCAGGGCTTCGCTGCTTTGGCGCTCATTACTTTGAGATTTTCCATGGTTAGTCTCAACAGCCCAGTAATGTCACACAGTAATATTTACACACTACTGCTATTCTTTCTGTTATAACTGTTATTGAGTTGGATATGTTTACCTCTGAGCGCCAGGGGGGGTGGAGCCCTGAACACGGAGCATGCGTCCCGGGTACATGCCATTCGGGATAGGATGGACGCATGGTATCACCTGCAAACATGACTGTTATTTAGAAACCTGTTTGAAACCTTAATGGAAATACAAAATTCTTTACAATACTACTGGCTTATCGTCCAGACATGAGATAAATCAAATGATACAAATTTACAATTTAAAAAAACCGACTCCACGCCCCTCAGGCCAACTAAACGCACTGCTCCAATGAAACAGCGAGGTTTCCGACCAAACGAAAATATCATCGATGTATACAGTATTTACATTTTTGTTGATTATTAAAAAAATCACTCGATCGATTTTGATAAAAACTTTATGAAGTACGATCTACCGAGCAAAAAAAGAATCATCAAAATCGATTCATAATTGGCGGAATGATCGCGTGACATAAGTACATAAATTATTTTCTTTCATAAAAAAAAACACTGTCGAATTGAGAACCTCTTTTTAGAGTCCTAGAGGCCTCTAAAAATAGGCCTTCGCACTAAGTAATCCATTTTTACATTTTTTTTATTTAACTTGTCATGTATGTGTTTTTTTTGGGTTCTAAGTTCAAACAAAAACATCAATAGAAAAAGAAAGTTTTTTTTAAAGTTTTGAATCCTACTATCCTATCCCAGTAATATTAATAAATGCGAATCATTTAAGACCTTTTAAACTATTGTCAGGTAAATAAAACTTTCGACTTTTGACTTTGACTTGACTTTGAAAGTTTGTGAGTATGGATGTATGTTTGTTACACTTTCACGCAAAATCTACTAAACAGCTGGTCTATATCTATCTAAACTATTATAAAGAGGAAATATTTGGATTGTATTGAATAGGCTCCGAAACTACTGGACCGATTTCAAAAATTCTTTCACCGTTGGGAAGCTACACTATCCCCGGGTGACATAAGCTACTTTTTATCCCTGTATTCCCAGGGGAACGGGAAACAAGCGGGTGAAACTAGAAACGAGGGGTCTGCTAGTAATAAATATAGATAGAGCCTTGTAAATTGGTACCTTGCCTAACAAGTAATGTATGGTATTAATTTTGTCTATTGTTTCTTTTGGTGATTAGTTCCAGAGTAATATAGAATAAATTATATCAAAGTATCTATTTTAGAATACATGTTTTTTTATTGTGTATTAGCTGTTAGCTGCGACTGTGTGGAATTTCTCAAAAAAAAAATCAGATTTTCTGTGCAATGTTACTTTCCATAAGAACCTTTAACAAAGATGCCACCACACCACATGCGGTATTACCATGTTTTCGGGATAAAAAGAAGCCTATGTGTTAATCCAGGGTCTCAGCTACCTCCATACCAAATTTCATCCAAATCCGTTCAGTAGTTTTTGCGTGAAAGTATGACAAACATCCATCCTAACTTTCACATTTATAATATTAGTAGGATAATATAAAAATAAATATCGCAGGACATTACACACAGCGCCATCTGACCCCAAACTAAGCAAAGCTTGTACTATGGAAGTCAGATAACTGATAGAATACTTAAATACTTCTTTTTTGTAAATACATACCTACTTATAATAAATTCAAAACAACCAGACACAGAACAAACATTTATTTATACCATAAAATGTTTATCCTAGATGGGAATCGAACCCACACCCTTCAGCTCTTTAAGCAGACATACTACCAATGAACCAACAGGGCTGTCAATATGAATGCTATTAATTCATGTGAGAGTTTCCTGGAAGAAATTACTTCTGGCTACATTGCCGAATCTAAGATTAGTCCGACCTGGAACAGAAACTTGATGGTGGCGCCTTCTCTCCTCCAGCATTTGAGAAAAGCAACCTATCATCTATTAGGTCGGAATTTGTTCTTCTTCAAAGATATGAATATGGTGACCGCTAACATTGTAGCCTAGAACACCTACCCCAGTTTGCCCCCCTTAGATCCAGAAAATTGCCTTTCTGCTCATATCTGTAGGCATTCCATAGATAACATGATGAAATTGAGGGCTGTCTAACATTATTTTTTGTAATTTACTTTTAACTATTGATTTGTAACTGATGTTATCAATAATTAAAATTAATTAATTAAAAAAAAAAAAAGTATTTAAGTATTCTATCAAGTGTTATCTGTGTTCCATAGCACAAGCTCTGCTTAGTTTGGGGTCAGATGGCGCTGTGTGTAATGTCCTATGATATTTATTATTTATTATTATTATTTATAATTTAATTTGACTTATTGAAAATTGACATATTTATCCATTGACTATCTATTTAGCTGACATTTCTTAATTTTGTAAAAATTTGTTAACTTATTGCATGTTGTTGACACCTATAACTGCTATAACATCTAGTTTTGTTTTTTTTTTGTGTTGATGACCGCCATTATTGTTGTGATGTGTAGTGTTGATTTTTATGTAAAAGTAATGAGACGATCGAGGCGCTCTTCTGATGTTAAGAGATAACGCCTGTCCATGACCATTGCAGCGATACACAGAACTGAGTAACAAAACAAAGTCCAGGGCATCACTGCTTTGGCGCTCATTACTTTGAGACTATATGGTTAGTCTCAACAGCCCAGTAATTAAATCATTCATTGATCTAAATAAATAAATTAAAGAACTATATTTTAATGTCCTCTTTCTTTCTGTAACATTCCTTTCTGTGGTCTCAATACAGAGTTAGAGAACTGTATATTAACTACCTACTGAAAATACAGTTTTCTGGTAGCAGTACTTCCCTTAGCAAGATGGAAAGTAACTAGGTGAATATCAATATACCTACCTACTTAATTTATGTAAATCTGTGTGGGCATATTTATGGGGAAAATACTCTACGTAGACACTTACTACCTACTATAGATTCGGTTGACAGCTTGGTAACGATGAAGGAAGGAAAACAGAAAAGCGGGTTTTTATAACAGTCTTTACATGGAAAACGGACCTTGGATGCTTAACAATTTGTATTTTTTTCCCGCCCCTAATAAGGTATTTGATAACGTGCAAATTCAACAAACCTAGTATTTACACAGCGACTATGATGTCTAATTGCTTCATATTGTTCTAGATGCCCTTGAAAATGCCGAAATGACCGTTTTCAAAAGTAAAGTCTACAGCTACTTACCGGGTTGTAGATGGGAGCAGCCATTGTTTACACACGACTAATTCACAGCAAATTATATAAAAGTATTGATTGATAAGGACTGTACACCGATGCCGATGCGATTTCGCTTTTACTAATCTCGAGTTACGCCTACCTAGCGCATAAAAATACCAATTTCCAAATGAATCGAAGAATGCGTCAGAACGTCATGCTAGGCATGACGTCAGAATAGCGAATAATATTAGTGTCACGAATGGAAAGAGATAGCAAGATAGCAGTATTATAAGTGCAACAAAGAAAGTAAATCTGGTCATGATGCTACAAATAGTAAATTTTGGATGGCCATAGACAATCTATCTTTGTAAACCGGTTTGTTTTCAAAATAAGCTTTTTTATAATTTGACATGCCTGTGTTTTTTGGCCATGGTAAGCTGTGCCTTTAGTACAGTCAACAAAATAAAACTACCATCCAAAAAGTCTTTTTCTGTCCTTTCAAGAAAATCCTGTCTTGTAAAGTTGCTTGCGACTTAGCCCTCCGCATATTACACCTGCTGCATATGGTGAGAGACATGTTATTTTACAATGAATCCTGCCGTACCTTTGGATTATGGTAGAAGCTGTAACAAAATTCAACTTTTCAGATATTGTCGTCTTGCAAGCTTTGTCAGAGTAAAACATAGCCCAGCAAGCATTTTTTGTTGATTGTAAGTGGAGACATTTTATCATATTCAAACTAGTCTGTGGTAACTGGATTCGGATTGGTTTTGTTATGTTGGCGAAGTGTAAATTTAAGACGTCAATCATTTTTATGACATTTTTGTTTTTTTGACGCAATACGATAGGGCCAATGGAGTGATTAAACATAATTTAATTCTATTTACGTTAATTAAATTACGCAGAACCCCTGCACATACTGTTCTGCAATATTCGTCGGTCATATACCATCACGTTTGACGAATAACCGTTGCCACAAGCTCCAAAAATGACGATCGAAGGGAACAAGGATGAAGCTGAAAAATGCATCACTGTCGCTCGAGCTGCGTTAAAGTTTGGTAACATTGAGAAAGCAGAGAAGTTTCTGATGAAGGCCGAGCGTTTGTACCCTACTCCGAGGGCCAAGGAGCTCCTGGCGCGGGTGCGGGCCGCAGGACCCTCTACATCGACGCCCCAAAGTGCGAGCGCGACACCAGAATCTTCAGCTGAAGACATTAGGAAACGTAAAACTCCAACGCACACAACTCCTCAGCGAGAATACAGCCAAGATCAGCTGGAGGCTGTTCGCAGGATCAATACTAAATGCAAGGATTATTACGAAATTTTGGGTAAGATGAATAATTGATAACTTTGACTAAGGTTTACGTGGTATTGCGATCCAAGGTCGTTGGAACGCAGTTATTGTTTGTAGAGCTATTGTTTTGATGTTTCCTTGTATTTGAATGAGGTTTCAAAGCTAACAGTCATGTGTTCTTTAATGTATGATTACATTTCTAGAGATATTAAAAACTGAAACTATCCCACTAATATTATAAATGTGAAAGTTTGGATGTATGAATGTTTGTTACTCTTTCACGCAAAAACTACTGAACGGATTTGGATAAAATTTGGTTTGTAGGTAGCTGAGACCCTGGATTAACACATACTGCGTCTCGTTCGTCTCATTATTTTTCACATAAAAAAAAATTGAAAATGTATACCTAGTATTGTTTCTGATTCTGCCCTGTTTTTCATAACTTGGTCCGCTACTGGGTATGGGTCTCTTCTCATTGTGAGAGGGGTAAGGTAGTCCAGCACACTACATATCTTCGAGAACTTTTTTTAGTACTCTCGGAGGTTTCTCTACAATGTCTTCCTTCTGTCAGGGTGTATGTATTAGAAGTATGTATTTACAAAAAAAAAGTATTTATGTATTCTATCAATTGGACTTATGGGATACAGTTGTTGGGCTCTTCCAGTGCCTCTAATGTGATGAGAGATACATAGAGTACAAAATTACATCCTAAAACAAATGTCTAATGCACCCTGGTTCATAAAAACAACAGAGGTCCATGAAAACTTGAATATCCCCACGATTAAGGAAGAAATAGAAGCTCATGGAGTCAACTATAAGTTGAGGCTGTTAAAACACCCAAACCAGCTAGCGGGCCAGCTCACTATTCCCGAAACCATACGCCGACTTAAAAAGCGGCGAGACATTCTGGACAACTAGGTGGTCTAAAATCCAGCTAGTGATGAAGAAAGGGCTGGCTCCGATGGGGCAGCGTCCTAAACGACTAAGCAAAACTTCACCTAATCTGCTTATAGTCTAAAAGACTGATTGCAAATTATAAATATAACAAAAAAAAAAGTATTCCATCAATTATCTGTCTTCCATAGACAAAGGTTGTTACAAGTCAATATAACAATAAAAAAATGTCTTAAATTGATTTTCAGCTAAGTTAACAAACTAACTAATATTTTCAATTTAGGAAATTGAAAATAAGTACCAGGTATTTTTTTTTTTTTTTTTTTTTTTAATGTAAATGTTATGAGACGATCGAGGCGCTCTCCTGATGTTAAAAGATAACGCGTGTCCATGACCATTGCAGCGATACACAGAACTTTGAGTAACAAAACAACGTCCAGGGCATCGCTGCTTTGGCACTCATTACTTTGAGACTAGATGGTTAGTCTCAACAGCCCAGTAATTTTGCTGCAGTACCCTTCAAACCGGAACACAGTAATGTTTGCACACTACTGCTTGGCGGCAGAATATCTGGTACTGCGGTGGTACCTACCTAGACGACCTCCTGCTAAGGAAATCTACCACCGAGTGAACAATTAACAATAAATATAACATAAAAAGCTATATTTCCATCTTATACAAAAATGAGTTTTCCAAAATATTCATTGACATGTATTCATTTAAATAGTAAAATGGGTTGATTTCAAAGAAATATTCGTTTTCGGCAATACTTACATAACATAGAAAAGACAGAGGTGTGTGCCATGGGATTCGAATCCAGGACATTCAGATCGGAAGCCAGACAATCTCCCTACTAAGCTGCGGAAACTATTACCATTGATTACTGAGCAATATCGACAGCCCCGTTGGCTCATTGGTAGTTAGGGATTGCAAACCGGAAAAACGGATCCGGTAATCCGGCGGATCCGGCACCATTTAACGGTTACCGGATCCGGTACCAATATACCGGATCCGAAGACCGGATCCGTTGCTAGCAGTTTGTGGCAAAATAATATAGTAGGTCACTTGGTGGTAGATCTTCTTAGCAGGAGGACGTCTAAGTAGGTACCACCGCAGTACCAGTTATTCTGCCGCTAAGCAGTAGTGTGTAAACATTACTGTGTTTCGGTTTGAAGGGTACTGCAGCTAGCGAAATTACAGGGCTGTTGAGACTAACCATCGAAAGTCTAACGTAATGAGCGCCAAAGCAGTGATGCCCTGGACTTTGTTTTGTTACTCAAAGTTCTGTGTATCGCTGCAATGGTTATGGACAGGCTTTATCTCTTACCATCAGGAGAGCGTCTCGTTCATATCATTACTTTTTACATAAAAAAAAAACTTGTCTTAACATTGGTTAGGAAATAAAGTTGATTTTATTCATTTGTGATTTATTTTTTTAAACTACGTACATATAAGTGCAGTGACACTTGATTAACTCGCTTATTTTTTACTAAAAAGCGAAAATCATCTTGATTTGATCAATCTGGCCGGATCCGACCGGATTCGGCCGGATTGATGGGAATCCGGTCGAATCCGGCCGGACTGAAAATGACGCCGGATTGCAATCCCTATTGGTAGTATATCTGCCTTGAGAGCTGTAGGGCGTGGGTTCGATTCCCACTCAGGGCAAACATTTTGTGAATAAACAAATGTTTATTCTGTGTCTGGGTGTTCTGTATGTATTTACAAAAAAAAAGAAAAAAGTATTTATGTATTCTATCAGTTATCTGACTTCCATAACACGAGCTCTGCTTAGTTTGGGGCCAGATGGCGCTGTGTGTATAGTCCTACGATATTTATTTATTTATATAGGGCAACTTCTATTCTAGGAGTAACAAAGGAAGCAACAGATTCTGACATTAAGAAGGCATACAAGAAACTCGCGCTTCAGTTGCATCCCGACAAGAATCATGCACCGGGAGCTTCTGAGGCGTTCAAGGTAAGTTAGTTAAATTTAAGTCCTCTTCACTGTTGTGACTGGAACGACTGTTAAGCGGAAATAAACGAAATATATACCTTGAATATTCAAAATGAACTTCCGCAAAGTGACGCCTGAAACAATCAAATGTTTTTTTTGTTGACGAGCTTGGTATTTGACCACAGCTATCCTGATGTTCAGTGACGGTGTGGTCGATGATGGTAAAGCGCACCTAGCCTGGAATGGGACTGGTTCTTAAGTGAGGCAGCACCAGAGTTAGGTGCTTGGTGGCGAATGGAATTTCCATTTTTTACATACTGTCCAGGGCAGGGCCTCCGATGCCGTGAAATTGCAGCAAACTGCTCGTGTATTCGCAGGCTATTGGTAACGCGGCCGCGATCCTCACGGACGCGGAGAAGCGCAAGGCGTACGACACGCGTGGCTCGGAGCCCACCGGCACGCACGCGCAGCACCACACGTACTATGCCCGCGGCTTCGAGTCCGATCTCACCGCAGAGGAACTCTTCAACATGTTCTTTGGAGCTGCAGGTTAGTGAGAAAGTATTTATTATTGAGGAAAAGATGGATTGACGGACGGATGAAACATTATTTTGTAGCGATGATAGCTCAGTGGTTAGCGCGATAGGTTCGCATGCCGAAGGGCGTGGGTTCAAACCCCAACAATGAGCTTGAGCTGCCGGTGAAGGAAAACATCGTGAGGAAACCAAAGCATGGTGGTAGGGTACTTTAGTACTCGGCTGGCTAGCTTAAGTTGAAAATCTGCCGCCAAGCATCTAACGGTGTGTTCCGGCAGCCTCACTTGAGAGCCAGTTCCATTCCAGACTAGGTGTGCTTTACCATCTTCGATCACACCTTCACTTAACATCAGGTGAGCTGTGGTCAAACATCTAGCCTGTCAACCATAAAAAAACAAATAAAAAATACTATGTTCCGGTTTGTAGGGCACTGCAGCGAAATTACTGTGCTGTTGAGACTAACCATCGAAAGTCTCAAAGTAATGAGCGCCAAAGCAGCGACCCCCTGGACTTTGTTTTGCTGCTCAAAGTTCTGTGTATCGCTGCAATGGTCATGGACAGGCGTTATCTCTTACCATCAGGAGAGCGTCTCGTTCGTCTCATTACTTTTTACATTTAAAAAAAAAAGAAATGTCAAAACGAATGTCATAAAAAAAGTCACAAAAAGTAATAATAAAAGAATGTCACAAATCTCAAAGTACATATTAACAAAATAATAAAAATTATATGAATATTTCAAGTAGTATTCTTTATATTTTTTTTGTTATGGGCTGTCACCGACTTGGCTCATTGGATACTGGAATATCAACTTCAAGAGATGCGGGGTGTGGGTTCTGTTTGGTGTACAATAAAGTTATATTCCATTCTACTCTACTCTATCATGGTATCATGAAAATTCTTATTAAAAGGAGGGTGAATAATTCCCGCACCGATGTCCCGCGGCATCTTGCAAATAAAGATTTAATTTTAGACTCGCTATTTGATAATGTTTGTAGCGTTCCCAGGGGGCGGACCCAGTGTGTACGCGCGGAGACGCGCGCGGGAGCCAGAGCCGCGCGAAGGGCACGGAGGACTCGTGCAGCTGCTGCCCGTCGCCGTGCTTGTGCTGCTCTCTATGATGTCAGGTACTGTACACATGATGTCAGATACTATACACATGATGTCAGATACCATACACATGATGTCAGATACCATACACATGATGACAGATACTTGACTGTATATGTATGTATATATGTATTATTGGTTGTGTCTGTGTGTTAAGTTAAGTCTTTTTATTTGTGTGTTTTGTCTGTAGTTATTCGTTGTAGTATCTAGTGTCTTATAATAATTTTTTAAACACTTTATTATAATGTCGAATACTCTACCATGTCAAGTACCTTACCCATGGTGTCAGATACACTACCATGTCAAGTACCCTACCCATGATGTCAGATACACTACCATGTCAGTTACTCTACCATAATGCAATCTGACAAAACATAAAATCTCTAAACCCAGTAAAATTGTAAAAATTTCAAAACTAAAAAAAAAATTGATCCTTTTATACCTTTTTAAAATTACATAGCTTGTTTGTACAAGTGCTAGTCAGTAAAATTAACGTTTTTTTTTTAGGTCTGTTCATCAATGAGCCAGTGTTCAGTCTCGCACCTTCTCCAAAGTACCCCGTCCCGAGGGAAACTGTCAACATGAAGGTACGTGTAAATTTCTCAAGATTTTAAAGTTGTACCCGTAGTATGAGTTGGTTACTCATAATGACCCCCCTATTGGCATCTTTAAAGTAAAAATCAGTCACGAAGCACCTAAAACTGTTACAACAGCCTCACTTGCTATCATTCCGGCCTAGGTGTGTTAGCATCTTCGACCGCACCGTCACTTAAAATCAGGTGAGCTGTGGTCAAACACTTAGCCTGTCAAATATTAAAAAAAAACTCAGAGTACCTAATTAATTGTAACATTGATTTTTTTGAAATAACTAGCAGCGCCCCGCGGTGTTACCCGCTACATTTTTTCGGGATTAAAATATGTGTTAATCCAGGGTGTGAGCTACCTCCATACCAAATTTCATTAAAATTGGTCCAGCCGTTTGAGCGTTAAGAAGTACCAAAAACACTCACAAACTTTCGCCTTTATATTACTAGCATCGCGCCGCGGTGTTACCCGCTACATATTTTCGGGATAAATAGTAGCCTATGTGTTAATACAGGGTGTGAGCTACCTCCATACCAAATTTCATTAAAATTGGTCCAGCCGTTTGAGCGTTAAGAGGTACCGAAAACACTCACAAACTTTCGCCTTTATATTACTAGCATCGCCCCGCGGTGTTACCCGCTACATATTTTCGGGATAAATAGTAGCCTATGTGTTATTCGAGGGTGTGAGCTACCTCCATACCAAATTTCATTAAAATTGGTCCAGCCGTTTGAGCGTTAAGAAGTACCGAAAACACTCACAAACTTTCGCTTTTATATTACTAGCATCGCCCCGCGGTGTTACCCGCTACATATTTTCGGGATAAATAGTAGCCTATGTGTTAATCCAGGGTGTGAGCTACCTCCATACCAAATTTCATTAAAGTTGGTCCAGCCGTTTGAGCGTTAAGAAGTACCAAAAACACTCACAAACTTTCGCCTTTATATTACTAGCAGCGCCCCGCGGTGTTACCCGCTACATATTTTCGGGATAAATAGTAGCCTACGTGTTAATCGAGGGTGTGAGCTACCTCCATACCAAATTTCATTAAAATTGGTCCAGCCGTTTGAGCGTTAAGAAGTACCAAAAACACTCACAAACTTTCGCCTTTATATTACTAGCATCGCCCCGCGGTGTTACCCGCTACATATTTTCGGGATAAATAGTAGCCTATGTGTTAATCCAGGGTGTGAGCTACATCCATACCAAATTTCATTAAAATTGGTCCAGCCGTTTGAGCGTTAAGAGGTACCGAAAACACTCACAAACTTTCGCCTTTATAATATTAAGTGTGATATTTCAGGTTCCATACTACGTTAAAGAAAACTTCCACACGGACTACCAAGGCTCTCTTCGACGACTTGAAATGGCCATTGAAGAGGAGTATATAGGTACAACATTTTTAATAATAATAATAATATTTCGATCATCTTGTTTATTTAGCCCAAAAATTATTTATCTATATGTAGAAACGACATAACATACGGTGGGCGATGGTGTAGTGGTGGATATTCGCATCGTACATGGTTAGGTACTGGGCATCTGGTTTACTGGGCGAGGGTGTTGCAGGCGACGAGACAAACCACACAATTCAATTCTCCTGTACAAAGTTCAATCAGCACTTTGTGGCGATGATAGCTCAGTGGTTAGCGTGGTAGGTTCGCATGCCGAAGGGCGTGGGTTCAAACCCCAACAATGAGCTTGAGCTGCCGGTGAAGGAAAACATCGTGAGGAAACCAAAGCATGGTGGTAGGGTACTTTAGTACTCGGCTGGCTAGCTACCACCCTCAAGTTGAAAATCTGCCGCCAAGCATCTAACGGTGTGTTCCGGCAGCCTCACTTGAGAGCCAGTTGCATTCCAGGCTAGGTGTGCTTTATCATCTTCGACCACACCTTCACTTGACATCAGGTGAGCTGTGGTCAAACACCTAGCCTGTCAACCATTAAAAAAAAAAAAAAAAAAACTTCACAACGATTTTAGTTTAAGAATGATTAGATTAGTATAGTCACTATTACATAGCTTGGGGGCAACACGTTCCGCTTAGCTCCGCACTCTGCAGCCGACCAACTCAATCTCCTCTCAAAGCAAGAATGATATCTCTCCACCTCAAAATTCAACGCACGGCCGGCTCGCTTCACACAACGCCTCTACCGGCCGACATGCGCAACTTCTACCGCGCTCTCATTGGTTGAAGTCAAAATACGTCACACGACTAACGACAAGCAGAGCACGGAGCCAGTGTTACGTCAGAGGTGTCGCCATTTGACAGCCCCGTTGGCTCATTGGTAGCACATTTGCCTTGAGAGCTGTAGGGCGTGGGTTCGATTCCCACTCAGGGCAAACATTAAGTATGTATTTACAAAAAAAAAAAAGTATTTATGTATTCTATCAGTTATGTGACTTCCATCACACAAGCTCTGCTTAGTTTGGGGCCAGATGGCGCTGTGTGTATAGTCCTACGATATTATTTATTATTCCACCTCAAGTCCACCAAAATTACGCAAAAATGGCGCTAAACTATATCAACATTAAAGCTACACGCCGACATATAAATAAACGCTTTGATTTGTTATTTAGCTAAATTGCTCAATTGGCAAATAGTTTAATTTGTTTTTTTAGCCACAATACACTATTGGCAAATGCTTTGATTTGTTTTTAGGGTTCCGTACCCAAAGGGTAAAAACGGGACCGTATCACTGAGACTTCGCTGTCCGTCCGTCCGTCCATCTGTCACCAGGCTGTATCTCAAGAACGGTGATAGCTAGACAGTTGAAATTTTCACAGATGATGTATTTCTATTGCCGCTGTAACCCATACAACAAACTTGATTTTTTTATAGATAACGGTACGGAAACCTTCGTGCGCGAGTCCGACTCGCACTTGACCGATTTTTATTTAGCTAATATACTTTATTGGTAATTGCCGTAACATTTTTTTGCCATAATGCCTACTCTTTTAGTAAATGCCTATCGAGTAATTTAGTTGAATTACTGAATTGGCAAATACTTTAATATGTTTTTTTAGCCAAGATGCTCTGTTTGCAAATACTTTAATTTGTTTTTATTTTGCAAATTACTTTATCGGCAAATGTTTTGATATGTATTTTAACTAATATTTTATTGATAAATGCTTTGATTTATGTTTGCTATATTTTTTAGCCAAGATGCTCTGTTGGCAAATGCTTAGATGTTTTTGATGCTATAACGTGTTTATTAGTGAAAATAATTAGGCTCTCACTTATAAACGTAGCTTTAAGTTACTCATTGCGCGATATAATCTGTCAACTACTCGTTGACGTGATATGTCACATGTCAAATTGTCATAATTATGTCAAATTACCTAACTAAATATGGCTTTTAATATTCAAGGTAAATATTTAGTTTTTTTATGCTTAACAGTCGTTCCAGTTAAGCGGAAATAAACTAAATATGTACCTTGAATATTCAAAATGAACTTCCGCAAAGTAACGCCTGAATCAATCAATTATCTAAGGCTTTTAATTACGAAATTCTGGTATTGAAAAAACACGTTATGCCACCAGTGGGGTTGCGTCACGCGTGCCAGCGAGAGCGCAACTATCGTGACAGCATGGCGTGGAAGGCCCGCAACTTCGGGGACTCCAAGCAGTACGCGGAAGCGCAGAAACTGCGCACACCCAGCTGCGAGAAACTTAACACCTTCCAACGGTAGGTTCAACGGTACGTAGACTAGAAACGACTCTAGGTCGATATAAAATATTGGATGACATTTTACACAGCGCACCCCAATAGCGCATACCCATATTAAGACTTGTGGTTATTTTAATTATATTTTTGTTTAATTCTTTTTAAGTTTATGTCAATTACTATTAAGTTTTTTAATTAATAGATTGTTGTTAAATTTAAGTCCTCATCACTGTTGTAAGTGAAACGACTGTTAAGTGGAAACGAAACTGAATATATACCTTGAATATATGAAACTGTTTATTTATGTTCAAATTTGTTATCAGGGAACGATATAACAACTGAGCGGTCAGGTCAAACAAGTCAAAATTTACGGGGTAGGTAGTACATTTTATTAGCTGAGAAATTTTATTTTTACGATTGATTTTTATAGTTAAAAAAACAAGACAAGCAAGCGCTCTTCTGATGGTAAGAGATCGACACCTGTCCATAACTATGGCAGCCATACACAGTATTTTTTAATTTTTAGATGGTACTATTGTCCTTATGCATTGTAGAAAGTTTCTGAGGCTTTATGCAGACGAAGCAATTTCAGTTGACGCAAATGTTAACTTTTTACTAAGTTCCTATTAAAAATTGCCAATTATAGCAACTAAAAAGTTGCCAATTATAGCAACTTTTTTATACATTTAAATGTAATGTGAAAAATAAGTATTCTAGCCTATTCCGATAGGTAAGGGATTAGCCAGTACACTGTTACACCACCCTACATCCTCTCTTTATGCATTGTAGGAATAGTTTCTGACACTTTATGCAGACGAAGCAATTTCTGTTGACATAAAAATGCAAAATAAAATGGCTTCAAGTCTGACAATGGCTCCCTTAATAAATAATAATAGTATTTATTTTCTTTTATTTCAGATACTGATACATCGATCAATGAGTGGAAATCTAGTTTTAATTCGAACTTTATCACGTTTGGTTCAGCCACGGATCTCCCGTTTGTTGACGATTCCTACTTATCAGTTATTATTGTTTCGATTTAAAAGAACGGTGTGATCGAAAGTGGTAACACGCTTAGCTTCGAATTAGAAATCTTTAAAGCAATGGTTAGTGAGCAGCCCTATTGTGTAATTGTGTTTACTTTCATGTTGGGTTTTGATGTGATCTTGTGAGAAATATTTTGGGCTAAAGCAATAAAGTAGTAATTGGTATAGGATCGACCAATTTTGGTGTGGTATATAATTGTAGATAATGTTTAGTCAAATCTTTCATTTAGTATACATATAATAATTGGTAAAACTAACAATTTCTTAAGATTAACACACTTGAACAAGTGTTGTGTAATGATTTCAATTTCGCGAGAAAAAAATTAGGTGTATATATTTCAATGTAAAAGTGATGAGGGGAACAAGACATTCTCCTGATGGTAAGAGATAACGTCTGTCCATGACCATTGCAGCGATACACATAACTTTGAGTAGCAAAACCTAGTCCAGTCATCGCTGCTTTGGCGCTCATTACTTTGAGCCTTTCGATGGTTAGTCTCAACAGCCCAGTAATTTGATGTAAAAGTTTTGAGTAATTATATAAAATTCGGTCAAAACTTTATCCCGGATTTCAAATCATGCAATTCTCGACTTTGTACTGTTCTTGTTTCTTCGCACTAGAGCGCGTGGAATCGGACATTTTTCTGGCATTAGACGCGTTCTTAACACATTCAATGCCGCTAGCATGTCCCCACGAATCCCTGTCGCAATGCCGCGAGTACGCCAGGCGTGCTCTCGATTTTTGGGCATATTTTCTATCTGATGCCGAAATAAGAAAGAAAGAAAACATTTATTTTGACACACAACAACAAAAAAAAAACACTACAAATAAAAGACATGCGGCTTTTTATGATTTCACCTTACAGTGCCAGTGAACACGCCTAGCGTGCCCATGTCATTTCATCTTGCAGTGCCGAGAGTACTGGCGTGCTCGCGTTTTATATAGCGCGGCATCGCTGGCAACTGTACTCGAAAATAGTAGTGGCAATGAATATTTGGTCCAGCCGAAGAAATCTGGTAGCTATGATAGCTACCAGATTTCTTGATATGGTGAAATCCAGTCTGGCGAAAAGAACATATCTTTTTTGATGTCAGATGGGATTTGTTTTGTTTCCGAATCATCCCTTTTTAATAAATGGTCCCACAGCTGGGCGTGTTCTGTGAGACGGGTAAGGCCGTGTTCCACCACGCTGGCCAAGTACTGGCGGAATTTGAATATCTCCGAGAACTTTTTTTTACAACTCGGACGAGTAGGCCGATGTAGACCTCACGATGTTTTCTTTCACCATAAGAAATCGTCGGCAAGTAAGTACATATGTTAGAAAAAGACAGACCGTACCGTGGGATTCCAAACCAGAACCTTGAGATTGGAAACCACACTGTCTTTCAATTAAGCTACCGGAACTTAGTCTATCTAATTTATCTACTTACATATGTATTTTAGTCGTAAAGCAAAATTGTTAAGTGCAGAAATTGATTTTAATAACTTGTTAGTTACATATAGCATTTTATAAAAAGCCACGTGTTTTCAAATAAAAACAATGATGCCCGAGTCTGGTATATCGTTTTATCACGATTAATATGATGTTTAAGAAACTGTAAAAAGTTGTTTTGGTAGTTGAAAAATTTTGCTTGCATACTGATTGCATTTGCTGTCAATCACAGATCGTTTAATTCTCAGCATTTTTATGATTTTTTTTAAATTTTTAGATACAACTGCACTCCTTATGCACTGTAGGAATAGTTCGTTTAATTGTATTTTTAACGCTCTGTGCAGACGAAGCAATTTCAGTTGACGCAACTGTCAACTTTTTACCAATTTCCAATTAAAGTTTGCCAATTATAGCAACTGAAAGGTCAAATTTTTTTTTTTAAAAAAAGTTATGAATTGAACGAAATGCTTTCCTAATGGTAAGAAATAACGTATGTCCATGACCATTGCAGATGTGCTCAGACCTTTAAGTAACAAAACAAAGTGTAGGGCATCGATTTTTTTTGTAGACATTCGATGGTTAGTCTCTGCATTTTATCATATCAGAAATAAAAGATTTTTTTTATTTACTTTTAAAATATAAAGTACTCCATTATAACACATCTTTGCGTCACATCAGGCGAGATAGCGGTCAAAGCCTAGCTCGTCAACAAAGAAAAGAACGAGCATCGTCATGCTTCGCTATGTAGGGCCACTGCCTAACAACATAACCCCGCATAAATAAAATATACGAAAACTGTAAATTTCCACAGAAAAATAACTTGAATGTTACGAGACATTAAAAAAAAAACTTTAACCCCTTAGTTTGATGTATCAAGTTGTCTTTCATTATTGTTTACACACACGCACACAAACATATAGTTGCGGTTTGCCAATTGCCGCAACTCAATAAATTGCTTCGTCGGCAAGTTAAAAAAAGCATCTTAAAATGTCAACGAAATGATGCGATTTAATATTAATACGTATTTTAAAAGTATTCAGTCATGTTTAAAACTGAAATTGTTTCGCATTTTGTGTATATTTAAAACCAAACCGTATTTATTTAAAATTGTTATCCTTTAGGAATAAGTTTCATTGAATTTGACCTTTAAATAAAGTTACATAAAAGTCGTATTTCTTTTGATGTTTTATTTCGATGGATACAAAAGTATACATTTACAAAAAAAAAACGACTCCTTATCCCTAAGCAGTGCTCAAAATGAACCGGAACGCCGTTCCGTTTCGTGAACACACCGTTCCGTTTCGTAAAAGATTTCCTTACATCGTTCTGGTTTGACAAAAAAACGAAACTGTGGAGCTATTGTGGAAAATTTTATAATAAAAAAGTTAGTATGTTTAAATAAAAGTAGAGTCATTTGTTACTTTTAAATTTCTTACCTACCTATCGGAAGGTTAGAAGGGAAATGCGTCCCGGTTCGTAAATAAGTCCAATTCGACCACTGCTCCTAATCCCAAACACGTCATAGGCTATGTTTTAGGTAATTGATTGACATGAAATTTCTATGGTATCTAAGTATATATTTTCAAATCGGTTCATGGAAAGAGTTCTGAGGATACAAACATTAAAAAACCGAATTGAAGATTTTTACGGTTAAAAAGGTTTTTTTTTTCTAAATAAATAGTAAAACATAGGTACCATTCTAAAGATTACACAGTAGTACATAGTTCACAGTCAAATATGGACCCTGTCGGGCACGGCAGCGTTTAGAAGAGAGGGTGAGCATTTTATTTAGCAACGAATATATTTACTTGGTGGTAGATTTCCTTAGCAGGAGGTCGTCTAGGTAGGTACCACCGCAGTACAAGTTATTCTGCCGCTAAGCAGTAGTGTGTAAACATTACTGTGAAGGGTACTGCAGCGAAATTACTGGGCTGTTGAGACTAACCATCGAAAGTCTCAAAGTAATGAGCGCCAAAGCAGCGATGCCCTGGACTTTGTTTTGTTACTCAAAGTTCTGTGCATCGCTGCGATGGTCATGGACAGGCGTTATCTCTTACCATCAGGAGAGCGTCTCGTTCGTCTTATTATTTTTTTAAATAAAAAAAATATATATATTTTCAGCAACTGTCGCGCGACGTTCCGTTGTCGCGCAAACGTAACAATTTGACGCAAGACATTCTATAGGTCACTTTCACTTCACGCACACTTTGTCCTGGTTATGTGGTCGTTCTCCGCTTGCAGCGAGTGGATCCTAAGCAGGTGTCGCACGACGTTTCGTCTCCGCGCGAAGGTGTTGTCGCACACGCGACATTTGTACGTGTACTGAGGCGCGCGATGTCGCGCTCGGTGGATACGCATCAGTGTAACGGATTTGAAGCGCGCCGGACATTGGTCGCACTGAAAAATCGTAAATAAAAATATCACAGGACATTCCACACAGCGGCATCTGAGCCCAAACTAAGCAAAGCTTGTACTATGGAAGTCAGATAAATGATAGAATACTTTTTTTATACATATATACTAATAAGTATGTCTTATTTTGTATAAATTTACTTCCTAGAAAAGCTGGAGGGACACAGAAATAAAATAAAACCGCCCAAGTGCGAGTCGGACTCGCGCACGAAGGGTTCCGTCCGTTCCGCACGAAGGGGACCGTTGTATGGGAGCCCTTAAATATTTATTTTATTTTTTGTATTTGTTGTTATAGCGTCATTAGAAATACATCATCTGTGAAAATTTCAACTGTCTAGCTATCACCGTTCTTGAGATACAGCCTGGTGACAGACGGACGGACGGACAGTGAAGTCTCAATAATAGGGTCCCGTTTTTACCCTCTGGGTACGGAACCCTAAAAATCAGTTTTCAAGTAAAATAAATACAGGATTATTATTAAACTTCTTTATCCGTTCATTGGTTCTTCGTTAATTTAAAACAAAAACATAAACAAACATGTTTTAAGCTATTGCATAGCTTCTATCGCGGGCCTTGAGCGTGGAGACCGAATCCAGAAATTCCGTAACGAAAATAATCTAACACCCCCCACTCCCACCGGCACAGCGGTGATACTTTTTAGTTTTGCCATCTATCGATGAATAGCAGAACTTTTAATGACTTTTTGGAAATATCACGCTTGTCTCTTTAGTTCAGCAACTCGCCTCTAGGTGGCATTGGTTGTATTGCTATGCAATAGCTTTACCGCGGCAGTCCCCGAGTGCCACACGACTTTTTTTTTTACAATTGAGTCCGCGCCGGGACGAATCTTCGACGCGGCTTTGCGGGGGCGGTTCGAACTACCTTCAAAATGAAGTTAGGTTCGATGGTCAAACCTAAGAGGCGTTAGACCTGGGCGATAGTGGACTGTATTTTTCTAGGCGGGTACGCGGAGCGATGAGTCTACAGAAGTGGCTTGAAATTTGACAGCTTAGGAGGTAAAAGACAGTGTCGGGAAAGGCTAGGTATATGTGCACGCTTACCTCAACGGATATCTCGTCTCTTCTCCGATCGGCTTCAAAAGGGTGCGGTGCGGGTGCGCGCTTACAGCGGCACACGGTGAAGATAGCGGACCACACTCGCAGTGGGTTCGCTAAGCTTATGTTAAAACAACACTCCACAAATACGTCACTCCTGTAGGTACTCTCTTCGAAATATATAGCAATAAAACACTGGGATACACTGCTTACGAGGAAAGCGCGGGATTTTGAACCTTTCTTGAGTAGTTTCTTCTTGCAACTGCCGCGTCAGTGTTGCGGCGCGTGCGACACATAGATCGCAGTAAGCGTGCGTGCGAGGGAGAAAGGGGACTGCGGAAAGGAAGGAGGAAACGGATGTTCCTAGCTGTCAAACCATAGTAAAAACGATGCTGGATTGTCCAATATTGCGTTCCGTTTTACAGTCATAACAAATGGCGGAAACAACAATCTTATCGATCATTTATTAATATAATGAAATTCAATCCCTCCTTAAATTCCTTTAAATAAAATGGGGTTTCCAAAAATATATTGAAGTTATTATGTTTTAAATTTAGCTAGGAATCATTAATTGGTTTAAAGTTTTTTTTTTATCAATATATAGGTTTTTTAAAACTCTCCAGCTTGTTGTAGGTATTGTTACGTTACCTGCACAGTTTTGTCGGGCAGATGTATGGCGACGTGCTGTAAGTAGGAGCTCTTGCGATGGAACCGCGCTTCGCAGCATCCGCACGCGAATGGTTTTTCTCCCGTGTGCAGCCGCTCGTGGATCTAACCGACAAAAATATTAACAATTTAATCAATTTTTTTTTTCTTTTTCTTTGGTTTTGGCGTCGCCTTTTCAGCATTTGCCAGTGTCGAGTCTTTATAGATTTTCTAATTACGTAGCTAAAGTTATGGTCAAAGTCCAGTCCATGTCAGTCAAGCCCAGTCATGCTTTAGTAAAGTAGTGGCGACTTAACTATAAAGCTACGATGGAGTTTGGAAAGCAACACGAAGTCATTTATTTCACCACATAACATTTTCCCACACTCGCGCTTGTGATTCGGCACTTTATGAATAAAACACCACCATTTTTATGCGTAAACACTAGTTTTGGATAAAAATACAACGAGGCGACACGACTCTATCCGCGTTCCCGCCAAAACCCCTACGTACTATTAGAGTGTTGGGAACGAAGTGTTGGGTTGCCATTTTGACAATATAGCAAAAAATAAAATAGTTCCGTTGTACGTTAGTTTAGTAAGAAAAAAAATGGTTTATTCTACAAATTAATATTAAAATTAATTGACAGCCCCGTTGGCTCATTGGTAGTATCTGCCTTGAGCGCTGTAGGGCGTGGGTTCGATTCCCACTCAGTGCAAAACATTTTGTGAATAAACAAATGTTTGTTCTGTTTCTAGGTGTACTGTATGTATTTACAAAAAAAAAAAAGTATTTATGTATTCTATCAGTTATCTGACTTCCATCACACAAGCTCTGCTTAGTTTGGGGCCAGATGGCGCTGTGTGTATAGCCCCACGATATTTTTATTTATTTTATTTAAATTACAAAAAATCACATAAAAGTTAGCTTTTGTTGAGTTGTGTAACCTAAAAAAAAACTGGAAACGTTAAAAGTAACCTAAAAGGTTACAAAAGTAACTTTCTGGCAACGCTGGTTACTGGCGTCGGGGGTGTTTTTTTTTAAATTTATTTTGACCTTTTACCTTGACCTGTTCAGCGTTCGAGGCTCGGTAATCACAGTAGGAGCACTTGTCAGTTTTCTCGTACCCGTGCTTGGCTTTGCAATGCATAAGGAGCAGTCGACGGGTAATAAACTTCTTCCCGCAGTGCTAGAAGAAATAAACACGTTC
This sequence comes from Biston betularia, assembly GCA_905404145.2. Lineage (NCBI taxonomy): Eukaryota > Metazoa > Arthropoda > Insecta > Lepidoptera > Geometridae > Biston > Biston betularia. The sequence continues at coordinate 552,772 of FR989890.1, read as the reverse complement.
AAAAATATATTAAACAAGCTGAAGAGTTTCAAAAACCGGCCAAGTGCGAGTCGGACTCGCGCACGAAGGGTTCCGTACCATTATAAATAATAAATATCGTAGGACTATACACACAGCGCCATCTGGCCCCAAACTAAGCAGAGCTTGTGTGATGGAAGTCAGATAACTGATAGAATACATAAATACTTTTTTTTTTTTGTAAATACATACAGAACACCCAGACACAGAACAAACATTTGTTGACATAATATAAAATCTTTGTCCTGAGTGGGAATCGAACCCACGCCCGTCAGCTCTTAAGGCAGATATGCTACCAATGAGCCAACAGGGCTGTCATTATCCATAAAAACATTTCAACGGTCTTGCTGTCACGGTTCATGAGATACAGCCTGGTGACGGACGGACAGTGGAGCCTTAGTAATAGGGTCCCGTTTTACCCTTTGGGTACGGAAATCTATAACCCGACAGTGAATAAAATAATTTCCACCCCCCTCATCTCGGAAAGAGTATTTTTGCTCTTCGATATCTGAGTGCAAGTCGTTTTTATCCGCTAGAGGATAAAGTAAATTTGGATTCAGAACATCGCGTGCACTAAGTTTGTGAATTCAAAACATCATTAAACCTATTTACTTCTACCTCCATGTGACGAATTTATCATACGATTATTATTAATTTGTTAAAAACTCAAGACTCGGAACCTCCTCGGAGTACGTTTTTTTTAATTTGCTTCGCGCGCGCAATTTTCTTTTCACGTCATATTGTTAATGTAGTAGTTAATACCTGAACTGAAATATAAATATCTTGTGATTGTAAAAGATTTGTTTGCATTTAGTCATTTCCTCGCTGAGGCGGGAGACAAGTCACGTGTTGCACTCGAGTGCAAAGATTTTTCACCTCGTGCTCTTTTGATCGTTTTTTTATTAATTTGCCCCATCGGGCAGGCTAAAGCTGTAAAGCCATACTGCCTTGTCTTAAGTGTTATTTCTGCTGTCTCTTAGCTATAGTTATGGTCAAAGTCCAGTCCGTGTCAGTCAAGTCCAGTCATGCTTTAGTAAAGTAGTGGCGACTTTACTATAAAGCTTCGATGGAGTTTTGGGAGCAACACGAAAAGTCCTGTTTCACCACATTATATCATTTTCCCACACTCGCGCGTGTGATTCGGCACTTTATGAATAAAACACCACCATTTTTATGCATAAACACTCGACAAAACACTAGTTTTGGAAAAAAATACAACGGAGCGACACGACTCTTTCCGCGTTCCCGCCAAAACTCCTCTTTTGATTGTGCTCTCGTGCTCGTGATTCTAATTTTTTAATCACTCGCTGCGCTCTGTCATCAAAATAACTGTTATAATCCCATCGTTGTTAATTTTTAATTCTAAAAAGTGAATTTACCTCACAAACAACATCAAAACCCGTATGTATCTTATAATGATTTCTAAGTGACAACTTGGATGTTAACACTTTATCACACATCCCACATTGTATCTCTTCTTTTACTTGCTCTTTTCTATCCTTCGTTCTCTTCTCTTCTTGAATCTCCTTTTTCGTTCTGCCTCTCTTCTTTGCTGTTCTTTCATTATTTTTAACCGATTTTTCTTTCAAGCCTGTATTTTGATGGTTAGTTTCAATTCTTTTGTGATTCTTTTTCAAATGTACAGTATCAGTATTATTTATTGGCTGATTTTGAATGCATTCTTCGTGCTTGGTTTTCTCAATTTCTATGTAATACTCGCTCAAAGTTATGTTATCGTCATACTCGTGGAAATCGTTGTCAATCAATTCTGCTATGTCTATAGATGCTATGACGTCCGATTTTAAAATGCTCGGTTCTATTTTGATTTCGTACAAAGATTTCCGGTTAAGCCTGTCTAGTAATAATTTTTGTGTGTCCTCACACTTTTTTCTGTATTTGTATGATTCATTTATGAAGTTAATGCATTTTGCACACATCAATTGTGACAGAGAGTCGTTTAGCTGGACCTGAAAGAATGACATATTGATAAGTCCTACTTTTTTTTTTTTAATGGTTGACAGGCTAGGTGTTTGACCACAGCTCACCTAATGTTAAGTGAAGGTGTGGTCGAAGATGGTAAAGCACACCTAGTCTGGAATGGAACTGGCTCTCAAGTGAGGCTGCCGGAACACACCGTTAGATGTTTGGCGGCAGATTATCAACTTGAGGGTGGTAGCTAGCCAGCCGAGTACTACAAAGTACCCTACCACCATGCTATGGTTTCCTCACGATGTTTTCCTTCACCGGCAGCTCAAGCTCATTGTTGGGGTTTGAACCCACGCCCTTCGGCATGCGAACCGACCGCGCTAACCACTGGGCTATCATCACTACGAAAGCACGCAGCGTTTTATCAAAACTCTTATAGTATATTTAAGGTAAATATCATAGGACATTACACACAGCGCCATCTGACCCCAAACTAAGCAAATCTTGTGCTATGGAAGTCAGATGACTGATAGAATAATTAGATATATATTTTTTTGTAAATACATACTTCTAATACATACAGAACACCCAGACACAGAACAAACATTTGTTTATATCACAAAATGCTTGTCCTGGGTCACACCCTTCAGCTGTTGGAGTAGACATACTACCAATGAACCAACAGGGCTGTCATTATAAATAAATAAATATCGTAGGACTATACACACAGCGCCATCTGACCCCAAACTAAGCAGAGCTTGTGTGATGGAAGTCAGATAACTGATAGAATACTTAAATATATATATATTTTGTAAATACATACTTATAATACATAAAACAAATTTACAATAACTACTAATCTTTTTAACCTTTTCTCGCTGCAGTAACCACTTGCTTTGGGCGTGTGATTAATTATTCATTTTACCATATGAAAACTTACGTTAATTCCAGTAACAGCAGTTATAACATCCGAATACTTTCCCCTGTGTTCGGGCGAAGGAAATATGAGATTCAAGTCTTGAACACTGAGACACATTCTACAGCACTGCCACTCCATTGTATGTAATTGTTTGTGAAAAGCCATACTGCATAGCAAAGATAATAAGTCAAATCGCTAATTAAAAAGTCAATTGTAATACATCTGTTTGATTGTAAAGTCATTTACATCCATTTAATATTTTTCACTTGATTTATTTTATGTAAACAAAACAAAGCATCGAAACTTTTTTTTTTTTTAGTGTTACACTTTATGTAATATGCCATTGTCAAATCTTTATCCATCATCCATAGACTTTTTTATCCCGCTACAGGAAAATCAAAGTATAGGCCTGTCTTTGTTATGCCATCTACCTCAGCAACAACTCGGGAGTTTTGGCGGGAACGCGGGAAGCGTCGTGTCGCTCCGTTGTATTTTTTTTCCAAAACTAGTGTTTTGTCGAGTGTTTATGCATAAAAATGGTGGTGTTTTATTCATAAAGTGCCGAATTACAAGCGCGAGTGTGGGAAAATATAATAATGTGGTGAAACATTACTTTTCGTGTTGCTTCCAAAACTCTATCGAAGCTTTATAGTAAAGTCGCCACTACTTTACAAAAACATGACTGGACTTGACCGACACGGACTGGACTTTGACCATAACTATAGCTAAGAGACAGCAGAAATAACACTTAAGACAAGGCAGTATGGCTTTACAGCTTTAGCCTGCCCAATGGGGCAAATTAACAAAAAAACATCGTCTCATAAAAATCATGTATTGCCTAGAGCCGCTTGTGTATACTCTTGGGTACTTTAATTAAAACTCAGTATGAATTCAAAACAGTGTAATACTATAAAACAACAGCCCGTAAAGCGTGAGAAATATGATTTAATTACCTGTGATTCTGTTTGCTGTAGAACTTGCCTGAGAACCGATAATTTGGTGCCAATATTTAATGGTTATGATGAAGAAAAGAAATCTCGTAACTTGAAGATCGTTACTGGTTTAGTGGTACGTATTTTCATGTAATATTGCTACCAGCTACTTCTACCAGAGACTTCGCTGTCCGTCCGTCTGTCACCAGGCTGTATCTCAACTGTGATAGCTAGACAGTTGAAATTTTCACAGATGATGTATTTCTATTGCCGCTATAACAACAAATACTAAAAATAAAATAAATATTTAAGGGCTCCCATACAACAAACTTGATTTTTTTACCGTTTCTTGCTCGATACTAATAACGGTGACAGGTAGACGTTTTACAGAATATTTAATTTTATTATAGATAATGGTAGGGAACCCTACGTGTGTGAGTCTGACTCGCACTTGTCCGGTTTTTTTATGACCAGTGTCTTTGTGAAGCCCACACAAAGGCTTTGCGGAAGGAAACCAATTACGCAGTATGGTTTAGTAAACCTTACCATATGGAATGCTTTTTTCAGATCAAGAGGAACGATGGGTTGTCTCAAGATATATGTTATGAATGCTTAGACATATTCCATCTTATGTTACAATTTCGACATAGGAGCAAGAAGGCTGAGAAGATTCTTGTGAAAGCACTGATAACTCCTGTTGATATTGCGTGTAATATAAAAATTGAACCAGATATTAGTATAACAACGGGGGAAAATGAACAATCATATAGCAATGTAAATACACAATATGCCAACAATGGTCAAAATGATGATGGTTTGAAATGTGAAGATGCCAAAACTATTTACATCAGGAAAGAGGTGAATCAGGACTTGTTTTATGACATTGATGAGGATTTTAAATAATTTTTTTTTTGTTTTTGACATTTTATTATATTGGTAATATTTTTATACGGATGTTATTTAATATTGTTGATACATATTTTTTATTTTGACATTATTTAATATTGTTAATATTTTATATTGTCATACTTTATATTGACATTATTAATTCATATTCAAAGGGCAGTAAGTTCTGCACTGACATCCCGCTTGGTGTGAGTCCAAGCCAACCCAGCTTCTTGGAGTATCAGAGTGAGGCTCTGGAACATTGGCATAGCTCCAGTGAGTTGGGTGGAATATTTTCAATATTATTGCATTGACAATAAATTTTTAATTTGACATATTTTTATACTGACATACTTTATATTGCCAGTCTTATTATTATATTTATTATGACCACTCTCATGAGCTCTATAAAGACAAGGTCTCCTAGTCGGGGCTGATTCTTCCCTCAATCACATAGAACACCTCATAAGCTAGCACTTTTGCCTTATAACTTATGCATAATGTTCCGCCATGGTGGAACCATTGCTGTCCGTCTTTTTCCATTGAGTCTAATGGTCACGTTTCTTCTAGTTTCCTAGTTTCACCTAGAAAGTACAGGCCGCAATCCGTTTTCAGCTTTGACTCCATGAAGAAGTGGCCAAGTTTTTATGTTGGTATTATTGTTTTAGGAAACCCGTACCACACTAAATATGAGTACAAGTATGGAAGATGAAACCAGCGGGGCCCCATATAAATGCAAAGCTTGCACCAAGGAGTTTCGTACGAAAACTACATACTCAGATCATGTGAGGATGCACACCAGTGGTCGTGTATGTGAGGTACGGAAGCAAGTTTTTTTTTATCGACACATGTATAAGATAGATAATTTTATTAATTTAGTTTTGCCATTACTGTTAGGTACTACTATTTTTTAGTTTGACATTATTTTATATTGTGACATTGATAAATTTTTTTGTGAAAAATAAAAATTTACTGCGTTAACTTGAAATTTTTATTAAACCTTGTAAAGAGGTAATGCTAGATTAAACATATTTATTTGTGTGTTCCAAATAAGAATAAGAATCTTGCATCAAGAGCTGTAGAGTGTGGGTTCGATTCCCACCACACCAAACATGTTTGTCATGATAAATGTTTGTTGTGTTCTGTATGTATTTACAAAAAAAAAGTATATAAGTATTCTATCAGTTATCTGGTATCCCATAGCTTTGCTTCAACTTCAACTTGAACTTTTTCTTCTTGGCTTCTGCGGTGTTGCCACAATTTTGCCAGTGTCTGGTATCAGTATATTTTTCATCTGGCGCATATTGTCCGGTGTAAACTGTGTTTGCAGTTACTTTTTTTTTTTTATTACTATTATTTTGTTAGTGGTTAGGTTAGTATTATTATTTTTTATCTAAACAAAGGGACAAATACAAAACGTCACATCACATAAAGTATACACGTTAGATATATACAAAAACCCCAATAAAAAGCAAGATTTAAAGATTAATCTTATTAATTTTGATAAATTTACTAAGGATATACACAAAAGGAGAATACTAGGGGGAGGAGGTTGGAGAAGTTAATAGGGAGTGGAAGATCTTTCGGGATCATGTCATAAAGGGAGCCGCGATATCTAGGATATTCGAAAAAAATGTGATTGGTTGTACCTTCAGCTAGCCCACACTCGCAGAGTGAGTGGTCACGGACACTTATTTTCATAAGGAGCACCGGGGTGCAAGCGAAACCCAGCCGCAGGTGGCAAATAGTTAGCTTTGCTTAGTTCGGGGTCAGATGGCACTGTGTGTAATGCACTACAATATTAATTTATTCATAAATCATAGGTTAATTATATTACCAGTTGTTAGTTAGTTTTGCCGCTAGGACTTGACATATTGCAGGCATATGAATGTTTTGTTGACACTATACAGTGCAAGTCGAATTTGAAAATGTCAGTAATGAGCAAAAAAATATTGAAAATAAAAAATCACAATTATAAATTAATAAAAAAAAAAAATTTTTTTTTTGTTATTTATAATTTAATCAGTCTTTTAGACTATAAGCAGATGAGGTGAAGTTTTGCTTAGTCGTTTAGGACGCTGCCCCATCGGAGCCAGCCCTTTCTTCATCACTAGCTGGATTTTAGACCACCTAGTTGTAGAAAATGTCTCGCCGCTTTTTAAGTCGACGTATGGTTTCGGGAATGCAGCAATGAAGATTAATTTTCAATTTTTGTTTCAGTCATGTGGCAAACAGTTCCGTAACGACTCCAAGTTGAAGCAGCATATGCGCGCATGGCATGGTCTTAGCAGGATACACAAATGCGCGTACTGCGATTACAACTCGGCCACTAAACAGGCGTTAGTTGTGAGTACCATTTTATATTATTTTTTTTTGACCATAGCTAGCTAAAGCTAGCTGTTTGACCATATCTCACCTGAGCGACGGTGTGGTCGTTTTTAATTTTCAAATTTCCTAACCTAACCAAATGTGCGCCAAAGCAGCACATTTTTTCAAAATTCACACATTTAATATTTTACATCTGATTTCATAAATTTCTACGAAGTGTGACATTGTGTGACAAGGGGCGGTGAGGGTCCCAAATTGTGTGCCATCACATTTTTTTCAAAATACATATTCTGTATCTAATTTCATAAGTTTCTACGAAGTGTGACATTGTGTGACAAGGGGCGGTGAGGGTCCCAAAGTGTGTGCCATCACATTTTTTTCAAAATACATAGATACATAGATATTGCCAAAGAACAAAGACAGGCATCAATATAACTTGCGAAACAAAGAAAAGCTGGTCGTGCCATGGACTAGGTTAGGTAAAGTTGAAAAGCAGGGCCGTCACGCCAAAATATTAATGTATAATAAATTGCCAAAATATATTACAGAATTAAATCATACCGAATTTAAAAAAACCATTAAATTTTTTTTGGAAAACAATCCATTTTACAAATTAGGTGAATATATGTCAATGAGGTTCTCAGAATCCTCATTTATGTGCAGTACATGACCGGAGCCTCCGCTGCAGTGTGTTCGTTGTTAATTACTCGTATAGGTATAGCTTCATTCATGAAAGTGTAATCGTCAGGTTTTTTTTGTACATGTGACTTGCCTTTAACATTATTGTTATTTATGGCCAATAAATATTACTGATTTACTGATTTACATAATATTCTGTATCTAATTTCATAAGTTTCTACGAAGTGTGACATTGTGTGAAAAGGGGCGGGGAGGGTCCCAAATTGTGTGGCATCACATTTTCTTCAAAATACATGTACCTTTGTAAATGTTTGTTAAAAGGAAGAGCCTGGATCCCACGACACAGGTCACCCTAGTGTGGGATCCAGGGCGTACCAATATATCATATTATATGTATGTATCACAGTAGGTCTCACAAATGTGACCAGCTGTGACAATGACGGGGGAGGGGTGTCACAAAAACCATGAAATTCGTGTGACTTTTTTTTTATATCGGACTAGGCATGCGTTCGGCCACCTGGTGGAAAGCGACGATGTGGCCGAAGATGGAGCACGCTTGCCTAGAAAATACCTATTCACCACGTAATTTATGGATGGCCCCTTTATACCATCAGGAGAGCGTCTCGTTCGTCTCATTACTTTTTCATAAAAATAATAATAATGACAGGTTTCGTGTGTAATATTTCCAGGTTCACATCCGTCGGCACACTGGCGAGCGGCCGTATATCTGCGACCATTGTGGCGCGTCATTCCACCGGAGAGCCAACCTAGTGCAGCATATAGCCATACATCTGCCCGAGAAGAACTTTCAGGTAAGATGTTTCACCATTTATCTATCATGTTTCCAACCGTAACAGGAATTCGGTTGTGGCGTACTCTTTCTCCAGCGTTTGAGATGATTAATTTAAAAACGGGAATTTTAAAAGCTAATCTATCAATCAATAGCACAAAACAGAGAGGCATGGAAGGGAGGGAGAGAGGCCTTTGCCCAGCAGTGGGACAAAGTGGGCTAAATAATAATAGTAAGCGAAGGTCTTATAGGTCTTATAGCGAAGAGTCTCGACCAACATCTCAAGAGACTCTCGCTAGACGGTTGGTTCAAGGGTCAGCTTCAAAAGGCAGTGATCCTTGACACGGCGCGCATTGTGAGGAGGTTCCTCACTCTGCAGCCCTAACCACCGGCAGCTTGAGCCCTGCCCCGCTGCCGGCGGCACCCTAGTTTTTAAAATAAAAAATAAAAAAATAAAATAAAATAAAATTAAAAATATGTTAGGTAATAAAATTAAAAATTAAGAATCAAATAAATACCAAGTATAATAATAATAAATAATTAATCAAAATAACATCCGATAATTGATAGAAAACATATTTGGGGTCGTCTATTAATCAAGTGATGGTGCCGAACGGATTTCGATGAAATTTGGTGTGGAGGTAGCTGCCACCCTGGATTAGAACACAAGCTAATTTTTATGTGGCGAGTACCACCGCGGGGCGCAGCTAGTGTTTAATATTTCCGACACCGTACCTTGCGTAGTTTTTTTTTTATTACTTATAGGCTTGCGTTTGACCGCCAACTCGTCTGATGTAAAGCGGAGATGCGGTCTACGGTGGAGCACGCTCGCCTAGAAGAAACCGATTCACTCGCGACTTGAAGGCACCCAGATTGTATCTATCAGGGAACACCCACGCGGGCAGCAAATTCCATTGTGTAGCGGTTCGTACAATGAAGGTAGACTCGAACCGTTTAGTTCCGAGTCTTTGGAATATCGAGCATGAATCGGCGACCATGTAGTTGGCAGTTGTAGCAATAAATGAAATAATTTCCGTTTTCAGTGCTCATATTGTTCTCTAAGACTGAAATCGAAGAAACGACTGCAAATCCATATATCGGACAGACACCGCGACTCACGTTTCAGGTAAATATCACTCATTGTGCATTAAAAAACAAAAAAAAAAATTTCATTATTTTATATTTGTACTTGTTTTCCCACTATCTATCTATCTATACCATTATAAAGAGGAAAGATTTGTTCGTTTGCATTGAATAGGCTCCGAAACTACTGGACCGATTTCAAATTTAAATTCTTTCACCGTTGGGAAGCTACACTATCCCCGGGTGACATAGGCTACTTTTTATCCCTGTATTCCCACGGGAACGGGAGCTACGTGGGTGAAACCGCGAGGCGTCTAGTCTGAAATAAATATGCAAACTAGACACAGTCTTAGATTTGTACGTAACAGTAAATCAGTTATATTTATTGGGCATAGATAACAATAGAGTCAAAGACAAGTCACTTGTACAAAAAAAAAACTACACTTCAATGTTATGACAAAGACAGGTAGGAGTTTTGGCGGGAACGCGGGAAGAGTCGTGTCGCTCCGTTGTATTTTTTTCCAAAACTAGTGTTTTATCGAGTGTTTATGCATAAAAATGGTGGCGTTTTATTCATAAAGTGCTGAATCACAAGCGCGAGTGTGGGAAAATGATATAATGCGGTGAAACATGACTTTTCGTGGTGCTTCCAAAACTCCATCGAAGCTTTATAGTAAAGTCGCCACTACTTTACTAAAGCATGACTGGACTTGACTCACATGGACTGGACTTGACCAAGACCGGACTTTGACTATATCTACTGCTACGAGGCAACTTATTTAAGGTGGTACGATTTCCATACAAATAATTTTTTGCCATTTATGAATAAATGGAGCATAATTTTACAGTGAATTCAGAGCTACTGGCATTTATTTCGGTCTTTATTTGCGGTAAATCACAATTGATTGAATGGAACAGTAGATTTATTAGCATAAAATCAAATTTATGAATCATTTATAAATTTATGATTTTTGAATTTTTTTGATTTTTATTGATTGATTCAGGCGTTACTTTGCGGAAGTTCATTTTGAATGTTCATTGTTCAAGGTATATATTTAGTTTATTTCCGCTTAAAAGTCGTTCCAGTTCCAGCAGTGATGAGGACTTAAATTTAACTAATTTGACAACAACTTAAAATTAAAAACCTAATTTGACAAAAATTTAATTAAAATAACTTAAAATCCTTCTCTCTCTGCAGTAACCACTTGCCGAGTGGTTACGTAAAAAAATGATTACATTGATTGTTGTAGAAGTTGAGCCTTTTAGGCAGGCCGCAGGATTGATTTTTAACAAGCCTTTTTGCCGAGTACTAGAGAGTACACCCCCTACCAACATGCCATAGTTTCCTAGCAATGGTTTCTTCACCGCTTCATTGCTGGCATTTGAACCCCCGTCCTCCTCGTGCGGTCACACCGAGCTAATAATAATAATGGCCGTGCTTTGCTCTATTGGGACCGGTCTATCATCACGGACAGGACTATTGTCGCCAATAAGCCTGATATCGTGGTGGTCGACCGAGCTCAACGCCGGGCAGTGCTCGTCGACATCACCATCCCACATGACGAGAATCTCGTGAAGGCCGAAAAGGACAAGCTCTGCAAGTACCTTGACTTGGCTCACGAAATAACCGCCATGTGGGATGTTGATTCGACGATCATTGTCCCGATAGTTGTCGCGGTAAACGGTCTTATAGCTAAGAGTCTCGACCAACATCGCTAGACGGTTGGGTCAAGGGTCAGCTTCAAAAGGCAGTGATCCTTGACGCGGCGCGCATTGTGAGGAGGTTCCTCACTCTGCAGCCCTAACCACCGGCAGCTTGAGCCCTGCCCCGCTGCCGGCGGCACCCTAGTTTTTAAGGTTTTTATATTATTTATGTTTTATAAATATTTCATTTAAAAAATAAGAGAAAAAATAAATACCTATACATAATAATAATAAAGCCTTTAATTCGGATAACAGATATTATGTTACACTTTTTTTTCACTTTTAATTAGGTATAATTTTTTTTTTTTTTTTTTCGTTAATTGATCGCGTATTTGTTGCTCCTGTACTGTCTGTTAGTCCGTTTGCCATTTGGCAAAGGCCTCATCCTTTTCTTCATTATATTCTGGATTCATACTACATTTGTTTTTTTCCGAAATTATTTCTCAATTTGTTGAAGGGTTATGGTCTCTATACACCGAGCTAACTGAGCTATAATCGGTACGAAATAATAAATGAAATGTTTTATTGTTTCCAGCCACCAATGCCCTTCGTGTCAGAAAATTTTCATTCGGAAAGTGCACGTCCACAGACATTTGCTAAAAATTCATCACATACCGAGGGAAGACCATCCGCCTATAGAGAGGGTGATGAAATCTGAACAGACGTGAACAAAAATATATTACTCGAACACTGTGTTGTGTATACAGGGTTGTGAGCTTTGGGTATGCTAAGCCGGGCCATTAACAACTTCGGACACTCAACATCAATCATTATGGTGTCTATTAACTACGTTAGGCGTTGGGTTGAGTCGAATTTTATCCAATCTTACATTGGGGGGTTGAATCTTGTTCAGTTATAGGTACGTGGGTAGTACCGACGTAACGGTGGTTTAATGGAGAGTTCCACTATCCATCTCCTGGTTTCATCATCAGGTCAAAACTGCAAGACACCATATTATAGTATTGTCATCCAAACTACATACAAAGCTTAATTTTTGTATGACAAATTAGATATAGGTTTAAAATTGACTTCCGATATTTGATTACATCCCTATTAGTTGAATACCTTGATTAACATAAGGATTGCCACGGGGAGTTTTGGCGGGAACGCGGGAAGAGTCGTGTCGCTCCGTTGTATTTTTTTCCAAAACTAGTGTTTTGTCGACTGTTTATGCATAAAAATGGTGGTGTTTTATTCATAAAGTGCCGAATTACAAGCGCGAGTGTGGGAAAATGATATAATGTGGTGAAACATGAGTTTTCGTGTTGCTTCCAAAACTCCATCGAAGCTTTATAGTAAAGTTGCCACTACTTTACTAAAGCATGACTGGCACGAACTGACACGAACTGGACTTGACTAAGACGACTTTAACGATAGCTATAGCTAAGATACAGCAGAAATAACACTTAAGACAAGGCAGTATGGCTTTATAACTTTAGCCTGCCCGAAGGGGCAAATTATTGAAAAAAAGGATTGGCACAATGCACAAACGTACCACGTCAAGTACATTGTGCGACGTGAGGCCTTTACGTATTATAACTCATTTTCTAGACAGCATTATACATAATTACGTATGTATAAATTAATATACTAATGTATGTACAACTTTTAAAAAATTTGATTCAGTTGCAGTGTTACCAGATACATTGTAATTACAAGATATCTGCCGTATTTACACGCCATCTACTGTACACCGTTTTAAAAAAATGTTAATACAGTGTATGGAGATACAGTATTTTTGTTTTGGCAACAAATTTCGTATTATAATGAACGCTGCGTATGAAAAATATCGTAAATTTATGATATTTTTTTTTTAATAATTTGCCCCTTCGGGCAGGCTAAAGCTATAAAGCCATACTGCCTTGTCTTCAGTGTTATTTCTGCTGTATCTTAGCTATAGCTATTGTCAAAGTCGTCTTAGTCAAATCCAGTTCGTGTCAGTTAATTCCAGTCATGCTTTAGTAAAGTAGTGGCGACTTTACTAAGTATAAAGCTTCGATGGAGTTTTGGAAGCAACACGAAAACTCATGTTTCACCACATTATATCATTTTCCCACACTTGCGCTTGTAATTCGGCACTTTATGAAAAAGACACCACCATTTTTATGCATAAACACTCGACAAAACACTAGTTTTGGAAAAAAATACAACGGAGCGACACGACTCTTCCCGCGTTCCCGCCAAAACTCGTAAATTTATGAACGCGACTGACCACAGAGCAGAGAGTAGGGTACTCTCCCCATTAGTCGTATTTCATGAAACACAGTATTTTTTTTAAATATGATCTGGTAACACTGCTCAGTTGGTACCAACGAACAAGATATAATGGAGTGGAGAAATAAGCATTTATCGGATTAATTTATAATATAGTTATTATTCTATCAATATTTTTTGTAATGTAGTTTTAAGTTGACAGTTTTTTTAGACAGCCCCGTTGGCTCATTGGTAGTGTATCTGCCTTGAGAGCTGTAGGGCGTGGGTTCGATTCCCACTCAGGGCAAACATTTTGTGAATAAACAAATGTTTGTTCTGTGTCTGGGTGTTCTGCATGTATTATAAGTATGTATTTACAAAAAAAAGAAAAAAGTATTTATGTTTATCTATCAGTTATCTGACTTCCATCACACAAGCTCTGCTTAGTTTGGGGCCAGATGGCGCTGTGTGTATAGTCTTACGATATTTATTTATTATTTAAGACTCTTTTTAAGTACATGTATTTTTTTTTATATGTTGTCTAGGTATTATTAAAAAATCTACGAAATTTTGGTTGTTTTATTTATAATTCATCGACTGCAATTTCATACGTACATGATATCTACAAAGTTTAGAATAAGTTAGTTCATCACACTAATGTTATGAGCGAGTGAGTGTGTTTGTTACTTCTACACGGTCATACGGCTAGACCGATTTTGGGTAAATTTGGTATGGAGATAGCTGACACGTACCCGCCATCGCTACCTCACTAAAACCTAAGGCATGACTGGATTTGACAGGCACGGACTGGACTTTGACTGTACCCATAGATGTAAGACATGAATTGCAAAAACCGAAGATGAGACAGTAACTCACACAAAATCCAGAAACATTGAAACTGGCAGAATGCACAGAGTGCACTAAAAAAAAACGAAGTCTTGGTAGTTTTGGCTTTACAGCTTTAGCCTGCCCGATGGGGCAAATTAAACAATTTAAAAAAAAACTAAGAAAATAACAAAATGGCCGATATTTTGTTGTGTTTTCATCGCGTAACACGATTAATAGTAAATTTTGTATGAAATTAACACAATATATGAGAAATATCGTTACAGAAATGTACTTAACACTATGCAGCGTGGTATAACTGCTATTCATATGAGTTATACCACTGTAAAATATGTAAAACATGATTGCGGTGTTACTATTACAAAGGATGAGCACAAAACGTCGTGTTGCCGCGGTAAAACGAGCCGCAAATCGTGAAAAATGTGATCGAATTACATCTGAAAGTGTTTGCTGTAGAACTTGCTTAAGTAAAGATAATTTAGTGGCGATTTTTTGTAATTCGGACGTAGAAAAAATGTCCCTCAACTTGAAACTTGTCACTGGTTTGGAGGTTTGTTTTTTTTTAAATTTATTTACTGCTACTTACAAAACAGTGTTTACAATACATACATAATATAATCAGTTGAGCTTCGGATTTACGAACTAAGCTAAGAGCAGCTTGTGTTTCGGAAAGATTGACAGCCTGCGTATATTTAGTAATCGTCTCTCGTTACATATATTTTAATACGAGAAAATAGTAATCTAATTTGACAAAAACTAGTAACGAAATATCTTAAATTAATACTATTTACAAAATAGAAATAACTTAATCTAAAGGTCCGTCAGAGGAGTGATATGTGGCCAGAATGCTGGCAGCATTGCCACTCTGGATGGCAATGCTAAGCTTTTGACCAAAGGACATGCAAGCATTCTGGTCACAGACCTAACACCTCATCTAAAAGTTTAACCAAGTCCTGATGTAGGTTGAGAGCGGCCAATCCCACAGAGCTAAAGTTGCAACCCCAAATCTACATGTAAAAGTAATACATCTACAAATCAAACAAACACAAATCTACATGTATGTATTATAAGTATGTATTTACAAAAAAAACTATTTAAGTATTCTATCAGTCATCTGTCTTCCATAGCACAAGCTTTGCTTACTTTGGGGTCAGATGGCGCTGTGTGTCCTATGATATTTATTTATCTACATGGTGGAAAATTATTTCACAATTTTTTTTTTCAGATTAAATTGGACGACGGCTTGTCCCAGAAAATATGTAAAAAATGTTTGGGCATATTCAAACTCACATTACAATTTCGACGTAAAAGCAAGAAGGCTGAAAAGACTTTACTCGAAATGGTGCATGTTAAACCTCAGCTAACAGAAAAATACTCTATCAATATAGAAAATAGTCTGTTAAAAGTAGAACCGAAGATAGCTAACACAAAGGTGGAGAGAGAAGATTATAACTATGAAGATATGACATTTGCTGATGACTTCCAAAATAACGAAGATTTAGACTGTAAAGTAGATGTCAAACCTATTTATGTGAAAAAAGAGGTAAATGATGTATCTAGTATACATGCAATTTTTTATATATAAATGTAATTCATTCCTGATGGAAAGAAACAATATGGTTGAAGATGGAGCAGGAGATACCTATTCACGTTAAAAATAACCCTTTGAGTTGAACTTAGTTGGAAACACAGACGCTGGCAATGAGTTCAACACGACACCAGTTCTTACAAGAAAGGTGGTTTGAAAACAATTAGCGGCTTTAAAGGGAATTTCCACTGTAATAGGGTGTCTTTTGACAGAGTGTCTGGTTGTGTTGTTGTAAAATGATGTAATGGATTCTGATACAGTTCTTGTTCATTGCCAAGAATAAATTATTATTTATTGATACAGTTCATACTATCAGAGAATTTTGTCCGTAACATTTATGTTGATGAAACTAGAGTTGCTAGTTTTATATGTAAACCAAATTTTGTATGCATTTTCAACTATATAAAGAACTTATCTGTAGCAGCAAAATTATTATAATCTTGTTGTTTCAACACAGTCATTATAATATTGTTGTTTGAGCAAAATTATTATAATATTGTTGCTGGAGCAAAATTATTATAATATTGTTGTTTCAGCAAAAAAATTGTAGTATTGTTGTTTCAGCAAAATTATTATAATATTGTTGTTTCAGCAAAATTATTATAATATTGTTGTTTCAGCAAAAAATTGTAGTATTGTTGTTTCAGAAAAATTATTATAATATTGTTGTTTCAGCAAAATCCTGCTATAAAAGTGACCAGTCGCAGGCAAAATAGAAAAACACCAAGTGGGCCCCCATACAAGTGTAATTCTTGTAACAAGGAGTTCCGCATGAAAGCCACATACTCTGCACATCTGAGATTTCACACTAACTATTGTGTTTGTGAGGTAAGAGCTTACTAAGTTTTACTAAGTGTAAGTTTCCATTTTTCCGAGCCAAAGGAAATTTTCAATTTGCCAAATAAACATATAAATTTCATTGTTCCAACTGCAACAAATAATACTAATTAAATCATAATAATTTATGGCCAAGTTTTGTGTACAAGAACTTAAATATACATAGTAAGTTAAATTGATTTCAATGATATAACGCCTGATTAAATTTATTTCAATAGCCTTTCACAATGTAACACCTGATTCCATTAATTTCAATAGCCTTCCGCAATGCAACGCCTGATTCCATTAATTTCAATAGCCTTCTGCAATATAACGCAACATTCAATTGATTTCAATATCATTCCGCAATGTAACGTCTGATTCAATTGATTTCAGTATCTTTCCGCAATGTAACTCATGATTCAATTAATTTTAATAACTTATCAGAATGTTACGTCTGATTCAATTGATTTCAATAGCTTTTCGCAATGTAGAAATGCGAATGTGTATGTGTGTATGTATGTTCTTTTATGTGTTTTGTTGTATGTAATGTCTTTTTGTATGTTTGTGTTTTAGTTGTCTGTTTTGCCTAATTTGTTGTCTTTATGTTAATCTGTATCTTTTTATTTGTGTGTGTTGTTTGTACTTATCTGTTGTTGTGTCTAGTGTTTTGTAGGGAAAAAATAAATGTTTTCCTTTCTTTCTATGATTAAATTGATTCCAATACTATATTTACGCCTTATTCTATTGCGTAATTTTTGTACATTTACGTTTGTTTGTTTTCCAGTCGTGTGGCAAACGTTGTCGTAACAATAATCAATTGCAAGAACACAAACGCGCCAGACACGGACTCGGCAGGATTCATAAATGCGCTTACTGTGAATACAGCTCCGCTACTAAAGAAGCACTGGTTGTGAGTATTCTACGGTGTAAAGTCTGTGTAGTATTTGGTTCTCTACAATTTTGGTAATTTGCATGTATAAGTCAACTATGGTGTTTGAAATAAATAGATAGATAGATAGAAACTCTTTGATGTGCACACCATAAAATAATCTCATGAACTAGTGCCATAAGTGGTGACCTTATCGTTAAGAGCGGTCTCTTCCAGGCAACCAAAGATAGACTCCAAAGTCATGTTTTTTGTTTAAGTTTGATAGGCTAGGTGTTTGACCACTCACTTGATGTTTTGATGTTAAGTGACGGTGGACGAAGATGGCGAACACACCTGGTTCCGAATTGAACTGGCTCTAGAGTGTGGCTGCCGGAAAACAGTTAGGTGCTTACATTAAAAAAAACTTTTGAATTATACTATATTTTGTTTAGACATTAAAAAAGACAATAGACAACACTTTATTTTAAAGATTTAAACAGTATAAAAAAATAAATAACAAACAGATATATACATACATATACATTATACAAATGTGCCTCTAACGGTGCAGATTCACATGAGAGCCAGTTCCATTCCAGGCTAGGTTAATTTACCATATTCAACCACACCGTCACTTGACATCAGGTGAGCTATGGTAAAACACCTAGACTGTCAGCTATAAAAAAAACTATAATAATAAGAACATTTTTGTGTAGATTCACGAACGTCGGCACACGGGCGAGCGGCCGTATATCTGCGACCATTGTGGCGCGTCATTCCACCGGAGAGCCAACCTAGTGCAGCATATAGCCATACATCTGCCGGAGAAGAACTTTCAGGTAGGAAAACAGAAAAAAAAAACAAATTCTATGTGTGCAAAACAGTAGACCAGTCTAATTGATTGTTCTGTATATGACTTTGTTTATTCGTCACAAAGCGTCAACTCTTCGATTTTTATTCATATAGTGAGGATGTAGAAATCTTTGCCCGGAGTCTGTGTTTCCCGAAAATAACTTGCAATATTGTCTTCAAATCAAAATTAAATAAGTTCCTTCTAAGCAGGCGTGCTCCATCCTCCATTTTTCCATCCATTTTTGTAGCGATGATAGCCGATTGGTTAGTGCGGTTGGTTCGTATGCCGAAAGGTGTGTGTTCGACCCACAACAATGAGCTTGAGCTGCCGGTGAAGGAAAACATTGTAAAGAAACCATAGCATGGTGGTAGCGTTCTCTCTAGTACTCGGCTGGCTAGCTACCAACCTCAAGCCGCCAAACACCTAACGGTGTGTACCGGCAGCCTCACTTGAAAGCCAGTTCCATTCCAGACTTGGTGTGCTTTACCATCTTCGACCACACCGTCACTTAGCATCAGGTGAGCTGTGGTCAAACACCTAGCCTGTCAACTATAAAAAAGTAGCCTTTGTTTTAATCCAAATCCATAATCCATAAAAAAATCCCGAGTAAAGCCATCATTGAATTTTCCACCCAACTCACTGGAGCTACTATGCCAGCGTCCCAGGTCCTCGCTCCGGTACTTCAAGGAGCTGGGTTGGCTCGGGTAGACGCTGGCAGGGGGAAATGCACAATACACCCCAAGCGGGACATCAGTGCAGGACTTATCGCCCCCACTTTGCATAAGAATAAGCTATCCTTGTTCTGAATTTAATCCAAATCCGTTCAGCTGTTACTACATAAAGGAGTAACAAACACATACAAACTTTCGCTTTTATAACATTAGTGTGATGTATTTATATTGACAGTATTTTTATATTGACATGTAATCAGTGTTTTAAACACCATTCAATGACATATTTAAAATTTTGTAACATTGGTGTTATCAATAAAATATTTGTATTTAAAATAGCGTCAAGATGAAACATTTCGTTACACGTCAATTCCAGTGTGACATGTGCCCAAAAAAGTTGAAGTCGAAAAAGTTCCTCCAAATCCACAAGCACAATGCGCATACCGGCAAGCGTTACGGGTACTTGTGCGCGGTCTGCGCGCATCGGTTCGAGAAACCGAACAAGGTTCGAGCGCACACGCGCCGCGTGCACGGCGTGCCCGACGAACAGCAGGGGCCGATACAAAGGGTACAGCTTTAGGGACTTGTGATAGGTTAGGAAGTTGTGATCGTTTAGGGAGTTGCCATAAGCTTGGCAGTTATGATAAGGTAGGGAGATTAAATTTGTTAGAATGATATTGACGTACGGGTAGCGAGTCCATTGTGTTGTGAGGATGGGAGTTTGTACTGTGACCAAGGCTTACGACTCAGGTGATTCAAAGAGCACTGTAGTATTCCCATCGTTATCTATCCATTGTATGCTGCTATAGTTACCATTTCCAACAATGAAGTTAAGGTTGTTCCTAGCAGGCTGAGACCATAGAGATTTTGTTAGAATTCCTCTTTAACACATAAATTAAATTAATATCGCTGGACATTACACACAGTGCCATTTGACCCCAAACTAAGCAAAGCTTGTACTATGGAAGGCAGATAGCTGATAGAATACATAAATACAGAACAGCTTTAGTAGCGATGATAGCTCAGTGGTTAGCGCGGTAGGTTCGCATGCCGAAGGGCGTGGGTTCAAACCCCAACAATGAGCTTGAGCTGCCGGTGAAGGAAAACATCGTGAGGAAACCATAGCATGGTGGTAGGGTACTTTCTAGTACTCGGCTAGCTAGCTACCACCCTCAAGTTGAAAATCTGCCGCCAAGCATGTAACGGTGTGTTCCGGCAGCTCTCACTTGAGAGCCAGTTCCATTCCAGGCTAGGTGTGCTTTACGATCTTCGACCACACCGTCACTTAACATCAGGTGAGCTGTGGTCAAACGCCTAGCCTGTCGCCATTAAAAAAAAAACATCCAGACACAAAACAAATGTTTTTTTATCTCACTTAATGTTTGCCCTGGGTGGAAATCGAAGAGCTACACTACAGCCCTTAACGCAGATAACCTCAAAACTATTTATGGTCAATTCATTTGATTAGATATCTAAGGAATGTAAAGTTAGGAAAAAGAGTTTCTTTGTGGTATAAATGTATAAAACTAATTACAACTACATCAACCATCACACTTTTACTGTTATGTACACGTTTAAACTTTTTTGCAGAACAATGTTTTTTGATGTTGTTTTGATATTTTAAAAAACATACTTAAATATCCATTTAAAACTATGCCAAGCTCTTTAAACATTGCACTCAAGCTTGGTAAATAATTCTCACATTCAATTAATACAATAAATCAACCAATTGAATGTATCTTGACGATATATTTTTTGTTTTCAATTTAAAAATTTCATTTAATACTGACAAATACTTTAAAAAGATATCTTAAAAGTACTACTTCCACTCTTTACAAATTTATAAAAAACAAACTAATCTAAAAGACTTGTGAGGGAAATGTGTCCAGAATGCTGGCAATATTGAACAATAGGTTCAATTGGTTGAGTATGATACATTCAATTGGTTGAAATTTTATTTTCTTTGTAGGCAGCTAGATGTTAGTAGGGTGAAATATTGTTTAAGTCATTGTATAAAGCTAGTCAAATGTTTTTTTTTCTCAACAGTATTGTTTTTAAACTTTTTAAATTATGTATTTGTATTATAATAAAAAAAGTGAAATTGTGTTTGAAAATAATTATGAAGTAAGAAATGGGCTGGCTGACCGATTGCTCGATTAACGCATAGCTGAAACCGCTATGTCTAGAAGAATGAAATTTTGTACAAATGTCAATGTACACAAAGAGGGGTTTTAGGAAATTCATCCCCTAAGAGGTTAAAGTGAGGGTTGAAAGATTGTATGAAACTTCATATTTTTTGACGTTAGAAATGTAAAAAATTATATATTATTATGGTTTCAAAAGAATGCAATTGGGGATGAAAATTTCTATAAAACTTCTTCATTTTTAGAGTTCAAAAGAAGTGATACTTTGAGTTCCATAAAAACCGGTTGGAAGCGGCTCGCGTCCAGCGCGTTCCTGCGGTCTTTACTAGGTCGTCTGCCCACCTTGAGGGTGAACGTCCTACGCTGTGCTTGCCGGTCCGTGGTCTCCACTCCAGAACTTTGCAGCCCCATCGGCCATCAGTTCTGCGTGCTATGTGCCCGCAGTATAGTACTCTGCCACTTCAACTTGCTGATTCTCTGGGCTATGTTGGTTACTTTGGTTCGTCTACGGATCTCCTCATTTCTGATTCGATCTCGTAAGGAAACTATCCAGTTCATTTATCTACCAGTTTCTACAATTCTTACTTCAAAAATAAACGTTTCGTACAAACTTTACCCCCACGCGGACGAAGTCGCGTATGACTAGTGAATTATAAATATTATTTACATAAAGACATAGGAAGTATCGGCCCCTGAGATCATCTGAAGAAAATTACAAAGGTAAGGTAAATGGCACTAGAAACGTTTGTATCATCAGCTTTAACTTAATGAGTTTAAATACAGGGTCACGCGGAACGGTTCCTATTAAGCCGAAAGGAGCTCATGATTTTCAACGTTTTTTTTAACTGCAATTGATTGATTCAGGCGTTACTTTGCGGAAAATCATTTTTAATGTTCAAGGTATATATTTAATGTGTTTCCGCTTAAAAGTTGTTTTGATTACAACAGTGATGGGATTTTATAACTTGACGACAATTTAAAAAATCCAATATTTAAAATTAAAATCCGACATAAACTTAAAAATTGAATAAATTAAAATTACTAATTCTAAAGACCACAAGTCTCTTTATCCTTTTCTCGCTGCAGTAATAGTTGCCGACACGTGTGTCGCCTTTAAACGAGCCATCCTCAGGACGTGTTGACTCTTCGAGCGCGCGCCCGAGAATGAGTGAAACAGACTAGGTTGAGAATTTAATGTTAACGACTTTTTTTGTGAAACAATTTTTTTTCGATTTCAAGGTTAGTGTTATAGTAAAAGTCATTCACAACGATGAGTATATTTACCTCCTTTTGGCTTGTCTACCGTTACGTGTAACCCCATATAAATATACTTCGTTCGCTATTCGATTGCCGGCATCAGATATAATTTGAATAAGTAAATAAATATCGTAGGACATTACGCACAGCGCCATCTGACGCCAACTAAGCAAAATTTGTACTATGGAAGTCAGATAACTGATAGAATACTTTAATCGATAGCCCTATTGGTTAATTGGTAGTATGTCTGCTCCAAGAGCTGACGGCGTGAGTTGGCTTCCCACCCAGGACAAGCATATTGTGATACAAACAAATGTTTGTTCTGTGTCTGGGTGTACTGTATGTATTTTCAAAAAATAAAACTATTTGAGTATTCTATCAGTTATCCGACTTCCATAGCACAAGCTTTGCTTAGTTTGGGGTCAGATGGCGTTGTGTGTACGATATATTTTTTTTTGTAAATACAAATCTAATTTCATAAATTGCAAAATATGTGACACCACACTATGTTGTTTGTCACTAATGTGACCAGTTGTGACTACTAAGGAGGACGAAGGGGGAGGGGTAAAAAAAAATCATGAAATTCGTGTGACATAATTTTTTTTTTAATAAATTGAATTAAATCGATAGCCCCTAGTTACCAATCTCATAGCGAACGGAATAAATATTTTTTAACTAAAAATAATAATTTGCAATGTTTTACTTTGTACAGAGCACTAGTGGTTGACATTAAAAAAATAGAAAACCATGTTTTTCATAATAATATTTCAACCCGACTGCAAAAAGGAGGGTGATGTTACTCACAGTCAACGACTAGTCTCTTGTCAAACACTAGTGCCCTTTACCTTATGCTTTTTAACATAAATTTACTTTACTTTAACTTTAAGTTATATTCATTTGTATTAAATTATTGTACGTTTAACCTTTTTTTAGGTGGTAGATATCTCAAGCAATCGAGATCAGTTGTTCTATAGAAATACGTCGTCTCTTGACCCCTTTCGGCTTGTACACCCCAAGCTCATGACCCTGGATACGATGTATTCCTTCACAGAAAAGCCACATAATATACATCTTACTTATAGTTATAAATGTGATAGTTTGTATGTTTGGATGTTTGTTACTGAAACGCAAAAACGGCTGAACGGATTTGTATGAAATTTGGCATACATATAGTTTATTACCTGGATAAACATATGGGATACTTTTTACAACTGATTTTTATTTTATTCATAAACAGTTTGACAGTTGTACTGACAGACAGACTGATGGGAGATTAATACAAGTACTTGGTGGTAGATCTCCTTAGCAGGAGGTCGTCTATGTAGGTATCACCGCAGTACCAGATGTTCTGCCGCCAAGCAGTAGTGTATAAACATTACTGTGTTCCGGTTTGAAGGGTACTGCAGCTAGCGTAATTACTGGGCTGTTGAGACTAACCATCGAAAGTCAAAATAATGAGCGCCAAAGCAGCGATGCCTGGACTTTGTTTTGTTTCTCAAAGTTCTGTGTATCGCTGTAATGGTCATGGACACGCGTTATCTCTTACCATCAGGAGAGCGCCTCGTTCGTCTCATTACTCTTTACATTAAAAAAAAAAAAAATATTTAAAAACACGAAACAATGATTCGCATAAAATAATTAAATTTAAAATTAGGGGTAGCATTCATAAATCGTTGCGGGTAATATAAAATAACTATATGCGTGCCAAATTTCATTCAAATCAGTTCAGCCGTTTTTGCATGACTGAGCAACAAACACACAAACTTTCAGTGGGATTAACTTTTCGTAAACTCTGCGAACTGACTTTTTGGTAAATTCCACGCGAACAAAGTCGCTAGAAATATACAATATACATAAATGTCAAAGAAAGCGTTCGTTAACAAATATTTGTTTTTATTAAATACATAAATCAGTGACGTTTCATTTCAAGACTATTCTTGGTCGCTTGGAAGTGATCGCTTTTAACGATAAAGTCGCCACTTGGGGGACTAGCCAATAAGATTCTTTTGTTAACCGATTCAAAAAAAGAAGATCAATGTCTTCAATCAATAACTTTTTTTTTTATGAATTGGTCAGTGCTGAAAATCAGCGCTGTGGAGCAATCCCCAGCACAATTGCTGAGCGCTGACCTTTTTTTTCCTAGTTGATGCACCAGCCACTGCAGCGATAACCCGCTTATTGTTTTGTCAAATTTGTTGTCTTTCCTAACTTAGCTAACTCTTTGCCGGAGTCTGTGTTTCCCGAAAGGTACAATATGAGTGTCTTCAAATCAAGAGTAAAAACAGGTTCCTTCTAGGTAAGCGTGTTCCATCTTGGACCGCATCGATGCTTCACATCAGGCAGGATGTGGTCAAGCGCGAACCTATTCAATGTAAAAAAAAAAAAAAAAAATTTTAATTATTTTTTTTTGATTATTTTATGCCTGAAATAAAGAATATTATTATTATTTTTATTTGTGTGTTTTGTTTGTACTTATCTGTTGTTGTGTCTGGTGTATTGTTAGGAAGAAAATAAATGTTTTTCTTTCAATGTCAATTCAACTGTATATATAATTCCGCCAATTATGAACCGATTTTGATGATTCTTTTTTTGCTCGATAGATCATACTTCAGAGGTGGTCCCGTATACGTTTTATAGAAATCGATCGAGCGGTTTTAAAAAAATTAACAATAATGTAAAAGTTGTATACATCGATGATATTTTCGTTTGGTCGGAAACCTCGCTGTTTAGTTGGCCTAAGGGTCATGGAGTCAGTTTTTTTAAATTATAAATTTTTATATCATTTTCTCTATCTGTGATATCTGTGTAATAATTTCCGAGAATACCTAGGGATCAAATATTTCGTCCTATAATATTGATTTTGTATTTCCAGTGCTCATTTTGTCCTATCAGAGAGAAATCGAAGAAACGTCTCCAAATCCACATATCAAAGGCGCACCGAGTTAGGCGTTATAGGTAAGTAGCTAAACGTTAAGAAATAATCAAACCGCCACATTTCGATCACACCGTCACTTAACATCAGATGAGCTGAGGTCAAACACCTAGCCCGTCAACCATAAAAAAAAAGTTAGAATAGTCTTGTACTCCATGGTATGTCGCGATTGTAGCGATGATAGCTCAGTGGTTAGCGTGGTAGGTTCGCATGCCGAAGGGCGTGGGTTCAAACCCCAACAATGAGCTTGAGCTGCCGGTGAAGGAAAACATCGTGAGGAAACCATAGCATGGTGGTAGCGTACTCTCTAGTACTCGGCTGGCTAGCTACCACCCTCAAGTTGAAAATTTGCCGCCAAGCATCTAACGGTGTGTTCCGGCAGCCTCACTTGAGAGCCAGTTCCATTCCAGGCTAGGTGTGCTTTACCATCTTCGACCACACCTTCATTTAACATCAGGTGAGCTGTGGTCAAAAACCTAGCCTGTCAACCGTAAAAAAAAAATGTACTCATTTCGCGTGTGTATGTTTGTTTTTTTTGGCAATTTGCAGCGATCATCGAGCGAAGCGAAGAATACGATATTATTTGAAACTAGCTGCGCCCCGCGGTGATACCCGCTACATATTTTCGGGATAAAAAGTAGCCTATGTGTAGCCTCCAGGATCTCCGCTACCTCCATACCAAATTTCATCCAAATCCGTTCAGTAGTTTTTGCGTGAAAGAGTAACAAACATCCATCCAAACTTTCACATTTATAATATTTGTGGGATGGATGTATGTTTGTATTGTAATTAATCTTTTTCTATTCCAGTCACAAATGCCCGCGTTGCTTCAAACTGTTCCAACGCAAGGAGCATGCGCACCGGCACCTGTCGAGGGTACACCACTTGCCGAGGGCGGAGCACCCGCCCGTCGAACGAGTCCTGATGGACAACCCGGACAAGAATGAGTACAGACCTGTGCCCTACCAGTACGGGCAAGACGTTTACAGGAACATCAGTGACCATGCAAGTGTTGTGGGGGCTGTTATGTTGGGGTAATGTTTTGTAGCGATGATAGCTCAGTGGTTAGCGCGGTCGGTTCGCACGCCGAAGGGCGTGGGTTCTAACCCCCAACAATGAGCTTGAGCTGCCGGTGAAGGAAACCACAGCAGTACTCTCTAGTACTCGGCTGGCTAGCTACCACACGAGAGTTGAAAATCTGCCGCCAAGCATCTAACGGTGTGTTCCGGCAGCCTCGCTTGAGAACCAGTTCCATTCCAGGATAGGTATGCTTTACCATCTTCGACCAAATTTGTGGCCTGTCAAGCATTAAAAAAAAATTATCTCTGCATTCCCGCGGGAACGGGAATACAAGGATAAACCTATGTCACCCGGGGATAGGGTAGCTTCCCAACGGTGAAAGAATTTCTGAAATCGGTCCAGTAGTCTCGGAGCCTATTCAATCAATACAAACAAACCTTTCCTCTTTATAATACTATAGATAAGAGATTACTGAAATTACTAGGAAGTAATTATGCATATTTTTTGTTTTTATTACATTTTTGTAAGTGACATATTATGTCATTGACATTTTCATTGTATTGACATATGTCATAATATGATATTTGATATTTTTAAATATGAAGGTAAAAATGACCTCTTTCTCTAGAAATGGCTTTGGTGTTATCGATAAAAGATTGTATTCAATAATGCGATTAAATACATACTTTTATCGATAACACCAAAGTCATTTCTAGAGAATTGTGGTTATAATATACTAACTGCGCCGCGCGGTGTTGCCCGCTACATGTTTCCGGGATAAAAAGTAGCCTATGTGTTAATCCAGAGTGTCAGCTACCTCCATACCAAATTTCATACAAATCCGTTCAGTAGTTATTACGTGAAAGAGTGACAAACATACTCTCAAACTTTCGCATTTATAATATTAGTAGCATTAGAAATCTTGAGATAAAATAAACTCTTTTGTACGCTCAAAATGAACTGCCACAAATTCGGTATGTAATTATTTCTTTTGTAACACCAACCATATATTTATTTACTCTTTTCCATCCAAAGGTTGTCTGGAAGAAATCGCTTTAGGCGATAAGACTAACGTATATCGTCACTCCATCGAGTCTCAGGGCGTCCCACGCTACGTTTGCCAACATTATATTTTGAACAAATATATACACGATTTCAGTTGTGGCCGTAGTAAAAGTTGTTCTCAAATTTGACCCCTCAACTTAGTACACTCTAACCGTATAACCTTGTAATAGATTAAAATAAATGTTTTTTTTAAATGTATTTATAAAGGAAAACCCGTATTCTGGTTAATTTTATTGTCTCCTTTTTATTTATTAAAATAAGTTTGTACATAGTTTAAATTTAAGCATTAGTAAGTTTATTATATTTCCTTATACATAAAAAAATTTATGTATTTTTTGTACATCGAATTTCTAATTTCAAATATTTTTGAAAAGTTGTTTTTATTTATAACGGCTACTCATAATGTTAAGATTAAATGAATCTGTTGTTGTAGAAGATTACAAGCTTAGGGTATACCACGCCGAGAGGAGTAAAACAGCAGAAAAACTAACTGTTTCACATATTTCGTTGCGAGACTAATATTTTTCTACTAAATTTCTTTTTTTATTTCAGTCTGATACAGATAAAAGTTAAAAAAGTTACATTGGAAAGTTGTAAATGATAAATAGGTGCGATAATCTCCTCTTGGTTTAGTACTAAATTAATAAAACAGATATAAAATGCATAATGTTTTATTTAACAACTACACAATTAGGTTCTAGCTTCTATTATATGATTGGGGTACGAGAGGGGGGGGGGGGGGGGGGGGGTATTCATAATTATAAACAACTTTCACTATGGTAACAACTGGCATGGGATCAACAAACTTAACCAATAGCAGTCAAAATTGTGCCCGTAATAAAAGTTGTTTTAATAATGACCCCTCCCCCCCATTCAGTTTCGTATACCACAAGCGTATAACCCAGTATTTGATGACATGCACTCTTCAAATTTTTATCACTAAGTATCGGCCTTACTTAAAAAAAATCACTTAAACTATTACATATAAACATTTTTAAGGTCTACTGTCGACTGGCCTATACTTTTATCAGTGGTACATCTCCTTAGCAGAATCTCGTCTAGGTAAGTACTAGCCGCAGTTTCAGATATGGACCGTTCAAACATTATGTAAGCATGAAAGGGGGGGGTCCATTGCTTATTTCCGATGACATGGAGGAAAAGTAGACCCCTCTCCCCGTTTCCGCCTTTGATTACGCTAGAAATATTTATTCCTTCACTTTTCTTGTTTTCATACCAATGCTTACATAAGCACAGGAGGGGAGGGATGAGAGCTTTGCTTACTTTCGCTGACAACAGCGTTAATAATTACTAAAATAATACTTTCATAATACTTGAATGGAAGCAGTAATGTGTAAACGTACTACAGGGACATTTTTTTTTATTTAAAAGTAATAAGACAAACAAGACGCTCTCCAGATGGTAAGAGATAACTCATGTCCATGGCTATTGCAGCGATACAAAGATCTTTGAAAAGCAAAACAACGTCCAGGGCTTTTCTGGATCAATTTTCAATTTTTATGCTTCTGATTTATAATATTCCTTTTTGTTATTTACATAATGATGATATTAAAATTGTATTTTGTTTTGTATAAATTATATTAATTTACAAACAATTTGGGTGTTTTCAAATCCAAAGTAAACAGGTTTTTTTTCTAGGTAAGCGTTTCATCTTACGACTGTATTTAAACATCAGGCAGGGAGTGGTCAAACGCAAACCTATTCCGGATAAAAAAAATACTTTTTTTTTAGTAGGTGCTCATTTTGTTGCCCAGACAGCCCTGTTGGTTCATTGGCAGTATATCTGCTTCGAGAGCTTGAGCTGCTGGTGAAGGAAAACATCGTGAGGAAACCATAGCATGGTGGTAGCGTACTCTCTAGTACTCGGCTGGCTAGCTACCACACGAGAGTTGAACATCTGCCGCCAAGCATCTAACGGTGTGTTCCGGCAGCCTCACTTGAGAGCCAGTTCCATTCCAGGCTAGGTGTGCTGCCTGTCAACCATACAAAAAAAGAGCAGAACGGCGCGGGTTCGATTCCCACTCAGGGCTAACATTTGTGTGAACGATGTTTGTTCCGTGTCTGGGTGTACCTACTTTATGTATTTAGGAGAAAAAAAATATTTTTCAATTTTCTATAATTTGTTTTATTGAAACTACCGTTTACTGTACAAAAGTGTTTTTTGAATTTTCGGTTGCTCTTCGACCGGAATCTTATGGATCCTCACTATATGTTTTCTAGAGCTTTTTAAAGATTTAAAGGCCTTCGGGCAAAAGGTGCACTGGTAGCTGCGAAAAAAAAAGAAAGATTTCTTCAATTACTTGATTTCTGCCGCCAAACATCTGTTTTTTTTTTTTTTTTATAATTTGCCCCTTCGGGCAGGCTAAAGCTATAAAGCCATACTGCCTTGTCTTAAGTGTTATTTCTGCTGTATCTTAGCTATAGTTATCGTCAAAGTCGTCTTTGTCAAGTCCAGTTCGTGTCAGTTAATTCCAGTCATGCTTTAGTAAAGTAGTGGCAACTTTACTACAAAGCTTCGATGTAGTTTTGGAAGCAACACGAAAACTCATGTTTCACCACATTATATCATTTTCCCACACTCGCGCTTGTAATTCGGCACTTTATGAATAAAACACCACCATTTTTATGCATAAACACTCGACAAAACACTAGTTTTGGAAAAAAATACAACGGAGCGACACGACTCTTCCCGCGTTCCCGCCAAAACTCCTCTGTTTTTAAGGTTGACAGGCTAGGTTTTTTTTTTTTAATGTAAGAAGTAATCATTTATTTATTTATTCACCTTATAACAAAGTTTCGTTATACTAGGCAAGTCAATTCAATACGGTTGGTTAAATAATAATTAAAAAATAAATTAATTAAAATTATACTGTTAGTCAAATAAAATTAAGATGTCAAAAAATATTATGTTAAATGTCATATTGAGTCAATTAATTAATTGAATAATAAATTTAGATATAGGTACATTACGAATTGCATTAGTCAACATGATCAGTCAATCAGCACCGCACATGTCACGAATTACACTAACGACAATTTAAAAAAAAACTCATTGAAGCTACGAACAAATTATCCTATGAAGAAATAAAGTACTTTCATGTAAATTGAAAACAAAATAGAAATCCAAAATGTCAATACAGAGAAAAAAGAAAAGAAAAATAACGATACGAACGAGACGCTCTCCTGATGGTAAGAGATAATGCCTGTCCATGACCATTGCAGCGATACACAGAACTTTGAGTAGCAAAACAAGGTCCAGGCATCGCTGCTTTGGCGCTCATTACTTTGAGACTTTCGATGGTTAGTCTCAACAGCCCAGTAATGTCGCTGCAGTACCCTTCACAGTAATGTCTACACACTACTGCTTAGCGGCAGAATATCTGGTACTGCGGTGGTACCTACCTAGACGACCTCCTGCTAAAGAGATCTAACACCAAGTAAAGTGTTTGACGACAGCTCACCTGATGTCAAGTGACGCTGTGGTCGAATATGGTAAAGCACACCTAGCCTGGAATGGAACTGGTTCTCACAGATCGGGTTACATTATTGAATTTTCCCTATATATAGCCTGCCCGATGGGGCAATTTAAAAAACAAACTTGTCAGTTCTGTTGTCAAATTTAATGAAATGTGTCAAATGTTTTGTATACTTTTTTGTTTCGTATGGCAAAGGCATATTCTACATATTTAGCCGTACTCATGACGTCATAACTATAAAAAGTTTGAAAACGTGTTAGAATTAAACTACCGCATAGAAAGCCAAGATATTCAAATTAGTTTCATAAAATAAAGTTTACTGTCACTAAAAAATATAAAATAAATACAACAACAAAAACTTTACACACCGAATTGTTTTTAAAATAAAATATAGCCTATGTCCATCACGGATCATGTAGCATTCTGATAATGAAAGAATTATTAAGATCGGTCCAGTAGTTTCGGAGCCTATTCAATACAAACAAACAAATCTTTCCTCTTTATAATAGTATAGATTCATGCAATTGTGATTCAAATAAAGACGAAAATAAATGCCAGTAGCTGTGATTTCACTGTAAAATTATGCTCCATTTGTCCATAAATGACAAAAAATTATTTGTATGGAAATCGAACCACTTGCGAGGCAGTTCCATTCCAGGTTAATTGTTGAAATAGTTATATGGTATAAGTATGTTCACCTGTATTGCTTGCCGTGTGATTTCGCTTTGTGGTTGGACAACATTCTTAGGGATCGCAACTTTTTCGGACAAAACGGACACTGCAACAAAATATAAAATACAAAATTATAGTAAACCGTACAGAGACGTTGCCACGCCGAGCCTCACGCGGCCGTGTTCCCGCGCGTTTCCTCGAGTAGGCACGTACAACCCTCTCGCTCGCACCTACGCGTGTTCAACGCTCGGTCCCTTTCTACCGACGCCGCCCGCCAAACGGTCGTGCGACATCTACCGCGCGAAGCCAGTCGTCTCCTACTTGGTGGTAGATCTCCTTAGCAGGAGGTCGTCTAGGTAGGTACCACTGCAGTACCAGATATTCTGCCGCCAAGCAGTAGTGTGCAAACATTACTGTGTTCCGGTTCGAAGGGTACTGCAGCTAGCGAAATTACTAGGATGTTAAGACTAACCATGGAAAGTCTCAAAGTAATGAGCGCCAAAGCAGTGATGCTCTGGACTTTGTTTTGTTACTCAAAGTTCTGTGTATCGCTGCAATGGTCATGGACAGGCGTTATCTCTTACCATCAGGAGAGCGTCTCGTTCGTCTCATTACTTTTACATTAAAAAAAAAAAGACTCTATTCCCGATCCCGAACACGGTTGTACGCGCGCGCTTAACCTAACTTACGAACTTTCCATTTTTACTAATTTTGTATGTCTGGTGGACAATAAACTGTTCCCTGTGACTTACTCGTGTTTTACTTATATGAGGGCACATTCCCCCCCTCATAAAATACATTTTTTTAATAGAGACAGTAAGAAAAGTGCTGATGGACGCATTCTTCGTATATTTCAGTGACTTATATTTATTATACATATTTATTTCATATGATTATATATTTATTTATTTTGTTTTTTTAACGAATTGGTCAGTGCTGAAAATCAGCGCTGTGGAGTAATCCTCAGCACAATTGCTGAGCGCTGACCTTTTTTTTCCTAGTTGCACTAGCCACTGCAGCGATAACCACCCGCTTATTGTCTTGTGAAATTTGTTGTCTTTTTGTTAATATTATGTATCTTTTTATTTGTGTGTTTTGTTTGTACTCAAGCCGGCAGCTCAAGCTCATTGTTGGGGTTTGAACCCACGCCCTTCGGCATGCGAACCTACCGCGCTAACCACTGAGCTATCATCGCTACAAAAAGTCTTGGAGAAAAGTGGCAACATGGATTTGCAGCTGATTCTGATTCTGCACAAAAAATGTTTCCTGCAGCGCCCCCTGGTGAGTTGTCACTGTAACACCTTTCCAAGAACATGCACCAATCAAACCCGAACCCATTATTGAAAACTGCATCGAAATCGGAGTAGTAGTCTTGGAGAAAAGTAGCAACATGTATTTGCACAAACAAACATCCTCTCACCCCAAACGCATATACCGTCTCCGTTCCATCGCGGGTGAAAAGATCACAGAGATAGCAGAGAGAGGAAGAAAAAAGTTACCTGTATAGTGTACGGCATGTGGACGCCGAAGTGTTGGATCAGCGTCCGCCTGGCGAAGAAGCCGGCGCCACAGTGGTCGCAGATGAACGGCCGCTCGCCCGTGTGTCGCCGCTCGTGCACCTGACACGTAACCAGTGATGTTAAACGTACCAGCTTCTTGGTATTGTGGGGCTCTCTCTATCAGAAGGCAAAGAGAAACTAGAATCGTTGTTGTACTCTGCGTCAAAAATTTAATTTTATATTTCTTATCAATAATTTTCACTCTCTTTATTAGTTTGTACAGTTCTCAAAGTTAAATCAAATGATGATGGTGCGCGAGTGAGACGGCTTCTTGTTTTGTCTCGCTCGCACAACTATAAAATATACGAGCGGGACCTCTCGCGCGCCAGTCTGCGCGTGCCGCTCGCACGGGACGGTCGTCGTCGCTCTGCGCTCTGCTATGCTTTACGACGCCGCTCGTAGTCACCACAGTATTCATACTAGGTTCTAGCATCATGTACCAAGGTTACTCGGTCCTGGTACGCAAAAATGCAAAGATTTGCTGTAGACCGACAAAAATACACTGAAAATACGTACAGTATAACCGATATTACCCCAAGTCGAAAGTCTTCGACCAGCGTGTGTTACCAGCGATGACTTATGGCGCTGAAACGTGGTCTCTGACTGTGTGCCTTCTTGGTAAGCTCAAAGTGGCACAACGCGGTATGGAGAGGGCTATGCTCGGAGTTTCCCTATGAGATCCAATCAGAAATGAGGAGATCCGTACACGAACTAAAGTTACCGACATAGCCCAACGGATTAGCAAGTTGAAGTGGCAGTGGGCACGCAGAACTGATGGCCGATGGGGCTGCACAGTTCTGCAGTGGAGACCACAGACCGGCAAGCGCAACGTAGGACGTCCACCCACAAGGTGGACAGACGACCTAGTAAAGAAGCAGGAACGCGCTGGATGCGAGCCGCTTCCAACCGGGCTTTATGGAAAGCAATGGGGGCCTATGTCCAGCAGTGGACGTCCTACAGTTGAAATGATGATGATGAACCGACAAATTTTTGAGATGCATATGAAAAACATTCCGATCCAGAGTTCCTTTAAAAAACTAGCTCCAACCTCAAGGAATGAAAATACAAACCTATTATATTTATATATGTGTGAAACAAAGTTTTTAAGCGATTTTTAACCTTTTTTTTTAATTTCGACATCTGGCAACCCCGGTACCAGTTTTCCGTCTTTAATACCAGCTTTTTAGCCAGCCGGTACAAGGTTTTCAGAGTGGCCATCTAACATCCCTGCACATAACTAACCAGTGTTATGGAGTTTTGGCGGGAACGCGGAAAGCGACGTGTCGCCCTGTTGATTTTTTTTTTCAAAACTTGTGTTTTTTCATAAATCAAAAGCAGTCCAATTAGCATTTATTAAGCAAAATGTCTTATCTAAAAATTACAGGGTTATAATTAAGTAAATAAGAATTGACCTAAAATAAAATAACTTAGTTTTTCATAAATGAATAAATTAGAGGAAACTTTTTTTTTCTTTGGTTTTGGCGTCGCGTTTTAGCATTTGCCAGTGTCAAATAATTATATATTTTCAAGTTTCAAAAGTTAAATAAGTGCCATCGTAGCTAGTTTTAGTCAAAGTCGTCTTTGTCAAGTCCAGTTCGTGTCAGTTAATTCCAGTCATGCTTTAGTAAAGTAGTGGCAACTTTACTACAAAGCTTCGATGGAGTTTTGGAAGCAACACGAAAACTCATGTTTCACCACATTATATCATTTTCCCACACTCGCGCTTGTAATTCGGCACTTTATGAATAAAACACCACCATTTTTATGCATAAACACTCGACAAAACACTAGTTTAGCGATGATAGCCCAGTGGTTAGCGCGGTCGGTTCGCATGCCGAAGGGCGTGGGTTCAAACCCCAACAATGAGCTTGAGCTGCCGGTGAAGGAAAACATCGTGAGGAAACCATAGCATGGTGGTAGCGTACTCTCTAGTACTCGGCTGGCTAGCTACCACACGAGAGTTGGAAATCTGCCGCCAAGCATCTAACGGTGTGTTCCGGCAGCCTCACTTGAGAGCCAGTTCCATTCCAGACTAGGTGTGCTTTACCATCTTCGACCACACCTTCACTTAACATCAGGTGAGCTGTGGTCAAACACCTAGTCTGTCAACTATAAAAAAAAAAAAAAAAGTTTTAGAAAAAAATACAACGGAGCGACACGACTCTTCCCGCGTTCCCGCCAAAAACTCTAGAGGAAACTTACAATCATGGCATCCCTTGTGGCAGCGCCGTAGTCGCAGTGGCTGCAGTTATAAATCTTAGGAAGGCCATGCATCGCTCGTTGATGAATTAACATCGCGAATTTGGTGCGAAACATTTTGCCGCAATCCTGTACAAAACATTTATTTCAAGTTAATAAATAAATAAAAATAAATATCGTAGGACTATACACACAGCGCCATCTGACCCCAAACTAAGCAGAGCTTGTGTGATGGAAGTCAGATAACTGATAGAATACATCAATACTTTTTTTTTGTAAATGCATACTTATAATACATACAGAACAAACATTTGTTGATACATAAAATGTTTGTCCTGAGTGGGAATCGAACCCACGCCCTTCTCTTAAGGTGGTTCGATTTCCATACAATTTTTTTTTCTCCATTTATGGACAAATGGAGCATAATTTTACGGTGAAATCCCAGATACTGGCATTTATTTTGGTCTTTATTTGCGGTAAATCACAATTACTTGAATAAAACAGTAAATTATTAGCATAATCTACTGTTTTATTCAAAAATCATATTAAAAAAATAAATACATTCATAAATTTAACTTTATGCTAATAATCTACTGCTACCTACCTTAAAATAAAAACAATGTCAATACAAAAAATATGTCAACACCAAAATATGTCAATATAATAATATGACAATATAAAAAATAAGACTTTTTCGTCACCTTCACTTAACATCTATATGGTCAAACACCTAGCTTGTCAACCATAAAAAAAGACATTCAGTGGTTTGTTATCAGCTCACCTCACAAACGACGCAGGTGGTATGGGTTCTCATGTGGGCGACGTACGTGGTCTTGGTCTGATACTCCTTAGAGCAGGCGGCACACTTGTACGGCGGGCCGCTGACAGGGGGCGGCCGCTTGTATACCCGAACCACGCGGCGCACGCGACAAACCTTGGGGTGTTTCACCTAACGCAGATGTACAGACCATTCAAGTAAGCAGATTTTAGGTAATCACTAGCTGCGCCCCACGGTGTTACCCGCTACAAGTTTTCCGGATAAAAAGTAGCCTATGTGTTAATCCAGGGTCTAAGCTACCTCCATACCAAATTTCATCTAAATCCGTTAAGTAGTTTTCACGTGAAAGAGTTACAAACATCCATCCAAACTTTTGCATTTATAATATTAGCGGGATTAACCCTTGCCTCCCCCTTGTTAGCAGAAGTAAGCAAAGTTCTTACTCTTACGTAAACATTGGTTTAACTAGCGGCATTATCACTTGAAGCGATCTCGTCTAGGCAACTCCATATCGAGAAATAAGCAATGATCATAATTTACATGACATTGCTGACGTTGTCGCCATTCAGATTCTCCCATGTCATCAAAAATAAGCAAAGCAACAGATAAAGACAATGGTGCTTACGTGATATTTGAACGAGTGCTTACGTGATATTTGAACGGCCCTTTACAAATATCATAATTACTAGTAAGTAATTATAATATTTTTGTTTTTATTGAAATTTAATTATGTTGACATAATTATTTTATATGTGACATATTATTTCATTGACATTTACATTGTATTGACATAAATAAATGTAATGATTTTGATATTTTTAAATATGAATTGAAAAATGACCTGTAACTGTGGTGTTATTAATAAAAGATTTGTATTTTATATGTGACATATTATTTCATTGACATTTACATTGTATTGACATATGTTATGATTATGACATTTTTAAATATGATGCGGTCTAAGATGGAGCACGCATGCCTAGAAGACACCGATTCTACGATAACCAGATTATATCCAACACCTACTCAGGCAGCGCATTCCACTGTCTATTCCACTGTCTAGCAGTTCACACAATGAACGCGGAGTAATACGCGGTCGTTTTGTTCGAATTTTCGAAACATGGACCGTGAAACGATATCGCTTATTTGAGCTGTTCAGTAGAAAAATGGGGAAATTAGACCCACTGACGGTTATGTATGATAAATGGTATCATAACGACCCTATTTTCAGGGGTTCTGTACCCAAAGGGTAAAACGGGACCCTATTACTAAGACTCCGCTGTCCGTCTGTCAGCAGGCTGTATCTCATGAACCGTGATAGTTAGACAGTTGAAATTTCCACAGATGATGTATTTCTGTTGCAGCTATAACAACAAATACTAAAAAAACAGAACACAATAAATGTTTAAGGCGGGCTCCCATACAACAAACGTGATTTTTTTGCCTTTTTTATAGATAATGGTACGGAACCCTTCGTGCGCGAGTCCGACTCGCACTTGACCGCTTTTTTCTGATTTAATTAAAAAAGTACAGTTTGCGATATTTTTCCTTTATGTGTACTCGTATATTCTGCTCCAAGAGCTGAAGGGCGTGGGTTCGATTCCCGCACAGGACAAACATTTTGTAATATAAACAAAATCTTTCTTGTGTGTCTGCGTGTTCTGTATGTATTTACAAAAACAAACTATTTATGTATTCTATCAGTTATCTGACTTCCATAGCACAAGCTTTGCTTAGTTTGGGGCCAGATGGCGCTGTGTTAAATGTAAAAAAAAAAATATCAACTCGATGTATAGCCCACATTTTTTTTTTTTTTTTAAATGTAAAAAGTAATGAGACGAACGAGACGCTCTCCTGATGGTAAGAGATAACGCCTGTCCATGACCATTGCAGCGATACACAGAACTTTGAGTAACAAAACAAAGTCCAAGTATCGCTGCTTTGGCGCTCATTACTTTGAGACTTTCGATGGTTAGTCTCAACAGCCCACTAATTTCGCTGCAGTACCCTTCACAGTAATGTTTACACACTACTGCTTGGCGGCAGAATATCTGGTACCGCGGTGGTACCTACCTAGATGACCTCCTGCTAAGGAGATCTACCACCAAGTACCATTTATGTATTCTATCAGTTATCTGACTTCCATAGCACAAGCTTTGCTTAGTTTGGGGCCAGATGGCGCTGTGTTAAATGTAAAAAAAAAATATCAACTCGACGCCCACTACTTACTTTAATTTGCGTTTTTTTTATTTTTTTGTTTTGTTCTTTTCCCGCTTTGTATTTCTTTTTGTCGACTATCCTGACAGCGTTTTTCATTTGAAATGTTTTTATTACGATCGCGTTTTGGAGTTTCATTTTTTCCTTGAATTTTTTCTTCCTTTCGGCAAGTGTTTCTTGGTTCGGGGACACCTGAAATCCATCAAAATTTGCATTTTGATAATCAAATTTGATTTTTTTGATCATTAATTTAAATGGTAAAAGAAAACTTTATTAAATGAAAGAAAGTAATGAGCGCCAAAGCAGCGATGCCCCGGACTTTGTTTTGTTACTCAAAGTTCTGTGTATCGCTGCAATGATCATGGACATGCGTTATCTCTTACCATCAGGAGAGAGTCTCGTTCGTTTATTTTTCACATAAAAAAAAAGAAATTGCTTTTTTTTCAAAGTTATGGTTTAGGATACTAGATAGATTAAAAAACATTTTAAAAAACTCAAGAATGTGTCAAGTCTGCCAACCCATACTTGGACAGTATGGTGGACTATGGCGTTACCGTCCTCACAACGAGAACAGTCAACCATAAAAAAAAAATCAACACAAGTAACATCGCTCAAAATAATATCATTTCATACGAGCAATC
The DNA here is from genome assembly GCA_905404145.2 of Biston betularia. NCBI lineage: Eukaryota > Metazoa > Arthropoda > Insecta > Lepidoptera > Geometridae > Biston > Biston betularia. The sequence continues at coordinate 513,732 of FR989890.1, read as the reverse complement.
ATCTCAAGTAAGAAAAGTGTAGATGGACGCGTTCTTCGATTATTCTCTACTTAGCAATTTAAGCAATTTAAGCTAGGCTAGATTGTAATAACAATGAGGTATCTAACAAAAAACAGATACATCATTAGAAGGAAAAAAAGTCATCTCAAAATCTGATCATTGATGCAGCCAGCCTCCCTTTCAAAAGTTATGGGGGGCTAACTAGCACCCCCTGGCGGGCGTAGTCCACATACCATAGTAGTGCCTGGGTAAAACTCAAAATCAGCTGTTCCATGGAAATAGAAACACATTCTTACCTGGGCAGGTTTTGAGATGACATCTCTAATAGGTATACTTCCATTACAATCAGATGGGTTTATCACATCTCTATTAGCGATGCTGTCATCCAGACTAGTGGGCAGGTCAGCCAAGTTTTCACTATTTGTTTGATAAAGTTCTTCATCGCTGATATTGTTTTGGATATTATGTTCGTATATATCTGGTTTTATGTCGGGTAAAATGTCGTTTTCTCCATCTTGCTCTTGTCCTTCCAAATCTGATTCATCGTACTCCACTTTAATTATTTTCATGTGGTTTTGGGCCGAAGATTCTTTTGGATGCATAGGTAGGTCATCGGATTCCGTTTTGATGTTATTTTTAATGGTTTCAAGCAAAGTTTTCTCTGCTCTCCCACATTTTATTCTGAAGTCTAGTGTTGTGTCTATGATTCTTAAACATCTTTTGCATATTTTTTGGGGTAATGCATCGTCCTTTTTTATCTGAAAATTATACAAATACAAATGTATATAATACAGTCGAAACCAAATATAATGACATTGTTTATAATGACAGATTGGTTATAACAACCGAATGGCAACGTCCCGGCCGAGTCCCTATACAAACTCATAAGAAACATACCACCTATCAGATACTGCGACATATCGCTTAAAACGACGAAACTTTATCGATAATCATCGGCAATAACAACCAACCGTTTACTTGTTCCAGCAAAACAAAACGATGCAAACAATTCTCATCCTTATACTAATCTATGAATGAATATTTTGACTCAGGTACTATTATTGGCTACACACTTTCTTCCACCCTCTCCGACTCTTCCATCCTCTTTTTCATTTGACCTTGCATGTTTCACAACTTATTTAGTGCGATAGTCGACAGAGTGATGTAGGTTTTTTTTTTTTTTTTATGGTTGACAGGCTAGTTGTTTGACCACAGCTCACCTGATGTTAAGTGAAGGTGTGGTCGAAGATGGTAAAGCACACCTAGCCTGGAATGGAACTGGCTCTCTAGTGAGGCTGCCGGAACACACCGTTAGATGCTTGGCAGCAGATTTTCAACTTGAGGGTGGTAGCTAGCCAGCCGAGTACTAGAAAGTACCCTACCACCATGCTATGGTTTCCTCACGATGTTTTCCTTCACCGGCAGCTTAAGCTCATTGTTGGGGTTTGAACCCACGCCCTTCGGCATGCGAACCTACCGCACTAACCACTGAGCTATCATCGCTACAAAGGTTTTATTTATTTTTTCGACATTTTTTGAAAACATGTTCATATGCGTAACCTATACCCATACTACATACATACATATAACTACTTGTGTATATTGCTTATAACAACTATCGGATATAACATCCGAAGTATACAGTCCCTTCCATGTTGTTATATCCGGTTTCGACTGTATATTTACTTATTTTTTTGGTTTAAGACCAGCGCTGTCATAAACAATATAGGTATTTGATTATTTATCAATCAATAAGTCGAATCTACCATAACAATATGTAGTCCAATTAAAACACTTAATTTTATAACACTGTCTAAAATACATATTATGACAATACAAGTAAAAAAAAACTAATTATTTAAAACTCGGTCCACCAGTCAAGCCCGCTGCAAACGTACCCATAAAACTAGCGGCATTTCCTCCCTGGATCGCTAGAGAGATACGCTGAACTATGTAGTCTACCGACCTATTATTAAATTACTTATTAATTTATTTTATTTTAACCCAAGTAAACAAAATATTTGAAAACAAACCTCTAGGTTGGTCACCACTTTCAATTTGTGCGACATTTGCTCTACATCCGAGTTACAGAATATGAGTCGCAAATTTGTTGTGCCGAGACAAGTTCTGCATACCTCAGCATGAGACGACACCTGGTCAGGTTTTCCAGGACTGCTGCTTTGCATTTCCGCAGCGATACGGCGTTTTATGGTAATATTGTTCATTTGGTGTATTAGAAATACGGGCAGCATTTTTATACATAACATAAACTGTGGAAAGTAATTGTTTAAGTGTCGTACGAATTGTGTTTGGTTTTATCACATAATCAAGAATAAAATCAAATTTTAATATAACACCGCCTCTACTAATTTACAACATCCAGTGATCTCAGTGATGCCAACAACGCCGGGCCTGATGTCGCCATTTTACTCAGCACGAGTAGCCTAATGTAGCCGAATTTAAATTTCAGCTTCTGTAGCCTAAACGTTTACAATAGAAAACGTTACACTCGAATTTATAATTTCATAAGTATTTTAGTATGAGTCTAGAAACGTGTTGTCCCATGCATAACTCGAACCCACGACCCCAGCATGTCCAAGATTGTTAAAAGCTTATGTTCATTTGTGGTTTGGCAAATTTAAAAAGCTTGCCTCTGAAGTAGCCTAATAGGCGCCCAGTCACCTTTCAGATTTTTTCATCGCCGATTCTCGTCCGGTATAGCCTAAACGGCGACAAATAGCCTACGTTGGCCACACTGCTAACATCACAACAATGAACAATGACGTCAATGACATTGACAATAACATTATTTTTTTTTGGATTTGTTGGCTTGGCTGCAAAGGCCTTTGAACCGTGTCATTATTTGCGAAGAACGCATTCATGTCTTACATCTATAGTTACAGTCAAAGTTTAATATTGGTCAAGTCCAGTCCATGTCAGTCAAGTCGTCATGCTTTAGTAACGTAGTGGCGACTTTACTTTAAGCTTCGATGGAGTTTTGGAAGCAACACGAAAAGTCATGTTTCACCACATTATTTCATTTTCCCACACTCGTGCTTGTAATTCGGCACTTTATGAATAAAACACCATCATTTTTATGCATAAACACTCGACAAAACACTAGTTTTGGAAAAAAATACAACGGAGCAACACGAACTTTCCCGTGTTCCCGCCAAAACTACATAAATCAATTCACAGGCCACAGATTAATAATACCTGCGGATAGAGAATACATTTTTGGCGTCACACTTCGTAATTTTTGTCTATATTTCCAAGTAATTCATACTAAATCATAAGAAATTACAATTGAAGTAAGGCATGATCGAGTTTGGTCATGTGTTATAGTTGATATTAATCTACAGAATCTGATGGAGCTTTGTGACGTTCCACTACATTAATCGCCTTCCCACACTCGCGCATAATATTATAAAATGTTGTACTACAGTTCGTGTTACGTTTATTTTTGTATACGTATGTGGTTTCAAGGAATGCGTTTTGTCAGCAGTTTCGATGCGCTGGAGTTGCGGCAGCGCCCGCCGCTTCCTCGCCTTTTCAGTCAACTTCGCACCACCGTGTTGATCGTATACACTTGCAATACGGATTATAAAAGCCAGTGATTTCTAACTAAATAGGTAGTTTTTGTATTTGACTATTCTCAGAACTATCTTGCCCGGTGGTTTGAGCCAGCCTCCGGCAACAATCAACACACGTTATGAATTGTGTTACTAACAATAGTGAAAGAACTGAAACTAATCGACTTTTATGGAAACTGACGTCATCCTCGCAATGAATGTCCAACCTCTAACGCAACTTGGACACATGCTGAAAAAGAGGCTACTTTTCGAAAGTCTGCATTAGCAGAAGGCTTCAGGTAACAGCAAGTGAAACACCAGAAAACACAGCACTTATGCAATGTATTCCTCAGCACATCTTTCCTGCATATTGCCAGCAGCAGCAGCTCGCCAAAGCAACAATGCCAGTTACTACAAATGGCAAATCTACACCGAGAGCACGTGTCAATGCATGAAGTACCGCAAGTTTTATCGATCGATGTTTGGTTAATAATTGTAATCTGAATGTTTCTTTTGTAAATATTGTTATATAATGTTTCTTTAATAAACGATTTTTTTTTTGGAAAATAATTATGGGTCTTCGCTCCTTCATTGCCCCAGGGCCTCCAGACCTCCAAATCCGGCCCTGATCTGTAGTTAGTTTAAAATTTTCTTAAAGCGAGGAATCTTCTGTAACAAAATTTTAAACTATGATCTATAACAAACGTACATAACTTTCAACGCAATCTATTTGTATGGCGGTCTGTCATTAAGGTGGTTCGATTTCCATACAAATGAATTTTCGCCATTTATAGACAAATGGAGCACAATTTTACAGTGAAAACACAGGTACTGGGATTTATTTTGGTCTTTGTTTGAGGTAAATCACAATTGCTTGAATAAAACTGTAGATTATACGCATAATCTACTGTTAGTATTCAAAAATCATTCATAAATTTGATTTTATGGTAATAATCTAGTTTATGGTTTAAGACATTTATTTCTCATAAAAATTACAAATTCACTTAACTGAGAAATACAAGGTATTCTTAGGTAGTTATGGACAAGTATTACAAGCTGTTTTATACAATCAATTGTGATTTACCGCAAATAAAGACCAAAATAAATGCCAGTAGCTGTGATTTCACTGTAAAATTATGCTCAGTTTGTCTATAAATTATTTGTATGGAAATCGAACCACCTTAAGGTATTTTTGCAAAGGCCATCGACGAGTTAAAGTTGATATTGTTTACGTTAGTATTTTTAATCTATGCTGCTGGGGGTGGTGTTGGAATAAAACACAGAAAAAAATTATTAAATTACTTTTATGACACATACATTTCTATTTGTGCAGCCTGTGACCTTCATGACAATTTTAGAGTTTTGGCAATAACGCAAAAAAAAAACAATCACGCCGCGAAATTGTAATTTGAGTTTTTAGCACTATACACATAGCGCCATCTGGCCCCAAACTAAGCAGAGCTTGTGTGATGGCAGTCAGATAACTGATAGAATACATCAATACTTTTTTTTTCGTAAAAACATACTAATACATAAAGAACACCCCGACACAGAAGAAACATTTGTTTATTCACAAAATGTTTGCCCTGAGTGGGAATCGAACCTACGCCCTACAGCTCTTAAGGTAAATATACTACCAATGAGCCAATGGGGCTGTCAAAAATATATATTGGACATTAAACACTATTCAGCCCAAAATTAAAGCAAAGCACGTGCTATGGGAACTGTAAATGGGCTGTTGAGACTAACCATCTAGTCTCAAAGTAGTGAGTGCCAAAGCAGTGATGCCCTGGACTTTGTTTTGTTTCTCAAAGTTCTGTGTATCGCTGCAATGGTCATGGACAGGCGTTATATCTTACCACCAGGAGAGCGTCTCGTTCAATTAATTAATTTTACATTTAAAAAAAAAGGTTCTTTTTTCTACCAACTTTTTTTTTGTGCCTGGGCACAGAACAAATACCAATATTTATCGCAAATCAATTTGTCCTAAATAGGATCAAACCTCAAGAGCTACCAAATTAAGTAATAGGGCAGGTTAGTAACAATAATCGTTTTAATTATAAAATGCCGATTTATACATAATATAACGTGCAGAATATTTTTTCGTGTTATTCCCAAAACTCCATAAAAGCTTCTAGTAAAGACATCACAATTTTACTAGGAGCTGGACTTGAAAATGACTTTATGAATATGACTTAATATTATACACGATTTCATCTGGAGACATGAAATATATAAACTACTTGATACTGGCAAAATGCACAAAGTGCAATGCCTGAATTAAAATTTGTAAAATAAATGTTACAATATTGATCTTTGGTTTAGGTCCTTATAAATTAATTGACTGAGCCTTTGGGGCAATAGGAAAGAGGTCAGTGTTGCCAATGCTACGGCTTTCAGGCCACAAAATCACAAAATCCACGGCCTACGGTAATAAATTCTATGGCTTTTCGCAAATTCTACAAAACGTAAAACGGAACCCTAAAAATGGAAACACTTTTCAACATTAGTTTGAATTCGATCATAAAAATCTATTCATAATTGGCGGAATTATCACGTAACACACATAAAAAAGAAAAAAAAAACATGCAGCCGAATTGAGAGTCGGTTAAAAAAAGGGCTGATTTAAAATTGCTGGAAAGATTATCTGGAGCAGCGTTGAGAATCACGTCAAGGTTAAGCCCCTTCAACGGGCACTACACGGGCTCCGATCCCTTCAACGCGATACTACTGCTAACACTATATAAACTATATATATTTAGTAAAAAATTACTAAGTTCACTAAGCGAATTAAACGAAGCCACAAATGGTAATTTTAATCTAAAACATAATAATAAAATTATAAAATTCATGCAATACGAAAAATTAACACATGACTACTGTTCGACTTATTGAAAATAACAGTCCTAGTCAAAGTTTACTTAGTTAAATTCTAGACATAGTCCGAGAGACAACGCTCATCAAAAAATAATTTCCAAGTAAAAAGTTCCAAGTTTCCAAGTTTAAATGGTTTTTTCATTTGGCTTTTTTTAAGAATGCTGTAAACTTACGTTTGACTTAATTAAAATAAGTCTTAGTCAACAATAATTAAATTTAGTAACATTTTTGACATAGTCTTTCAGTCTATGTTATGAATTTAAAAATATACATTTTTTTTTCGATTTGGAAAATAATTTTAGTACACAATTTATAACACATAATATGGCCAATAATGGCCATGCATACAAATATCAGTTTTACATGATGATTTATTGCTAAAATTGACATACCTACCTAATCAATATCATTTTGAAGGTGGTCCTAGCATGATATTTGGCGATAAAGCTTTCAATAACAAAATCTATGAAAAATGGCTGTCACTTCGCGATAGTGGCGGGAGTGGTCGATTTTTAGTACATTTTGGTATCGAAACAAGCCGAAAAGTTTAAAAAATCTATAACCCGACTGCGAATAGAATAGGTACAATTAAAGGAAAAAACTTTTTAAACCAATTTATTATTCCTAATTAAATTTAAACATTAACTTCAATGTATTTTTATTGTAATCCCCTTTTAATTTTCTTTATGAAATACCCTACTGAATAGATTTGTTTTTTTTTTAATTTACTAACAACGTATTATTATTTGGCGCCAAAAATCCGCCATTTCGCTTTTTTTCAAACTCCTATCTAAGAACACTTGGGTTGGGTTATTGATACGAATCTAACGATACCTTAATTGTCGTAAACCATTCGGTCGTTTGGTCTTCGAACGAAGTAATAAAGAAATTAACAGACACACGCGAAAAACCTAACCCTTCCTTGGCGGGAAAATCTATAAAATAGCTGTCACTTCATATTCTGACTATAGTGACGGCTAAGTTTATCCCGCCAGGGTTGCTGTTCATTTTTCATACATTTTTGTGTCGAAAATATAAAAAAATGGCTGTCATTCTATGACAGTTGAAATTTTCGTCAACCCCAAGGCATGCCAAGGGTTCTGATCCATTTTCATAAACCTTGGTATCGAAAATTTGATGAAAGTAGAAGTGAAAGTTGTTTTTTTTTCGGTAACAGTCATGATTGCGTTTTAAGACAAGAGATAACGCCTGTCCATGACCATTGCAACGATACACAGAACTATGAGTAGCAAAAAAAGTTCAGGGCATCGCTGCTTTGGCGCTCATTACTTTGAGACTTACGATGGTCAGTATCAATTACAAATAAATTAAAATAATTTTACCCTAAATGAGTATTTTTCACATTTTAAGATGGTCATTTTTACAATGGCACATCTTAAGAAAAATTAAAGGCAACATCGCACATGAAAACAAATTAAATTTACACGTTGGCAAACTATTTATTTTTATGGTTGACAGGTTAGGTGTTTGACCACAGCTCATCCGACGTTAAGTGACGGTGTGGTCAAAGGTAAAGAACACAGCCTGGAATGGAACTGGCTCTCAAGTCAGACAAGTTCAGAATAGGAACATTTTCACCAAGTTAAGATTTGTGATATTAGTCGCGCACAAACTAGGAAATTAAAAGTTTTTAGGTAAATATTGAGTTTATTTCCGCTTAACAGTCGTTACGGTTACAACAGTGATGAGGATTTAAATCAACCGAAACGGCTGTTAAGCGGAAATATACTAATTATTTACATTAAAAAACACTCAAAATGAACTCTCGCAAAATAACGCCTGAATTAATCAATTAACTTTGTTTTATATGGAATAGGTATGCGTTTGATCACACCCTGCCTGATGTTAAGCAACGATGCGGTCTAGGATGGTACACGTTTACCTAGAAAGAACCTGTTTACTCTTGTGTAGTGACTACGAGCGGCATCGTTAAGCATGGCAGAGTGCAGAGCGACGACAACCATCCCGTGCGTGCGGCACGCGTAGACTGGCGCGCGCAAGGTCTCGCTCGTATATTTATAGTGTGCGAGCGAGACAAAACAAGAAGCCGTCTCACTCGCGCATCATCACCGTTCGATGTAACTTTAGAAACTGGGCACACTAATAATGGATGGAGATAGTAAAAATTGTTTATCAGAAATACAAAATCTAATGATCGACACAGAGTACAACAGCGATTCGAGTTTCTTTTACCTTCCAACAAGTGCCCCACACTTGATTTGAAGACACCCATTTTCGGGAAACACACAATCAAACGCAAGCCATATACATATATATAAGTATACGTTTGCGACAAATAAAAGTATAAATTTGCGACAGCCTTGAGCTCTTGGGCGTTTCTCTGACTCCGACCCTCAATTTTGGCTCTTTTATTGAGGCAAAAGCCCAATTGGCTGCCAAAAAGCTGGGTATCCTTTCGAAGGTGCGACGGTACTTCACGCCGGAACAGTTGCTTACCTTATACCAAGCACAAGTTCGGTCGTGCACGGAGTATTGTTCGCACCTTTGGGACGGATCAGCCAAATACCAGCTTGAGGCGTTGGAGTCCATTGAGAAACGTGCTAAGAGGCTCATAAGCAACGATTCGCTCGTTCAGAAAAGGCTCCAAAGCCTTGAACATCGACGGAAAGTTGCTTGTCTGTCGGTTTTCTACCGGATACATTTTGGAGAGTGCGCTTCAGATCTGCATGACCTAATTCCACCTTGCCCATTCTACTATCGGACAGCCAGGAGCTTTAAAAAGCGTCACCGCTTCATGGTTGATGTTCCAAAAGCTCGAACTAAGCGGTTTGATTCCACCTTTTTCATGCGTACCGCTAGACATTGGAATCAGCTGCCCGAGTGGGTGTTCCCCAATGAATACAGTCTGGGTATCTTCAAGTCGCGAGTGAATCGGTTTCTTCTAGGCGAGCGTGCTCCACCGTAGACCGCATCTTCGCTTAACATCAGGCGGGATGGCGGTCAAACGCAAGCCTATCAAATATATAAAAAAAAAAAAAACGTTTCAAGTTAAAATGGGTTAAAGTGCTGCGACGTGCACCACTACGACGTATAATAACTCAATCAATTAAACAATTATTTGGTTTAAATTCGCATCAGTTTTGCAATTAGCCTGTTTACGCCGCTACTGTTCATATCGGAAAACAGATTCTTGACGAACAATACCTGAAAGGAAAGTTAATGTAACTTTAAGTTCTACACATTTAAAAAGGTTATTTTTGGGGGGGGTTCAGACCCCCCAAGATTTGGCTTGACTTCTCCCTCCCTCTCTATTTTCACGTGAGATTTTATTCCCAAAATTGTAGTGTAAATACGTTACTCTGTTGGCATTGGGTTTCTTAAATAAATATCGTAGGACTATACACACAGCGCAATCTGACCCCAAACTAAGCAGAGCTTGTGTGATGGAAGTCAGATAACTGATAAAATAGTTATACAATTTTTTTTTGTAAATGCATACAGAACACCCAAACAAACACAGAACAAACATTTGTTGATAAGTAAAATATTTGCGCTGAGCGGCAATCGAACCCACGCCCTTCAGCTCTTATGGCAGATATGCTATCAATGAACCAACAGGGCTGTCAATCTATTGTTTGCCTCTATTTTGTAACTGTCTGTCTGTTTGTTTTTGTTTTTTTCTTTATTGAAAGAAAGACCATTTTTTTATGCCACAAGCAATCAAGGGTTTTCTGATGGAAAGCAGACACCGTCATCGGATATCTGCAATACCAGGGTCACTAAAATACGTTGCCAACTTTTTAGAATCCCCCCCGTTATCATCCACGCTAAATTGGGCACGATTCGGCGCGATCAATTTACATATTTCATACATCAACGCTGGTATTATCTATGAAATACTACACCAACACATCAACAGACTAATAAAAATCAATTACAACGCAAAAAAATTATCAAACTGCTTCTTAGGAATATATCATACATGGTAAATTCTGGAACGTTCATTGCGATGGAGAAAAATCACTCTTTGTAAATAACATCGTGTGCTAATTTTGGACTTGAATGCTTGTTTATAAAGTATTTTATTTGAGTGGCATAGCTTAGTATACACAAATATAACTTGCCCCAATTTTTTTTTGTAAAAATACTGGTCTCCACACTAGGATTCTCTGTTTTGCGGAGACAAGTTTCACATAAAGATGGAATGCAGGTAAATACCTCTTTAGACCGTTTAGTATTTTATTTTTTTAATAGTTGTTTGACCACAGCTCACCTGATGTTAAGTGAAGGTGTGGTCGATGATGGTAAAGCACACCTAGCCTGGAATGGAACTGGCTCTCAAGTGAGGCTGCCGGAACACACCGTTAGATGCTTGGCGGCAGATTTTCAACTTGAGGGTGGTAGCTAGCCAGCCGAGTACTAGAGAGTTCGCTACCACCATGCTATGGTTTCCTCACGATGTTTTCCTTCGCCGGCAGCTTAAGCTCAATGTTGGGGTTTGAACCCACACCCTTCGGCATGCGAACCTACCGCGCTAACCACTGAGCTATCATCGCTATTTATTTCGTATTTCATACCTGTGTAGCACCTACGACAATCATCAGGACAATCTGCAGCGTGGACCACATCAGTACACTGCAACAAAAGAAACCCAATCTTAGTCCTATATAAATAAATAAATAAATAAATATAAATATCGCAGGACATTACACACAGCGCCATCTGTGTATGTATGTATTATAAGTATGTATTTACAAAAAAAAAAGTATTTATGTATTCTATCAGTTATCCTTTTTTTTTAAGCTATTGCATAGCTTCTATCGCGGGCCTTGACCGTGGAGACCGAATCCAGAAATTCCGTAACGAAAATAACCTAACACCCCCCACTCCCACCGGCACAGCGGTGATACTTTTTAGTTTTGACATCTATCGATGAATAGCAGAACTTTTAATGACTTTTTTGAAATATCACGCTTGTCTCTTTAGTTCAGCAACTCGCCTCTAGGTGGCATTGGTTGTAATGCTATGCAATAGCTTTACCGCGGCAGTCCCCGAGTGCCACACGTCTTTTTTTATATGTAAGAAGTAATGAGACGAACGAGACGCTCTCCTGTTGGTAAGTGATAACGCCTGTCCATGACCATTGCAGCGATACACAGAACTTTGAGTAGCAAAACAAAGTCCAGGGCATCGCTGCTTTGGCGCTCATTACTTTGATACTTTCGATGGTTAGGTTTGGTTAAAAAAAAAAAAAAAAAAGATTACTGCTTGGCGGCAGAATAACTGGTACTGCGGTGGTACCTACCTAGACGACCTCCTGCTAAGGAGATCTACCACCAAGTCTGTTTGTTCTATCTGGCTTCCATCACACAAGCACTGCTTAGTTTGGGGTCAGATGGCGCTGTGTGTAATGTCCTACGATATTTATTTTATTTATCCTCCTTATTTTGTAACTGTTTGTCTCTGTTTGTTCGTTTTTGTGTTTTGTGTTTTCGTGTTATTGTTTAAGATATTTATTTTCTCAAAAAGAATTTTACGTTCACTTGTATTATGAGCAAAATACATGTTTTTTCTTAAGGTGGTTTCATTTCCATACAAATAATTTTTTGCTATTTATGGACAAATGGAGCATAATTTTACAGTGAAATCACAGCTACTGGCGTTTATTTTGGTCTTTATTTGCGGTAAAATAAAACAGCAGATTAGTAGCATAAAATCAAATTTATGAATTCAGGATTTTTGAATAAAACAGTAGATTATGCAGCAATTGTGATTTAGCGCAAATAAAGACCAAAATAAATGCCAGTAGCTGTGATTTCACTGTAAAATTATGCTCCATTTGTCCATAAATGGCAAAAATTGTTTGTATGGAAATCGAACCATCTTAACGGCCGTGAAAGAAATACCTGAAACATATTCCCTCGGCTAGGTTTCGATCCCGCGCCTCGTGTGCCGAGTGCAGCTCTTGAAGCCGCCGTGCCGTGGACATGTTTTCCTGGACCCTGGCCAACGAGGTCGATATATCGCGCACTTTCATTATGTACGACTCAGCCGAGTTGCCTGAAAGAACGAAAATGAAATATTACCACCATTTTGTTATAACTAAAAAAAAATATGGCGTTATCTGCATACGTTAAGGTGGTTCGATTACCATACAAATAATTTTTTGCCATTTATGGTCAAATGGAGCATAATTTTACAGTGAAATCACAGCTACTGGCATTTATTTTGGTCTTTATTTGCGGTAAATCGCAATTGCTTGAATAAAACAGTAGATTATTAGCATAAAATCAAATTAATTAATGATTTATGAATTAATGATTTTTGAATAAAACAGTAGATTATGCTTGTAATCTACTGTTTTATTTAAGCAATTGTGATTTACCGCAAATAAAGACCAAAATAAATGCCAGTAGATTGATAGATATAACTCGTTATTGTGCACGTCATAAACAGAAAAGAGCACAAGAGAACAAAGAACCTTATTAACTAGTGCCACAAGTGGCGGCCTTATCGCTAACAGCGATCTCTTTCAGGCAACCAAGTAGCTCACTGTAAAATTATACTCCATTTGTCCATAAATGGCAAAAATTTATTTGTATGGAACCGAACCACCTTAATCGAGTTTTGTTTACCCGTGCGTAGCCGGGCCGGCCCGCTAGTTACAAATAAATATTAACCGACTACTTCGTAAACTTATCCGAAAGTTATGTAATTAATAACGCATCGCATGGACACCGCGCGGGCGCGCGAGCTGGACGTTGTGAGGACGCTCGCGCCGACCACGGGCGCGACAAGCGCGTACTTGCCGCGCGATCAAACTTAAACAACTCACACAACTCTTGTGTAACCACAGAATACTGACCCAGCTCCATTTCTTTGTCGTCATTGTAGCTCAAATCCTCGGCATCTTCCTTCTGGATGAGCAGGTCGAAAAACACCTGAAAATAATTCATAAAAATAATTCTAACATGTTATGAAAGGCAATCAAAATTCATTTTGCAAAGCATCACAAAGTAAAGACAAAGATATAATATTATTATTTTTTTTATGTAAAAGTAATGAGACGATCGAGGCGCTCTCCTGATGTTAAGAGATAACGCCTGTCCATAACCATTGCAGCGATACACAGAACTTTGAGTAACAATACAACGTTCAGGGCATCGCTGCTTTGGCGCTCATTACTTTGAGACTAGATGGTTTGTCTCAACAGCCCAGTAATTTCGCTAGCTGCAGTACCCTTCAAACCGGAACACAGTAATGTTTGCACACTACTGCTTGGCGGCAGAATATCTGGTACTGCGGTGGTACCTACCTAGACGACCTCCTGCTAAGGAAATCTACCACCAGTAATATATCTATATTATGTATTTGTAATAATATGAGTTGGAACATAATTATGTATTATACATAACTTTTTTTTTTTTTTTTATGGTTGACAGGCTAGTTGTTTTACCACAGCTCACCTGATGTTAAGTGAAGGTGTGGTCGAAGATGGTAAAGCACACCTAGCCTGGAATGGAACTGGCTCTCAAGTGAGGCTGCCGGAACACACTGTTAGATGCTTGGCGGCAGGTTTTCAACTTGAGGGTGGTAGCTAGCCAGCCGAGTACTAGAAAGTACCCTACCACCATGCTATGGTTTCCTCACGATGTTTTCCATCACCGGCAGCTCAAGCTCATTGTTGGGGTTGGAACTCACGCCCTTCGGCATGCGAACCTACCGCGCTAACCACTGAGCTATCATCGCTACAAAAACTAAATAGAGGAACTTCATGTTTGACCTGAAAATGTGCAAATTGAAGATGGCAACACAGTATTAGAAGTAATCATTTATGATTTTTCTCACGTTACATAAAATTTAAAAAATGTCAAGCTTGTAAGAAAAACAATAATAAATAAAATATAAAACAATATTATTGTTTTATATTTTATTTATATTGTATGGAAATCGAACCACCTTAATATACAAATAAGACAGTCTGCTTTTTATCTAATTATATAATACAAGATGGTAGTATATGCCTTTAAACCGCTGTATTAAAATTTTACTTGAAATCCACAACCCCATTGATGATCTGCAGCCAGACAAGTATCTTACAGGAAACTGCAGCCAGATGACCGACTATATTTTCAGAATTCTAGCACAAATCTTCAGGGTAAAGAATAAAGTGGCCGAGTGAATGTATTTAATAAATTCAGATCTAGATTAATTACTTTCACTGTAACATTAGTACATAATTATCACAAATTCAACTTACGGTTTTAGTACTAAAAGTGCTGAAGCTGTTATCAAAGCAGAACCTGTAGTCCCCTTGCAGGGTGGATGTGTGCCGATGGGAGTTCTCCGGCTTCTTGTAGTCGGCTACGATGACACGACCCACTGGGTCGGACATTTGGAAAGAGATGTCTAGATCTCCATGTGAGGAATCTATCACCTGTAACCACATGTAATGTTTTGACAAATATGTGTTCTATCGCTAATGAAATGGCATAACAGACAGAGATATCTAATGGAGTTAAAAGTCTTATCCTTCAGAGATCTAATCTATTTACTACTACTACTATGCCAGCGGCCCAGAGCCTCGCTCCGGTACTTCAAGGAGCTGGGTTGGCTCAGGTAGACGCTGGCAGGGGGAAATGCACAATACGCCCCAAGTGGGACGTCAGTGCAGAACTCATCGCCCCCACTTTGAATAACAATGTATTTACAGAAGAAAAAAAGAATTTAAGTATTCTATCAGTTATCTGACTTCCATAGTACAAGCTTTGCTTAGTTTGTGGTCAGATGCCGCTGTATCAATGTCCTGCAATATTTATTTAGGTATTTATTTTTTATTTGTTTTAGTTGACAAACTAGGTGTTTTACCACAGCTCACATGATGTTATTTAACAGGGTTGTTCAAATTCAAATTCTACTCAGAGATGGATACTTTCACTACGACTTCTTACTACACCAGCCTTGTTCCAGGACAGAATCTGAAACTTACATTACTGCAGACCACAAAATTTAAAGGTTAAAATAGTTACTAATATTAATCTCACCTGGTATTCAATATCGACAACTTCGTTTGGCATCACCCCTTGGTAGATACAGTCTATTTTGCCGGCCTGAACTGTTATTGTCATATCCTGTTCAAATGCAAATACTACACTCAACATCGTAACCAAAAAGAAGTAAAGCATTTTGACAAAAATTTCACACGAGTAATACAAAAAACTGGTTTAGACGCTCTATAAGAGGTTGCAGAAGCTATTAATAGTATACGAGTGTGTAAATTGTGTTTATAAATAGAGGAAACACGTAAAAATCAACAAACAAAAAATTCATCAGTTTCGTTTCGGCAAAGTTCCATTTTTTGACCAGAGCCAGACACTCCAGACACCTACGGCTACGGCTCTGATAACAGTGACATTGACATTCAATAAATTTTTGACAAAATCAAATTCGTTTTAAAATCTGTTAGTTCATTTTGTTACAAGTGGCAAAGATATGATTTAAGCATACATCGTTGCTTTATATTCGTTTGTATCAGACAAAAAAGGATGAAAGAAAATTGACATGCTAAACATTGTCCCGGAAATACGTAACAAATTGTTAAAATGCCTGTTGCTGCCAGCTGAGCGAAATAATCAACTCTATTTCTTTGTTTTGTACGCGTTATAAACCATGAACAACGTATAAAATCCGTACATAGTTGAATTATGTCGGGTGCAAGTGGTGCGGGCGCTCCGCCCCCAACAGGAGTAGTATGTAACAGTGCGTTAAGTTTCGTTGCGTCTGCGCAGCCTATGCAACCAGTCGATAATGAGGGACAACAGAATCTTGAAGAAACTGGTGGAGATATAACTCAAGCAGGTAAAATGATGATAGTATAAGACGTTGTCATCAATAGGTTGAACTATCCTTATGCTATCTTCCTGTGTCGTGTGGTTAACAAGGTTTCATAATTAAACTCTAATCGGAGACCGAGTCTGTTCTGGAGACTTCTCACTGGGTACAGGCCTCTCTCTTGTCATGCCATCTGCCTTTGGCCCTGTGCCAATCTGGTACAGGTTCGATCCGCGACGGTGACAACATCGTCGACCCATCTTCTCAGTCTATGTATTAAGTATGTATTTACAAAAAAATAAGTATTTAAGTATTCTGTCAGCTCTCTGGTTCCCATAGTACAAGCTTTGCTTAGTTTGGGGCTAGATGGCGGTGTGTGTAATGTCCTACAATATTTTTTTTATTTACTCTTTATTAATAATATTATCATAATAAATTGTTTTTTTTTTGATAGCGAGAGCTGATCACAGTTGAATAATATTCATTATCTATTTAGGAAATAATAAATACTAATAGCTTGAACATAACATATATTTTCTTGTAAGAAGTAAAACACGCAATCTATAAAAACAAAAGAGTCACACTCTTACACGCCAAACATACTGGCACAAAAGAACCTATGTACACCATAAAGGATTGAACACAACACCATGAAGTTCTAAACAACATCCCCACTCAATCCGATATGATGTGTACAGAACATAAATACTTTAGCCTACCTACTCCCTTTGTTAACATAATATCAGCAGGCATTTTAGCAGTCTCACAATATAGCAATATATTCGGCTTCTGCAGTACTAAATGATATGCATCTTTGCTCAGCACACTGCCATGACACTGCAGCACCACTGAAATATAGAGCATAGCCTGAGAAAGACTTCCCATCAGGCCCATTACCCCAATCAGCATCCGCATACGCAATCAGAGGATTATTACTTCTTTTGTAATGCAGCGACAGCTCCAAAGTCCCCTTCAGATACCGTAGCACACGTTTTAATGCTGCCATATGTGTTGGATCATTACAGTTATTAAACTGGCTCAACATTGTCACAGCATATGATATATCAGGTCTCGTGCAACATGCTAAATACATTAGCGAACCAATAATTTCTTGAAATCGTGGGTTCGCTTGATTCTTCTCTCCCGGTTTAAGTCGTAAGTTGACTTCTACCGGTGTACTTACCGGTTTCGCATCGGACATCTGGAACTTTTCCAGAATCTTAGCAATGTATGACTTTTGTGAAAGATACAACCCATCTTTCTTCCACAAAATATTGATTCCCAAACATTCTCTTGCCTGCCCCATGTCCTTTATTTTAAAAGAACCACCGATCTGACTTTTCAAAGTTTCAGCTTCTTGTTCTTTGTTGGTAAAAATATAGAAGTCATCAACATACAGCGCTATCACTGTCATAGAACCATCTTTATTCTTAATGTATACACATGGGTCATATTTACTTCTTTTAAACCCTAAATTTATTATATGAGCATGAATTTTTTGATTCCAGCATCTAGCAGCTTGTTTGAGACCATATAAAGCCTTCTTCAGTCTACAAACCATGCGTTCTTTCCCCTTCTGAACAAAAAGTTCAGGTTGCTCCATATAAATTTCTTCTTCTAATTCACCGTTGAGGAAAGCTGTTGTCACGTCAATATGATGAACGCTTAAATTTTTCTCAACTGCCAATGCCAACAAAAAACGAATCGACGACATTTTAACTACTGGTGCAAATGTTTCGAAATAGTCTTCTCCTGGTTTTTGCGAATAGCCTTTAGCAACCAACCTAGCTTTATGGCGCTGAATATTACCATCAGCTCCGACCTTTAATTTGAAAACCCACTTTGTCTTCACAACATTTCGATCCAATGGTCGATTTACCAATTCCCATGTTCCATTAATTATAAGCGAAGTATACTCTTCCTTCATCGCTTCTAACCATAGCTTTTTGTCTGAACGCTCCATGACATCTTGTACGGAAACAGGATCAGGACTCTCTGATACATGATAATTGTATACCATATCCTTTTCCCTCTTCAAAACCCTATCTCGGTTTGGATATCGCCGTACATCTTGTAAGCCTTCTGCTTCTACATTAACAGATGTCGAAGGTAGTACCTCTGTCACAGGAACTTCTAATTCACCTTCTGATTCAACAGAATCGAAAAAATCTCTCGGTGAACTAGTTTCTGATTGAGCTGTTCGTTCAACTATAGGAACAGGAATATCCTGTATACAAACAGAATCATTCTTTGGAAATAAAACTTCTTGTTTTTTCACTACCACAGGAACTTTTTCCATAAAAGTAGCATCTCTAGCAATGACAATTTTCCTTGGATCACCGTTCATATTAATAAAACGGTATGCCTTTGAATCACTTGGATATCCAGTCATTATCATTTCAACGGTCTTTGGATCAAACTTTTTTCGACTATGATCCTTTACCAGAACCTGTGCTTTACATCCAAAAACCTTTAAATTGGATATATCCACTCGCTCCCCCGTCCAGACTTCTTCAGGAACTTTATCCTTAAGAGCCATCGTTGGAGATCGGTTCTTCAGGTACACGGCACAACCAACAGCTTCTCCCCAAAACTTCTTATCAAGACCAGCATCGTGCACCATACATCTAGCCTTCTCGGTTATTGTACGTATAGTACGTTCGGCAACTCCGTTCTGCTGTGGAGTGTATGGTACGGATTTCTGGTGTTGGATTCCATGTGTCTTGAGAAAACCTTGAAGCTCTTTGTTAATGTATTCCGAGCCATTATCGCTGCGCAACTTTTTAATCCTTTTTCCCGTCTGGTTTTCCACCATAGCTTTGAATTCCTTGAAAATAGCAGGTACTTCACTTTTACATTTTAATAAATACAGGAATGTCTTCCTACTGAAATCATCCACAAAAATCAGAAAGTATTTATTACACCCCCATGATTCTACCTCCATAGGGCCTGCTAAATCTGAATGCACAAGCTCAAGTAAGTCTTTTGCTCTCTTACTCTTACCTTTTGGAAACTTCTTGACGCACTCCTTTCCTTTGCAGCAACCTTCACATGGTTCCGTGCCCACTTCCTTAAAAGTTAGTCCATCGACCAAACTTTTCAGCCTCACCATCAGAGGTCTACTCAGGTGACCTAATCTTCTATGCCATACATCGTATGAGTCAGTAGAAAAATCCTGAGGACACGTCAGAACCGTCGCTGCATTTTGATTAAAAACATATATATAACCCTTGTCTCAGTGGTGCTGTCAATGTTGGCTTACCAGATACAGATACATTACAATCCTTCGTATAAACCTTACAACTAACCGCATCGAAAACAACAGTGTAACCTTTACTACACATTTTCCCTACAGACAGCAAGTTAGAAGCTAAATCCGGAAGCATAAGAACTTCTTCGAATCTAACGCTACCCCCCATAACATACACATTCCCCTGTACATTAGATACTAATTTATGATTATTCGCAGTAGTCACACACTTAGTACTAATGTTCTTTTTATCTTCTAGAGTATGTGCATCCAATGTCATGTGCGATGTAGCTCCGGAATCGATGATCCACTGCCCTTCACCAGCAGTCGCTGATAAAGCGGCGATCAAACCCGACGTATCCTTGCTTTTCTTATCCTTAGAATTCTGTAGCTTGTTCTCAGGCTTTCGGTCAGGGCATTGCCATTTAAAATGCCCTCTCTTTTTACAGTGATAGCATGTCCCTTGAAAACTTTTCTTGGTTTTCCTCACTGCCATCACAGCATCTGTCTCACTCTGAGTTACCGTTTGCGTATTCTTCCGCAAGCCTTCCTTCAGCAGCGCTGCCACCACCGTTTCCGTTGAGATCTTAGTACTAGAATGCTCTAGAGTCATGACGAGTGAATTGTAGTCTTCTGTCAGACCTGCTAGCATAATAATTCCGACGAATTCGTCATCTAGTCCCGCCTTAATACTGACTAATGACTGACTCGTGGCTTGGATCTCACTAAGATACTCTTCTATCCTAGAGAACGATGAAAGTCTTACGTTGAACAGCCTGCGTAGCAAATATAGCCGACGCATCAGGCCACTGTCCGCGTACGCCCTCTGTAGCGCTTGCCATGTTTCTTTTGCGGTATTGAGAGACATAATCATGGGAAAAATATTTTCCTTACACATGAGGCATATCTTACTTCTAGCTTTGGCATCTTTTTTCTTCGCCTCAACTGTATCAAGTTTAAAATCCTCACCTATGCAGTCCCATAGCTCCAGGTCGGTCAACATCATCTCCATCGCAAATGACCATGTTCCATAGTTGGCTTGACCGGCCAGCTTCTCAATACTGTAACTCACGGCTTGCATTTTCACAACTTACTCTCTCGTAAAACTATGTTTTAAATAATTATGTTACAAGCTGGGCCCATAACCTGATAGCGAGAGCTGATCACAGTTGAATAATATTCATTATCTATTTAGGAAATAATAAATACTAATAGCTTGAACATAACATATATTTTCTTGTAAGAAGTAAAACACGCAATCTATAAAAACAAAAGAGTCACACTCTTACACGCCAAACATACTGGCACAAAAGAACCTATGTACACCATAAAGGATTGAACACAACACCATGAAGTTCTAAACAACAGTATTTACAAAAAAATAAGTATTTAAGTATTCTGTCAGCTCTCTGGTTCCCATAGTACAAGCTTTGCTTAGTTTGGGGCTAGATGGCGGTGTGTGTAATGTCCTACAATATTTTTTTTATTTACTCTTTATTAATAATATTATCATAATAAATTGTTAATGAAATAGATCACAAGACTTAAAGACAGGGTGCAGAGGTTGACCATGGCCATTCAGAGTGGGAATGCGGCAAGTGTGCGGCATCATTGCACCGGGAACGGTCAGGGGTGGCTTATTTTAGTTTTTAATTGAAAATTGAGGAAATGAGGAATGTGAGGAAACCATAGCATGGTGGCAGCGTACTCTCTAGCACTCGGCTGGCTAGCTACCACACGAGAGTTGAAAATCTTCCGCCAAGCATCTAACGGTGTGTTCCGGCAGCCTCACTTGAGAGCCAGTTCCATTACAGGCTTAATGTGCTTTACCATTGTCAACCAGACCGTCACTTAACATTATGTCATAGGATTGTTAAATAAGAATATCAAATTGTTTATCATTTAAAAGAGTGTCACTTTTTTAATTAGCATTTGTCGAGTGTCATTTAAATTTTATTACTTTGTAATTTTTCTATTGACAAAGTAGCTTTATTAATTGTATCTTCTGTTCATCTAGTTGGTAAGGAACACATTGTGCTGTTGCAGATAGAATGATGCCACCAGGCCTGAAGTCTCTCTGTGAAGAGTGCTCGAAGCTGTACCCGGACCAGCCAAACCCACTACAAGTCACCACTAGACTAAAATACTGGTAAGTTATACAAAAACATAAACATACATAACATTATATTTCTATGTACAAAAATAACCAGGTATTCTAAAATAAATAAATATTGTAGGTGTTACCCGCTACATGTTGACAGCCCTGTTGGTTCATTGGTGGTATGTCTGCTCCAAGAGCTGAAGGGCGTGGGTTCGATTCCCACCCAGGACAAGCATTTTGTGATATAAACAAATGTTTGTTCTGTGTCTGGGTGTACTGTAGGGTAGGGCGGGGCTAGTTGAGCAATTTTTTATTTGAGCGGATGTAGCTCCTCAATAATAAGTCTCAATGAGTCGTTATGCGGCTTGATGGATTAGTAATTTATCCCTTACCAAAGTGTCCATAGTATTTTTTTTGTAACAAGTCGAATTTAAGAGCTACCGCTGTTTAAATGCAGAAAGTCAAGTATGCTCAATGTACCCCATAGGTGAGGTAAGTTGAGCAAGGGTATGGGGCAAGTTGAGCACTAAGAATGTCTAACCAAACCATGGGTTCAATGTTGACTAGAGAAGTAAAATATGTGTTTGACGATCAGTTCTTTATTTATAGTATTTTAGTGACAGAACAACAAAACTTAAAGTAATTTTCTTTGACTAATTAACCAAAACTAGAATCAACAAAACATCAACGTGTCTTAAGATTAACTTCAGCATTAGAACTTTGAAACTTAATGGTCATCAATGAAATTAAATTTATATATTCTTAGTGACAGAAAAACAAAACTTAACGTAATTTTCTTTGGATAATTAACTAAAAATAGAATAAACAAAACATCAACGTGTCTTAAGATTAACTTCAGGATTAGATTCAGTCTTTTTGTTTAAAATCAGACTTGAATATCTTAAAAAATATATATTAATAAGATCTTAGCAACTTAATCGTCATTGTCACTGTTGCAATTGACACAAACGAAAGTAAGACCAGCGCCTGGAACACATTTTGTATGTGCCCATTCCCTGCAAGCTTGTCAAAGTCATCCGTTTGATACCAAATTCTTTAGCGGCGGCATTAACACTTTTTCCTTCATCATTAACAGCCTTTGCAGCATTTTTTAAATCTTCAGTAGTGTAAAAACATCTTGGAGTCTTCCTCTTGTAAGTCCGCATCCTAACAAAAAATAAAACATTCATTACTTTACTTGTTTGAGTCGTGGGGTAAGTTGAGCAACTATAGCTCAACTAACCCCAACCCGGAATTTTAAAACAAAAGTGAGGTTATAAAAAAATCGTAAGAATTATACCCAGAACCTCTCTACATATCAAAAGTATAATAATTATCTGGAAGATTAACACTTACCTGATTGAAAACAGACAACAATTGATTAATATAGACGAAAACTTGCGATAGACAACGTTTTTACTTTTTGGGCACAAAATAAACAAAACGCACGGGCGCTTCACTTGCTCGTCCAGCCGCCACTAGTGATCGCGTGGTGATTACCCCTCCCGCGACTCCTTCTTTCCGCCATACGATGCCTATGCGTATGGTGAATAGTTTGCGAGATATTTCGATTGCCCAACTTGCCCCTATGCTCAACTAGCCCCGCCCTACCCTATGTATTATATTATAAGTTGTATTTACAAAAAAAAAAACTAGTTAAGTATTTTATCAGTTATTTGACTTCCATAGCATAAGCTTTGCTTAGTTTGGGCTCAGATGGCGCTGTGTGTAATGTCCTACGATATTTATTTATTTTTGTATGTATTTTTTCCAGGTTGGGCGGAGAAGATCCCTTAGACTACATAAGCATGTACTGGAATCCTGGCAATCCAGAGGAGAATATTCCCCCTCACTGGCATTACATCAGGTAAATCGAACGGACGAACGAGACGCTCTTCTGATGGTAAGAGATAACGCCTGTCCATGACCATTGCAGCGATATACAGAACTTTGAGTAACAAAACAAAGTCCAGGCATCGCTGCTTTGGCGCTCATTACTTTGAAATTTTCGATGGTTAGTCTCAACAGCCCTGTTACCAGTGATGACTTATGGCGCTGAAACGTGGTCTCCGACTGTGTGCCTTAGCTCAAAGTAGCACAACGCGGTATGGAGAGGGCTATGCTCGGAGTTTCCCTACGAGATCGAATCAGAAATGAGGAGATCCGTACACGAACCAAAGTTACCGACATAGCACAACGGATTAGCGAGTTGAAGTGGCAGTGGGCAGGGCACATAGCACTCAGAACTGATGGCCGATGGGGCTGCACAGTTCTGCAGTGGAGACCGCGGACCGGCAAGCGCAGCGTAGCACGTCCCCCCACAAGGTGGACAGACGACCTAGTAAAGAAGCAGGAACGCACTGGATGCGAGGCGCTTCCAACCGGGCTTTATGGAAGTCAATGGGGGCCTATGTCCAGCAGTGGACGTCCTACGGCTGAAATGATGATGACAAATAAAAAAACCAGTCAAGTGCGAGTCGGACTCGCACACGGAGGGTTCCGTACCATTATCTATAATAAACGGCGAAAACCTCTTTTATTGTATGGGAGCCCCCCTTAAATATTTATTTTATTTTATTTTTAGTATTTGTTGTTATAACGTATCATTGTTCACTTTCAAAAAATTACTAAAAATACATGTACTAAAATATTTTTTGAACATAAATATCTAAGCGTCATTGTAACATAAATAAATACGCGAAAACTATAAGAATATAATTATAATCGATATATTAAATTACCAAAAGAATTAAATTAACTAAAACCACCAATACTTTAGTTGCATAATAATATGTACATAATAAAAACACAAACGTATAATATGTAGGGGAGAAGTGGCATGAAAGAGCCAGTTTACTAAACGGAGCAAAAAAATATAATTTGAATGAATAAAATGATGATTTTTTTTTCTTCAACCATTATTTATTTATTAAAGTAGGTAATTTCATACAAAATAACCTTAAACGCTATAAAAAAATCAACGAAATATTAATTTTTAAAAATTGTGTATTTTGGCTCTTTCATAACATTTCGGTATTGAAAGAGCTGCTAAAAGTTATGAAAGAGCCGTCTGTATTATAAAGTGTTATTTTGAAAATTATGAAAAATATTAATAATTGCACCATTAAAAAAAAACATTTCAGACAATTCTAACAAAAAAAATTCTTTGAAACAAATTACATTTTTAAGAAATTTTTATTTCTGTCAGTCATTTTAAGTAATTCGAACAAACACTTTAATCTTAACAAAATATTATGCAGTCGCATCTATTAATATAAATAATCTCAACATATTAGAGGCGTATTATTTTTTAGTAATACCACTGAATTTTGCATTGAAACCAATCTTGATCAGTACAAAACTTCACTGAGTGCTTCTTCAATTGCCGATTTTTTTGGTCTTTTTCGTTTTTTTGGACCAGGCTTTTTCACGATGCAATACCTGAAGCAAATAATTTAACAATATAAATAAAAAAATGCATATTTATTATTATTTTATTTTATTCTCAAACTTCAAATGCTGGCTCTTTCAAGACTCATTCACCCAGCTCTTTCATAACTTATTTAAAAAAAAAATATTACCTTCAAAATAACAATATTATCAAAACTTTTACGTCTCAGTTTTTACACAGCTGCAAGGCCAAATATATGCACAAACTCAATTTACAATCAATTTACCTATATTTATTTCCGATAAAATACCAAAAAACTAGTTAAATAAAGCAAACTTACTTACTTTTTAGTGCCAAAAACTTTGACTCAATGTGACGGCGTCCGCTGATTTCGGCGAACTGTCAAATGTTTGTGGGTGACGAGAAATCAGTGTTGCCACTTATAAATAAAATAACCAATCAAATCCAATCATAAACTACTGAAATAATGTAAGTGGCTCTTTCAAAACCTGGCTCCTTCATGCCACTTCTCCCCTACATATTAAAATAAAAAATCTAATTTAGATGCAACATTTTTACTTAAATTATTATAAAAACGTCATTACAAATACTGACAAATATACTTAAACACACATGTCAATATTTGTTTTTATATATGGCAACAAACAAAGATAATAGTTGAAAAAAAAGAAAAATAATAGAAGGAAAATTTCAATACTTCATTCAACAAACTCCCAATATGACACAGTCTTTATGCTGCTATAATATCGGTATAGCGCATTTGTACACAAAAGAAGTTTTAAAACTACCTTACAAAAAACAAAAAAACTGATTGTTGGTATTTTGTTTTTGTTTCCTGTTTTCTCTTTAATTTGTAATGTTTTTGTGTACTTGTCATTACGCCTGCACACTATGCTTAGTGGCATAATAAACTTACTTAAATATGTAATCTCAGTAAGTAAATTACTTGTAATTTTTATGAGATTAAATGATTCTTAAACCATATAACGGCAACAGAAATACATCATCTGTGAAAATGTCAACTGTCTAGCTATCACCGTTCTTGAGATACAGCCTGGTGACAGACGGACGGACGGACGGACAGCGAAGTCTCAGTAATAGGGTCCCGTTTTTACCCTTTGCGTACGGAACCCTAAAAATTACTTACCTATATTTTTTTTTTAATAAATGTTTTCTTTCTTTCATTTTGAAAATTGTTGTAAATCTGTATAATATTTTGTTTAGTTTCGGTCTGTCGGACTTGCACGGCGACGGGCGCGTGCACCCGCCGGGGCCGCAGTCCGGGCACGGGTTCGAGCTCACGCTGCGGGTCCGAGGGCACAGCGCCGGCGCGCCGCTGTGGCCCGCCGCCCTCCTGCAGGCCCTCGCGAGATACGTCTTCACTACAGGTGTGTACACTGCACAGATAGACAATAGACAACACTTTATTTGGGACATAAAACACATTTAAACACATATGACTCATGTTCTTACATATAGGTAACACATGTGGCGTGCTTCAGAACCAAGTTAAGATCTTTTCGATATGTTTCTTTCCATCCAAAGGTTGTCTGGAAGAGATCGCTCTAGGCGATAAGGCCGCCGTTATACGCTATATATTTATTGTTTTGTTTTGTTCTTTCTCTTTTTTTATGTTTCGTATTTGTATGTTATAATGTAAGTATGTGACAGCCGTGTTGGCTCATTGGTAGCATGTCTGCTTCAAGTGCTGTGGGGCGTGGGTTCGATTCCCACTCAGGACAAGCATTTTGTGATATAAAACAAATGTTTGTTCTGTGTCTGGGTGTACTGTATGTATTATAAGTAGGTATGTAATTACAAAAAAAAAACTATTTAAGTATTCTATCAGTTATCTGACTTCCATAGCACAAGCTTTGCTTAGTTTGGGGTCAGATGGCGCTGTGTGTAATGTCCTGCGATATTTATTATTTATTTATTTATGTATGATTGGATTGTTTGGTGTGTAATAAAGTTGTATTCTATTCTACTCTAGTTGTTTCTAGAAATAAATATCGCAGGACATTACACACAGCGTGATCTGACCCCAAACTAAGCAAAGTTTGTACTATGGGAGTCAGATAACTGATAGAATACTTAATTTTTTTTTTTATAAATACATACTTATAATACATACAGTACACCCAGACACAGAACAAACATTTGTTTATACCACAAAGTTTGTCCTGGGTGGGGATCGAACGCACGCGCTTCAGCTCTTCAAGCAGACATACTACCAATGAACAGCGGCGGCATTAGCTGTTGCGAGGCTCGGGGCGACAGATCATAGTGAGGCCCTTTTTCTTTGAGTCCGTTTTACTAAAAAACTAGTTCGAGTGCTCGAGTGGCCGCAACATGCTTGCACTGAGAATGAAACCGTGCGTTCAGGGGGGGTTTTGTTAAGTGCGACGCGCGAGATACACGTACATATATGGTAAAGACTTTTGTCTACGAGGACGCGAGGCCCCTGCAAGAGCGAGGCCCCGGGCAGTTGCCCTGCTTGCCACCCCCAAAGGCCACCACTGCCAATGAACCAACAGGGCTGTCTACTGCTTGGGGGCAGAATATCTGGTACTGCGGTGGTACCTAACTAGACGACCTCCTGCTAAGGAGATCTACCACCAAATGATTTGAAGATTAATCCCACTCAGGGATATTAGATGGCCACTCTGAAATCCTTGTGCCGGCTGGCTAAAAAGCTGGTATTAAAGACGGAAAACTGGTACCGGGGTTGCCAGATGTCGAAATAAAAAAAAAGGTTAAAAATCGCTTAAAAACTTTGTTTCACACATCATCATCATCATCACTTCAGCCGTAGGACGTCCACTGCTGGACATAGGCCTCCCCCATTTAGGGAGGCCTATGTTTCACACAATTATATTAAAATAAGTATAGGTTTGCTTCCCAATGGGGGAGGCCTATGTTTCACACATAATTATATTAAAATAAGTATAGGTTTGTATTTTCATTCCTTGAGGTTGGAGCTAGTTTTTTAAAAGTTCTCTGGATTGGAATGTTTTTTATATGCATCTCAAAAATTTGTCGGTTATATTGTACGTATTTTCAGTGTATTTTTGTCGGTCAACGGCTACTCTTGACATTTTTCGGTCTACGCCAAATCTTGGTATTTTTGCGTACCAGGACCGAGTAACCTTGGTACATGGTACATGATGCTAAAACCTAGTATGAATACCAAGAAGCTGGTACGTCTAACATCACTGATCCCACTTTATCCGCAAGGGAACAAATTCTGCGCCGGGGACCACATATCGTGGCACCGCGCCCTGGACGGCGCGCCCGGGGCTCGCGTGCGGCACCTGCTCGTCGCGCGGGACTCCACGCTGGGCCCCGGCCACACGCCGCGGGGCCCCGTCCACTTCCTGCAGGTAAATAATCAAAACACAAGTAACTAGCGGCTGACTAGCGGAGCGAGGAAATGACTAAATGCAAAGAAATCTTGTACAATCACAAGATACTTTTATTTCAGTTCAGGTATTAACTACTACATTAACAATATGACGTGAAAAGAAAATTGCGCGCGCGAAGCAAATTAAAAAAAACGTACACCGAGGAGGTTCCGAGTCTGACTTTTTGACAAATTAACAAAAGTCGACGAGTTTTGGCGGGAACGCGGGAACAGTCGTGTCGCTCCGTTGTATTTTTTTCCAAAACTAGTGTTTTGTCGAGTATTTATGCATAAAAATGGTGGTGTTTTCTTTATAAAGTGCCGAATTACAAGTGCGAGTGTGGGGAAAATGGTATAATGTGGGGAAACATGAGTTTTCGTGTTGCTTCCAAAACTCCATCGAAGCTTTATAGTAAAGTCACCACTACTTTACTAAAGCATGATTGGAAATGACTGACACGAATTGTACTTGACCAAGACTGGACTTTGACTATTACTTTAGCTACGAGGACACTTATTAAACTTGTGAAACTTGAAAATATATATATACTTGACACTGGCAAATGCTAAAACGCGACGCCAAAACCAAAGAAAAAAAAAATAATAAACAAAAGTCGTATGATAAGTTCGGCGCCATGGAGGTAGAAGTAAATAGGTTCAATGATGTTTTGAATTCACAAACTTAGTGCACGCGATGTTCTAAATTCAAATTTACTTTATCCTCTAGCGGATAAAAACGACTTTTGTACTCAGATATCGAAGAGCAAAAATACTCTTTCCGAGATCATCATCATCATCCACAGCCATCTTTATCCCACTGCTGGGTATAGGCCTCTCTTTACATGTCATCTGCCTCGGTCCTGTGCCAATCTGGTCCAGGTTCGACCCGCGACGGTGACAATATCGTCGACCCATCTTGCGGCTGGACGACTGACGCTCCGCTTCCCTTGCCTAGGCCACCACTCTGTTGCAACCTTACTCCACCTGTCATCACTTCGCCTAGCCACGAGTCCTGCCCAGCTCCACTTGAGGTTCATAATTGCGACACCGACGTCTCGAGCTTTCGTTCGTCGCCGGATATCGGTATTACGAACTTTCCGAGATGGGGGGATGAAAAAAAACATCCAACAGGGCTGTCAGACATGTCTAATACTTAAATAAATAAATAATAAATAAATAAATATCGTAGGACTATACACACAGCGCCATCTGACCCCAAACTAAGCAGAGCTTGTGTGATGGAAGTCAGATAACTGATAGAATACATAAATACTTTTTTTTTGTAAATACATACTTATAATACATACAGACACAGAACAAACATTTGTTTATTCACAAAATGTTTGCCCTGAGTGGGAATCGAACCCACGCCCTACAGCTCTCAAGGCAGATATACTACCAATGAGCCAACGGGGCTGTCGATGTCTTGTCGATGACTTTGTATTCTAAGAGGTGTATATTTCGTCTGTTTTCCAGATAGTAGGGTGCACGAGTCGGGAGCTGCGCGCGGCCCAGCGCGGCTCCGGGCACGAAGTCCTACGGCTCATGCGAGAAGACCCCGAGTGAGTACAGTGTATAGGGATATAACATTTAGGGAGCCTTCCTTTCTAGGGTTCCGTACCCAAAGG
Organism: Biston betularia; assembly: GCA_905404145.2. Classification (NCBI taxonomy): domain Eukaryota; kingdom Metazoa; phylum Arthropoda; class Insecta; order Lepidoptera; family Geometridae; genus Biston; species Biston betularia. Next base: position 483,676 of record FR989890.1, on the reverse strand, counting down.
GTAAAAACGGGACCCTATTGCTGAGACTTCGCTGTCCGCGTCCGTCTGTCACCAGGCTGTATCTCAAGAACGGTGATAGCTAGACAGTTGAAATTTACACAGATGATGTATTTCTATTACCGCTATAACAACAAATATTGAAAATAAATATTTAAGGGGGGCTCCCATACAATAAAAGAGGTTTTCGCCGTTTATTTGCTAAAAATAATAATAATGAACCTAATATTTAGTTGTATATTTACTTTAAAAATAAACAATTAGGTAAATTAAATACTTAACATTTTCATTAAAAATCATTAATGTAATTTATTATTATTAAATGTCACATGCTTAAATACTAATAAAATAAAATTAAAATAAAAATTCAGTCAAAAAATACCCCGTCCCCGACTGAACCTGGTGCAAAGGAACCCATGAAGCTGGCAGCAGTGGCAGCATTACCGCGCTGGATAGCAATAGCCAGCCTTTGTACCAAGTACGAGCCGGAGCGAGGGTCACCACATTGGTCTGGGTTAGGTAAATTCAAATAAATTAAATAGTTTAGGAGGGACCTATATCTTTTTTTTTTTTTTTTTTGTCCAGGGAAAATACTTTGTGTATACCACCGGCCCTGGGGCGGACAGACAAGGAGGGACCTATACCTAACCTAACCTAACCTACCTACAATAAACGTGATTTTCTCGTTATTATAGATTATGATACGGAACCCTTCGTGCGCGAGTCCGAATCTCACATGGCCGGTTTTTTTTAATCAATCGCGACCGTTCCATTAATTTTTTTTTCATGTAAAAGTAATGAAACGAACGATACGCTCTCCTGATGGTAAGAGATAACGCCTGTCCATGACCATTGCAGCGATACACAGAACTTTGAGTTCAAAACAAAGTCCAGGTCATCACTGCTTTGGCGCTCATTACTTTGAGACTTTTGATGGTAGATGGTGGACGATTGGTGGATGTTCCCCGTGTACGCACAAAGCGTTTTGATTCCACATTTTTTTGTTCGCACAGCGAGGTTGTGGAACTCACCGCCGGAGTCTATGTTCCCTGTTAGGTACAATATGGGCGTCTTCAAATCTAGAGTAAATAGGTTTCTTCTAGGTAAGCGTGCTCCATCTTAGACCACTGCTGCTTGCATCAGGCAGAGTGTGGTCAAATACGAAACTATTCTGAATAAATAATTACTCTAGTACTCGGCTGGCTAGCTACCACCCTCAAGTTGAAAATCTGTCGCCAAGCATCTAACGGTGTGTTCCGGCAGCCTCACTCGTGAGCCAGTTCCATTCCAGGCTAGGTGTGCTTTACCATCTTCGACCACACCGTCACTTAACATCAGGTGAGCTGTGGTCAAACACCTAGACTGTCAGCTATAAAAAAAAAAAAAAAATTAAAAAAGTAAGGAGAATTTTAGTAATTATTATTATCGAAAGTCTACAAAGTAATGAGCGCCAAAGCAGCGATGCCCTGGACTTGGTTTTGTTACTCTAAAGTTCTGTGTATCGCTGCAATGGTCATGGACAGGCGTTATCTCTTACCATCAGGAGAGCGTCTCGTTCGTCTTATTATTTTTTACATACAAAATATCAACCTCTCCGTCTCTTTCGTCAGCAAAAGTAAGAAAAGGTCTTGTTTTCCAAGCTATATGTTGTGTAAACGGCTTCAGCTGCGGCGGGCCGCTGTTGGTGACGTCCCCGCGCCGGCGCCGGTCGGCGCGCGGCGCCACGACGCGACACGCGGACAGCGAGCTCGCGACCCTCGCCGGCGTCTCGTGCGTCGTGCGGTGGGCGCCCGCTCATACCCAGGTAACTAGACTAGACACACCACTCTTCAAAATGTTGATTATTTGGTTGGTAGATTTCCTTAGCAGGAGGTCGTCTAGGTAGGTACCACCGCAGTATCAGATATTCTGCCGCCAAGCAGTAGTGTGCAAACATTACAGTGTTCCGGTTTGAAGGGTACTGCAGCGAAATTACTGGGCTGTTGAGACTAACCATCTAGTCTCAAAGTAATGAGCGCCAAAGCAGCGATGCCCAGGACGTTGTTTTGTTACTCAAAGTTCTGTGTATCGCTGTAATGGTCATGGACACGCGTTATCTCTTACCATCAGGAGAGCGCCTCGATCGTCTCATTACTTTTACATAAAAAAAAATAATATTTAAATAAATAAATATCATAGGACATTACACACTACTACAAGCAACGATGACATCTATAAATAACTAATTTTATGAAATAAATTCTTTTGTAATTTGTAACACACAGCGCCATCTGGCCCCAAACTAAGCAGAGCTTGTGCTATGGAAGTCAGATAACTGATAGAATACTTAAATACTTTTTTTTTTTTTTTGTAAATACATACTTGTAACCGACCTTTTAACCGACTTGAAAAAGTGAGAAGAAATGTTGATTGTTTTTTTCGTTTTGAACCGACTTCAAAAAGGAGAAGAAATGTTGATTGTTTTTTCGTTTTGAACCGACTTCAAAAAGGAGAAGAAATGTTGATTGTTTTTTTCGTTTTGAACCGACTTCAAAAAGGAGAAGAAATGTTGATTGTTTTTTTCGTTTTGAACCGACTTCAAAAAAGGAGAAGAAATGTTGATAGGTTTTTTTGTTTTGAACCGACTTCAAAAAAGGAGAAGTTATGTTGATTGTTTTTTTCGTTTTAAACCGACTTCAAAAAATGAGAAGTTATGTTGATTGTTTTTTCGTTTTGAACCGACTTCAAAAAAGGAGAAGAAATGTTGATTGTTTTTTTCGTTTTGAACCGACTTCAAAAAAGGAGAAGAAATGTTGATTGTTTTTTTCGTTTTGAACCGACTTCAAAAAAGGAGAAGAAATGTTGATTGTTTTTTTCGTTTTGAACCGACTTCAAAAAAGGAGAAGAAATGTTGATTGTTTTTTTCGTTTTGAACCGACTTCAAAAAAGGAGAAGAAATGTTGATTGTTTTTTCGTTAAAAAAGGACAAGGTTCTCAATTCGTCGATATCTTTTTTAGGATTCCGTACCCAAAGGGTAAAACGGGACCCTATTATTAAGACTCCTCTGTCGGTCTTGTCTGAGTTGGCGCCATCTGACCCCAAACTAAGCAAATCTTGTTCTGTGGAAGTCAGATAACTGATAGAATACTTAATTATTTTTTTTGTAAATGCATGTATGCATAATTACAATACATACAGACAAAGAACAAACATTTGTTTGTACAACACAATGTTTGTCCTGTGTGGGAATCGAACCCACGCCCTACAGCTCTTGCAGCAGACATTCTACCTATAAACCAACAGGGCTGTTTTTTATGTCAATAAAGAATATCTGTCATTTTTATGTAAAAAACGAATATCAACCTATGTCATTTTATGTTGATAAAGAATATCTACCTATGTCGTTTTTATGTCAACAAAAAATACTTATCAATCTATTTATTTGTAAACAACATTTCAGAAACTGGAAGAGCCAGCAACTCCTTCTAATCTGTCTCCGGGAATCGAACACCAGATAAAGGAAACGCTACGGCGCGGCCTCTGCGCCATGAGCACCGATTCACAAGGGAAAGGTAGTTTTTTATATATTTACAAAACTATATTTGTGCAAATTTCATCCAAATCCGTTCAGTATAATGTTACTACATCTTCCGTCTGTTCTTAGGATATATCGTGTTTTTTTTATATTATTGGTTGCCTGGAAGAGATCGCTGTTAGCGATAAGGACGCCACTTCTGGCACTAGCTCATAAGATTATTTTGTTTTTCTGTACTTTTTTTGTCTGTTTTTGGTGTGCACAATTAAGGTGGTTCGATTTCCATACAAAGAATTTTTTTCCATTTATGGACAAATGGAGCATAATTTTACAGTGAAATCACAGCTACTGGCATTAATTTTGGTCTTTATTTGCGGTAAATCACAATTGCTTGAATAAAACAGTTGATTCTTAGCATAAAACCAAATTTATGAATAATTTATAATTTTTTTTTATTCAGGCAATTGTGATTTACCGCAAATAAATGCCAGTAGCTGTGATTTCACTGTAAAATTATGCTCCATTTGTCCATAAATGGAAAAAAATTCTTTGTATGGAAATCGAACCACCTTAAGGGTTTCTATCTCTATCTAATAGATAAAACAATATCCACTAATTAAAACAAGTTTTGACAGTTAACATTTTAAAATGTCATTTTAATGAACACCGTCACTGATTGGTCGGATTCGGATCGGTCATTGGTTGGATTACTAACTCGTTTTTTAATTCTCCTGTCGCAACCAATGATGATGTTTGAAACCGACCAATCAGAAAAGATTATTTGAAGGTCAAAGAATTACATTTTAAAAATCGTTCCGATTGGTAGTTACAGCAGCCAATAGAATAGCAGATTACGATTTTACGGATGTGACTTAGCGAGATTCATCCTTTTACTAGATAATATTATAAATACGAAAGTTTGTTACTCAATCACGCCAGAACGGCTGAACGGATCTGGATGAAATTTGGCACAGAGATAGATTATAGTCTGGAATAGCACATAGGCTTTATCCCGGTAAAATGTATGGTTCCCGTGGGATAGATTTGTTTTAATTTTTCATAGAGCAACGGATCGACATAATTTTTTATGGGCAGTGGTAGTTTAGGGGTCAGAAAATGACATAGGCTAATTTTTATCCTGGAAAATGCACGGTTCCTATGGGATAGCATACAGGAACTGTGATTTTTAGCGCATTTGCATTTTATTGCACCCGTGCGAAGCCGGGGCGGGTCGCTAGTAATATTATAAATGTATACTGTTTGTCTCTATTTGTTGTTATTTTTGTTTTGTTGCAAAATAAAATTATTTTCTTTCTTTCTTTCTTTTCTTTCTTTAAATGCGTAAGTTTGTGAGTATGGATGTATGTTTGTTATTCTTTCATGCGCCGTGAGACAGTTGACATTTTCACAGATGATATATTTCTGTTGCCGCTATAACAACAAATACTAGAAAACAAAATAAAATAAATATTTAAGGTGGCTCCCATACAACAAACGTGATTTTTTTGCTGTTTGTATAGATAACTAGCTGCGCCCCGCGATGTCACCGGCTACATGTTTTCGGGATAAATGGTAGCCTATGTGTTAATCCAGTGTCTCAGCTACCTCCATACCAAATTTCATCCAAATCCGTTCAGTAGTTTTTGCGTGAAAGAGTAACAAACATCCATCCAAACTTTCACTTTTATTTATTAGCGGTATGAAAGTGACTTCATAAAATCGTGAGATTGTTAAACCCGTGACTTTGTAATTTCGCTGATGTTTGTTAAGTTGCGTGATTTTTTTTTTCAGTTCCGGGACAAGCAGTCGGCCACATGTCCACGGATAGTTTCGAAATGTCGAGCATCGAACGCGCACTGCCGCAAATTACGGACACTTTGGTGAATATAATATTTTTGATTAATTTTTTTTTTGTTATTTAATCGAATGTATTTCTTGCAGATAATAATCAGTTCTTTTCTAGTTTTTTTTTTGTCTTAGTATAAAAGTAATGAGACGAACGAGACGCTCTCGTGATGGTAAGAGATAACGCATGGCCATGACGGCACGACAACTTAATTTTTAAACGATGTTTTTGCTGACCTTACTGGATGGATGGATGTTTGTTGCTCTTTCACGTAAAAACTACTGAACGGATTTGGATGAAATTTGGTATGGAGGTAGCTGAGACCCTGGATTAACACACAGGCTACTTTTTATCCCGAAAACATGTAGCGGGTAACACCGCGAGGCGTCCGCTTGTACTATTATAAAGAGGAAAGATTTGTTTGTTTGTATTGAATAGGCTCCGAAACTACTGGACCGATTTCAAAAATTGTTTCACCGTTGGGAAGCTACACTATCCCCGGGTGATATAGGCTACTTTTTATCCCTGTGTTCCCACGGGAACGGGAACTGCGCGGGTGAAACTGCGAGCGTCCGCTAGTATAATACGCAGCGTACAATGAAATGTTTTGAATTTGAATTTTGTTGTTTCCTCTCAGAGTTCATGGCGGGAAGAAGACGCCGTCCAGTACTTGGACTCGGTCCGTGTGGTCATGAATGCAGAAGGAGCCAGTCTGCTACCGCTTGCCATCGAGTGAGTATTGGCAAACGTAGCGTAGGACGCCCTGAGACTCGGTGGAGTGACGATATACGTATAGGATGGCGGTGGATGGAAGTGAAAAGTCGAAGAGGCTTATGTCCAGCAGTGGACTTCGATAGACAGATGATGATGAGACGAAAAAAGGTGTATTTTCGATGCCACTTTTTGATATTAGGAAACATAATTATTGCAATAAAAAAAATTTGGGTGTGCGTATAATCCTGTAGAAGTATATTAGCCGGATATGATTTTCAAAATATGTCGGGGTTTTTCACAAAAAAAAAAAAAACTTCAAATGCCATTTTTAACAGATTCAAAAAAGGAGGTTCTCAACTTGACTGTATGTTTTTTTACGCGTTTTTCTCGCCAATTTTATGAATCGATTTTGATGATTCCTTTTTTGCTTGATAGATCATACTTTAGAGGTGGTACCGTATAAATTTTATCGAAATCGATTGAGCGGTTTTTAAAAAATCAACAAAAATGTAAAAATTGTACACATCGATGATATTTTCGTTTGCTCGGAAACCTCGCTGTTTTATTGAGTCGTGGAGTCGGTTTTTTTGTATTGTAAATTTGTATACAAATCTTTGAGTAGTAAAACAAAGTCCGGATATCGCTGCTCTGTGCTCTTAATAGCGCAGTAAAAAAAAAAAATACAATCAAAATCGGTTCATCCGTTCGGGAGCTACGATACCACAGACACCCCCGTCGTTTTTGCATCGGGGGTTAAAAAATCTATTTTAATTCTGTTTCTTTTCCCAGTGGTAGGATAAGACAAGGCGCCCACTTCACGTGGCGAGAAGGCGCCTGCGCAGTGACGATGCTGCCGCCCTCGGTCAGTGGCGCGATCGCGTCGCTAGAGCGGCCGATCGCCGCTAAAGGCGATTGGCTTCAGGTAACTCTTTTATTTAGTTAAACGTGCTTTCATGTTCATCGAATTGTAACAATTTTTAAAAGAGGAAAGATTTGTTTGTAATGAACAGGCTCCGAAACTACTGGAACGATTTCAAAAATTCTTTCACCGTTGGGAAGCTACACTATCCCCGGGTGATATAGGCTAATTTTTATCCCTGTATTCCCACGGGAACGGGAACTGCGCGGGTGAAACCGCGAGGCGTCCGCTAGTGTAAAATAAAATTCACTTATTTATTTCTTTAGCTAATTGGTGTTTTTGTTTTTACTTTCCTTGTAATGAAAAGGACAATATTTGACTCGGGTGAAAGACTTATCTATTTAGTCCCTCGAACTATTGACCTAACCCCGTCTCGGGACTAAATAAGTTGCTTTCACCCCTTGGGGAAAAGTTACTATTAGACTTTTTAACCGACTCAAAAAAGGAGGAGGTTCTCAATTCGACTATGTTTTTTTTTTATGGTTTGTTTAATTGTTCATTTGTTCAAAGTTCTGTTGTTTAGCGAGGTGGGAAGTTGATGTGTTATTTTAACCTGTTTTTTTTTCTACAGATAGTGATCTCAAAGGAGCAGTCGACCGAGTTGTCGGCCCTAGTGTCGAGCTGGGCCGGGCTCTGGCAGTCGGGCTCCGAGTCGGAGGACGACAGCGAGCGCCCCACGCCGCCCGCACTACCACTCGCGGTCACAGCGGGAGGGCTAACACTCACTGTTATATAGACTAAACCGAAAGACATTGTTATCTACGTAATAATTATAATAATGGGTATAATTATAAAATCAGCTGTTTTTTTTTAATGGTTGGCAAGCTAGGTGTTTGACCACAGCTCATCTGGTGTTATGATGATTTGATTGATATTTGAATGCGTGACCGCGTGTGATATTTACAACCGGGTCGGATGACGTTAAATCATATTTGTCGATCCCGGTCGTTTGTTCAAATAGAAATCATAATCTGTATGAATTATCTAAAAAATATGTGGGTGAGTGACCGCGAGTGATGTTTACAACAGAGTCGAGTGACGTTAGTTTCTCGATCTCGGTCGTTTGTTAAAAATAAATTGTAATCATTTATGTACGTGTGATCTGATTAGTATTTGAATGAGTGACCGCAAGTGATATTTACATCAGAGGCGGGTGACGTTCGTTTCTCGATCTCGGTCGTTTGTTAAAAATAAATTGTAATCATTTATGTACGTATGATCTGATTAATATTTGAATGAGTGACCGCGAGTGATATTTACAACAGAAGCAAGTGACGTTAGTTTCTCGATCTCGGTCGTTTGTTAAAAATAAATTGTAATCCCTTAAGTATGGATGATCTGATGAACATTTGGTTGAGTGACCGCGAGTGATATTTACAACCGAGTCGGGTGCCGTTAAAATTATTTATCGACCCCGTTCATTTGTTTAACAGAAAGCGTAATTCTGTATACATAGACGATCTGATTAATATTTTGATTAGTGACCGCGAGTGCTATTTACATCTTGTATAGGAGACCTGATTAATATTTTGATGAGTGACCGCGAGTGCTATTTACATCTTGTATAGATAATCTGATTAATATTTTGATGAGTGACCGCGCGTGTTATTTACATCTCAGTTACGTGACGTCAAATTCATCGAACCCGGTCATTTGTTTAACATGAAGCGTAAACATTGTAGAGATGATCTGAATCATATTTCGGCAAGTGACCGGGAGTGGTATTTACAACAGAGTCGGTGTGACGTTAAATGATTGACCACTTTTTTTTTTTTATAGCTGACAGGCTGTGAGTTTGACCACAGCTCACCTGATGTTAAGTGAAGGTGTGGTCGAAGATGGTAAAGCACACCTAGCCTGGAATGGAACTGGCTCTCAAGTGAGGCTGCCGGAACACACCGTTAGATGCTTGGCGGCAGATTTCCAACTCTCGCGTGGTAGCTAGCCAGCCGAGTACTAGAGAGTACGCTACCACCATGCTATGGTTTCCTCACGATGTTTTCCTTCACCGGCAGCTCAAGCTCATTGTTAGGGGTTTGAACCCACGCCCTTCGGCATGCGAACCGACCGCACTAACCACTGAGCTATCATCGCTACAAACAAACTTTATTTAAAAGTAAGCGTGAACCGGTAAAAAGTCTTCAATTACCTGACATTAGGGCTACCCACACGGCCTATATATGATTTATATCACGGACCGTAATTATCTATAATTATTAATAAAGCATTTTTAAATTTAAGCCTTTTTTTTATTTTGTTACCCGACTGCCAATGGTTATGATTTTCGCGCGTATTTATCTCATGAGCCGTGATAGTTAGACAGTTGACATTTTCACAGATGATGTATTTCTATTGCCGTTATAACAACAAATGCTAGAAAACAGAATAAAAGAAATATTTAAAGGGGCTCCCATACAACAAACGTGATTTTTTTTGCCGTTTTTATAAATAAATAGCTGCGGCCCGCGGTGTTACCCGCGACATGTTTTCGGGATAAAAAGTAGCCTATGTGTTAATCCAGGGTCTCGGCTACCTCCATACCAAATTTCATCCAAATCCGTTCAGTAGTTTTTGCGTGAAAGAGTAACAAACATCCAAACTTTCATATTTATAATATTGGTGGGATAGGACGCCACGCGGTTTCACCCGCGCAGTTCCCGTTCCCGCGGGAATACAGGGATAAAAAGTAGCCTGTGTCACCCGGAGATAGTGTGTCATTACCTCGGTGAAAGAATTTTTGAAATCGGTTCGGTAGTTTCAGAGCCTATTCAATACAAACAAACAAATCTTTCCTCTTTATAATACTATAGTTATAGAATATAGATAGATTATATTAGCAGGAAGGTACTGGTACGGAACCTTTCGTGCGCGAGTCCGACTCGCACTGGGCCGCAGGGATGTTAGATGGCAACTCTGAAATCCTTGTACCAGCTAGCTAAAAGCTGGTATTAAAGACGGAAAACTGGTACCAGGGTTGCCAGATGTCGAAATTTAAAAAAAAAAAAGTTACAAATCGCTTAAAAACTTTGCTTCACACATTATATTAAAATAAGTATAGGTTTGTATTTTCATTCCTTGAGGTTGGAGCTAGTTTTTTAAAGGAACTCTGGATTGGAATGTTTTTTATATGCATCTCAAAAATTTGACAGTTATATTGTACGTATTTTTGTCGGTCAACGGCTAATCTTGACATTTTTCGGTCTACGGCAAATCTTGGTGTTTTTCCGTATCAGCACCGAGAAACCTCGGTACATGGTACACGATACTAAAACCTAGTATGAATACCAAGAAATTGGTACTTGGTACTATCGGAAGAGGCCAGAATACTGTTCCGCATCACCAGTATTTATAATAAGCGTAGGAAATAAGAAAATTCTGTTATAGACCAATGAGGGTGGCATAGTCATGTTTGACTAAACACTGTATATAAAAAATTAAGATTAAAAAAAAATTGGTACGTCTAACATCACTGCTGGGCCGGTTATTATTATAGAGATGGTACAAAAAATTACAATTAGGACAAGCCTAAATAAACTCCTAGGATACGCCGACTGCCACCAACGAAGAAACATTGTTTTCATCATAGAACACGAAGATTGATCTCGTAGTTTCTATATGCGTCACTGGTTGACCTCTCAGAATGAGGTGATTTGGTAATTACTATTGAAATAATAACAGCACGGCAGCAGTCGCCGACAGATGGCGCTAAGCGTACATTTACATCTACAATAAAACAACTTTACCGTACCAATATCATTGAAAATAGACTATTTGAGTTATGCTAGAACACAAAAACAGTTTTAAAAACTAATATTTACTTGTAAATTGCCTTCTGTATCGTGAAAATCGTATGAAACCTACTTCTGTGAGTATTTTTAAGTGACCCTATAAATGATTGCTTATTTGTAGAAACTTTTTATTATTTAGTACTTTAAAATGCCGTGTTAGGTACTTATATAAGTATATTACAATTGTTGTGTCTAATATTTCCAAAAGTTTATCGTTAGTTGGTTATGTGACTGTATTTCTTCATAACTCGATGTGTCTACGTGATTTCCCTGTAGCCGTTCGAATCACACCATGACAATGGTGAATCAAATATCATGCATACCAAAACCTCTCCTAACCCCACGTAAATAGATCATAAAATTGTACGCACCAAAATCTTGTTTACATCGGCTAACAGTTCCAATAAGACACATGTTAAATAAGATTGTTATAGTAATATCAACTTTAAAAGTTTTGACCATAAAGTTTAAAACACAATGAAGACGGTTTGTCGGTTACCAATTAATTCAGAAGTGGTTACGTAGAGAGCGTGGTTAGTTGACAGTATTCTGTGGCGCGTGTTTTCGATGGCGAGCTGGCAACGCCGCGAGCGGTTATATTGATCAAGACTATAAACGGAATTAGGCTGTTTGTTACTGAGCCTACCTGTTTCTGGAAACCGGGAGAGATACTTTACATAATTTCCCTATTTTGGGTATCGGATTTTACCTGGGATCGACTTAGTTAGGTATCGGTCTATGTTTAAAATGAATTTTAAATCGATCAAATAGGTACCTAACAAAATTATTATTAAAAAAGATTTAAAAAAACTTTGATGAAAGAACCGTGGTCAAGGTGGACAGATACAATTTTGGCAAACGTTACTTCTTTTAAAACAATAAAAATTTGAATCATCAAAATTTTTTTTTTTTCATCTAAATTTTATCTAAAAACACAACAAGAGTTCTTTTTATAAGTACCTACTTAGACCTTGTTCTGTGACATTGACGAGTAATTATGTTTTTTTTTTTTGCCATGTCATTTTAAATTATTCACAATATTTTTTATACTTTGACATACCCAATTTTGTTGTTTTTTTATTCATTGACATAATTATAATCAGTGTTTTAAAACTCATTATAATGACATACATATTTAAATATTTGAATTTACTTGTATTTTAACATTGGCGTTATAAATACAATATTTGTATCTAAGTATTTGTAGGTATTATAATTTTTTTAAATTATTATTTACTAGCTGCGCCCCGCGGTGTTACCCGCTACATGTTTTCGGAATAAAAATTAGCCTATGTGTTAATCCAGAGTTTCAGCTACCTCCATACCAAATTTCATCCAAATCCTTTAAGTAATCTTTGCGTGAAAGAGTAACAAACATACATCCATACCTACTTATAAACTTTTGCATTTATAATATTAAGTAGGATAGGACAGTAGCATACCTATGACATGTTAATAATAAACATTTTCACTTTTAAATGAATCCTCTCTTCTAAAAGCAGAGCAGCAGTAGTGTGTAAACATTACCGTGTTCCGGTTCGAAGGGTACTGCAGCTAGCGAAATTACTAGGCTGTTGAGACTAACCATCTAAAGTCTCAAAGTAATGAGCGTCAAAGCAGTGATGCCCTGGACTTTGTTTTGTTACTTAAAGTTCTGTGTATCGCTGCAATGGTCATGGACAGGCGTTATCTTACCATCAGGAGAGCGTCTCGTTCGTCTCATTATTTTACATAAAAAAAAACGCTGCCGTGCCTGACCCATATTAAGACTGTGTACCATATACTACTTTGTATTTACAACAGCTTGTACTGTGTGGAAGTAGTAAATATCTTTAATCTTGTTCGACCACAGCTCATCTTATGTTAAGTGACGGTGTGGTCGAAGATGGTAAGCACACCTAGCCTGGAATGGAACTGGCTCTTAAGTGAGGCCTGGAACATAAAGTTAGGTTAGCAGATTTTCAACTTGAGGGTGGTAGCTAGCGAGCTGAATACTAAATATCTTATCACCATGCTGTTTCCCTTCACCGGCAGCTCAAGCTGTTGGGTTTGAACATATAGCGGGTAACACCGCGGGGAACGGCTAGTTTTATAAATAAAACACACAACACTTGTCAAATATCAAGTCTATAAATAGAGTTCTAGAAACTTTCCACAAGTACTTTACTTACCTAGCTTGTAACTTGTATCTTGTCTGTATTAAGTGTAATCATTAAAGGTGGACAGATAACATCACCCTGACAAGGTTTCGGTTACTCTCGACATGCGAAGGCTTCGTGCCTGTTATAATGATCATCCGTTCATCTGTTCGTCGTATTTTCATAATCATTTAGAATATATGTATCATTAAAAGAGTTACAAAACACTTATTAAATGACAATTAATAAAAACAAAATATCAAAATGAAGTACACAATAATTATGTCGATATAAAAACATGTCAATATAAAAAAATTGTCAATAATAGCTGCGCCCCGCGGTGTTACACGCTACATGTTTTCGGGATAAAAAGTAGCCTATACGTTAATCCAGGGTCTCAGCTATCTCCATACCAAATTTCATCCAAATCCGTTCAGTAGTTTTTGCGTGAAGGAGTAACAAACATCCATCCATCCAAACTTTCACATTTATAACAATAGCTGCGCCCCGCGATGTTACCTTCTACATGTTTTCGGGATAAAAAGTAACCTATGTGTTAATACAGGGTCTCAGCTACCCTCATACCAAATTTTATCCAAATCCATTCAGTAGTTTTTGCCTCAAAGAGTAACAAACGTACATCCATCCATCCAAACTTTCAAATTTATAACATTAGTGGGATTAGTGGGATGATAAAATGACATAAAAAATCGTAATTACTTACTGGTAATTGAATAATCTTTTAGTTTGAAACACTCGTTAATGTCATAGAACGAGCAGTCTCAATCCCTAACAACCATGATCTTAACTTGATACTTTTTATATCGGAAAATGTTAGGTTACCAATGATTACTGTAATCTTCACAAAGAAAGATATTACTTTACAACAGAAGATTACAGAATTAATTACTTTCGTAAATTCTGCGAACGAAGTCGCGGGTTGCAGCTAGTATTTTTGTAAAAACAGACCAATTACGTCATTCACCACGCACAGTATATAAATTTGTACATAAGAAGACGGAACTTGACTTACAAGATATTCCCGTTTGGCCAAACCGTTTAAACATTCAAGTCCTCATTTAGAAAGTCCTAGATAGATACCTATTTAGGTATATTTGTATGTTATTTTACAAGTATAAATTTACAATTAAAAAAACCGACTTCATGCCCCTAAGTACAAACACTAAGTTAGGCTAAGTTTTAGGTATTATGGTTTAAAATGTTTAGTCAAGACATTTCAAACATTAAATGGAGTTGTAGACAAAATAGGCATTTGTATGCCCAGTTTCCGACCTTGAAAAATGTGTATTGTATTATTTATGTTATCTATAGTTGACCATGTATTAAAATTAGTTGACCATGAATTTAATTGGTTAAGAATTATTTTTCATTTGTTTAATTTGACAAATAGTAAATAATATCGTAAAAATTGACTCGATTATAATTGACATTAACAATCATTGATAATATACATAATGTATTACAAAAATATAATTTACTGTACTTACAGTATTGAATTGAATTGCATCCTGCCCCTATAAAATAGATATTGATTGATGAATTGATTTCTGGGACCCCATAATCAGATCCTGAGAAGTAAACAAGAAAATAATTTCTCGAATCGTCTTCTAGTAATCGAGAAACATCCCTACATAAAAAAAAGATTCCTACGAATTGAAAACATCCTGCTTTTGAAGTCAAAGTTAAAAATATCGCATAACGCTTAATAAGAGACGCTATTTTCATAACTCAACCATCTTTATTTAGTTGGTAACCAAAACACCCACTCAACAACGCAATAAGCCCACCATAGCCGTTCTCAATTACTATGCAATATGCAACATACTAAATAGGTAAGTACGAGCCCATCGGATAGAAAGGCGACGTTGCCGCTCCGTGCGTAAACAAGAGGTGATGGCTGGTCAAATAAAGAGTTGCCCAGTCAGTTCGTATAAATGTAGAATGATATTATGCATTACAATATTCTCTCGGATTGTTTATTTATATCTTCGTTACTGTTGATTTAAATAAGATAGGTAATTATAACGTTTGCTACCTATTATAATTATAAGAAAAAAATAATAAGTAGGTATTTGATTAATACAGTGAAACCTGGTTAATTGCGATCTGAAGGGACCAAGAATTTTGTACCATTTAAGGAGGTTTTAATTTTCCAATTAGACAGGTTTAAAATTATAGTTGTCTCATTTACAGAGTTTACAGAGGCTTATAGAGATATTCCATTTATAGAGTAATGTGTTTTATTTGCGTTTGGACATTTTGTACACTTTTTTCTTTTTTTTTTATGTAAAAGTAATGAGACGATCGAGGAGCTCTCCTGATGTTAAGATATAACGCCTGTCCATGACCATTGCAGCGATACACAGAACTTTGAGTAACAAAACAACGTCCAGGCATCGCTGCTTTGGCGCTCATTACTTTGAGACTTTCGATGGTTAGTCTTAACAGCCCAGTAATTTCGCTAGCTGCAGTACCCTTCAAACCGGAACACAGAGATTATTCTGAGATTGTACTGACAAACAAAGGAATTGCGAAAGAAATTCAAATGTTTGTAAACAAACGGGTCGCAGCCTGATAAAATGTCTCACTTATGCAGAGAATTGAGCTACAGAGTCCCAATTATAGAGGTAAACATGGAAAAGATCCTAGAATCAAATCTCTTTTAAGCAGTTTCGAAAGGTCCCATTAACGGAAGTAATTCGATGAAAAAGTGCCGGGACCTCATTGGAATTCTCAATAATAGAGGTTTCTTACTTATCCAGGTCCCATTTAACCAAATTTCACTATATTTCTATATTAACAAAGTCGAAATGAATAGTCAAATTAGTCATAACATCATCTTTTTTAATATAAACAGTTCTCTGAAATTAAAACTAGGTAGGTAGGTAATTGTTTTGTTTTATTTTTGGTTAAATACTGGTTTTGTAAATGCCATTTTTGATATTAAAATGGGTACCTATAAGTTTCTTGTGCCTACCCATTCCTTACAATAATTATGGTATAAATTAATATTAATAATATTGGAGGTTCTTTGACTTTTTTGACAACGTGTTCGTGCAATAATTTAACGAAGTCGAAAAATAGTCATAACAACATATTTTTGTAAATGCCACTTCAATATAAACATGTACTCGTACATGTATACGTCAGTTGTATTCCTTCAATCAATAGTAGGTACATACTATTATTAATCGAAGTCTCAACTTCAACTTCAACTCTTGATGAATGGCCTATGCGGAGATGCTCCACAATTCTGCCAATGGAGTTTTGGCGGGAATGCGGGAAGAGTCGTGTCGCTCCGTTGTATTTTTTCCAAAACTTGTATTTTGTCGAGTGTTTATGCATAAAAATGGTGGTGTTTTATTCATAAAGTGTCGAATTACAAGCGTGAGTGTGGGAAAATGATATAATGTGGTGAAACATGTCTTTTCGTGGTGCTTCCAAAACTCCATCGAAGCTTTATAGTAAAGTCGCCACTACTTTACTAAAGCATGACTGGACTTGACCGAAACAGACTGGACTTGACTAAGACCGGACTTTGACTATAACTAGCTACGAGGACACTTATTTAAATGTTGAAACTTGAAAATATATAAATACTTGACACTGGCAAGTGCTAAAACGCGACGCCAAAACCAAAGAAAAAAAAAAAAATCTGCCAATGTCACGTGGAATAATAGACTGCCACATAAAGAGGTTGGGTTAAGTAAAGTTTTGACTATTATTATGTATGTAATAGGTACAGTTCACAGAATTTTGTGCTTTCGAAGTCTCAGATGGAAGTTGTAATAAATGTGAGAGTTTTGGCGGGAACGCGGGAAGAGTCGTGTCGCTTCGTTGTATTTTTTTCCAAAACTAGTGTTTTGTCGAGTGTTTATGCATAAAAATGGTGGTGTTTTATTCATAAAGTGCCGAATTACAAGCGCGAGTGTGGGAAAATGATATAATGTGGTGAAACATGAGTTTTCGTGTTGCTTCCAAAACTCCATGAAGCTTTATAGTAAAGTTGCCACTACTTTACTAAAGCATGACTGGCACGAACTGACACGAACTGGACTTGACTAAGACGACTTTGACGATAACCATAGTTAAGATACAGCAGAAATATCACTGAAGACGAGGCAGTATGGCTTTATAGCTTTAGCCTGCCCGAAAGGGCAAATTAACGAAAAAAAAAAAAAAAAATTGTAATAAATGTCAAAGTGACACTCCACTTTTTTTTCTGAGGCTTCTAACGATTAAACATTTCCCCGTAAAGATGACGTCTGATGTCTTTTTAGAATGAGCAGAACTTTAAAGCCAAAATTTTATATGAAAATAAGTTTTGTTATATAAATGTTGTCAACTGAATCATAGGGAGTTTGTTGACGCGCATCAATGGTCCATCCGCTGAGATGGCAATGCGAGTCAACAAATCGGATAGATACACATCGATCAGAATCAGCATATGCTTTATTGTATCACCGTATACAAGGATGTTACAAAAATATAAGTATCAACAGCGTTATCCATCACGGACGTATTATAAAACCCTATTTTAATTATATTTATCATGCTACATACAGTAAATATTTTATGAACTATACTACCGAGCTGTACGACCTTGTTCTTCCACCCCCTTTTTTTTATCTAAAAAGTAATGAGACGAACGAGGCGCTCTCCTGATAGTAAGAGATAACGCCCGACCATGACCATTGCGGCCATACACAGAACTTTAAGTAACAAAACAAAGTTCAGGGCATCACCGCTTTGACGCTCATTACTTTGCGACTTTCGATGGTTAGTCTCAACAGCCCAGTAATGTCGCTGCAGTACCCTTCAAACCGGAACACAGTAATGTTGACACACTACTGCTTGCTGGCAGAGTATCTGGTACTGCAGTGGTACCTACCTAGACGACCTCCTGCTACGGAGCAAACTTTTTTGTTTCTGAGCCCGCTGAATACTCGATTAAAAACTTGGTTGCCTGGAAGAGAACGCTCTTAGCGATGGCCGCCAATTGTGGCACTAGCTCATAAGATTATTTTGTTCTGTGTACTTTTTTTCTGTTTTATTTTATTCTATCTAAAAATTACTATGAAGGTTTGATAAACTGGAAGTTTTAGAAAAAAATGTTCTTGCTATGACCTCGTATGAGCATATAAGGTAATTCAGAAAACGTCACAACACTATTCGTGTGTACACGTTCCTAACTAGTGACGTACCTACCTACGTACGATGATATATTTTACTCGAGGACCGAGGCTGAGTCATACCCGCGTAACGGCTATTTTACGTATACCACTACATAGTATAAAACAAAGTCGCTGTCGCTCTCTGTCCGTCCCTATGTATGCTTAAATCTTTAAAACTACGCAACGGATTTTGAAGCGGTTTTTTTAATAGATAGAGTGATTCAAGATGTTGGTTTACATGTATAATACATGCATATGCACCACATTAGTATCTACATTGCACTCGTGTGTAGCCGGGACGTGTCGCTAGTCTCTACATAGTATAAAACAAAGTCGCTTCCCGCCGTCTGTACGCTTAGAACTTTTAAACTACGCAACGGATTTTAATGCGGTTTTCCATCAATGACAGAGTGATTCAAGAGGAAGGTTTACATGTATAATACATGCACATGCACCACATTAGTATCTACATTGCACTCGCGTGTAGCCGGGACGTGTCGCTAGTCTCTACATAGTATAAAACAAAGTCGCTTCCCGCCATCTGTACGCTTAGAATTTTCAAACTATGCAACGGATTTTAATGCGGTTTCCATCAATAGACAGAGTGATTCAAGATAAAGTCTTTATGCATATGCACCACATTAGTATCTACATTGTACCCGGGCAAAGCCGGGGCGGGTCGCTAGTTTACAGTAAAGGCATCGAGATTTCAAGGCAAGGAGTTTAAGAACATTCGCTACGTTATGTCCCGTATCAACATCGACTGAGGAACATAATTATAGAATCAGTTCCGCAAGTTGAGTCAAGCTTCCTGATACAATGATGTACTATACAAACTGAGGTAGGTAAAACCTCATTGTCCTGATACTTTTTTCGTACCTTAGTACTTTTTTTTAGACAATAGACAATAGACAATAGACAACACTTTATTTATGACATAAAATACATTTCAACATAATTTACAATACATACATACATTTATACATACAAAAAATATAAACAATAAACATAAAACATAGAAAAACTTAAAGGTATAATATACAATAAATAAAAATTAAACAAAAAAACAAAAAATTAAACAAAAAAAAACAAAAAGTATGAAATATATTTTATGTCACAAACCGGCCTCGACTCAGCATAATGCCGACTGAAGCCAGCCGGCGCTGGTCTTCCGTCGAGGCCGGCAGGTGACGTAACGCACGAGTGTGCCCACCGGCAAAAATATTTTTAGGGTGAATTTAAACATAAAACAGAATGATATATACACATACAATAATATACAGTTTTTTCTTTGGTTTTGGCGTCGCGTTTTAGCATTTGCCAGTGTCAAGTATTTATATATTTTCAAGTTTCAAAAGTTAAATAAGTGTCCTCGTAGCTAAAGTTATAGTCAAAGTCCAGTCTTGGTCAAGTACAGTCCGTGTCAGTCAAGCCCAGTCATGCTTTAGTAAAGTAGTGGTGACTTTACTATAAAGCTTCGATGGAGTTTTGGAAGCAACACGAAAAGACACGACTCTTTCCGCGTTCCCGCCAAAACTCCACCTTAGTACCTTGTGGCACTAGTTCATAAGGTTATTACGGTTTTGGCGGGAACGCGGAAAGACTCGTGTCGCCCCGTTGTATTTTTTTCTAAAACTAGTGTTTTGTCGAGTGATTATGCAAAAAATGGTCGTGTTTTATTCATAAAGTGCTGAATCACAAGCGCGAGTGTGGGAAAATTATATAATGTTGTGAAACATGGCTTTTCGTGTTGCTTCCAAAACTCCATCGAAGCTTCATAGTAAAGTCGCCACTACTTTAGTAAAGCATGACTGGACTTGACTGACACAGACTGTAGGTACTTCACCAAGACTAGACTTTGACTATATCTATAACTACGAGGCAACTTATTTAACCTTTGAAACTTGAAACGATAAAAACTTGACACTGGCAAATATTCAAAATGCGACGCCAAAACCAAAGAAAAAAAAATGTTATTTTTTTCTCTGTACTTTTTTCTGTGTTGTGCACATGATAGAGTTCTATCTAACTATTTACTTGGTACACACATATTTTACTTGGTGGTAGATCTCCTTAGCAGGAGGTCGTCTAGGTAGGTACCACCGCAGTACCAGTTATTCTGCCGCCAAGCAATAGCTGTTTGCAAAATTCGATTTAAATGTGTAGTTTAATCTAATTAATTTATAAATACATTGGTTTAATCCAACAACGCATATCTTATCTTTATTACTTAAAAAAAAGAGAAAGTAATATATTCGATTTAATAAAAATCGATTTTTAATATTCAGATAATCGTTATAATTAAAAATCGATTATAAGAGAGCCAGCGTCCTGGGAACCCTACGCAGCAGCGATCTCGACGGCGGGCGGCGTTTATAGTAGTCCTACAGTTTATTTGTTTTGTTTATTTATTTTAATTCTGTTTGAATATTTAAACTATTTGTTAAAAATTATTAAAAATTTCTTTACCACATTATAAGAAAAAAAATAATCGAATAAAAAATATGAAATCGATTTTTTTTTAATTGTTAACAGGCTAGTTGTTTGACCACAGCTCACATGATGTTGTGAAGGTGTGGTCGAAGATGGTAAAGCACACCTAGCCTGGAATGGAACTGGCTCTCAAGTGAGGCTGCCGGAACACACCGTTAGATGCTTGGCGGCAGATTTTCAACTTGAGGGTGGTAGCTAGCTAGCGGAGTACTAAAGTACCCTACCACCATGCTATGGTTTTCTCTCGATGTTTTTCCTTCACCGGCAGCTCAAGTTCGTTGTGGGGTTTGAACCCACGCCCTTCGGCATGCGAACCTACCGCGCTAACCACTGAGCTATCATCGCTACTCGATTATTTTTTCACATCTCTACTAGATTGTAAAATAAATACACGTACGTACACACGAGTTGAATCGAAAATACGTTATCAACTAACCGAAATTTCCAGACTTGACTCATAATTATAGCAAAAAAGTGCGCAACCAAATATGAGTCAAAGCGAAGGATTGATATCTCTCCCACGGCGTCTAATTCGGAAATTCTTTCCACGTTATAAATAGAACATTGTGGGTGTTTCGGAACACAAAAGCGTTGCAAATATAGCCTGGACAGTGGGTACATATTTGAGCCTTTTGGGGTTGAAACTTTGGGACCGTGGGGACCGGGAGCAAAAAAAATTTTGTCATCAGAATTGTCATCTCGTTTGGTCGACGCCACACGTGAACAAAACGCTGGCCTTTATTTTGCCCAGCGTTTGAGTATTGCCATACAACGCGGCAATGGGGCGCGTTTTGGGAACTATTCCCATTGATAGCGGCCTTTTAGAGTAGTTATTATTTTAAGTTATTTTATTTTAGGTCAATTCTTGTGTGTTTATTATATCTGAGTGACATAGACTATATTTATATTATTAAATGTTCATTTATGTTATTTATTTATATTATCTTTTATAATAAAGAACATAAAGCGTTGTAACTATTTTATACGATACCTAGCTTTAACGAAAACGTGAAAAAAGTATATTTTTATTTTACGTAAAAGTAATGAGACAAACGAGACGCTCTCCTGATAGTAAGAGATAACGCATGTCTATGACCAGTGAAGCGATACACAGAACTTTGAGTACCTGTAGTATTAATTATGTGTATAACTAAGTATACCAAAGTTACCGACATAGCCCAACGGATTAGCAAGTTGAAGTGGCAGTGGGCAGGGCACATAGCACGCAGAACTGATGGCCGATGGGGCTGCAAAGTTCTGGAGTGGAGACCACGGACCGGCAAGCGCAGCGTAGGACGTCCACCCACAAGGTGGACAGACGACCTAGTAAAGACCGCAGGAACGCGCTGGATGCGAGCCGCTTCCAACCGGTCTTTATGGAAGTCAATGGGGGCCTATGTCCAGCAGTGGACGTTCTACGGCTGAAATGATGATGATGATGATGATGATAACTAAGTATTAATAGTATTACTGGGCTGTTGAGACTAATCATCGAAAGTCTCAAAGTAATGAGCGTTAAAGCAGCGATGTCCTGGACTTTGTTTTGTTACTCAAAGTTCTGTGTATGGCTGTAATGGTCATGGACAGGCGTTATCTCTTACCATCAGGAGAGCGTCTCGTTTGTCTCATTACTTTTTACATTAAAAAAAAAACTTTCAAACCGGAACACAATAATGTTTTACACTTTACGATCTTTTCAAAATACCTAACAAACAACAATATTAAATACGTCATACATAGGGTACTCGACTGATAAATAAGTCCTTGACTTAAAGTTAACTACTCACTAATCTTTTTTATCAGAACGATAGAAAATCATCATGATTGTGTTCTGATTCATTTTTAGACATTGACGTAAAAAGTACGTTTTGACGTGTATTACATTAGCTTTTATAGCGGGAGGCAGTTCGAGTAACTGCTGATAACACTTGGTGGTAGATCTCCTTAGCAGGAGGACGTCGAGGTAGGTACCACCGCAGTACCAGTTATTCTGCCGCTAAGCAGTAGTGTGTAAGCATTACTGTGAAGGGTACTGCAGCGAAATTACTGGGCTGTTGAGACTAACCATCGAAAGTCTCAATGTAATCGAAAGTGTCAAAGTAATGAGCGCCAAAGCAGCGATGCCCTGGACTTTGTTTTGTTACTCAAAGTTCTGTGTATCGCTGCAATAGTCTTGTACTAGCTGTATGGTTATCTCGCACCGTCATAAGGCGAATTCGTCTCATTTATTTTTATATTGGATCAACAGCTAGCTCTATGCAAACCACCAGCGATGGAAGTGCGAGAGCTACTGCGACGTCACACCGAGAAAGAGCAACAAAACTTTTGGGATAAATACTGTAGTAAAGTCCGGGGCATCGCTGCTATGACGCTCATTACTTTGAGACTTTCCATGGTTAGTCTCAACAGTCCAGTAATTTCGCTGCAGTACCCTTCAAACCGGAACACAGTAATGTTGACACGCTACTGCTTGCTGGCAGAGTATCTGGTACTGCAGTGGTACCTATCTAGACGACCTCCTGCTAAGGAGCAAACTTTTATGTTTCTGAGTCCGCTGAATACTCGATTAAAAACTTGGTTGCCTGGAAGAGAACGAAATGTTGTGGATATGTTTACACACTACTGCTTGGCTGTAGAATATCTGTACTGCAGTAACCTGGACGACATCTTGCTAAGGAGATCACAAAGTATCCGTACAATCAATAAAAACGGCAAAAAAATCACGTTTGTTGTATGGGAGCTGTTGATGATGTTATTTTTTTTTTTTTTTTTTTGTTTTATTATTATTATACGCTCCACAGACGCTGGGGTCCGTGACCTTTGTCAACTTTAGTTACAAAATTTTTTTTTTTTTTTTTACAATTTTACATTACAAAAAGAGGAGAGGTTAGTAGGATCTTAATCTAAGGTTAAAGTAGGTACTAGATTGTGTGTATACCGCGAGCAGACCAGCGACCCGCAAGCAGCACCCGATCACGAGTATGACGCATGTGCCAGCCATCGCCCTCCTCAACCATATCTGAGGGAAGAGAGCGACCCGACACACGACGCCGCCGCAAGAAGGAGCCTTCGATGGTGAGCATGAATGCTCGAGGCATACACACAATCCTTATTTCTATTTACATGAGTTTTCGTTTGAAATCGCCTCCTCCCGACTCAAGGCTGGATGATGTTATTTTATTCTGTTTTTTAATATTTGTTGTTATAGCGGCAACATAAATACATTATCTGTGAAAATGTCAACTGTCCAACTATCACGGCTCATGAGATACAGCCTGGTGACAGACGGACAGCGGAGTCCCGTTTTACCTTAAAAAGGAGCGACAGAGCACCTCCCGTTGGCATGAGGGTCAAAACAGAGTTTATAGATAATATCTATATAGAGGTAGAAAATAAAACGCTTGAAATACTGTAAAGTATTTATTATTAATGTATTTTCAATTATGTACATAATTACAAAACTACGAGTTATATTTTTAAGTAAAATACAACAGTCATGAATATCGCAATCAGCGAGCGCGCCCAATGCCAGAAAAAAAAGATCGAAAAGAGCTGATTCCATCCGCTCTAGTGCGAAGAAATAAGTCCAAGCATGTTTTCAAATCCGAATTATATTTTTGACAGACTTTTAATTTAAAAATATATATATTGCCCCTTCGGGCAGGCTAAAGCTATAGAGCCATACTGCCTTGTCTTAAGTGTTATTTCTGCTGTATCTTAACTATAGTTATCGTCAAAGTCGTCTTTGTCAAGTCCAGTTCGTGTCAGTTAATTCCAGTCATGCTTTAGTAAAGTAGTGGCAACTTTACTACAAAGCTTCGATGGAGTTTTGGAAGCAACACGAAAACTCATGTTTCACCACATTATATCATTTTCCCACACTCGCGCTTGTAATTCGGCACTTTATGAATAAAACACCACCATTTTTATGCATAAACACTCGACAAAACACTAGTTTTGGAAAAAAATACAACGGAGCGACACGACTCTTCCCGCGTTCCCGCCAAAACTCCCTTTTAATTTAATTACACAAAACTTTTACATCAAATTAAAAAAAGTAATTGGTGATTTTACTAAAGCGTTTGGTTTCGGCGGGAACGCGGAAAGAGTCACCGCGTTGTATTTTTTTCCATAACTAGTGTTTTGTCGAGTGTTTATGCATAAAAATGGTGGTTTTATTGGAGATTATAGGAGACACACAGATATTATGGAGACACCACCATTTTTATGCATTAACACTAGTTAAAAAAAAAAACAACGGAGCGACACGACTCTTTCCGCGTTCCCGCCAAAAGGTTAACATGAAATTATTTGTCTTCTTATTTTTTTTTTGTTTAATTTTGGCATGTATAATTATTTTTAATTTTGAAATTTATATTGATTTTATTTATTTACTAATTTTTAATGTTGTGTCTATGGACATGGTCTGAAATAAATATATATTATATAGTTTACAATGTAAGTTGAATGAAACATCTGCGACTAATTACTATCTTGTATTATCGCTGGCATTATATATTCTTAAATCTGGCAAAGGCAGACTGTTAGCGACGCCATTGAAACGCGGTTGCTCGGTAGGATTCGTTGTAATGGTAACTATTCTATTTTTCTCGTCACTCTGAGATCTCAAACTCTGTAAAGGTGTCAAAGTTAACAGTCTTTGAACATTAATCGTTTTATCACTAGCAATGTTCTTGTTTTGTGACAACAACGTGTTTTTCTCCATCACAGTCGGCACCGTTGTAATGTTATTAATATTACCGTTATCTGTGTTTAAATTAATAGTTTCTATGACAATTTTATTTTGTGTAGCGTTCATGATCAAATTTATAATATCCAAATGTAAATTTTGACTTGACTCTTCGGGTACTTTCTTTAACAGTACCTTAATGTAATTCAAAAATGATTCTAGTTCGTCCGGATCATTTTTGTTGGGTACATCTATAGTTTTTTTAGGTTTCACGTTTAGAACGACTTCGTCGGAAGATGTGCTCGCTTTCCTTTCCCTTTTCACTTTAGGTTTAGATTTCAGTTTTATTCTTTTGTTCGACTTTTCAGGTTTCGGTTTCTTTTCCGGCTCCTCGTCTAAGTAAACCACTTCTGTGTACATGTCGTCGCCTAACGTGTTTTCTTCATCCGATGCTGCCTCTAGGACCTGCGAAGAACATTTAGTTACGTTGAAAGTTAAATGGCGGTGTTAGAAGTTGGTTAATACACCTAGCCTAGATTGCACACCAGAAATTAAAAACACACAGAAAACAAAAGAACCCTATAAGCCAGTGGCCTTTCTGCTAAAAGTGATGTCTTCTAGGCTACCATAGAAGATTTAAGACTTAGAACAGGCGAGAGATGACTTAGAAAACAAAAGAACCCTATAAGCCAGTGGCCTTTCTGCTAAAAGTGATGTCTTCTAGGCTACCATAGAAGATTTAAGACTTAGAACAGGCGAGAGATGGCTTAGGAAACAAAAGAACCCTATAAGCCAGTGGCCTTTCTGCTAAAAGTGATGTCTTCTAGGCTACCATAGAAGATTTGAGACTTAGAACAGGCGAGAGATGACTTTTAATAAAAATAAATAATAAAATTAAAATAAATAATAAACTATGTATAATAATTATGTATATGCAACACTGTTAATATGTATATACTTTTTTTTTAAATTATTAATTATATTTTTTCAATTTAACAATTTATTATGTCATAAATTTATGAGGTTTATTTATTAAATAATATAAACAACTATAGTAATACTATTGGTAGTACTGTTTGTGGTATTTCAGGACGATGGATAGATATTTTGGGAAGATAGTTTTTTTTGGCTAGGTGTGGTTACCATCTTCGACCACACCGTCACTTAAAATCAGGTGAGCTGTGGTCAAACACCTGGCCTGTCAACCATTAAAAAAAAAGTTATTCTGAACTTGTTTTAGGATTTGGGAAGTATACTGAACCTTCCACCATCATAACTCACCTTTTGCGTTATACTGTCGAACACGTCGGAGTGCTTCTCTTCTAGATGGTTCTTCATGACCTCGAGGCTGCTGGAGACGGAGTCCCGGCAGAGGCCGCAGAGAGCCTCATCGTCTTCCACGTCGAAGTGTCGCCATATTTCTGACGAGAATTTCACTGCCTCATCTGTCGTATTAGAAACACGTACGAAGGGTGAACAGGGTCCTTAAAGCTAGGCAACGCACTGGCAAAGCCCCGGGTATTGCAAGTGTCTATAGGCGGCGGTGACCACTTACCATCAGGTGGCACGTCACAAGCAAGCCACTTTTTTTTCACATAAATAAAATATTTCTCACCGTTGATGCGCCCCGTGGCTACTTTTTATCCCGAAAACCCGCCACATGTTTTCGGGATAAAAAGTAGCCTATGTATCAATCCAGGGTGTAAGCTACCTCCATACCGAATTTCATCCAAATCCGTTCAGTAGTTTTTGCGTGAAAGAGTAACAAACATCCATCCAAACTTTCTCATTTATAATATTAGTGGAATTAAAAGTAATTTAAAAAAAAAAAACAAACTTTCATGTGAGATAATAAACTAAAAAGTTAAAATTAAAATAATTAAAAAAAATAACTTTTTAATAGGTAAGAATTTTAGAGAGTGTTCATCGAGACGAATCAATCGAGCCCAGACTCGGTAGGGTTATCTTGTTTTATCACAGAGATGCCGTGACCACCTTCCAGCTTCATCATCAGACCCTGGATATCGTCTAGGCATAAAGTACTCCTAAAGTCGAATCAATCGAGCCCAAACTCGATCGGTTTATCTTGTTTAGTTCAGAAGTTCCTATGACCGTCTTCCGTCTCCATCATCAGACCAGCTCCAAGTGACGGTGTGGTCGAAAATGGTAAATTTAGCGTGGAATGTAACGGGCAGGTAAGTAAGGCAGGTAAAATACACAACTTAGTGCTTAGCGGCAGATTTTCAACTTGAGGGTGGAAGGTAGCCAGCCGATTACTATAAAGTAAGTACCATGTGGGTGGTATAAGTTATGTAAAGTTTTTAATTATAAAATTGTTGTTAAATTCAAATCATCACTGTTGTAACCGAAACGACTGTTAAGCGGAAATAAACTAAATATACATGGTCTATACTATGAAGCTGCGCACCGCATGGAATTAATATAACTATTTTACGTAAGTCCTCTGCGGTGCTGATCTCCGTTTCTACTTTCAAGGCAAGTCATGGCGCTGACATTAACGCTTCACATGACTCGTTCAAAAATAGGATTCTAATGAAAACAATGATCTGACCTCAGATCCTAACGAAAAACTCATTACTGATTGAGCCTATGTTTTGTCGCAACAAAACGTCACCGCGATTCAGGAAACTGGTCTCAAATACGCGCGCCATCTATCGAGCCGAGTGGGAACTGTACTGCAGATGTTATCCTACTTATTTACGAAGTTCAGTTACGCTGTACACGTTACTGTTAGGGCGTCGCATTGAACTTGGGCGTATTATGGTATGTTGAACTACAACAAAAACTTTTGGCGTTATCGGATTCTGAGCATCTTAAGTGTGATTTGATTATTTTCTACAAAATACTCGTCAATTTTCATGTTATTAAAGTATTTATTATTCGCATCATCATTTATATTTTCTTATTTTTTACATTTAATATTTACAAAACATATATAATTTAAAAAACTTAAAAACTAGGGTGTCGCCGGCAGCGGGGCAGGGCTCAAGCTGCCGGAGGTTAGGGCTGCAGAGTGAGGAACCTCCTCACAATGCGCGCCGTGTCAAGGATCACTGCCTTTTGACGCTGACCCGCGACCCAACCGTCTAGCAAGAGTCTCTTAAGATTATTATTATTTATATATTTCTGTGTCTGGGTGTTCTGTATGTATTATAATTATGTATTTACAAAAAAAAAGTATTTATGTATTCCATCAGTTATCTGACTTCCATAGTGCAAGCTTTGCTTAGTTTGGGGTCAGATGACGCTGCGTTTAATGACCTGCGATATTTATTTATTTATAGATAGAAAATATGCCGAAATCTTTGATATTTCCAAAATCGAGAGCACGCCTGACGTGCTCGCGGCATCGCGATAGGGATTCGTGAGGACAATAACGTGTCAGCGGCACTGAATGTGTTAAATGAGATTATTATCGGCACAGTATTATCAGAACAAACTGGGTTACGTTCATAAAGAGCATTTAACTGCGCAGTTGTGTTTGAAGTTAACTACAGACACAAGTTGAGCAAAAAGACTTCGCTGGTTAAGTATTTAACGTTATTTAAACAGCTACATTTTAATATTTCGAAATGGTACAACACTAGTTTCTTTTCTATCCCGTTAATTAAAGTCACTATTCAATTGCGGGTGCAATGTAGATACTAATGTGGTGCATATGCATGTATTATACATGTAAACCTTCCTCTTGAATCACTCTGTGTGTTGATGGAAACCGCATTAAAATCCGTTGCGTAGTTTAAAAGATATAAGCTTAGATACAGACGGCGGGAAGTTATGTTTTATACTATTTACTGATCAACTTGTTTGACATCTCACTTGATGTTAAGCGGTCTAATTTGGAGCACGCTTGCCTAGAAGATAGTGATTCACTCTCGACTTGAAGACACCCAGATTATATCCATCGGGTGGGTGAGTGGCCCGAGTGGGTGTTCCACTCGGGCAGCGCATTCCACTGTCTAGCAGTCCGCACAATGAACGTGCTGATGTCTTTTCTTAAATTCCACGCGGACGAATTCGCGAGTAACTAGTAGAAAAAATATTACTTGGCTGACGTTTGCCCAAATTTAAATATAGCACCCTTTTCTGGCACTCGTGCATCATATTAAAAATAGCAACAATAAAAATAACTGTTCTGCTAAGTATCTTTTATTTATACACTAGCGACCCGCCCCGGCTTCGCACGGGTGCAATGCTGATACTCAATATACCTACCTACTACAGAATGTCCTTATAAACAACGTTTACAGCTTTTTTGTCACTAGACAATACAAACATGTTTTGTTTAGAGGTTACTCTTGAAAGAGCGACATATAATTGCCCATGAGAAAAACACTCAACGCTCAAATCTAAGCCCGCAACGTTGAAAGTTTGACCCTGCGATTTATTAATGGTCATTGCAAAAGATGTCTTTAGCGGAAATTGTAGGTGTTTAAATTGGAAGGTACCGCCGCACTGCACTGTAATATCTTCTTAACTTAATTGGATAAAAATTAATGCTGTATTGCTTAAAATCACTTCGTTAATAAACCATTTTTTCCCGTAAAATGTAAAGAATAAAAAATGGTTATTGTGGGTTATCCTTAAGAGATAGACATATACCAACGTGGACTTTTTTGTTGACCTTTTTAAGGTGTACAATACTGTAGTACATTATTTTGATTTATCTCGTGGGGTTCAGCCAGCGTTTGCAATGTAAGCGCAAAATAATGTGCTTATTTACGACATCACATTAAAAACCTCTAAATTGATCAGTGTTTCTCTACAATATTATGCATGTATTATACATATAAATTTTCATCTTGAATCACTCTATCTATTTAAAAAACCGCTTCAAAATCCGTTGCGTAGTTTTAAAGATTTAAGCGTACATAGGGACGGACAGACAGCGACAGCGACTTTGTTTTATACTATGTAGTGGTATACGTAAAATAGCCGTTACGCGGGTATGACTCAGCCTCGGTCCTCGAGTAAAATATATCATCGTACGTAGGTAGGTACGTCACTAGTTAGGAACGTGACACACGAATAGTGTTGTGACGTTTTCTGAATTACCTTATATATGCTCATACGAGGTCATAGCAAGAACATTAAGCTATTGCATAGTTTCTATCGCGGGCCTTGAGCGTGGAGACCGAATCCAGAAATTCCGTAACGAAAATAACCTAACACCCCCCACTCCCACCGGCACAGCGGTGATACTTTTTAGTTTTGCCATCTATCGATGAATAGCAGGACTTTTAATGACTTTTTGGAAATATCACGCTTGTCTCTTTAGTTCAGCAACTCGCCTCTAGGTGGCATTGGTTGTAATGCTATGCAATAGCTTTACCGCGGCAGTTTCCGAGTGCCACACGTCTTTTTTATTTTTCTCAGAAACTTCCAGTTTATCAAACCTTCATAGTAATTTTTAAATAGAATAAAATAAAACAAGATTTTTTAATTGTTTAACTAAACCGACCCCCTCCCCCCCACGACTTCAAAACACACAAATAAAGGAACACCATTTTTGAGGTCAAGTTTTTAATTATTTCATATAGCTCTGCTGTCTATTCCTATAACAGCTATTTTTGTTCGTTCGTCCTCAAAGCTGTTTCATCCCCATCACTGGTGATGATCACATGTTCATCGCCCAACACTAGTTGCTGTATATCGTCGACACCAGATCGAGTAAGATTGTTTTCGTTGTTCGAGATTTGAGTATCGTTTTGGGCATCCATGATCTGTTTTATAAAATCCGCTTGTAGTCTATCAGACTTATGTGATGGTAACTTCTTCAACAGTGATACGATGTATTTGGCGAATATATCTAGTGAGCTTTCTTCGGTTTCACGTTGATTTGAATTGTTTTGCATGTACAAGCGTTGCTTTTTCTCGTGCCCTATAGGGATAGATTCATAAGTTTGGAGACGTTTTTTAATTGGTGTACATTTGGATTCATTGAATACACTTTCGTCTAAACGTTCTGATGTGTCCAATATATCGGTCTGAAAGAAAATTTTGACATATGAGTACATTTTTTTTATATGCTTGACTGGTTAGGAGTTTGGCCATAGCTCACCGGATGTTAAGTGACGGTGTGGTTGGAGATGGCAAAGCACACCTAGCCTGGAATGGTGCCGGAACACACCGTTAGATGCTTGACGGTAGATTTTACAACTCTTGTGTGGTAGCTAACCAGCCGAGTACTAGAGAGTACGCTACCACCATGCTGTGGTTTCCTCACGATGTTTTCCTTCACCGGCAGCTCAAGCTCATTGTTGGGGTTTGAACCCACGCCTTTCGGCATGCGAACCGACCGCGCAAACCACTGTGCTATCATTGCTACAAAAACAAATCGCTAATTACATGTGACTTGACTTTGACTTGATGCAAGTCAAAGTCAAGTCACATGATACTTTCAAGTATACATTTTTAAAAAGTGTGACTTCGCGATCGCAGCCTGAAACTTTAGCCATGGTCACTAATAATTATGTCGAGTAAATTAGACTTTATCGCACACATTGTAAAACAAAAGGAAGTCTCCTAATTTTTTTGGCAAATCGGGTGATAATATACAAGACGACTGAAGCTATCTCCGGATGAACATTTAGAAGAACCTGTCACTCTCTTTTAACATGTTTGAAAAGCATACAAGCAAACAAAACGCATCGCGGCTAGGGGCAGAAAATGGCTGTTTTATTTTGTAAATTTTTAGTTTTCTCAATTTGACGTGTACGATTTTTGGGGGGAGTCATGACCCCTGTGAACGGCGCCTGTCGTGACTTGACATTGACTTTACATCATTTGATATTTATTTTTTTATTGATATAATAAACAAGTTGTTTTACAAGACATTGCTTGACTTGACACTTACAAATGTACAAAGTGTGATGCCAAAACTTAAGAAGAAAAATTAGTTTTTTTTTTCGACCTCTGAATCGTGCATTGTGCCAGCTCGCAAGTTTTCTTGTACAATATTACCTCGTCTTTGTCATAAGGCCAGTCGTCACTGTCATCGGCTTGTATCTCTTGTGTTGCCTCTGGTTCCTGCTTGGTGACGTCGTCGGCGATTTCATATATGTCACCGTCACCAGTTATCATGAGTTTCTTTGTCTGAAAGCACAAATTGTGAGTTTTGGCGGGAACGCGGAAAGAGTCTGTTGTATTTTTTTTCCAAAAATAGTGTTGTTTTATTCATGAAGTACTGAATTACAAGCGCGAGTGTGGGAAAGTGATATAATGTGGTCAAACATGACTTTTCGTGTTGCTTCCAAAACTCCATCGAAGCTTTATAATAAAGTCGCCTTTACTTTCCTAAAGCATGACTGGATTTGACTGACGTGGACTGGACTTTGACTACTTTTTAACTAATGAAACTTGAAATAATCAAAACACTTGAAACTGGCAAATGCACAAAATGCGACGCCGAAATCAAAGAAAGAGAACGAAGAAAAATCGTGTCATTGCTTTACTTTTAACACCCGTCGCAAAAACGACGGGATGTTATGAGTTTGACGTGTCTGTGTGGTCTATGGGTATCAAATGAAAGGGCTTGACTAGTAGAACCCACTATGACAAATTTCAAATAATGAAAGTATATGAGCAACTACCTCAGGTCTGATCAAGTCGAAATTTGGTATGCTGTTACTGTCTGCTGGGGAAGTTTTAAATTTTTAATTTATACCTACTTGTATTTAATCTTGAATTTTCGGTAAATCGTCGTCTAGCCCTTGGAACAAGAATCTTGAAAGACAGACGGACCACCAAGTGATATTATAAAGATTTTTTTCCTTTTAAGGTACGGTATCCTAAAAACAAGTACATCTTACCATTTTACTACCGCTTTTCAAGTCCTCGTACACTTGAGGGTGTTTTTTGCTCAAATGCCGACTGAGGTCGTCGTCCTCATTATAATCAACCCTCTTTTTGCAAATCAGGCATGACGCCAGCTTCAGGTCTTCGGACAGACATTTGAAGTATGCCCAAGCCGCTGAATTTTGTCTGAGGAAGTAAGTATAATATATGTTACTAGCTCACGCCCGCGACTTCGTCCGCGTTAATTTTAGAATTAGGTTCATGACTGACACATTACATGAAATATGTAACAAACAAATAAGCAATAGTCATGAATCTGACATCCGTTAATGTGACATCTGTCAATCTGACATTTATGTCAATCTAATATCTTTTAATCTGACAAACTGTCATCTATTAAGCTGACATCTGTTAACTTGATATCTGTCAATCTGACATCTGTAAATCTGCCAATCTGTCAGTACATCAATGAATAAATAAGCTTTGAAATGAAATAAATCTGTTGTCAAAAGTATTATACATAATTATGTGTTGATCCAGGTAATAAGCTATATGTATGCCAAATTTCGCCCAAATCCGTTCAGCCGTTTTTGCGTGATTAAGTAACGAACATACAAACATTCGCATTTATCATACTAGCTGCACCCCGCGGTGTTACCCGCTAAATGTTTTCGGGATAAAAAGTAGCCTATGTGTTAATCCAAGGTCTCAGCTACCTCCCCCCCTGTGCTGGTTTGGTCTCCGAGGTGGATCACGATGTGTCTGGTGTTCGGACACATCGTCATCGTTGCGGGGTGAGCTTGGGCTCCCCGAGGCGGGTCCGCGAGGACCAGCGCTGTCGAGGCCGCGGTAGAGTGCGAAAGCGTGCCCGCAGCCTCGACACGAAGCGCCGAGGTGGAACACTCCAGGGTTTTTAGTGGGTAGGCCGTCATTAGGACGGAGCGTCCCACATAACCACCGCGCCCGCCCCACGTCCGGTGGTATACACAAAGTATTTTCACTGGGAAAAAAGGGTCTCAACTACCTCCATACCAAATTTCATCCAAATCCGTTCAGTAGTTTTTTTTATGAAAGAGTAACAAACATACATTCTTACAAACTTTCGCGTTTATAATATTAGTAGGTTTTTTTTTTTTATAGGCGACAGGCTAGGTGATTGACCACAGCTCACCTGATGTTAAGTGACGGTGTGGTCGAAGATGGTAAAGCACACCAAGCCTGGAATGGAACTGGCTCTCAAGTGAGGCTACCGGAACACACCGTCAGATACTTGGCGGCAGATTTTCAACTTGAGGGTGGTAGCTAGCCAGCCGAGTACTAGAAAGTACCCTACCACCATGCTATGGTTTCCTCACGATGTTTTTCCTTCACCGGCAGCTCAAGCTCATTGTTGGGGTTTGAACCCACGCCCTTCGGCATGCGAACCTACCGCGCTAACCACTGAGCTGTCATCGCTACAAACAGATTACAGATTTACTGCAGTACTCACTCTTCAAGAACCTCGATTTCGTCTTCGCTTCCAGAAGATACGTTTCGTCGGTGCATCGACTTGAGGTGCGTCTTCAAATTGGAGGTGCACTTGTAAGACAGTAGCCTGCCGCAAAGTAGGCAGGTCGCCGTCTTCGTAGTGCAATCGATGCTCTTGAAGTACTTCCAAATCTTGCTTCGAAACTTTCTGCGGGCGACTTTACTGCGCGGTGCGGCGAGCGGGCTAAACAAATTCAGGAATTACATTTATGTATTGTTTATAGACAAAAATGGCACAACATGCCTTAAAAATAATATTAAGGTGGGTCGTTTTCCGTACAAATATCTTTTTTCCATTTATGGACAAATAGAGCATAATTTTACAGTGAAATCACAG
This sequence comes from Biston betularia, assembly GCA_905404145.2. NCBI lineage: Eukaryota > Metazoa > Arthropoda > Insecta > Lepidoptera > Geometridae > Biston > Biston betularia. Next base: position 448,699 of record FR989890.1, on the reverse strand, counting down.
CTACTGGCATTTATTTTAGTATTTATTTACGGTAAATCACAATTGCCTGAAAATCATAAATGCATAAATCATTCATATATTTGATTTTATGCTAATAATCTCAAAATTCAAATTCAAATGTTTTATTTGCATAAATAGGTACAGTCAGGTCGAAAATCAAATATAAAGGCATCCCAATATTCAGCCTTCACAAGGCGTGCAAAAATAAAAATAAAAATAAAAATAAATTTACAGATAATAAAATAAATGTCAAAGAGAAATTCACTAAAATAATCAACTAAAATAATCTACTGTTTTAATCAAGTAATTGAAAAAAAAAATCATGTAAAAACATATGTAATTCGCCATTTTGTGATGGCGGCCATATTAGATTAGAAATTTATCATAGTGTACTACTAGTCGATACCTTTCATTTGATACCCGTAGTGAAGGATTTGTGAAAAAATATGTAATCCGCCATTTTGTGGCGGCGGCCATCTCGGACCGATTTTCATCAAACATAGTTATTCCCGACTTACAAACAAAATCGAAATCGGTTCATCCGTTCAGGAGCTACGATGCCACAGACAGACACACAGACACGTCAAACTCATAACACCCCGTCGTTTTTGCGACAGGGATTAAAAATAAAGCAAAGCCACGATTTAACTACAAACACTCACACTTTTTTAATCTCCTGTTCATCTTCTTCCCCGGCAGACGGCGCCAGCCCGTCGTGCATGGTCTTCAGATGCTTCTTGAGATTGGAGAGGCAGTTATAAGAGAAGTTGTTACCACACAGCCGGCATGTGGCAACTTTCATCACCTTGTCTACGCAATCGAAATACCGCCACAGCTTGCTGCGACGTTTGTACTGCGGCCTCACGTGCGTTTTCGGGAGTTTGCTGCGAATGGAATTATGTATAAACTAGCTGCGCCCCGCGGTATTACCCAATACATGTTTTTCGGATAAAAAGAAGCCTATGTGCCAATCCAGGGTCTCAGCTACCTCCATTTCAAATTTTTCATCCAAATCCGTTCTGTAGTTTTTGTATGAAAGAGTAACAAACATCCAAACTTTCACATTTATGATATTGATAACCGGTCAAGTGCGAGTCGGACTCGCGCACGAAGGGTTCCGTACCACGTACAATACAACAAACAAACGTGTTTTTTTGCCGTCAAATCACGTTTGTTGTATGGGAGCCCTCTTAAATATTTATTTTAGTTATAGCGGCCACAAAATACAAAATACAAATACAGCGGAGTCTTAGTAATAGCGTCCCGTTTTACCCTTTGGGTACGGAACCCTAAAAAGCATGGGCTCAGAACAGGAATACCTGCCGACGTGGGCGCGGCTGTCGCAATTGTCGAGATGCTTTTTCAGATTGCCAATGGACGTGAAACAGAAATCTCGACCACAACGCTTACATCTGGCTCTCTCTTTCACATCGTCCACCAGCTCGAAATACTGCCAGTACTGGCTGGTTCCCCTGTAACTCCTGCGTCTTGCTGACTGATCGGATTGGCTGAAAACAATTTGCGAGGTTTATCTTCTCATAAATCAAATTTGATAAGCCCCCAACACTAGCAAATTTGGAATCCATCAGCGATAAATACTCCCATACATAAGAGCTGTTTGTCTTCAAACATACTTTATTGAATCATAGTTAAGATCACTTTCGATCAAATCACATAAAAAATTTAATTCGCCATTTTGTGGTGGCGGCCATCTTGGATTTGAAATTTATCATTGTGTATAGTATTCTAATAGCCAATTTCATTTGATACTCATAATGAGGGAGTTTAAAAAAAATATGTAATCAGCCATTTTGTGGCGGCGGCCATCTTGGACTGATTTTCATCTAACATAGCTAAGAACGCGCCCGACTAATTCACCACAAACAAAATCAAAAACCAATTCCTAACAATCTATAGAAGTTGCAACGACTGGACCTTCGTCTCTTAGTCTGTCTCAAAACCGGCCATTGCAACTAGAACAGTCACCTCTTTGAACTGGCAGCCACGGATAGTCCGCTATGCCGTGGCTGCTTGCAAGAGAATGAAACTGCAGAGCGTGTGCTGGATTGCAAATCCACAGAAGGTACCACTGCCGTTAGGCTGCATCAAGCCGCTTCTCATCATCAATGCCATTAAACATTCCACCCATCTCACTGGAGCTACTAAACCAGCGGCCCAGAGCCTCGCTCCGGTACTTCAAGGAGCTGGGTTGGCTCGTGTAGACGTTGGTAACACCAAAATTCCTTGGTGGTAGAACTCCTTAGCAGAAGGTCGTCTAGGTAGGTACCACCGCAGTACCAGTTATTCTGCCGCTAAGCAGTAGTGTGTAAACATTACTGTGTTCCGGTTCGAAGGGTACTGCAGCTAGCGAAATAACTGGGCTGTTAAGACTAACCATCGAAAGTCTCAAAGTAATGAGCGCCAAAGCAGTGATGCCCTGGACTTTGTTTTGTTACTCAAAGTTCTGTGTATCGCTGCAATGGTCATGGATAGGCGTTATCTCTTACCATCAGGAGAGCGTCTCGTTCGTCTCATTTTTTCTTACATAAAAAAAAAGCTGGACGTCGCGTCGGTGCAGGACTTGTCCCCCCCACTTTGAATAAGAATAGATTGCACCCTTGCGAAGACAGGGCTGCAATAGTTCCATTGCTATGCTCTTTGTTCTATAGTTAGTTTTTTAACAATAATTAAACAACTCACTTTTCTACATTTTCTTCTTTGTCTCCGTCTGGATCATCCATACGAGCTTCGTCTTCGACCGAGCGCTCGTTGTCGTGGATTTTCAATACATGGTACTTCAATGTATCGGTTGTAGTAAATCTGATTTCTTGAAAGCAAAGCCTGCATCGAGCTGAATTTTGATCTTCGTCTATCTTAAAAAATTCCGACAAAACTATTTTCTTTGGAAACTTTTGAGATTCTGTTTTTGGGAGCGCCTCCGATTCGCTGTCGTTCCTACAAAATGGTATAAAATTAAGTTGTTTACCACCAAGATTGGTCGTCGAAACATTTGCGTATTGTCTATGTACTGTTAGAAATACGACTGCCCAAAAAATGAGTGTAAGTGTTGTTATTTTGTAACTGTTTTTTGTATTTTGCAATAAAATCTTTTTTTTTCTTTCTTTCTTTTAATTTTTTTTTTATTTTTTTATTTTGGTATTTAAAAAGTAATGAGACGAACGAGATGCTCTCCTGATGGTGAGAGATAACGCCTGTCCATGACCACTGCAGCGATACACAGAACTTTGAGCAACACAACAAAGTCCAGGCATCGCTTTGGGACTTTCGATGGTTAGCCCCAACAGCCCAGTAATTTCGCTAGCTGCAGTACCCTTCAAACCGGAACACAGGCAAATGGTTAATGTTGGCAGGGTTCTGTATGTGAGTTCGTTTATTCCTCCATAACTTTTAAGCGCCTGAACAGATTTCGATGTATGGGGTATCGTTAGAATCCTTACATCATCTGGAGCGGCAATGTTTATATTTATTTTAAAAACAAATCGATTATCAGTTGATAATCGATTTTCAAATGTTCTTAACGAACTTTCTTAACATTTGAAAATAAAGCTTGATAATAAGTAAGCTTAAATAGCTTAAGGTGGTTCGATTTCCATACAAATGTTTTTTTTTTTATTTCTGGACAAATGGAGCATAATTTTACAGTGAAATCACAGCTACTGGCATTTACTTTGGTCTTTTTTTGCGGTAAATCACAATTACTTGAATAAAACAGTAGATTATTAGCATAAAATCAAATTTTTTAATAATTATTTTAATGTAAAATGTGTTGAGACAAACTAGACGCTCTCCTGATGGTAAGAGATAACGCCTGTCCACGACCATTGCAGCGATACACAGAACTTTGAGTAACAAAACAAAGTCCAGGGCATCACTGCCTTGGCGCTCATTACTTTGAGACTTGCGATAATTAGTCTCAACAGGCCAGTAATTTCGCTAGCTGCAGTACCCTTCAAACCGGACCACAGTAATGTTTACACACTACTGCTTAGCGGCAGAATAACTGGTACTGCGGTGGTACCTACCTAGGCGACCTCCTGCTAAGGAGATCTACCACCAAGTAATTTATGATTTTTGAATAAATCAGTAGATTGTATGTACAATTGTTTGTATGGAAATTGAACCACCTTAATAGCTAACTTTTTTTTCAAATGTGAATGAAAACAAGCCAATAGAAAAAAAACAAAAAAATATATTTAACATTAAGCCATTGAAAATGAAGCCATTTTTTTTCAATAAATGATCGGCGTTTGACCACAGCTAACCTGATGCTAAGTGACGGTGTGTTCGAGGATGGTATAGACATCGAGCCTCGAATGAAACTGGCTCTATAACTTTTATAAATGTTGAGGATAATTCCGTCATAATGAGTTTTTTTTTTCCAAAAATTTACAGCATGTGACACTAGGGATGACAGTAGTTTTGTAGCCGTTACTGCTTGCTCATCGGAGCTTCTGGGCCTGGTGGAGGACTGGCACCTTGATGAGGGTATGACGAGCTCAGACCACAACACCATTATATTTAAAATTAGAAAAAATAGATCAAAAGGAATAGATACAATTAGAAGAACAAGAAAATTTAACACTAAAAAAACAAACTGGCATCACTTTCAAGAGAAAGCTGCCCAGTTGTTTGAAGAAAATAAATTGAACAGTAACTAAATTCAAAAATTTGATAATAAAACAGAACTCGAAAATAAAATAAATATATACATAAAATTAATAATAGACACTAGGGATGATGTAAGGGGTCTAACGAATTTATATATGTATCCAAATCTGATCAGGCATTTAAAAGTTATGTTGGAATAAAAAAAACCACACAAAAATGAACACTGAACACAACACTCAATTTTTAGACAGTTGAAACACCTAAAAAAATATCTTACAAAACTCAAAAAGACGATTCAAAAGTAGCACCTGTTAGTTATACCAATAACTACTTTAATAAACCATTGCATTGCATTTCCGAATGATAAAGTAATTTATGAAATCTTGTGTAAGGTATAAAAATTTGTTCCTGTTTTCATAAAAAAGGACAGAAAAATAAATAGCCACTTAAACTAATCTTGTTCAAATTAATATTTATTTAATACAATTAGTCTACAAAATTAATTTAAAACTTTAAATCATTTTAATAACAAATTTGAATTAATTGTTTATTGTAATTTAATATTTTTTTAATAATCGAATTGATATTTGAAACTTAATCTATTATTCTACTTATTGTAATTTAATTCGTTTTTTTTAAATGACTTGTTAACTTATGTTAACAATAAATACTATGACTATGACTAATAATTCAAACACAAAGTAAAGAAAAATACTTACTTTTTTATCACCGTCCGATACAAAAGTGCGTAGCAGTTTCAGTTCCGTTATTGATAAATCTGTTATTGCAATCGATAATTTAATAACAGTTATTTCCGCACATAAATTGTTGACAGTTTATTGTTACGTAAAATGTAACATAATAATCGTACAATATTTTTATAAGTTTACTTTTTGAAGTAATATACTTTCTTAAACTAATCGTCTCACTAGTAAATATACTAGTCTACATACATAATAAGGTTGTCTAGAAGAAATCGCTCTTGGCGATAAGACCGCAATAAATTAGTCTTGGTGTTGTTTTTTTTATGTTTAAATAATATATCGATTATTGGTATACAATAGAGATAAATTATATTCTATAGTATTATGTGCATAAATATAGTTATACAAAAGAACAATAGTTTTTCATTGCAAGCTTCGAAATGCTGGTCTTTTTCACTATAATCCATCCCACAAGAACAGAAATATTATTGTTTTGATTACACGCGTTTAATTATGCCTGATACTCTTATATAAGACGTCGTTTGATTTGACTCCTTGAAGAAGGCCACAGGATATGGCCGAAACTGTTTTCAGAGTATCCGACATAACTGAACGTGAGAAATCTTTAATAAGTAAAACAATAACGTGTCAAGACAACGTTCCATAGTCGGACAGCAATATTTTTAGTTAGTTTAACTTAAAGATTAAAGTCATCCTCCCGCTTCCCCGCTGGCACCTCGGAGGTTGCTTCATTGGTAATTTTTACCCGATTACGCATAAAGAAGGATTATGATTTTATCAGTATACATAACTATATGTTATAATGTAATACTTGTATTATATGTCATGTGAAGTTGTATTCGTTATAGTATCTAGCGATTCTTAAATAAATGTTTTTTTCTTTTTCTAACATGCCCCTGAGCTGCCAGTGAAGAAAATCATAGGATGGTGGTAAAGTATTTTTTAGTAACAACTCGGCTGGCTAGTTACCACTTTCAAGTTGAAAATATACCGTTAAATATCTTACGGTGTGTTCTGGCAGGCTCACATGAGAGCCGGTTCCGTGTTTTACTATCTTCGACCATACCGTAACATCAGGTAAGCTGTGGTCAAACACCTACATTGTGAACAATAAAAAAAAAGTCGTGTGGCACTCGGGGACTGCCGCGGTAAAGCTATAGCATAGCATAACAACCAATGCCACCTAGAGGCAAGTTGCTGAACTAAAGAGACAAGCGTGATATTTCCAAAAAGTCATTAAAGGTTCTGCTATTCATCGATAGATGGCAAAACTAAAAAGTATCACCGCTGTGCCGGTGGGAGTGGGGGGTGTTAGGTTATTTTCGTTACGGAATTTCTGGATTCGGTCTCCACGTTCAAGGCCCGCAATAGCTTAAAAAATTTTAGGTGCACTTGCAGTGTTGATTACAAAAATATATAAGGTAGGCAAGTATCGTAGATTTCGCACAAGAGAAATCTGTGCGAAATCGAGTGTCTTATGTTCATCTGTCCTTTTCATTCCAATAGAATCGATCTGAACTCTTACTTGTGTTGCTTTGTGCGACTTCCTCTCCATGAATAGATCTATCTGTATAGGTTTCCAAAAACTCCCACAGTTTAGTTTTATGTTTTCTCTCTGTGGACCTACTTGCTGTCCTTGCTTTGTTCATGAAACTGAAACAATAACAACAAATAAAACAATTTCTACTAATATCATTAGATCCAGAGTAGCTTCTGGAATGGGTTGATACATTCGAAAAATAGCATCTTGCGAGGCCTGAGTGACTGCTACAGAAGTTCAATTTTTAAAATGTGGAGGAAAGTGCACCAGATTGCGAATCATAGATAGTCTATCTGTGATTTTAGATTAAGTAACTTAACTTAACTTAGCTAAAATGTAAATTTTAATTTTTTTATATGGGATTATTTTTATGCCTGAAATAAAGAATATTATTATTATTATTATATTGACGTTAAAATGTCGGATGCGATGTTGATTTGACAAGCATTGTCCCGATGATCGTTATAGAGAACAGCCTTAAATAAATATAATAAGAAAAAATCTCTACCAACACTTTAAGAGGCTTTCGCTACGCGGTTGGATCAAAAGTCAGATCCAATAAGCATTTATCTAATCTAACCATTGACAGTTTGAGCCCTGGTCCGCTACCGGATAAACTCTTGGTAAAAGTTTTTTTGTAACACAAAGAATAATAAATAAATAAATAAATTTCGTAGGACATTACACACAGTGCCATCTGAGCCCAAAACAAGCTTGTACTATGGAAGTCAGATAACTGATAGAATACTTATAATATTTTGTAAATACATATAGTACATCCAGACACAGAACAAATATTTGTATATGGGTGGGAGTCGAACCCACGCCCAGCTCTTGGAGTAGACATACTAACAATGAACCAACAGGGCTGTCAAAGTTAGAATTTTGCGATGCTAATGCATAGTACAAAGCTGATTGAATACGACTAGTATGTAATTTTGATTCATGTCATGTCATTTAATTATATTGATAAAACTTATTTTGAAATTTTTGACGTTTTTCATTCATTGACATGTAATCAGTGTTTTAAAAAACTCATAATAATTCAATACATAATTATTTGAAATTTTGTTAACTTTGAAATTTTGAAAACTTGTAGCATTGGTGTTATCAATAAAATATTTTGTATTTAAATAAGAGTTAACTGTTGTAAAAACAAGACTGCTTATGCTATTTTTTCTAATAGCACTTTTTATCTACTATCATAATTATAACAAGTTTGAATAATTTAATAACGGAGTTACTGGCGGGAACACGGAAAGAGTCGTAAATAATTGATTGATTCAGGCGTTACTTTGCGGAAGTTCATTTTGAATGTTCAATGTTTATATTTAGTTTATTTCCGCTTAACCGTCGTTCCAGTTCCAACAGTGACGAGGAGACTTAAATTAAACTAATTTTACACTGCTTTTATTTTTTATTTTTTTTCAGCAGTGTAAAATTAGTTAAATTTAAGTCTCCTCGTCACTGTTGGAACTGGAACGACGGTTAAGCGGAAATAAACTAAATATAAACATTGAACACGGAAAGAGTCGTGTCGCCTCGTTGTATTTTTTTCCAAAACTAGTGTTTTGTCGCGTGTTTATGCATAAAAATGGTGGTGTTTTATTCATAAAGTGCCGAATCACAAGCGCAAGTGTGGGAAAATGATATAATGTGGTGAAACATGAGTTTTCGTGTTGCTTCCAAAACTCCATCGACGCTTTATGGTAAAGTCGCCACTACTTTACTAAAGCATGACTGGACTTGACTGACACGGACGGTTGACAAAGATAACGTTAACTACGAGGACACTTATTTAACTTTTAAAACTTGAAAATATAAAACACTTGACACTGGCAAATGCTCAAAACGCGACGCCAAAACCAAAGAAAATAAAAACCGGCCAAGTGCGAGTCGGACTCGCGAACGGTTCCGTACCATTATCTATAAAAACGGCAAAAAATCAAGTTGTATGGGAGCCCTCTTAAATATTTATTTTATTTTGTTTTCTAGTATTTGTTGTTATAGCGGCAATAGAAATACATCATCTGTGAAAATTTCAACTGTCTAGCTATCACCGTTCTTGAGATACAGCCTGGTGACAGACGGACGGACAGCGAAGTCTCAGTAATAGGGTCCCGTTTTTACCCTTTGCGTACGGAACCCTAAAAATGATAATTTCTCTCAGTTGCTGTTTTTTTTTTTTTATTAACATTATTTATCTAAATAAAAAATAACAAAAAGTGTTAAAATAGTAATCAGATATAATAAACACACAAGAATTGACCTAAAATAAAATAACTTAAAATAATAACTACTCTAAAAGGCCGCTATCAATGGGAATAGTTCCCAAAACGCGCCCCATTGCCGCGTTGTATGGCAATACTCAAACGCTGAGCAAAATAAAGGCCAGCGTTTTGTTCACGTGTGGCGTCGACCAAACGAGATGACAATTCTTTAAAAATTTTTTTTGCTCCCGGCCCCCACGGTCCCATAGTTTCAACCCCAAAAGGCTCAAATATGTATCCACTGTCCAGGGTGCTATATTTGCGCCTTTTGAGGTCTTCTGCAAATTCCGCCGCTGCGCCAGCCCTAATCTGAGTTCTTGGAAGATGAGACGGCGCAAATGTGTCAACGCAAGTGGCGTCCCATACCAACGGCCGACCCATCTTCCAGGGAATCAAAGTCATTCCGTCAGGTCTCTTACCATCATCTCTTATAAGTTGCTGTTTATGTTATTCATTTATTCATGATAATTACATTCATAAATCCTAGGTTCATTATATTATCAGGTGTTAGTAAAATTTGCCGCTAGGACTTGCCATGTTGCAGGCGCATGAATGGTTTTTTTTTTAACACTAAAATTAAAAAATATAAATCACAATTAAAAATTATTACAAAATTAAAATTAAATTGTCCATAATTATTCAACATTTAAAAGTCACAAGTGTAATATTTAAAAGGAAAAACAATTATTGCCATACAACGCGGCAATGGGGCGCGTTTTGGGAACTATTCCCATTGATAGCGGCCTTTTAGAGTAGTTATCATTTTAAGTTATTTTATTTTAGGTCAATTCTTGTGTGTTTATTATATGCGTTTACTTACAAAATTGTTGAAAATAAATTATTTTTTTAAAGGAAACACACAATAAAAACGCGTTACGTACCCAAAGGGTACGAAACCTACCTAAACCTACTAAAAATAATAATTTAATAAGAAATACTTACTACTGATAGGTTTTACTGGAAACGTCGAGGTCTTTCTGAACGGCCTTGACATGTTTTTTGACCAAGTGCATTTTAAGATTGGTGATAGTGGACCTGAACGATCTCTCCTGGTGGCAGTGGTTACACCGCGCCCTCTTCAGGAAGGTAGGCTTGATCGGTGTGAAGTGTTTCCACACGCCACTCCTAAATTGACTGCTCTTGATGATCTCTTTCCTATGTGAATAAAATAAATAAATATCGTAGGATAATTTTTTTTTTTAATGTTTGACAGGCTAGGTGCATGACCACAGCTCACCTGATGTCAAGTGAAGGTGTGGCCGAAGATGGTAAAGCACACCTAGCCTGGAATGGAACTGGCTCTCAAGTGAGGCTGCCGGAACACACCGTTAGATGCTTGGTGGCAGATTTTCAACTTGAGGGTGGTAGCTAGCCAGCCGAGTACTAAAGTACGCTACCACCATGCTATGGTTTCCACACGATGTTTTCCTTCACCGGCAGCTCAAGCTCATTGTTGGGGTTTGAACCCACGCCCTTCGGCATGCGAACCTACCGCGCTAACCACTGAGCTATCATCGCTACAATTACACCTTAACTAAAACTAAAACTAAACACTAAAACATTACACCTGGCCAGCGCCATCTGGCCCCAAACTAAGCAGAGCTTGTGTGATGCAAAAAAAAAAGTATTTAAGTATTCTGTCAGCTGTCTAGTTCCCATAGTACAAGCTTTGCTAAGTTTGGGGCTAGATGGCGCTGTGTTAATATTTATTTATTTATTATTAGAATACATAATGTTGTCGCCACTTGTATTTGCCGCCTTGCCGAACGCAAAACAATCAAAGTCTATACCGGAAACTACGTGCCAGCTGTTGATGGGTATCACCGTAACGGAAACAGAGGCGCTTTCGCTTCTCTTCGTTCGTGATGGTCCGACCGCTTGCAGTCACTTGGCTCCTAGTCGTCTTCGAGAACACACTTGCCTGAGCTTGGCTGTCTGGTGTTATTAAGTGTGAATTATATACAGGTGTAATATTGTGTCCAAATGATCAATCCCTCTAGCAATGAAGGTATATACAGTTGACCCTAACCCGTGTCGCTCTAAATAAATACTTTTTTTTTTGTAAATACATACTTATAATACATACAGTACACCCAGACACAGAACGAACATTTGTTTATTTACAAAATGTTGCCCTGAGTGGGAATCTAACCCACGCCCTACAGCTCTCAAGGCAGATATACTACCAATGAGCCAACAGGGCTGTCAAACACTGAAATAACACTTTTTTTTATGGTTGACAGGCTAGGCGTTTGACCACAGCTCACCTGATGTTAAGTGAAGGTGTGGTCGAAGATGGTAAAGCACACCTAGCCTGGAATGGAACTGGCTCTCAAGTGAGGCTGCCGGATCACACCGTTAGATGCTTGGCGGCAGATGTTCAACTCTCGTGTGGTAGCTAGCCAGCCGAGTACTAGAGAGTACGCTACCACCATGCTGTGGTTTCCTTATGATGTTTTCCTTCACCGGCAGCTCAAGCTCATTGTTGGGGTTTAAACCCACGCCTTGTATATGGTACAATGATAATTATGTACTCGTAAAAATCATGAAACTAATAGACAAACACACGTGAAATTTTATTTTATACTAGCTGCCCCCCGCGGCGTTACTCGCTACATGGATTCGGGATAAAAAGTAGCATATGCGTTAATCCAGGGTCTCACCTACTTCCATACCAAATTTCATCCAACTCCGTTCAGTAGTTTTTGCGTGAAAGAGTAACAAACATCCATCCAAACTTTCACATTTATAATGTTAGTGGGATTAATTTAATGATTAGTGATGAATACTTACGAGAGATTTTTGTGCATGTCATCATCATCATCACCGTCATCATCCTCATCACACTTCTCCGAAGCGTCGCTGCTACAAAAAAAACGTCAACAATTGAATACTTGAAAAATTACATCGTTAAAATATTCATTAAGTAAATTTTTATAAATTTTTTTTTTGATCAGCTTTTTTTTATATCGGTTTCAGAGTTGTGCTTATTGTAAAAGTTGTTAATATTAGTGTGTACAATGACCTCCTTTCGACAGAAAACACACTCGGCTTTTATTCTGCGGTAAAATAGCAAAACTACGTCCGGGGCATCGCTGCTTTGGCGCTCATTACTTTAAGGTGGTTCGATTTCCATACAATTAAATTTTTGCCATTTATAGACAAATGGAGCATAATTTTACAGTGAAATCACATCTACTGGCATTAATTTTGGTCTTTATTTGCGGTAAATCACAATTGCTTGAATAAAACAGTTGATTCTTAGCATAAAATCAAATTTATGAATGATTTATGAATTTATAATTTCTGAATAAAACAGTAGATTATGCTAATAATCTACTGTTTGCAAGCAATTGTGATTTACCGCAAATAAATGCCAGTACCTGTGATTTCGCTGTAAAATTATGCTCCATTTGTCCATAAATGGAAACATTTATTTGTATGGAAATCGAACCACTTTACGACCTTCGTTGGTTAGCCTTGTCTTGTATTATAAGTATGTATTTACAAAAAAAAAAGTATTGATGTATTCTATCAGTTATCTGACTTCCATCACACAAGCTCTGCTTAGTTTGGGGCCAGATGGCGCTGTGTGTATAGTCCTACGATATTTATTTATTTTTATTTTGCTAGTTTATGTCGCTGTAGTACCTTTAACAGTAATTTTTACACACTACTGCTTGGTGGTAGAATAACTGGCACAGCGGTGGTACTTACTGCTCATGAGATCTACCACCAAGAGAAAGTGGTATCAGGTTCATTGCCTTTCGTCTTTATGGCTGACAGAAACTTAAAAATACAACTCGTGGTTTTATAATTATGTACAATGTACATAAGTGAAAATACATCAAACGTTTTATTTTCTACCTCTATACATATACACGACTAGTTTTTAATTACTAGAAAATTATTTATAAGTAATACAGACCGAGTAGGACATCGTAAATATGCAATCAGAATTTTTGTTTACTTCATAATGCCAAAGTTATTACTGGACAAAATTTTCGGAAATCCCGCCTAAAATTATGGACATAGCACTCGTTTACTGCAAAAGAATACTATCCCCGGAGCAGCTGGCGGGAACCGATGGCGGCTTGCATTGCAATATTGCAGAAACATGTTGTTTCTCTCTCGCACTCCGCGCCGCGTGATTTATGAATGAACTTGCGACGGACTAGGTTTAGGTAGATGCCTACGGATTGAATAATAACCAGGAATCCACCTAGATTGTTTACCTATTTGGCAAGAAATAAATGAATTATGAATCATCTTTTTTCGTAGATAATTTTTGGCATTGATTTTTCAAGTTTTTTTTCCGTAGATGGGTTCAGTTATAGCAGTAGATAACGCCATATATTTTTTTTAGTAATTAAAAAATAGTGGTGTATAGGTACTTTTTTTTTTTTTTACTTATTAGTGTAACAACATCTATCGTCTGTTTATTATGTGATCTATCATGTTTATCTATTCTTGGTTGCCTTGCAGAGATCGCTCTTAGCGATATGGCACTAGCTCATAAGAGTATTTTGTTCTCTGTACTTTTTTTATGTTTATGGTGTGCACAAATAAAGAGTGGAAATAACCTAACACCCCCCACTCCCATCTATCGATGAATAGCAGAACTTTTAATGCAATAGCTTTACCACGGCAGTCCCCGAGTGCCACACGTCTTTTTTTATCTATCTATCTGTACAATGATATAATAAAGAAACACAATTTTTTATTGAAAATATTTTATTATAATGGTAAGACTGTAGAGGTTCTAAACATTTCGTCGTCATTTCCCGTTTAATTCATTTTTGTTTTCTGGAACTCGCGAATATGTTGCAGAACTGATGGCCGATGGGGCTGCAAAGTTCTGGAGTGGAGACCACGGACCAGCGAGCGCACAAGGTGGACAGACGACTAATACTAATGAAGACCGCAGGCGCTGGATGCGAGCTGCTTCCAACCGGTCTTTGATTGTGTAAGTCAATTGGGGAGGCCTATGTCCAGCAGTGGACATCCTACGGCTGAAATGATTATGATAATGAAAATGTTCCTCCAGTTGTGCGATCACTTTTTATCTTGTTGTTGTTACGTTTTTTTTTAAACTTAAATTGATATGTTTTATGTTTTATGGATGACAGGCTAGGTGTTTTGACGTCAGCTCACCTGATGTTAAGTGAAGGTGTGGTCGAAGATGGTAAAGCATACCTAGCCTGGAATGGAACTGGCTCTCAAGTGAGGCTGCCGGAACACACCGTTAGGTGCTTGGCGGCAGATTTTCAACTTGAGGGTGGTAGCTAGCCAGCCGAGTACTAGAAACCCTACGACCATGCTATGGTTTCCTCACGATGTTTTCTTTCACCGGCAGCTCAAGCTCATTGTTGGGGTTTGAACTCACGCCCTTCGGCATGCGAACCTACCGCACTAACCACTGAGCTATCATCGTTCGTAGCATCGCTACAAAATATGTACGAAGTGATATACGAAAATATGTACGAAGAGATAATTAAGACGTGGCCTAAGCGCGTATATTGGTCACTAACAGACTGTGTTTTTGGTTTCATTCAACTTGTCATTACTGTGCAGCGTGCGAGCAAATCCGGGGGAAATAAGAACAAAAATATTTTTCACAAGTGAAAATTTGTTTGGGCAACTGGCATAACATTTTGACAGTGACTTTTCTTTATTTCTCATTTCTAGACGAAAAAACGACGGGATGTTATAAGTTTGACGTGCCTGTGTGTTTGTCCGTCTGTGGCATCGTAGCTCCCGAACGGATAAACCGATTTTGATTTTGTTTGTAAGGTATTCTTAGTTATGTTTGATGAAAATCGGTCCAAGATGGCCGCCGCCACAAAATGGCGGATTACATATTTTTTTCACAAATCCCTCAATATGGGTATCACATGAAAGGGCTTGACTAGTAGAATACATTTCAAATCCAAGATAGCCGCCATCACAAAATGGCGAATTACATATTTTTTATGGGACTTAAGCGACCTTAACTATGATTTAAGAAACTCTGTTCAGTTGTTTGAAGATAAGCAGCTCTTATGCATGGGAGTATTTACCACTGATCAATTCGAAATTTGGTATTATATATTACTAGTGTCGGGAGTTGTTTTATACTGACCCCGATAACATCCGCCTCACAAGTTGATGGTCCTTCTCCATGACCTCCGGGTGCTTCCCACACAGATGGGTCTTGAGATTGGTGATACTGGTCCGGTATGAGCGGACTTGTTCACAAATGTTACATTTTGCCATTTTATCAGATTCCGGAGGTATCTTTTCGAAATATTTCCATACAGTGGGGTTGCGCTCTCGCGGTTTGTACTCCGGCCTGCTCGAATTGAAATACGGTCAGGAATGTGGCCCTCGTAGGTAAGGCCAGGGAAATAAAAAAAATAATTTATACACCATTATTTTTAATTACTAGAAATTTTTTAATGGGTAATACAGACAGACCGAGACATCGTAAATGTGAAATCAGAATTGTTGTTTACTTCATAATGCCAATGTTATTGCTAGTCGAAATTTTCGGAAATCCTGCCTAAAATTATGGATATAGCACTCGTTTACTGCGAGAGAATACTATCACCGGAGCAGCTAGCGGTAACCAATGGCGGCTTTCATTTAAATATTGCAGAAACATGTTGTTTCTCTCTCGCACTCGCGCGCGAGGCTCCCGCTGCAGCGCGCGCGCATGCCGCGCTTCATTTATGAATGAACTTGCGACGGACTAGGGTGCGGGTACATCGATTTTTCAAGTTCTTTTTTCATATATGGGTTCAGTTATAGCAATAGATAACGCAATATATTTTTTCTAGTAATTACAAAATAGTGGTGTATAATAATTATGAGACGAACGAGACGCTCTCCAGATGTGGTAAGATGTATTATAAGTGTTGAATATTGTAAACAAAACAAAAAAAAAAAACGTAATATCAGAACTGTCACTGTCACGATGTATTCTGTCAACCGTATTCTCAGCTCGGTGGTCATGTGTCTGTGTAAAACCAAAATATATAACTTTACTTTATCATTTAAATTAGTATTATTTAAGCATAAACTATCAGTAAGTATCAGCAGTACTCTTCAAAACGGAACGCAGTAATGTTTACACACTACTGCTTGGCGGCGATATATCTGATACTGCGGTGGTACCTACCTAGACGACCTTGTGATATGCAGAGCTACCACCAAGTCCCATGTACTGCAAGTCTAAATTTATCAACGAAAGTCCTCGAAATTGACTTTATTGTTAAGCGCTATCGGTTCGAAATAGAATACTTACAAAGTGTTATCATCATTGTCAGTCTCCATTTCTGCAGTCTTTTCAGCGCTAAAAAAAATAATAAGTTATTTTTTTTCTTAATTTTAGGCATCGCATTTTATACATTTTGCTTGTGCCGAGTATTTGAATATTGTCAAATGTCTTGCAACAAAATCAAATCTTGTAAAACAAAAAAGAATATTTAAAAATGACTTCCAAATGTGCAACGCAAACGAAACCGCGAAAAATGAAACTTCATATTAAACACTTACGTTTAAAAAAATTAAATAGTAAAACATTTTTGTAAGTAAAACGTTTTGTGAACTGGATTTAAAAAGTAGCAAGAAAATTGATTGATTCAGGCGTTACTTTGCGGAAGTTCATTTTGAGTGTTTTCAAAGTATACATATATTTAGTGCATTTCCGCTTTAAAGTCGTATTAAGAAAAGCAGGTATCGCAAAAGATAGGTTTCTATTATTTCTTAGCAATGAAAAAAAAATATTTATTAAGTACTTTCATTAGTGTAAACAATCACAACAAAAATGACTGACTGGTACGTGAGACTTTGACAATAGATCCAACGTAAAAACTCGACACAGACAGAATGCGCAAAATGCGATGCCATAAACGAAGAAAAAACAACAAGAAATTATTATTTTTCGTATCGAAAAAACATACTTTTAGTGTATCCTGCTACTACTAATATTATAAACGCGAAAGTTTGTATAAATGTATGAATGTATGTTTGTTACTGTTTCAAGAAAAAACTACTGAACGGATTTGGATGAAATTTGTTTTTTTTTTAATATTTAAAATAGATTCGCGTTTGACCACACTGCCTGAAAAGCTAAGCTAAGCAGTATTGTGGTCTAAGATGGAGCACGCTTACCTAGAAGAAACCTATTCACTCTAGATTTGAAGACGCCAATATTGTACTTAACAGGGAACACAGACTCCGGCAGAGTTCCACAACCTCGCTGTGCGAATGAAAAACGTGGAATCAAAACGCATTGGAGGTAGCTGACAACCTCAATAATCATATAGGCTACTTTTTATCTCGAAAATACGTAGGGAGTAACACAGCGGGGCGCAGCTAGTTTTAACACAAATTCCATTTTAAATCCATCAAGCTGGCCAAGTGATTGATTGATTGTACACGCCAGAACAGAACACCAGAACACCAGAAAATAGAAGAAATAAAGTGCGGGTTGGCAGACTCCACGTATCTTCGAAAACTTTTTTTATAAGCTCTACTCTATAATTCCTTCACCGTTTGAAGTCAGCGGCAACTTAGAAAAAAAAAACCTCACAATGTGGGATTCAAACCTCACAATCGGAAGCCAGACGGTCTAACTAGACAAACCAAACTTAAAAATTGATTACAAATATTTTTCAACACTTACAACGACATTTTGCTAAGTTCCTTAAACTTTTCCCAGACCTTGGGATGCATTTTCAAATGTGATCTTAAATTCGTCAGACTGGTTCTGTAAGACTTAATTTGATCACAAAACGTGCACCTCGCCAGTTTGTCCGTTGCCGGTGGGACTCTTTTGAAAAAATTCCATATTACACGGGGCTTTCCCTTTTTGTTTGCGAGGCCCGAGGCCTGGTCCCTACGTGATTGGACAAGACAGCATTATTAATCACATTTATTGATGATAATACACAACTAGTTTTTAATTACTAGAATTTTTTTAATGGGTAATACATACCGAGTAAGACATCGTAAATGTGTAATCAGAATTTTTGTTTACTTCATAATGACAAAGTTATTACTAGTCTAAAGTTTTCGGAAAACCTGCCTAAAATTATGGACATAGCACTCGTTTACTGCAGATGGCGGCTTTCATTGGAATATTGCACAAACATGTTGTTTCTCTCTCGCACTCGCGCGCGCGGCTCCCGCTGCAGGCGCGCGTGCTTGCCACGAGATTTATAAATGAACTTGCGACGGACTAGGTTTAGATAAATGCCTACGGGTACAATAATATTTTTTTATAGATTTTTTTTTTAAATGTAAAAAGTAATGAGACGAACGAGACGCTCTCCTGATGGTAAGAGACAACGCCTGTCCATGACCATTGCAGCGATACACAGAACTTAGAGTAACAAAACAAAGTCCAGGCATCGCTGCTTTGGCGCTCATTACTTTGAGACTTTCGATGGTTAGTCTCAACAGCCCAGTAATTTCGCTGCAGTACCCTTCGAACCGGAACACAGTAATGTCTACACACTACTGCTTAGCGGCAGAATAACTGGTACTGCGGTGGTACCTACCTAGACGATCTCCTGCTAAGGAAATCTACCACCAAGTAAAGATGGGTTCAGTTATAGCATGACGCATTTTTCTCTAGTAAATAAAAAATAGTCGTGTATAAATAAATATAGTAGGACATTACACAAAGCGCCATCTACCTCCAAACAATGCAAAGCTTGTACTACGGGAACCAGACAACTAATGTATTGCAGCAATTATAGCTCAGTGGTTAGCGCGGTCGGTTCGCATGCCGAAGGGCGTGGATTTAAATGAGCGAGAGCTGCCGGTGAAGGAAAACATCGTGAGGAAACCACAGCATGGTGGCAGCGTACTCTCTAGTACTCGGATGGCTAGCTACCACACGAGAGTTGAAAATCTGCCGCAAAGCATCTAACGGTGTGTTCCGGCAGCCTCACTTGATAGCCAGTTCCCTTCCAGGCTAGGTGTGCTTTACCATCTTCGACCACACCGTCATTTAACATCAAGTGAGCTGTGGTCAAACAACTAGCCTGCCAACTATAAAAAAAAATACAGAACACTCGGACACAGAACAAACATTACTGTTAAAATGTTTGTCCTGGTTGGAATCGAACCCACGCCACAGCTCTTGAAGCAGATATCAAATGAGCAAACATGGCAGCCAATAGCCATTTAATCTTTCGAGTACATTCATCGTGTTTCGGATAAGTAGATAGATAGACAGAAATTCTTTGCCACAAATGGCGGCTTTATCGCTAAAAGCAATCTCTTCCAGGCAACCATAGAATAGAATAAAACAAAAAAAAATTTAAAACCCGACTCGATGCCCCTTGGGCCAACAACACGCGCTGCTCCAATGAAACAGCGAGGTTTCCGACCAAACGAAAATATCACCGATGTACCTATACAATTTTTACATTTTTGTTGGTTTTTTAAAAGCGATTAATCGATTTCGATAAAATTTAAATGGGACTTCTGAAGCAAAAAAAGAATTATCAAAATCGATTCATAATTGGCGGAATTATCGTACGTACAAAAAGAAACATTGTCGAATTGATAACCTCCTCTTTTTGAGTCGGTTAAAAAATATATTCATTATGACGAGAGACGTCAAAACATTTATATATTAGTAGCGATGATAGCTCAGTGGTTAATTCAGTCACTTTACACGCCGAAGGGCGTGGGTTCAAACCCCAACAATGAGCTTGAGCTGCCGGTGAAGGAAAACATCGTGAGGAAACCATAGCATGGTGGTAGCGTACTCTCTAGTACTCGGCTGGCTAGCTACCACACGAGAGTTGAAAATCTGCCGCCAAGCACCTAACAGTGTGTTCCGGCAGCCTCACTTGAGAGCCAGTTCCATTCCAGGCTAGGTGTGCTTTACCATCTTCGACCACGCCTTTACTTAACATCAGGTGAGCTGTGGTCAAAACACCTGGCCGGTTAAACATTTAAAAAAAAATACTGTTCAGCCGTTTGAAGTTGTTTTTCTAGTTGAGGAATGAAAACCAAAAAGTTTAAAAAACTGAAACCTGACTATAGAAAAAAAACAATACTTGAGAACTGGAACAACTCAAGAACGTGCTATAGCTGAAAAAGAAAAAAAAAAGAGAGGAAAATAATTTTAGCGCTAATAATTCCGCCATTTTGATTCTTTATACATAATTTTATTTAAATAAGCCCAGTGAAACTCTATAAAGGCGAATCTAACGACATAAATATCATGTATCGTCCTACGATATTTAAATTTTATTTATTTATATATCGATATCGATCAAAGTTTAGTAATTACGAGGGAATATACGGTCATACAAACATACGTAAACAAACAATCTTCTTTGCGGCTTCCAGTAATAAACAATACTTATTAAAGTAATCGAGTGAGCGTACGATCGAGAGAAATTATCATTATTATTATTTACGGCCAATAAATATTACTGATTTACTGATTTATTAACTGAAAAAAAAATAGTACTAGAAATTTAGGGACAACGGAAATGCAGCGAAATAACCAAGAACAGCTATGCCCTTACAAAAATAACCATACATTACAGTTGCTAAATAACTAACACAACGTTATATGTAGCAATGACTTCGTTCATTTTTACTACTGTTAAAAGCTTAAAAGGCACACTTTATTTGTACACACGTAGATACCTACGTAAGCTTTATGAATGTACAAAATGTTCTAAAAGATTATAATAATTTTAACCAAATACTTACTCGGCGTCATCTAAGTTTTTAATTTCCACATCGGGCACATATTCAGGATCTGTGTCGTCACAATTTGTATCATTTTCATCCATATTGTTCTTAAAACTTTATTTCACTGAATAGCACTTACACTGAATACGCTATTTAGCTATTTAAAATAATAGTAGTGTAAAATAACCACAGCGATTGCTAGTTGCGCGTTTTAGCGGCCATTTTGTTATTGATAATTCGCGTCACGAGGGCTACGACCGGCCCGCATGATATTGACGTGCGTGACTCAGTGTTGCTATTAAACAAAATAAAAAAAGCACCCGCTTATAATGAAATTAAACGGTTAATGTTTCTTATCGGGTTTTAATAAAAATTTTGACTGTAACATTGGTGTTCTCAATAAATAATTTGTATTTAAAATAAAATAAGTTTTGATTATTTATCCCGTCCTTTCGGCCATGCTACCATACCCGTGGTCACAAGTTGACTTGAATTGACTATATGAAACGAAACATTCAGGTAAATAAACAAAACTGTTTTCTCAGTATTTTGTGCGCTTGTAAAACCCAGTGATAAACATATATAATTAGGTCTGTGTTAAAATCACGAAGGTTTAAAAATTACATTTGATGGTCAATTAATGGTCATGACCATGATTGACCATGATTTAAAATAGTTGATCAATGTAGATGGGTTTATTTACAGAGGGTATTCATCGTATTCATAAACTTTGCCTTGTTTATTTATTAATTATGTTTTGACCATGAACAAGTAGCCGATAAAAATAACAAATAAACGAAAAGAAAAAGGGTATTTCAAACGACAAACAAAAGGTTTTAGGTCACAAACAAAACTTGTTCCAGTCCGTCTCGCACTTGGCCAGTTTTTTAATATCAAAGAAAAATACGGTAAATGCAAACATTCATGTCAACGTATACTTTTAGCGATTTGGGAAGCGTATACTTTTATCGGAAACACATAGACCTTCAAACTGTGTCGGTTCCGCTTTGGTTCCGTTGGGCACCTCTATAGTACGGAGCCCTACAACATAAATGAGTACCTATAGATCTTAGTGCAAACTCTACATATAGAGACATGTTATGTAGTGTTTAAACAAAAAAACAACTCAATAGATCAAGTTTTTAGCTACATAGCAACTCTACTCTATACATAGTTTTCGCATCACTAAATAATCGCCGCAAATAATAACCTACATTTTTTTATTCTAAATAGAAATGCAATGCAATGGTTATTTGGTTTGCAAAAATAATAGTATTACAATATCCATAATCCATATTATGTAGCTATAGATCTTATTATAATTTATATATAATAATGATACATCAAAATCAATCTATCAGAGCTAGATCAAGTATAAATATTCAAATACGTACGTATTTAAATAAACTGAATATATATCATAGATATTTATAACAAAATATTAAAACAATTACTCACAGAGCTTCCTCGTCGGGTACGTATTCTGCATCTGTGCTGTTATCATTCATTTCGACGACATTTTCCACAGAATCCATGGTGATTAATTGTATTTACAAATTTTACAGCGACGCGATTACAAAACAATGTTCTTTAATTTGTTAATCATTACAAACATTATCACAAAATACTAGTGATAATCACAGATATAATGAGTATTTTTGATGAAATACTAAGTATTAGCATAGTATCAGTTTTATTCTCGGATACTCATTAAAACAAGTAGCAAATATAAATATTCACCAATCACAATATTACCCAGTGCGCATGTGTGAGCCGCATGACACATCTGACATTGACAGCAGCGTTTTGTTTTTTTTTTTTAATTTACTGGCCACTCACCGCACAGATGCCCAATTTTTGTGTAATTATATTTCGTGCGATTTAAATTTCTGCTGAGTCAAACAATCATACTTAAGTTTCTACTTTTACAAAGTTCTTGACTAAATTTAATTATCCGTGCTATACATACTGACAAACCATTTAATTCTATTGGGTTTAATATACGTACCTAACATTGCAGTACGCGCCTATTCAATTGATGATAGAACAAGAAAAAAACTTTTAAATGATTTTGTTTATCTTAAAATGTACTTGACCTAAATTACTTGTTTACCCAAAAACTACGTTGAACGTTTGTAAATCTATTAATTTATTATCTACATTGCTGTTTTTAGTTCATTTTATCACTGTGGTCAATTATTTTATCGATGTTCTTTTTAACGATGTCAATCTTAGGCGGGATTTTGTTAGAACGCGCCTAATGCCAGAAAAAAATCAGATCCCACCCGCTCTAGTGCGAAGAAATAAGATCGAGAAGATTTTTTCTGCGGCATTTGTAGTATTTTTTGTGACAAACTATTACGACCTTTTTTCAAAATTTTATCCGGCTTCGTTTCTTTCTATTCTATTGTAATTTTTCAGGATTATACGCATACTTCAAGATTTTTTTGTTGTAATGTTTTTGTTTCTTAATATCTAAGAGTGGCATCTAAAATACCCCGTTTTTCGTTTTTCTGGCGCTCTTAATTAATTTTTTTGGGACATAACAAATAAAAGCCGTAACTAATCTGGATAGATTTTATTAATTAAATTAACTTTATATTACTAACCAGCGAAGTAGCTTGCCCTAGACGGGCCCTGTATCAATGTTTGTTCTTTCATTCCATAGCTCTACGGGGGTCATGTGTTTTTAGAGTTCCGCTTTACCCTTTGGGTACGGAACCCTAAAAAATACGTCGAAAAGTTTAAGTTGTTGACCAAAACATCTTTAACGTCATATCTATAAATACTCGCTTCGTTTATTTACCTTTTTAACGATTTTGAAAACAGACTTGCGCAAGTATTGACCGTCAGCAAGCCAGATTGGCTGAAACATCTGACATAACAGTGTATGACGTCACATGATAAGCATACGTCACAAGAAGTTGGTATGTACCCTCGAATCATTGAACTCATTACGTCGGTTGAGAGTTTGAAAAGTTGAAACATGGAAAACAAAAAACACCAACTCAAGTTTTTTTTTCTTTGATTTTGGCGTCGCATTTTGTGCATTTGCAAGTGGTATATTTTCAAGTTTCATAAGTTAAATAAGTTGCCTCGTTCGTATATTATTATGAAACTTAAAAACATTAAAACACTTGAGGCATATGCTCAAAATGCGACGCCAAAATCAAAGAAAAAGAACTAGGTAACGCTTAGAAAATTCTTCTAAGGAGTAACGGGACCGCTAAGTGCAGCGTACTTGTTTCTGTTTGAGATAGGTATTGCAAAAAACCTTGGCTCAATTCGACTAAGACTGTTAAGTTTTGGGGGACGTTAGAAGAATAATAATCGATAAATCATTTGTGGTCGTGCCGAGGTCGAATTTGAACTTGTAATCACATTTCTCAAGAATAGGCTGTTAAACTACTGCTTGGCAGTACTTTAAGCAATACTGTGAAAGTTACTGCAGCGACCGACGTTACCGGGCTGTTGAGATTAAGGTGGTTCGATTTCCATTTAAACAATTTTTTTCCGTTTATGGACAAATGGAGCATAATTTTACAGTGAAATCACAGCTACTGGCATCTATTTTGGTCTTCATTTGCGGCAAATCACAATTGATTAAATCATAAATCATTCATAAATTTAATTTTATGCTAATAACCTACTGTTTTATTCAAGCAATTGTGATTTACCGCAAATAAAGACCAAAGTAAATGCCAGTAGCTGTGATTTCACTGTAAAATTATGCTCCATTTGTCCATAAATGGAAAAAAACATTTGTATGGAAATCGAACCACCTTAACCATTATTTTTGCTTTTGATTTGACGAATCACTGACTGTAGTTATAATTTTTTTTTTTTGTAATGTTTTATTTTGTTAATGTTAATTTTAAGTTTATCATGCCGCAAGGCAGAATATGGCGCTCGTAATCTTTTTTAAATATCTATTATACCCATATACGCAATAAATAAATGAATATGAAAGTCTCAAAGTAATGAGCGCCAAAGCAGTGATGCCCCGGACTTTGTTTTGTTACTCAAAGTTCTGTGTATCGCTGCAATGGTCATGGACAGGCGTTATCTCTTACCATCAGAAGAGCGAATTACTTTTACATAAAAAAGAAATACAAACACTTTTTCGGTTTACATATAAACATTGGGTGTAGTATTTTTTTAATGGTTGACAGGCTAGGTATTTGACTAAAGCTCACCTGGTTTTAAGTGACGGCGAGGTCGAAGATAAACATCGTTGATTTACTTTAAGCAGTGTCGCAAAACGTCACCTATTCTCGGAATGTCTATTTCCAGAATAGTTATCGAGTAATATATACTTTTACTAGCTGCTCCCCGCGGTGTTACCCGCTACATGTTTTTGGGATAAAAAAGAAGCCTATGTGTTAATCCAGGGTCTCGGCTACCTCCATACCAAATTTCATCCAAATCCGTTCTGTAGTTTTTGCGTGAAAGAGTAACAAACATCCATCCATTATGTGTGGGATTTCTAGGTAAGCGCGCTTCATCTTGGACTGCATCCTACTGGGGCGTGGTCAAACGTAAACCTATTTCGTACAAAAAAACCAAGTAAGACTTATATATATTTTTTTTATGTAAAAAGTAATAAGACGAACGAAACGCTCTCCTGATGGTAAGAGATAACGCCTATCCATGACCATTGCAGCGATACACAGAACTTTGAGTAACAACAAGTCCAGGGCATCACTGCTTTGGCGCTCATTACTTTCGATTGTTAGTCTCAATAGCCCAGTAATCTCGCTAGCTGCAGTACCCTTTAAACCGGAACACAGTAATGTTCACACACTACTGTACGCGGCAAAATAACTGATACTGCGGTGGTACCTACCTAGACGACCTTCTGCTAAGGAGATCTACCACCAAGTGAAAAGTCCAATGTATTGCTTGAAAACAACTTTGTAGCGATGATAGCTCAGTGGTTAGCGCGGTAGGTTCGCATGCTGAAGGGCGTGGGTTCAAACCCCAACAATGAGCTTAAGCTGCCGGTGAAGGAAAACATCGTGAGGACCATAGCATGGTGGTAGGGTACTTTCTAGTACTCGGCTGGCTAGCTACCACCTTCAAGTTGAAAATCTGCCGCCAAGCATCTAACGGTGTGTTCCGGCAGCCTCACTTGAGAGCCAGTTCCATTCCAGGCTAGGTGTGCTTTACCATCTTCGACCACACCTTCACTTAACATCAGGTGAGCTGTGGTCAAACAACTAGGCTGTCAACCATAAAAAAAAAAACACTTGGTTTATTTAAATGATTTGCAACATCGGTACATACAATGCTTATAACAATGTATGAAACAAAGCAATGATTACGAAACAAAGTGTGTTTTTCTTTTAGTTGACTTGCAAAGTAGCCGCAGCCCAATGTCGTTTTTTTTTTCTTTGGTTTTGGCGTCGCGTTTTAGCATTTGCCAGTGTCAACTATTTATATGTTTTCAAGTTTCAACATTTAAATAAGTGTCCTCGTAGCTAGTTATAGTCAAAGTCCGGTCTTAGTCAAGTCCAGTCTGTTTCAGTCAAGTCCAGTCATGCTTTAGTAAAGTAGTGGCGACTTTACTATAAAGCTTCGATGGAGTTTTGGAAGCACCACGAAAATACATGTTTCACCACATTATATCATATTCCCACACTCGCGCTTGTAATTCGGCACTTTATGAATAAAACACCACCATTTTTATGAATAAACACTCGACAAAACACTAGTTTTGGAAAAAAATACAACGGAGCGACACGACTCTTCCCGCGTTCCCGCCAAAACTCGATTCCCCAATGTCGTTTGTCCGGGCCGGGGCGAGAACTTGGTGTTGCTATGAATTATGGAAATGTATTTTAACAGACTTCAAACAAAGGAGGTTAGTTTCAAGCGATATATTTTCAGTGTATTAAGGTGGTTCGATTTCTATACAAACAAATTTTTGCCATTTATGGACAAATGGAGCATAATTTTACAGTAAAATCACAGAGCTACGTGCATTTATTTTTTTACATAATAATTTACTGTTTTATTCAAGTAATTATGATTTGCCGCAAATAAAGACAAAAATAAATGCCAGTAGCTGCGATTTCACTGTAAAATTATGCTCCATTTGTCCATAAATGGCAAAAATTTGTTTGTATGGAAATCGAACCACCTTAATACGAAATACACTAAAAAATACATCGCTTGACAGCACCGTTGGCTCATTGGCAGTATATCTGTCTTGAGAGCTGTAGGGCGTGGGTTCGATTCCCACTCAGGGCAAACATTTTGTGAATAAACAAATGTTTGTTCTGTGTCTGGGTGTTCTGTATGTATTTACAAAAAAAAAAGTATTTATGTATTCTATCAGTTATCTGATTCCATAGTACAAGCTTTGCTTAGTTTGGAGTCAGATGGCGCTGTGTTTATAGTCCTACGATATTTATTTATTTAAAATTTACATCCGCAAAGTAAAGCCTGAATCAATTATATTAATTACTAGCGGACGCTTCGCGGTTTCACCCGCATAGTTCCCGTTTCTGTGGAAATACTTATCGCGAAAACATGTAGCGGGTAACACCGTAGGGCGCACCTAGTAATATATAATTTAAAAAAAAAGACTTCATGCCCCTTGGGCCAACTAAACGCGCTGCTCCAATGAAACAACGAGGTTTCCGACCAAACGAAAACATTATCGATGTAAACAATTTTTAGATTTTTGTAAATTTTTTAAAAACCGCTCGAACGATTTCAATAAAATTTATATGGGACCACTTCTGAAATATGATCTACCGAGCAAAAAAAGAATCAAAATTTAATGGGCGAAATGAACGTGTAATATAAAGAAACCATAGTCGAATTGAGAACCTCCTACGATTCCTAATAGGCCTAAGCGCCATCTATACATGGTGGACATTTCCCACGTACGGACTAAGCGCTTCGATTCCACATCCTTCACACGCACAGCGAGGACGTGGAACTCTCTGCCGGCGTCTGTTTTTCCCGCGAAGTGCATCTTTTACTTGGTGGTAGATTTCTTTAGCAGGAAGTCGTCTAGGTAGGCCACCGCAGTACCAGATATTCTGCCGCCAAGCAGTAGTGTGCAAACATTACTGTGTTCCGGTTTGAAGGGCACTGCAGCGAAATTACTGGGCTGTTGAGACTAACCATCGCAAGTCTCAAGATAATGAGCGCCAAAGCAGCGATGCCTGGACTTTTTTTTGCAACTGAAAGTTCTGTGTATCGCTGTAATGGTCATGGACATGCGTCATCTCTTACCATCAGGAGAGCGTATCGTTCGTCTCACAGCTTTTACATAAAAAAAATTTGATTGATTCAGGCGTTACTTTGCGGAAGTTCATTTTAAGTTCGTTTTTGTAGGTTTTTTAATAATTAATTATTAATAAGCTGTGTCAAATTAGTTTAATTTAGGTCCTCATCACTGTTGTAACTGGAACGACTGTTAAGCGGAAATAAACGAAATAAACTAAATATATACCATTCATAAAAAATAAAAATTGGTACAGACAAACAAGCGACAAAAACGTACCAAGCTTTTTGACCATATAAAAATCTTAAACAATATTTAAAGC
The DNA here is from genome assembly GCA_905404145.2 of Biston betularia. Classification (NCBI taxonomy): domain Eukaryota; kingdom Metazoa; phylum Arthropoda; class Insecta; order Lepidoptera; family Geometridae; genus Biston; species Biston betularia. The sequence goes on along the minus strand of FR989890.1, from coordinate 420,264 downwards.
CACTCTTTGAAATTGTTGAATAATATCCCCGGGGTCAACAAACTTCTAATAAGGGTTCGCGGTTTAACTGGTGTCTACCCCAGGGACCGCGAACCCTACTTCAAGAACCCCTGCTTTAAACAATCGACGTACATACGTACGTCGATTTTGTCGTAAAGAGCTTTTACTGTATGTGAAATTGGAGATTTTCTAATAAAAACACGTCTTCATCACGTAAAGAATAGGTAGATAGCTCACATGTATCTATCGCAAGTGAGCTATCTACAAGTGAGCGAGATGCGCGATCGTTCTTCCCTTTTCAAGCAACAAGAACCGAGAGTTTACGGCGAGAAAGAAAGAGTCGTATCGCCTCGTTGTATTATTTTTCCAAAACTCGTGTTTTGTCGAGTGTTTATGCATAAAAATGGTGGTGTTTTATTCATAAAGTGCCGAATCACAAGCGCGAGTGTGGAAAAATGATATAATGTGGTGAAACATGACTTTTCGTGTTGATTCCAAAACTTCATCGAAGCTTTATAGTAAAGTCGCCACTACTTTACTAAAGCATGACTGGGCTTGACTGACACGGACTGGACTTGACTAAGACTGGACTTTGACGATAACTATAGCTAAGAGACAGCAGAAATAACACTTAAGACCAGGCAGTATGGCTTTACAGCTTTAGCCTGCCCGATGGGGCAAATTAATATAAAAAAAAATCGTTATTCTAAAACTTTTATGTTGCATGTTTATTAGAATAATATTTCATATTTTAATCCTGTTGTTAGAATGTGTCGCCAATACAAAGAAATTGCTAAAGATCACAAGGAATCTATTGACATTTTCAACTAGAAATTGTGTACATTTAAAACTAATGTCAGAAAAATTGTTTACTGCGTATGACTTTTGTACCTAACCGGCTTAGAATTTTGCATATTTATTTGAAATTGCCACTCATTGCATTTTCGGTCATTCAATGGCTACTTTGGATTTTACGTAATTCTCCTTAAGTACTGCTTTAATTAATCGTGTTGTTTGCACATAATTATATAAGGGATGTAGTTCGGAACGCAGCTAGCATGTTCTGCAGTACCCTTCAAGTACAGCAAAAAATACTAACCTATACTTATTTTTATATTATATAAATTTTAATATATGTGTGAAACAAAGTTTTTGAACGATTTTTACCCTTTTTTTTAATTTCGACATCTGGCAACCCTGGTACCAGTTTTCCGTCTTTAATACCAGCTGGTACAAGGATTTCAGAGTGGCCATATAACATCCCTAAATTGTAGACTTCGCAAAAACATCCGTTGCAAATATCAAAACCATTGTGATTGAAAGTGTCCTAAGTTGAGGATAAATTCAAATGGTCACTTTAATTTTGTTACACACCCAATAATAAAGTTAGATAAAATACCAATAGATAAAATCATTTCCCAATTCCATTACTTGATAACAAAATATTTCATATCATATGTGTACAGCACATATCAGATACCAGGCTAACAGGAAGACAAGCAGCGAAATTACAGGGCTGTGGAGACTAACCATCGAAAGTCTCAAAGTAATGAGCGCCAAAGCAGCGATGCCCCGGACTTTGTTTTGTTACTCGAAGTTATGTGTATCGCTGCAATGGTCATGGACATGCGTTATCTGTTACCATCAGGAGAGCGCATCGTTCGTCTCATCAGTGGTTAGAACGAAACACGCTAAAGGGTGTGGGTCCGAACCTAAAAATGAGTTTTTTTGTCACAGCTTAACTGATGGGAAGTGACTGTGGTCGAATATGGTAAGCACACCTAGCCTGGAATGGAACTGGCTTTTAAATGAGGCTGCCGGAATACTCCTTTAGGAGCTTGGTGGCAGATTTTTAACTCGAGGGTGGTAGTTAGCCAACAGAGTACTAGAAAGTACCTTAACTCAATGCTATGGTTTCCTCACAATGTTTTTATTCGAATGACTGTCTCCTCTCTCGAAATTTCTCTTAGTTTGGGACTATATGGCACAGCGAAATATCCTCAGATATTTATTCATAGGTTGATAAACTATGTGAAATTTGTGAAGAAACAAATTTAGTATATCCACCCAAAATAACCTTTCAATATAAAACCTATATATGACAATCTTTTTTCATGCTACCTTTAGGAGGTTACTAATTAAAAATCTATTCATGTTTATTGCTAACTTTTTGGTGTGGATTTGTATTTGGTTTGGTTTGGGTTTTGTGGATTTGTATTTGGTTGTCAGACTTTGAATGAAGTTCATTTACATATGAGGGCACAGGTAGTCCTACCACACCAGGTACAAAGTACCAGGCATTCAGGTAGAATAAATAACTGATATATTTTTACCAAACTTACCAAAATTCCAGACCGGATTTCTACGATCTTTATGCCTGAATGTTAACCCAGGATAAATCTTCATCTCTTTTGATTCCAAGATACATACTGTTGGAGCAGGTTTTTCTTGGTTCCGTAACCAATCTTCACTTCTTTCTTTGGTATCATTGAAGTACAATCTTGCTTCTTTGGCCCTAGATTCAATCCAGGGCCTATTTTCTTGCTTCTTTGGCCTTAGATTCAATCCAGGGCAAATCTTCTTGCTTCTTTGGCCCTAGATTTAATCCAGGGCCTGTTTTCTTGCTTCTTTGTCCCTAGATTCAATCCAGGGCCTATTTTCTTGCTTCTTTGTCCCTAGATTCAATCCAGGGCCAATCTTCTTGCTTCTTTGGCCTAGATTCAGTCCAGGGCCTATTTTCTTGCTTCTTTGGCCCTAGATTCAATCCAGGGCCTATTTTCTTGCTTCTTTGTCCCTAGATTCAATCCAGGGCCAATCTTCTTGCTTCTTTGGCCTAGATTCAGTCCAGGGCCTATTTTCTTGCTTCTTTGGCCCTAGATTCAATCCAGGGCAAATCTTCTTGCTTCTTTGGCCCTAGATTCAATCCAGGGCCTGTTTTCTTGCTTCTTTGTCCCTAGATTCAATCCAGGGCCTATTTTCTTGCTTCTTTGTCCCTAGATTCAATCCAGGGCCTATTTTCTTGCTTCTTTGTCCCTAGATTCAATCCAGGGCCTATTTTCTTGCTTCTTTGTCCCTAGATTCAATCCAGGGCCAATCTTCTTGCTTCTTTGGCCTAGATTCAGTCCAGGGCCTATTTTCTTGCTTCTTTGGCCCTAGATTTAATCCAGGGCCTATTTTCTTGCTTCTTTGTCCCTAGATTCAATCCAGGGCCAATCTTCTTGCTTCTTTGGCCTAGATTCAGTCCAGGGCCTATTTTCTTGCTTCTTTGGCCCTAGATTTAATCCAGGGCCAATCTTCTTGCTTCTTTGACCCTAGACTCAGTCCAGGGTCTACCTTCTTTACTCAGGTCCCAACCAAAAGGTTTGAGAATAGAGCTAAAAGGTCGCTCCACTCGAGAAGAGTGAAGAGCGAGTGTTTAGTATGACTGTGTATGATGTTTGAAACCATTGAACCATTTGGCGGACTCCGGGGAGTCCTGGGAAGGGGGAAAGGACCAGGGATGGGAACAGGGGGGATGGGGAATGCTGCGGACATCTTTCGGCGCTGCAGGCGCCGTCACCTTCGCTTAAAAAGTATACTTTACAAACTAATTATAAAAAACTTGTAAATTCCAAATATACTCGTTTTTTGTACATCACAGAAGCTCCTTCAGACCAGACGGCCGCAGCTTGAGATCAATATACTATCTGTACAAACATATATCTTTCCAATTGTTAACATCGGTTGCACACCGTATCGTTAAATTTTAAAATCTACAACTAGAATTAGGAACGCGCGACCACCGCTCGTCTATAAATTTTTTTAAAGCTCTGTTCGGTGAGGTGTTCTTTGTTCTTTTTTTTTCTCTCTTTTTTTTTTGTTCCTCTCACCAGAGCGGGGTCTGCGTTTACAAATAAAAATACATTGGTCTCGAGATAAATAAAACGATACGACTAGCGGAGCGGCGCTCCGGGCCCGGCACGGGAGCCTCACCGCCTCGTAAAATATAATCAGAACGCCTCATTCCAAAACAAATGCAACGCGAGGGCTCGCCGCGCGACGTCGCCGCGCCCGTAACAATAATAATCGCGGGGCGGCGCGCCTTCCCCGACGGGAGAAGGCCTGAACAACTCGCGGAGCGCCGCGGGCGACGGCGCGCGGCGGCCGCGGCGAGGGGCGCGCACCGGGCGCCGTGGCACCCGCGCTCCGCTGCCAGCCCGTTCGAGGTTCCACCATTTTTTTGTGTTTTTCGTCATTATTTTGTCCGGGAACCAGGGCGAGAACGGCAGCGGCGCACGGGGACCGCGGCCGTACACTTATCTACTAAAATTTTCACAAAATAATACCTAACGCCGGAATTTGGTCGGCGGCGGGGCGCAGGCCCCGGGCGTACCGGGGGCTGCGCCGCGCGCGCCCGCCTCACGCGCATCGCGTCACAAAATAAAAAACTTAGCACGAGAGAGCGCGAGCGCCTCGGGCCGCGGCGTCGGCGAGCCGGGGCGCCCGCGCGGCACTACACTAGTGGATAGAGTCCTCGGGCCTACGCCACGTTGAGGAGCAGCTTGAGCGGCAGCGCGCGGTCAGGCTCGGGCCGGCAGCGGCCCTCGCGGCGCCAGTGCGTGGGCGGCGGAGGCAGCGCAGTCGCGGAAGGCGCCGCGCCCCACTTGCTGGCCGCGTAGCGCTCCTCGCGCGCCACTCCGGAGCGCCGCCCGAGCGCCGGCAGCGGCGTACGCGTCGATCGTCTGCGGGCCCGCCCCGGCTGCTGCGGGCAGTTCATGGCGCCCTGCGACCGACGATCTTTTCTCCGCCCCGAGACTGACCTTCGATTGATGTTTGAGCTTGTTGAGTTGAGTTTGACTGTTCGCTTATGTTGCGTTGCGTGCGTGCGTGCGATGTTCACAAGATGGTCGACGTCGCACGGGAACGGTGGTCGTGCTCGCGATCCGCCTCTCGGCCTCGAGCCGCTGTCGATCTCTTTGGATGACACGTCGAAACACTTCACTGCTTCACTTTCACGACTAACGTCGGCGGTCGCGCTGCTAGCTCCAATGACGATCGATTTTTAGCACACAATATAGACGCCACCTATCCATTATTCGCACCTTCACCTCTCGATTTCGACTACGTGACGTCGGCGGGGCGCGCGGTATTTATGCTGTAATGGCGGCTGCGCGACGCAAGCGGCGCGGTGGGGGTATAAAGCTGTCAATGCATGACGCGTTTCGAAGTCCCTAGAAAGGTTGGTTCTGTACGGGTCACAGTGCCATTTTTTATTTCACCAAGTTCAGCAATTACTTTTAATTGTCTTTTGAATAAGATACTTCTGTGTTCAAAGAATACTCCAAAGCACACAGGCAGCCAACATCATTCAAATATAAACATAATTACTCATTATTGATATCACTACTAGATGTAAAAATGTTTCTAAAGGCTGATTTCAAGTAAAATCTTCGAAAATCAACATTTTCTTAAATTCAATCCTGATGTGTTTGCTGTTGGTAAATAACTCGTTACAAATGTAAAGTCAAATAATTTTACGAACCGATTAAAGTAACTTATGCATTTATTTAAACATCTATATTTTTTAATTATAATTATATCTCATGAAACTCATAAAACATGAAAAATCAGGGCATGCTAACATCCTAGTCACGGCTGAGAGTATGTGAATGTATATCATGAACATTAAGAAGTCCTTCAAATTTCCATATTCCAAGTCTTCACTCGACATAACGAATTCTTTGATCCTTTAACTAAGTAGAACTGTAATTATAATTTGAATGTAGATGATAGATATATGCCCTACTGTAACCCCCGATCTTATTATCATCCTTTTTTATAATTTGCCTCCTCGAAAAAAATATAAACCTTGCAACGCCGCACTCCACCGCAAAACTTGTCAGATGTCGTGTACAACCAAGCCAGTTATTATAAATTAATAGTATCTATAGAACCACCTATTTGATAACTTTGTTAAATAAAATCACATAAAGGTACCAACATCTCTAGTATAATTATGTTTAGTTAAGTGATTAATTAAATTAAGGTGTACATTATTAAAATTTGGTGTAATATGCTTTCGATTCGTAGGCTTTGTGCAAACAAAGTTTTTCTCATTAACTTTGATGTAATATTTTTTTGCAAGTTGGGATGGTAAATGCTTCTAAGTCGATCATATTCAGCAATTACGGACAGAATATTAGTATCTCAATAATAGAGGTAAATTTAATTATTAATTAGATGTAATCCGCTTGAATTTATTCGCAAACAAAATGCTTTGAAATTAGTTCATAGGTGTTATTTAATTATTAGTTCAATGTCTTTGTGATTAATGCGCTATTAAGTACCGATGATAAACATAATTATGTATTATTACGTAATTATTCAGTCTAATTACGTGCAATTTCCTAATCATAATTATACGCTTAAAGATATCTAATATTAATACGGTCATTATAAATGTTGTTAAGTGATTAATTAGACAACAATTTGTGACACAGTTGTTAAACAGGTGCTTTGACATAATTGACTTGCCTAATGACACGAGATCTTACAACTTTGATTTGCGTACTTGCATTTTTTACACTTTATGTTTGTAATACAAATCATTTTATCGGCAAATATGCCCAATTGTTCTGGTGAGCAAACAAATCGTCAAGCACAAGAATAGAAAGAAAGAAAATAATTTGACGTGTTTTGTAAGGACAGTGTCAATACGTACGAGTAGTGCGTAGAGCAGTCTTCGCTCGTAACCCTATCCGCCGAATCCCTAGCAAATTAATGAGATACATAATTTATTATGGGCGAGGTATAGATATTATAACATAAAATGTAATATGTAGCTATTATACTTTTTTCTATACATCTGCATAAAAAATATACCAAACACATTTCCTCAGAACCCATCATTGGTCTTTTTTCGTGTGGCTCCCGTTTTGCTTAACCTATATTTTTGCACAAGGGAACCTTGAAATAAAGTGATAGCATCCCTGAAAACCCGAGAATATACCCTATTTAAGAATAATTCGTAATATGTCTATAAACACGTTTAGTTGCAAATTAGAGTAAATTTTAAATACTTTGTAACTAATGTGTTGAATATGCGTATGCGTTTATTGCAAGAAATATGCATGTTGGAAAAAAGTCATGTTAGTCTTTGTTATGCGTTTCCGGAAATCTAGGCAGAAAATTAAAAACGAATTATATCTTGTGTTAGGGACCAAATGTTTATTCTTGATTTTAAAATGATTCATTCTATTCAAAATATAAAGTTACTATACGTTTTTCAACGCCGAAATCATACTGTTCCACTCTCGAACAGCATCTGTAAATACGTGTCAAACGCTTCAGAAATCGAACTTTAGCCAATATTATGAACTATAGAGCATAACAATAATCTCTACAAATCTCTCTAAAAATAAAAGAATTTGTAAATTTGTATACCTACCTATTCCTAAGTTCCGTTGCTTGTAATAATCAATAAATAAATAAATAAAATCATCATTCGAATTTAGTTCCATAATTATTTACAATCAATCATTAAAAAATCAAATTAAATTAATAGTTGCCCATAACTACCTAAGAATAACATTTATTTCTCAGTTAAGTGAATTTGTAATTCTTATGAGAAATAAATGTCTTAAACAATGTAATTTTGATAAGACGCGCAAAGTATTTAATTTTATTAAATCATGTCAAAAAATTGCATTTGAGAAGCTACACGAATAGCTTGCTTTATCATTTTGCACGAGTACCAATCGGGTGGCAACGTTGAAAAAAACATCGACGAAAACAAGGAGGTTGAATTATAACCCGACTAAAAAAGGTTGGTAGCAGACACAAAGAATAGGTTAACGTCGTAACGATTACGCAATTTGGTCGTCTTGTTAGTAAAATGGCTGCCTATTTTATTTTTGTATCCATTGCACGATAACGCTGTTTGTTTTTGTTAGCTACTTGTGTTATCGACATTTAACTCTGTATCGCTGTTATACAATTTATAACTTCGACATATATCGCGATAATTTCGTAATTTTCCTCTGTCTGAACCCGAATGTTCTTGAAGCTGGTTCGAGAACTTTAGTTGTAGGTACACATAGCTTTAAAAAGGTCTGATAAATAATCTGAGGCCTACATTCACAAATTGGTTAAGCGAGTTGGCGATATATTGTCGGTTAATTTTTACTCCAAACCTAGCAAATGTTAGTAGCATTAGATAAAAAATAAATAAAAGTATCAATCCTCACCAACCACAGACAGAGAGATATATTATTGTATTTACGTAATTTTTAATACAAATAAAGAAAGTCTTTTTGCAATTTTCTTTTGTGTTATGGATTAAAGAATAATGTTACACACAGGAAATAAAGAATATTTAAAAAAATCGTTGTTTCCGGTGTATGACAGTAAGCTCAGTGCTAATTTTTTTTTAAAGTCTCGTTTTTTTCAAAAGTTAAGCCTTAATTTGAAAGCCTTACAATTTATCATGTCAAGGTTTTATTCATTTGACGATAATGAATTACTTCCGCAGTGAAGCGAGTCCATGAATATTAAGGCTTTTAAGGTGAAAAGTAAACCAGCATAACGTAAAAGAGTATGTAGCGATGGCTTTACCGGGAAAACTAGGAACTCAATTCTGTCATCTTTGCTATGTCAGGCAAAGGTTAACATCAAGGTAGGCAGACAAAATATAATCATATTTCATTGACGAGAATTTTATTTACATCACGGGAGAAATACGTGCCGCGTACCACGTTCTAGTTATTGCGTGATATTTTTCACATAATGAAAGCCGACCTCATTGTTGGTATTTAATTAAATAATTTGCTCTACAAAGTTTGGTCAAACAAATAGAAGGATTTAGTCTAACCAACAAAATATGATCTTAGTTTGTTTTATATGGTTTACCAAAACTTGCGTACCTACAATAATGATTATTATAATATTACTGTAAATTTACTGACTAGGATAAATGTCAAAAGAGGATGGAGGGGGGCTTTTACTTACCGTTAGTGTTGCCAATTTAACGAATATTTCTCAGATTTAGCAGATTCATATAAAGTGGAAACGAGAAAACTAACGGTTTTTTTCTAATTTTTAATAGGTTTTTTTTTTTTTACTTTTAATAGATCTACGTTTGGCCACCAACTCGCCTAATGCAAAGCGACTGTGTGGCCGAAGATGGAGCACACTACTACTAGGTAGTCTACTTTCAATTGTTATATGTATTAGACAACAACAATAGACAACACTTTATTTGGGAGATAAAACACATTTCAACATAATTAACAATACATACATACAAAGAAAAAAACTTATAGGTATATAGTATAGTATAAATAAAAATTAAACAAAAAACAAAAAGTTTGAAATATATTTTTTGTCACAAACCGGCCTCGACTCAGCATAACGCCGACTGCAGCCAGCCGGCGCTGCGCTGGTCTTCCGTTGGTCTGGTATTTAGTTTCGTACTATTGAAATTCTTTGGCTCCTCTTTTGAGTTCCGAATAAGCCCTGTTATTATAAACTTACTCTCGCTGCTGGGCGCGCCTCCCTACTTATTGTGGGAAGGCCCATAGTCCATCATGCTGGCCTAGTGCGAGTCTGTAGACTTTACACATCTACAAGAACTTTTAGACACATAAATTCTTCACGATGTTTTCCTTTACTGTTTAAAATCATCTGCAATACGCACACAAATTAAAAAAGACAGTATAATTATTAAGCTTAGATTAGATAGATACATGATTTTAGTAAACCCTTGAAAAAGAAATGTATAAAAAAGCAAAAAATCTTTACAAGTTTTTAATTATCAAAATTAAGTAATTAATGCGGCTATAATAACATGTTTGTGCCTGATGAATATTAAACTAAAGCTATTTTCACAAATTTTATACTCAATCATTTTCTTGACAAGTAAATTTAAAAAAAATATGGAGAAAAACACTGGTAAAAATATATTAGTTAAAGGTATACACAATTAACTATAAAAACCTTATTAAGAATTATGTATAACAATTTTGTGGGTGTTAAATTACAAATAATGATTTTAATTATTTTTTTTTTTATTAGAAAAGAATATCCTAATTTTGAAGAAACTTGCATTTTAAATTGATCCCTCACATGATATTTCGATGGAAACGTAAACTTAGCAGAACTTCAACATTATAGCTGGCAAGACTGCTCACCGTGAGGCAAATGACTTTAGGTTGCCACTCCCCGCTTGGCTTGCACGCTTGCCGCGCCGCGTCGATTTTTATGTAAGCCAATTATTAGTCACAACTAAAGAAAGATGACAACAAAACGATGTAATCCGTGTAAAAGATACTGTTGTGTTTACGGTTGCAGAAATAAAACAAGCAAGGATTTATCATTTTTCAATGTTCCGAAAAATGTTGAGAGGTATGTGTATTTATTTAAACTGTTAATGTTAAGGCTGCAGTTCAACTGTAGTTACCAAAAACTTGGTTATTTGAATTTTTCACATAAATTTTGAGGTTATGTAAAAAAGTGTATAGACAAAACTTGTAGATCTTTTTATTACTTACAACTTTGTTATTTAATATTTTTCCATAAGACTTGTAGTTTAAACTAAGGTCGGGAAGTGGAACCCATTCACTTCCCGACCTCAGATCAACCGTAAATTATTTTTCCTTTCGTTTTTGTTATATTTTCCTTTTTGACAGCCCTGTTGGTTTATTGGTAGTGTGTCTGCTCCAAGATCTGAAGGGCGTGGGTTCAATTCCCACCCAGGATAAACATTTTGTGGTATAAACAAAATCATTGTTCTGTGCCTGGGTGTTCTGTATTTATTAAAGGAATGAATTTACAAAAAAAAAGTAATTAAATATTCTATCAGTTATCTGTCTTCCATAACACAAGCTTTGCTTAGTTTGGGGTCAGATGGCGCTGTGTGTAATGTCCTACGGTATTTATTTATTTTTAACGGAATTCGTCCTACTATTATTTTTTTCACATTTTACCATTTTCAAAGGTTTCAGCTCTGGTCTACTAGGTATTGATAATGTCATAGGACTTATTGTTTACAAAAAGAAAATGCACTAGGCACGAGTTAAAAGAAAACACGACTCGACAACCCTAAGTACGTACTAATAAATAATCAAAGCAAAACTAAATAGAAAAACCATTCCGATGTTTTATTTTGTGTTTTTTTCTTTGGTTTTGGCGTCGCATTTTGAGAATTTGCCAATGTCAAGTGTTTTATAAATTTTAAAGTTTCATCTACACTATATATAATATTATAATAATATAATAATATAATATAATATAATATTATAAAGAGGAAAACTTTGTTTGTTTGTTTGTTTGTTTGTTTGTTTGGTTGTAATGAATAGGCTCAAAAACTACTGGACCGATTTTAAAAATTCTTTCACCATTCGAAAGCTACATTATCCACGAGTAACATAGACTATATTTTATTTTGGAAAAAAATAGGGTTCCGTAAGATATTTGGATTTTTCGGACACAAACTGAAAAAAATCAACCAAAGAAGTTACTTATTTTGCGTACGCTGCCTAAACTACAAAAGATAGAACCATAAAATGTTATAATTAATTGTAGATCTTATAAATATCTACAAAAAAGTCCGCGACACACTATACCTATCTATGTCGAGTGAGGCACAACAACCACATTTTTATTTAAAAATCTTGAATTTTTTTTTGGACTACATTTTAACGCGTTTATTTTACTCATGCTATTAATCCTTATCAAAATAAATTATTTTATCAATAAGTACAGTTTATGTTGATAATATTTGGTCTTTAAATGATTAAAATTGGACGTTTGGTTTTGAAGTTGTGGTGAAATTAAAATATTACGATTTCTGCTGCACGACCCGTTGCGAAGTGGGCGTCACCAAGGCCAGGGGTGCGCGTGCGGGAGAGGGGTGTTTAGATCTATGGGCCGCCTTACACGTTCAATCATGATCACGATCCGCGATCCGCGATCCGCGATCATGATTTCAAAATTTCTAGATATTATGCGATCCGGAGCATCAGTCCGTCAATCCGCTTCGTACACGATCAGTCTGGATCGCGATCATTGATCGCGGATCGCGGATCGCGGATCGCGCGCTACGTGTACGGGCTGCCTATGAGTAAGGTACCCGATGGGCCTCTTGGTAAGTTGCTGCAAGACGCGTCGTTGGTAATATGGGATGAATGCACCATGAGTCATAGAGCTCATGTGGAGGCCGTGGACCGTACTTTAAGAGACCTCCGAAGCTCTGCTGATGTCATGGGTGGTATCACTTTTGTATATGCTGGAGATTTCCGACAAACGCTTCCAGTCGTCAACAGAGGTACGCGAGCAGATATTATGAAGGCATGTTTAAAATCATCTCACCTTTGGACATCTGTACAACATTTGACTTTGCGCACCAATATGAGAGCTCATCTACATGGAAATATGCATAGCAACTTTCCACAACAGCTGCTGAAACTTGGAGAAGGAATTTTTCCATCTTTAAATTTGGGCACCGATTATGCGGTTACTTTGGATGAGTCTCTAGGCCAAATAGTCCATAATTTAGATAGTCTGATAGATGCTATATATCCTGACAGCGAAAACTTAGATCAAAATGATTTTCGTTGGCTGTGTGGTAGAGCAATAGTTTCTCCCAGGAATGAAACAGTCAACGAAATAAACAATTTAATTATGCAGAAAGTACCGGGTGAAGTTAAGTGCTATAAATCCATAGACACCGTCACTAACATCGAGGACGCAGTGCACTACCCCCAGGAATTTTTAAATTCCCTGAACCCCGCTGGGCTACCACCTCATGAACTATCGTTAAAAGTTGGCACACCGATAATGCTTCTCAGAAATTTGAGCCCCCCCAACATGTGCAATGGTACGAGACTTCTTATCAAGGAGCTAAAAGATAATTTAATAGTAGCGAAGATTATCACCGGCCCTGCAGCTGGTGAATTAGCTCATATACCAAGAATACCCATGATCCCTACTGATTTGCCAATACCTTTCAAAAGGCTCCAATTTCCAGTAAAAATTTCTTTCGCAATAACGATAAACAAATCACAAGGCCAAACATTCAAATTAGTAGGAATTGATTTACGAAAAGAATGTTTTACGCATGGGCAACTTTACGTTGCCCTATCACGGGTCGGGGCTCCCGACCATCAGTATATTTTGTTAGCTGAAAATAATTTAACGTCAAATGTTGTTTATAGAGAAGCTCTACAATAATTTAGTTATGTATCCTAAAACAACAGGTTGCACTGCGGGACTGCAGGCAGAAGTGAACACTTTTGCCGGGAGCAAGACTTAGTTAGCGCTTTGCGGGCGCGGTCCTTTAGTTAGTTCTAATAGAGATATATTTAGTATCGGCTGTGCACCCGTGCGAAGCCGGGGCGGGTCGCTAGTAAGTCTAATAAGTTGCCTTATTGACGACTATAACTATCGTTAAATCGATCGATCGATCTATCGTTATCGTCAATAAGTTCAGTCTTGGTCAAGTCCAGTCCGTGTCAGTCAAGTCCAGCCATGTTTTAGTAAAGTAGTGGCGACTTTACTATAAAGCTTCGATGGAGTTTTGGAAGCAACACGAAAAGTCATGTTATTCTCCATGCCCACCATTTTTATGTATAAACACTCGACAAAACACTAGTTTTGAAAAAATACAACGGAGCGACACGACTCTTCCCGCGTTCCCGCCAAAACTCCATTTTGTGGTTTAGCATAAGGAATTAAGTAGGTAGCCAGACGTTATAGTCCAAGAGCACTAGTTTCATTTGCATGAACTATTGTTTTTTTTATTGATCAACTTAAAATGTGTATGAATGGTTGTATGTGTATATAAGTTCCTTTTAGGTAACCTGTCTCCATTGTAGACCGCAATACTGTTTCACACCAGCAAGAGTGTATCCATACGCGAGCCTTCTGTAACTAAAATAAATGCAACGAAAACTTTTTTACATGGCTTGGTTGAATTTACTGCACTCTTGTGTATAATCGAGCATTAAAATGAATATAGGTATTGTTTAAGTTATTTATGCCGTCATAATGATAGCCGGTATGTATTTGCAACAAAAAAAAAATATTTAAGTATTCTATCAGTTATCTGATTTCCATAGTACAAGCTTTGTTTAGTTTGGGGTCAGATGACGCTGTGTGTAATGTCCTACGATTTTTGTATAATACTTCTTTGATTAACCTAATTCGATTTGTAAACTTTCATTTCAGACGACGAGAATGGCTAACAGCAATCGACAGAGAAGATTTACTCGATGATAGAAAGTTAAACAAGCCCAAATATAACTACGTTTGTTCTGCACACTTTGACGAATCTGCAATTATAACTTCTATTTCTAAGAATCTTAAAAGCGACGCAGTACCTACAATATTATTGCCCAAATTTAACTTAAATATTGAATCAGGCACCACAGGTTCAATCATAACAAGTATAAGTACACCCAATCATTCTCTTCCACAGTCATCTCGTTTATCAAACAATGATAATCTTTTGGTATCCACTTATAGTCATGCCCAAACTCAAACGGAAACTCGAGCACAGAAAGCATTGTCAACCGAAAAAGGCATAAAATCCGAAATTAACAAAACAGATATAAATATAGACAAACTGAATCAGAAATCAGAAACAATGCCACCACAATTCACTTCAACCCAAACAGATTTAAATGAAACGTTTATTAAAATAACACAATCAACGACAGACATTTCTGACAAAACCCCGCGTAAAAGGAAACTGAAAACAATAAATGATAATATTGATTGCCAACGCAGGTGTTTGGAAAAAAACGAACAGAAAGACAAAATGTCTCAACTGATTATGAAGTTGGCCGAGTGCCAAAATAAAATGAAAATCAAATTCAAAGACAATGCTGAATATAAAGTGTTCGCATTAAACTTACACTATGCTAGTCCACATGCATATCGTTGCTTTCAATCTATTCTGAAGCTTCCCAAGAAAAGTGAATTAAACCGTTTGAAATTAAGAATTCCTCCTAAACTCGATAGCAGTGTTTTAAATAGTTTATGTTTGAAAATGAAATCACTACCTTCCAATGCAAAATACTGCACGATCTCTGTAGATGATATGGTATTAAAACGAAACTTGTACTATGATATAAAAAGAGACGAAGTGATCGGTTTCCATAATATAAACTCTGCTATATCGCCAGAAATAGCGAGCAATGCCTACGTAATAATGCTCCAAGGGATATACTGTAACTGGAAGCAGCCTATAGCTTACGCCCTTCTTGGAAATGCCACACATTACGCTGAATTAGACTCAAGGATAAATGAAACTATAGTAAAGCTTTTTAGTGTGGGTTTAGAAGTGAAAGCCATTGTAACCGATCAAAGATCACACTTTGACAAATATGCAAAGGTAATAAAAAATGTGACCATCGATAAGCCATACTTCTACATCGATGATCTCAAAATCTTCTATATTTTTGATGTACCACATCTATTAAAAAGTTTGCGTAATAACCTTTTAAAGTGTGATTTTCCTTATGAAGAAGACATAGTATCATGGAAATATATTAAAATGCTGTACAAACATCAAAAAGATAAGAATCTAATATTGATGCCCAAAATAACAAACGCTCATGTAGAACCAGACGATGTACAAAAATCGAGGGTTAAATATGCTGCTCAGATATTCAGCAACGCGGTTTACGCTGCACTTGAGACTTATATTGATTTCGGTGAAATCACAGAAGACGCTAAAGGAACAGCAAAGTTTATCAAAATTATGGACAACTTATTTGACGTGTTGAATTCATCAAAAATAAAATCAACTAAAAAGTATCAGAGTGCTTTTAGTATGTCTACAGAACAGAAATCTATATTACAAGATGCTCAACGTATGTTTGCAACAATTAAAGCCACGACCAGTTGTTCCCAAAATGACATTGATAATCAGATGAAGACATTCCATAATTTCCAAATATCCATTCAGTCAGTATTACAACTGTTTGAAGATTTAAAGTCGGAAGGATTTCAGTACCTATTTACAAGACGGTTACATCAAGAGAACTCTGATACTTTTTTCAGATGTATTAGGCAACATTTATTAGGTTCATGTTCTGAACCTACACCCTATCAGTTTACTCGAGAGTTTACAAAATTGTATTACGCTTACATGCTAAAAAATGATCAAATTAATGGTGATTCTGATATTAATGAAATGCTAGTTAAAGTTGAGAACGTAATCAATCAAGAAACGTTGATACAATCTGATCCAGCTGCACCTTCCTTAGTAGCGTTGGATGGTGAAATAGATTATCGCATGGCTTTACCTGAAACAAATGAACTGGCGTATGTTGCCAGTTTTTTACTTTTCAAATGTTCTGAAAAACACCCAAATTGCAAAGAAATGTCTGGAACGATCGTCTCTTCGCTACAATTGGACAGCAACTACTTGGCATACAATAAAGATAAGTCATTTTATGGCAAACTTAAAATGCCTTCTAAAGAAATGATTGCATATGTACAATTATTAGAGAAAGCATTCACAAGAAATTTCAACAGACATCTGTACGGAAACCCTGGAAGTGAAATATATAAATTGATTAAAAAAATTGAACTTCCAACGTTGCCTTGTTCATGTTTTCCTGTGGACTATTTATTGAGGTTATTTGTAAGACTTCGTATATTTACTACCCTCAAATTTAATAATAGAAATTTTGCATCAAAATCAAGTAAACAATATTTAAAAGTGAAACAATTGATATGATCTTCAGTCGGTTCAGTTTTGAGTGTTGATTTATAGTGCAAAATAAAATAATCTCATATGTTTTCTTATTTCATTTGAAATACCTATTTACTCAGTAATAAGTGAAATTAATAAAAAAGCCTCATATTTATTCTACGTTAATCTGTTTTCAATTTTAAAATTTGGTTCCACTTTTATCGTAAAAACCGATAAACAATGGAATTTGCTGTCCGAGTGGGTGTTTTATGTACAATGTATGACGTGCGACGCAAAAACAAGAAAAAAAAACATTGTCTGAGATGTATTGTATACCTATTAAGTTATGTAAGAAAAATAGTTATAGGGGGCGATGCTTGGGTTATTATGCACGGAGGTGAAGGCAAATAAAAGGCAATCTTGTAACGACTAACAGTAACCTCGATGAGGAGAGAATCTTTAGCAGTTCGTAAAGACGATCAAAAGTCTAGTATGTAATTATGTATCAAACTGCGTCGTACGCGCAGAGCGTACTCCATCTGTCACCTGTCAGGCAGTCTTACCACAGATCACCAAAGTGACGGGATACTGAACGCCACAGTTATTTGTTATACAAGACTGCAACACGTAACTTTTCATCCCACCTCAGCGACGAAATGACTAAATGCAAAAAAATCTTTTACAATCACAAAATACTTTTATTTCAGTTTACGTATTAACTATTACATTAACAATATGACGTGAAAAGAAAATTGCGCGCGCAAAGCTAATTAAAAAAAAACGTACACAAAGGAGGTTCCGAGTCTGAGTTTTTAACGAATTAAAAAAAAAGTTGTATGATAAGTTTGTGGAAGGTATGGAGGTAAAAGTAAATAGGTTCAATGATGTTTTGGATTCACAAACTTAGTGCACACGATGTTCAAATCCAAATTTACTTTATCCTCTAGCGGATAAAAACGACTTTTGCACTCAGATATCGAAGAGCAAAAATACTCTTTCCGCGACGGGGGGATGAAAAATAGTTTTAATAGCGAATGGAAACAATCCTTGTAGTACAAGGTAAATAGTAATCTTTGTTATTGAAACTCACAAATACGAATTCATAACATTGTTATGTCATTGATACCCGTATTGATTGTTGTCGTTTTTATTGCATACCTGCTGATATTCATGTCACATGCATAATGCATATTATGCAAATATATACCTATTGGCCGTGTTTAAAAAGCAAATTTGGCATTTTTAATACTTTAGCTTGATCTCACAGCTTTACTCAAGAATTTGAAAAAGTCGCTAATAAAACGAATCCTGTATACACTTGTAGCGCTAGTTAATAAGGTTTTTTGTTATCTATACTCTTTTGTATTTATGATGTGCACAATAAAGAGTTATATCTATCTATACATAAAAGACGGACGCTTCGCGGTTTCACCCACGTAGTTTCCGTTTCCGTGGGAATACAGGTATATAAAGTAACCTATGTCACCCGGGGATACTGTAGCTTCCCAACGGTGAAAGAATTTTTGAAATCGGTCCAGTAGTTTCGAGCCTATTTAATACAAACAAACAATCAAACTTTTCTTCTTCATAATAGTACCAGGGGACGCCTCGCGGTTTAACCCGCGTAGTTAAACTTAAACAATCAAATCTTTCCTCTATAGTATAGATAGATATAGATATATGGCATGGTATAAAGTTAGAATATCCAAAATTCCTTACAGGAATAAAGAGAACGTAAAAAAAGTTAACAAAAACTCCGAAAACAGCTGTCTTTGTTAAACGAAACCTGTCTCTGGAAAAAAACAGCCAACAGCTGTGCATTTATCTCTGTCCCACGAGCGGGTTCGAAAGAGAGATCAGAGGGAATGCCACGATAATGGCGTGGGAGACCCTACCTGACTGGGTTATAAAAAAAAAATTGTAGTTTGTAACTTGTAACGGGCTTGATCTTTGTACGAAACAAAATACAAATCATTTATCAATAACACCAAAGTTACAGGTCATTTTTCCATTCATAATATTTAAAAATATCAAAATCATAACATGTCAAATAATGAAAATGAAAATGTCAATGAAGTTATATGTCACATATAAAATAATTATGTCAATATAGTTAAATGTCCATAAAAACAAACATATTATAATTACTTACTAGTAATTCAAATAAACACAAGTAGCATATCAGGTATTTCATTCTATTCTAAAGATGCATTTCTTAGAAAGAAGAGTTGTAATCGCTAATATCTTAAAACCATTTTTGATTTATGTATCAATGATAGCCCAGTGGTTACCGCAGTCAGTTCAAACCCCAACAATGAGCTTGAGCTGCCGGTGAAGGAAAAACATCATGAGGAAACCATAGCATGGTGGTAAGTTACTTTTTCTTATTTCTCCGTGGAGAACTTGGCGTCGCACTTTCTGTGCATTTGCCAGTGTCAAGTTTTCTGTTTAATTTTTAAATAAACAAATATTGTAGGACTATACACACAGCGCCATCTGGCCCCAAACTAAGCAGAGCTTGTGTGATGGAAGTCAGATAACTGATAGAATACATAAATACTTTACATACTTATAATAGATAGATAGATAGATAACTCTTTATTGTGCACATCATAAATGGAAAAGAGTACAGATAACAAAAAACCTTATTAACTAGTGACACAAATGGCGGCCTTATCGCTAACAGCGAACTCTTCCAGGCAACCAAGAAAAGAAAAATAGGATAGGAAACATAAGAAACATACAATACATACAGAACAAACAACAAACATTTGTTTATTCACAAAATGTTTGCCCCGAGTGGGAATCGAACCCACGCCCTACAGCTCTTAAGCTGACCACCAATACTACCAATGAACCAACGGGGCTGTCTTTTCTCTGGAAACTTCATTTTCTGCTTCTTTATTGAGTGAGGTCAGGCAACGTAATGAGGCGGAGAAGGTAGGGTACTTTCTAGTACTCGACTGGCAATAACCCTTAAGTTGAAAATCTGTCGCCAAGACGACGGTGTGTTCAGCCTCCGTTTAACCAGTTCCATTCCAGGCAAGGTGCTATGGAGCCATCATCCTCGTCGATACCGTCACGTAATATCAGGCGAGCTGAAAAATCCCACGAAATGCATCGTTTTTCATTTAGTATGATGTGCTACTCTAAAACCCCGGCCGTGTTTCGTAAGCTTTTCTAAAAATAAATAGAATTAACTAAGAATGTTTGGATTACATGATTAGTTTTTTAGGGTGCCGTACACAAACGGTAAAACGGGACCCTATTACTAAGACTTCGCTGGCCACCAGACTGTATCCCATGAACCGTGATAGACAGTTGATGATCTATTTCTGTTGCCGCTATAACAACAAATACTAAAAAAATAGAATAAAATAAATATTTAAGGATTCATCCATACAACAAACGTGATTTTTTTGTCGTTTCTATAGGTAATGGTACGGAAACCTTCGTGCGCGAGTCCTACTCGCACTTAGCTGGTTTTCGTATATATTTTTTTATATACGAAAACCAGCCATATATTTGAAACGATCTGATACAAAAACTTTCCCCTTGGATGGAATATTAAATATGATGTGGGCGTTTTGAAATGATAACTGTGGGTTGAGTATATTTATTAATCACCTTTCACGTCTCCATGTGTTTTTGTGCTTTGTGTATTTTCTGGTATTTTATCGAGTAAACATATCTCTGACATGCGTTGTTAGTCTTACTAAAGAAATATAGTTGATGTCATAATTATGTAAATATCTCTCCTTATCGTCTAGGTAGGCATCACCGATATCCTGCCGCCAAGCAGTAGTGTGTAAACATTGTTGTGTTTGGGTTAGAAGGGTACTGCAGCTAGAACGTTTACTTGGTGGTAGATTTCCTTAGCAGGAGATCGTCTAGGTAGGTACCACCGCAGTACCAGATATTCTACCGCCAAGCAGTAGTGTGCAAACATTACTGTGTTCCGGTTTGAAGGGTACTGCGGCTAGCGAAATAACTGGACTGTTGAGACTAACCATCTAGTCTCAAAGTAATGAGCGCCAAAGCGGCGATGCCCTGGACGTTGTTTTGTTACTCAAAGTTCTGTGTATTGCTGCAATGGTCATGGATAGACGTTATCTCTTACCATCAGGAGAGCGTCTCGTTCGTCTCATTACTTCTTACATAAAAAAAAAACAACAGGATTAAAATATGAAATATTATTCTAATAAACATGCAACATAAAAGTTTGAGAATAACAAGTCTTATGTTAACTATAATATTTTTGTTGTTATTGACATAATTATTTTATTTGTGACATATTCTTTCATTGACATTTTCATTGTTTCGACATATGTTATGATTTCGACATTTTTAAATATTATGAATGGAATTATGACCTGTAACTTTGGTGTTATTAATAAAAGATTTGTATTAAGAGATAACGCGTATCCCAACAATTGCTGCGATACACAAAATTTTGTGTAACAAAACAATCATCATCATCATCATCATCATCATCATTTCAGCCGTAGGACGTCCACTGCTGGACATAGGCCCCCATTGACTTCCATAAAGACCGGTTGGAAGCGGCTCGCATCCAGCGCGTTCCTGCTTCTTTACTAGGTCGTCTGTCCACCTTGTGGGTGGACGTCCTACGCTGCGCTTGCCGGTCCGTGGTCAACAAAACAATGCACAGCGTAAAATATATAAACCCTGAATACATTGTAACATATAATTCATATTATACGTTTACTAGTTTCCGGAGAATTGCTGACGTTTGCTGACGTTTGAGCTCATACGAGTCTGGTATCGTAGTCATTCATAACAATAACAAAATACGTTTCATGTGTAGATATCAACCGGACGTAACTGGAATATAATCTTTGTTATCGTTGATAATGATTTGTGAATTACTAAAGATAAAACATTTAACGTTAACAACTATAATGTTCCTAGTTAGTTTATGAAGGACAGCTGCGCCCCGCGGTGTTATCCGATATATGTTTTCGGGATTAAAAGCAGCCTATGTGTTAATCCAGGGTCTCAGCTACCTCCATACCAGATTTCATACAAATCCGTTTCGTAGTTTTTGCGTGAAAGATCAACAAACATCCATCCATCCAAACTTTTACATTTATAATTTTACTAGTTGCCCCCCGCGGGGTTAAATACCCGCTACATGTTTTCGGGATAAAATGTACCCTATGTGTTACCCTATCCAGGGTGTCAGCTGTTTTCACAGCAAATTTCATCCAAATCCGTTCCGTAATTTTTGCGTGAAAAAGTAATAAAAATCCATCCAAACTTTTACATTTATAATATTAGTGGGATTAAACATATTTTGTAAGGAGAGAACATGTTTGCAGTTTTTCCACGGTTTATGAAATTGAGTGTAATTTAAAATCGTTGTTTTTAGGGTTCCGTACCCAAAGGGTGAAACGGTGCCCTATTACTAAGACTACGCTGGCCGTCTGTCACAAAGTTGTATCTCATGAACCGTGATAGTTGAAACACAGTTCACAGATGATGTATTTCTGTGGCCGCCATAACAACAAATACTAAAAAAACGGAATAAAATAAATATTTAAGGAGGCTCCCATACAACAAATGTGATTTTTTGCCGTTTTTATAGATGGTACGGAACCATTCGTGCGCGAGTCCGACTCGCACTTGGTCGGTTTTTTTTTCATGTCAAAGTAATGGGACTAACGAAACGTTCCCCGATGGTAAGACATGCCCATGCCCATGGCCATTGCAGCGGCACACAAAAATAGGAGTAACAAAACAAAGTCCATATGGCATCGTTGCTTTGAGACTTTCGATGGTTTGTTTTTTTTTTTTTTTTTTTTATGGTTGACAGGCCAGGTGTTTGACCACAGCTCACCTGATGTTAAGTGAAGGCGTGGTCGAAGATGGTAAAGCACACCTAGCCTGGAATGGAACTGGCTCTCAAGTGAGGCTGCCGGAACACACCGTTAGATGCTTGGCGGCAGATTTTCAACTTGAGGGTGGTAGCTAGCCAGCCGAGTACTAGAAAGTACCCTACCACCATGCCATGGTTTTCCTCACGATGTTTTCCTTCACCAGCAGCTCAAGCTCATTGTTGGAGTTTGAACCTACGCCCTTCGGCATGCGAACCTACCGCGCTAACCACTGAGCTGTCATCGCTACAAACATCGGTTTGTGCCAAACAGCCCAGTTATTTCGCTAGCTGCAGTACCCTTCAAACTGAAACACAGTAATGTTTACACACTACTGGTTAGCGGCAGAATAGCTGGTACTGCGGTGGTGCTACCTAGACGATCTCCTGCTAAGGAGATCTACCACCGAGTAAATGTAATGTTTTATCACAATCATATCTAAGTAACTTATTATTTTAGAAAAATATAAGGGCTTTCTAGCTATGCCCGTTGGAAAACGAATAAAATGAATGCAATACATTTTTGAAATTAATCTATTTTCGAGCAGCCGTTTGTCATAAATACAATTTAATTAAAGTTAAAACAACACAATACAAATTGTCTATTCATTAATTTAAATAGTCTTTTATGAATACAATGCAGCAATAAATAGCATTAAACTAAAATTTATATTTGTCGGTACGTAAATTATACAGCAATAATGGTATCGGACAAAAATATTTTTAACCTAAATGGACAATTCGGTATGTAAAGAAAAAAAAACTTTACTGATTCCAAAACCATTTTGAAATAGTACATTTCTGTACAATATTTTTACGTTTAAAACTGTAAAGTATGAGGGGGGGTTTATTTTAATAAAAAACATAAATCTAACTAGACTTTCAATTGATGTCTCATGACGTCACCTAGTCGGGCAACTTTCATAAACTAAAGAAGCAATGGCAAACCAAAACAAAATTTGTCAATGTCAAGTCAACGGCGATCATAATAATCATTTCAATACACGTACGTCGAGTTGTTTTTCGTCTTATTGCTACAAATATCTGGATTATTTTACTTTAAACGTTATTTGGACTCTGATATCGCTTTTATGACATAAGATTTGTTTACTTCATGTCATGAATTGTAAAAACCGAAGACGTGACAGAATGTTTTTTTACAGCTTTAGCCTGCCCGATGCGGCAAATTAAAAAAAAACTTGTCAGTTCTGTTGTAAAAGATAATGAAATGTGTCAAATGTTTTGTATATTTTTTGTTTTATATGGCAAAGGCATATTCTACATATTTAGCCGACCTCATGACGTCATAACTATAAAAAGTTTGAAAATGTATTATAATTAAACTACCGCATAGAAAGCCAAAATATTCAAATTAGTTTCATAAAATAAAGTTTACTATCAGTAAAAAATGAAAAATAAATACAAAAACAAAACTTTACATACCGAATTGAACACGACTGTATAAGTGGGTATATCACATCAAAAAATACAAACATAGCTAAACAGTGATGTACACCATTCTAGGAAGGCACTCAAAGTCTCATTGAACCTGCCACGAAAACCAGGCACTAAAAATGCACAACGATAGTAGTCAAAGGGATGATTGCAAAAGTAGCCCTTACTATCACATATACAAGCAGTTCGTTTCACTGCACTTCACTTAACATTTATTTTCGTACTTGTAAACTTATCTGATCTGATTTTAGTCCTTCGTATCGTTTTATGTTATAATTTGGAGTAAATATTGAGTTTCCCCGTTCTTTATTAGTATAATAAGACATGAGATTGTCTTATGCCAAAACGAACGCGCGAATGTGCCATGGCCGAACAACGAAAAAGAAAAGAGTTTGACATCAAAATATTTTTAACTGTCATTGTCAATAACGTCAATGTCTAGTTTCAAGTGTCAAAAATCAAAACAATCCAGTTATAACTTATATTATAGTAAATATTTTTAGACAACTAAGATATTAAAAAAGTAGTAGAAATGCGCCGAGAATTTATATTATTGCTACTAGGGATTATCTGTATGTCGACTATATCTTCGCTGCTATCTGGATACGTGCAGATAAACACTGAGAAAGTCCTACTGGACACAGTTGTCGGTGCCGTTGGAGCTGGTAACTTCTCTTACTGGCAGTTGGGGCATACTGGGCCTCTATTAATTGAATTAACATCGCTGACAGGCGACGCTGATCTTTACGTGTCGGATACAATCAGGTTTGTTCCAAAAGTTTTGTTATTAAACTTATAATCAATAAGTTCTGTAACCATAACTCGACCATAATTTTTGTTGTTTTGACTCGTAAAACTTGGTTTTCTTGGCTTGCTATTAATTGTTGCTAGTATCAAAATGAGAAGGAAATAATTTCCAATGAAAACTTCGTGTCTGCGAGTTATGAAGTGTCCGATTTGAAGGCCTTTTCATACATAACAAGAAGTTCTCATTCAAGTAGTAATGACCGATGAAACATACAGTTAGGTAGTTTTTTTTGTTCATTATATTTCTGCGTAGATTGTAAAGTGTGCCAAACCACACTTGGCAAGTGTGGAGCACTATGACTTTATCTCTTTACAATGAGAAGAGATTCACACTTTTCAGTTTTTGTTGACTGCAAAAATCAAGGTTTATTGAAAACTTTGCCAGATTTATTTTAAAATTTGTTTTTAGTGTATTTTTTTAAAGTAATACAAATAAAAATATTTTATGTTAAGAGTCAAATTTTAGTAAAATCATTATAAATGTGTATATCATTAAAAAAAGTTTTAAAACACTGATATACGTCAATGACTAAAAAGACACAATAAAATCGTAATTTAATAATCTTTTAGTTTTATAAGACAGCCCTGTTGGTAGTATGTTTGCTCCAAGAGCTGAAAGGCGTGGGTTCGTTTCCCACCCAGGACAAACACTGTGATATAAAAAATATTTCTTCTGTGTCTGGGTGTACTGTATGTATTATAAGTTAATATTTTCAAAAAAATTGTATTTATGTATTCTATCTGTAATCTGACTTCCATAGTACAAGCTTTGCATAGTTTGGGGTCAGATGGCGCTGTGTGTAATGTCCTGCAATATTTATTTATTTTATTAATAATAATGACAAGAACATGACACCCTCCTGATGGTAAGAGTCCATGACTATTGCAGCGATACCTAGAACTTTTAGTAACTAAACTAAGTCCAAGTCCATCGCTGCTTTGACACTCATTACTTTGAAACTTTCTATGGTTAGTCTCAACAGCCCTGTAATGTCGCTGCAGTACCCTTTAAACCGGAACACAGTAATGTCTACCCACTACTGCTTAGCGGCAGAATAACTGGTACTGCGGTGGTACCTACCTAGACGACCTCCTGCTAAGGAGATCTACCACCAAGTAAAACTTAAGTAAAAAAAGTGTATTTTTTCTAATGTTTTCAGACCAAGTTATGAAGTGGACAAGAACAACTTGAGCTCGGTGACGTGCGGCCATGATCACGTGAATGTACCGCCGGAATTTCCCCGACCTATTGGTGAGGCTTGCCTTAAGGTGGTTTGATTTCCATACAAATAATTTGTTTCCATGTATGGACAAACGGAGCATAATTTTACAGTGAAATCACAGCTACTGGCATTTATTTTGTTCTTTATTTATTTAAATCACAATTGCTTAAATAAAAAAGTAGATTACACTAATATTATAAATGTGAAAGTTTGGATGGATGTTTGTTACTCTTGCATGCAAAAACTACTGAACGGATTTGTATGAAATTTGGTATGAGGGTAGCCAACACCCTGGATTAGCACATAGGCTACTTTTTATCCCGAAAACATGTAGCGGGTAACACCGCCGGGCTAGGTAGTATGCAATATTTGGCTAAGAGAGTCCATAATGAATATCATTTTTTTTCTATACGTAAATTGTCAAGCTTGACCACAGCTTATCTGGTGTTAAGTGATAGTGCAATCGAAAATAGTATGGCACGCCTAGCCTGGAATGGAACTGGCTCTCAGGTGAGGCTGCCGGAACACACCGTTAGAAGCATGGCGCCACATTTTCAACTCTCGTGTGGTTGCTAGCCAGCCGAGTACTAGAGAGTACGCTACCACCATGCTATGGTTTCCTCGCGATGTTTTCCTTCACCGGCAGTTCAAGCTCATTGTTGGGGTTTGAACCAGCCTGCGAACCGAGCGCGCTAACCACTGAGCTATCATCGCTACAGAAAGTCATTATGCAAGTGAAAATATTAATATTTTCTTCAGGTATCGGGGTGTTTGGTCACTGGTCTTCAACTCTGTCGGAGTACAGCATCCAGGTGTTTCTGGACACAAGCTCTGCTCGCCAGTACGCGCACCGGCAGCTGTTCCAACGAGGGCAGGCCGAGAACCATGGTGAGGCTTCTCATATGCCATCACCATTCTGTCTTATCTATAATCTATCTATCTATTTATATATAACCCCAACAATGAGCTCGAGCTGCCGGTGAAGGAAAACATCGTGAGGAAACCACAGCATGGTGGTAGCGTACTCTCTAGTACTCGGCTGGCTAGCTACCACACGAGAGTTGAAAATCTGCCGCCAAGCATCTAACGGTGTGTTCCGGCAGCCTCACTCGAGAGCCAGTTCCATTCCAGGCTATGTGTGCGTTACCATCTTCGACCACACCGTCACTTAACATCAAGTGAGCTGTGGTCAAAACACCTAGCGTATCAACCATTAAAAAACACAATGTTATGTTATTTTTACAAGTCGAGTCATAGACATGGTAGCGAGAATTTTGAGCGACAAAACATAGTCCGGGGCGTCGCTGCTTTGACGCTGATTACTTTCAGGTAATCGATGGATAGTAAAACAGCCTGTCAAACATTTAAAAAAAAATGTATGCATTACAGTAAAAGCTCTTTATCAATCAATCAATTGCTTTACTTAATTTGCTTACTTATATGTATAACCTTAGTTTCTGATATTTTTAAAAAATTTGTTGTAATAAAGCATGCGGTACTTCCTTAAAAAAGATAGCACATTTAGATATATTATATTGTAAGTTTTATAACATATGTAGTAATGTAGTTATCTATGTGAAGTCGAATATAATAAAAAAAAAAAAAAAAAAAAATTATTCGCTGGGCATACGTTCCATAAATATGCCGCGAAAACAGAAACCGTGGACATGGAATGGTCACTAGTATGGAATCATAGGGGATACGTTCTAACGTTCCCAAATATTGGCATAATTATTTTATATGTGACATATAACTTCATTGACATTTTCATTTTCATTATTTGACATGTTATGATTTTGATATTTTTAAATGTGAATGGAAAAATGACCTGTAACTTTGGTTGTTAATTAATAAATGATTTGTATTTGTATAACCAATATGTAGCAAAATACGATTAGCTTTAAAAACCAGGGTTTAAACATTGTTGTTTTGTCGCTTTTGAAAAGTCTTTAAATTCAGATTGTTTCTTTTTTTTTTATGGTTGACAGGTTAGTTGTTTGACCACAGCTCACCTGATGTTAAGTGAAGGTGTGGTCGAAGATGGTAAAGCACACCTAGCCTGGAATGGAACTGGCTCTCAAGTGAGGCTGCCGGAACACACCGTTAGATGCTTGGCGGCAGATTTTCAACTCTCGTGTGGTAGCTAGCCAGCCGAGTACTAGAGAGTACGCTACCACCATGCTATGGTTTCCTCACGATGTTTTCCTTCACCGGCAGCTCAAGCTCATTGTTGGGGTTTGAACCCACGCCCTTCGGCATGCGAACCTACCGCGCTAACCACTGAGCTATCATCGCTACAAAATAATTGATTGACAAATTGATATTGGGCTGTAGCATTAATAAATAATTTGCCGTTTCAAAATAAGGCATTCGACAATGGCCTTTGTACAGCGGCAGTGGGGTTTGTTTTAGTTTAAAATTAGTCCACTCGGTTACGTCTTTTATAAAAGCCGCCTCGGCACGTACCGACAGTACATACACGCTCAAAAGATGCCGATACGTTAATAAATGACACGCAATTCTTTTCTGTTTACCGATTTATCATCATCATCATCAGCCTATATTAGTCCACTGCTGGACATAGGCCTCTCCCAAGACACGCCACTCAGCCCGATCTTCGGCTTCTCGCTTCCATCCACCGCCAGCTGTCCTACGTATATCGTCACTCCATCGAGTCTCAGGGTTTCCTACGCTACGTTTGCCAATACGCGGTCTCCACTCTAGAACACGTCTACCCCAGCGGTTATCGGTTCTGCGACAGATATGTCCAGCCCATTGCCACTTCAGTTTACCGATTGCATCCGCGAATAATGAATTTTATAGCCGCGAATAAGGAGCTTTCACTGTATATGGTGATAGCTAGCAAAAAAGGTAGTCTAATTTTTTATGTTACTTCCCACAGATGTAGATAAGAAATCGGAAGAGAAATCACCGCGCAAGGAGGAAGAGAAACCAAGATACTATTTAAAGCTAATAAGTATACTGGACGTCATATTTGATATGTTTGTTTTATAGAATCTACAATAACAATGCTTAATTTAAACAGCCGTCGATCAAAAAAACAATTCATAACCCAACATTGAGCTAAACTGAGCGAGCCTGGAATCAATCTGTCGGAACACGCCGTTAGATGCTTGATTTTCAGCTTTTTATGTAAAAAGTAATGAGACGAACGCGACGCTCTCTTGGCAAGAGATAACATGACCATTGCAGCGATACACAGAACTTTTGAGTAACAAAACAAAGTCCAGGCATCGCTGCTTTGGCGCTCATTACTTTGAGACTTTCGATGGTTAGTGAAAAAGATTTGGTATCGTTTCTTTGATAGAAATGCCAAGAAATGAAACTTAGGGCTTCCTTCTGACAAATGTTGTCTATATCTTTTTAATTTGACTATCCTGTAAAGTCATTTGATAGTCGCTCTGTGCGATATAGGGTGTGGGTTCAATTCCACTCGGGACATAATAGGTGTTTGTCTGTTTTAGTATTAAGTAAATAAATATCTGTTTACAAAATACTTGAACGGTCCCATATTTAAAAAAAGTAAAGTGTTTATCACCTGTCTGGTTCCCGTAGTACAAGCTTTGCTGCTAGTTCAGTTTTAGGGTAGATGGCGCTGTGTGATTATTTATATTTACTCACTCATTAAGGTTATAGTGAATATTTATTAGGTACAGGTAATTATTTCATTTCAATGTATTGTATATATTTTTAATAGGTTTAGAGGAATAACAGAATGGATTCCTCTGGAATATGTTGTCGTATGGCTAAACTTTGTTTGTGCATACAATAGCTTCACTAGAACTGTATCCGTCTCGAATTTGGGCATCTCTACAAAATGTCATCTGTGTAGTTTGGTTTTCCAAATGAATTAAATATGTTTATGTGCGTAATTTGTAAAAATGTACTGTTTTTTTTCCTCTCTAGTCATTAAATTGATATTAATTTGATTGTTGTTTCATTACCCGACTACGCGAAAAGATTTATTTGTTTTATTTTAATTTGCAACAAATATTACCCGGTGCTTACTGATTACTTCGAAGCGTACAGGGAGTCAACGTTGTACAAGAAAATATGGTTTAAAATAAATTAAATATCCATGTTCCATTCCAGACTAGGTGTTCTTTACCATCTTCGACCACACCGTCACTTAACATCAGCTGTGGTCAAACACCTAGCCTGTTAACCATTTAAAAAAAAAAATATACAATAATTTTATTTATTACTAGCTGCTACCCGCGACTTCGTCCGCGTGGAGTTTAACGAAAAATGTTTGTTCAGTTCGCACAATTTAGGAAAAGTTAATAATTCTGTATTCGCAACGAAATCCTCATAATAACCTCTTCTTTGCAAATTGATGTTTTCTTTAATAGGTTGAAGATAATAGATAATAATAGATTGAAGTCTTTAATAGGTTTGTATTTTCATTCCTTGAGGTTGGATACTAGTTTTTTAAAGGAACTCTGGATTGGAATGTTTTTTATATGCATCTCAAAAAATTGTCGGTTATATTATACGTGTTTTCAGTGTAGTTTTGTCGGTCAACGACTAATCTTGACATTTTTCGGTCTACAGCAAATCTTGGTATTTTTGCGTATTAGGACCGAGTTATCTTGGTACATGGTACTTAAACCTAGTACGAATACCAAGAAGTTGGTACGTCTAACATCACTGAACACTGGGTAAGTGGAAAACCTTTTTAAGTGAGACAAATTTGGAGGTCCATAGAGGTCTCACTTAACCAGGTTTCACTGTATATCGTGGCTAGGAAACGGTTCACTGTCATGGCGCTGAAATTCGCGCTTCTCATGACAAGTTCAAAAACTTTACGTCTGTATTATCTAATTACAAGAGTCGCATTAATGCTTGTTCGGAAGTATAACTGATAAACCCTATGTTTTGTCGCAACAAAACGTCACCGCGATTCAGGTAACTGGTCTCAAATGTGTACGCCATCTATTGAGCTGAGTGGGAACTGTGATAGACAGTTGACATTTTCACAGATAATGTATTTCTGTTGCCGCTATAACAACAAATAAAACAAACACACACACACACCTTCACATAACATCAGGTGCGCTGTTTTTTTTTTTATTAATTTGCCGCATCGGGCAGGCTAAAGCTGTAACGCCATACTGCCTTGTCTTAAGTGTTATTTCTGCTGTCTCTTAGCTATAGCTATGGTCAAAGTCCAGTCATGCTTTAGTAAAGTAGTGGCGACTTTACTATAAAGTTTCGATGGAGTTTTGGAAGCAACACGAAAAGTCATGTTTCACCACATAATATCATTTTCCCACACTCGCGCCTGTAATTCGTCACTTTATGAATAAAACACCACCATTTTTATGCATAATCACTCGACAAAACACTAGTTTTGGAAAAAAAAACGGAACGATAAGACTCTTTCCGCGTTCCCGCCAAAACTCCCGGGTGAGCTGTGGTCAAATACCTAGCCTGTCAACCATAAAAAAAAACCTTTCAACTCACTAAACAAGCTTTTAACCCTATACAATCAGTGGTCTAACTTACGCACTAAAGAAATCAATAAAAGACAAATAAATTGATTAAATTTATTAAACAAGAAAATAATTTAAAATTGATACATTATAAAAAAAAGCAGAACATACGAAAATTATATACTTAGGTCTACTAGTACATGTAAACATAAGACAGTCGGTTTGACTGGACTGCTGTCTGACCAGTGTGAGAAAGAGAGAGAGAAGATATCTCTCCTTTACACTCGTTAGTTCGCTGTAAAACTGTCAACTGCAGTTTCTTTTCTTCGGTGTTGCATTTTTTGCAAATGCCAGTGTTCAGTATTTACGATATTTTCAAATGTTTTACGAAAAATCATGTTAATCAAGTCAAAGGTAAATCTTGGTCGAGTCCAGTCATGCATGACTACAATCTTCGATAGATTTTTGGAAGCAACACGAAATGTCATGTTTTATCACATTGTACATGTATGTATAGAACTTTCGATGATTATATACGTTTTATTAATTAATTAATAATGCCGCTAATATTATCATAAATGTGAAAGTTTGAATGGATGGATGTTCGTTACTCTTTCACGCAACAACTACGCAACGGATTTGGATGAAATTTGGTATGGAGGTAGCTGAGACCCTGGATTAACACATAGACTACTTTTTATCCCGAAAACACGTAGCGGGTAACACCGCGGGGCGCAGCTAGTACGTAGATAATTATCGAAAGTTGAATCTATACTTGTTCAATTTTGTATACAACCTACATTTAATGTTTGACACTGGCAAATGTCCAAATTGCGACGCCAAGAAGGAAAAAGACGTAAGCCTGATGGTAAGCCACGATGTGGCAGAAGATGCAGCACGCTCGCTTAGGAAGTAACTATTTACGTTTTTCTTTAACTTTGGTTTGTAGTTAGTAGGAAATGCATTCTAAACTCCGCTTTGGAACATTATTCCAAGTGTGTCAGTGCACATAGGATATACAGCATGACTGGTGAGACACCTACGGTACTCAAGGACGTGATATTTTGATCGTATACGAAGAAAAAAAAAATACATTAAAAATAAATATTAACTGACTACGTGGTAAACTTAACCGAAAGTTATGTAATTAATAACGCAACGCGTGGACAACGCGCGGACGCGCGAGCTGGACGTTGTGAGGACGCTCGCGCCGACGACGGGGGGACAAGCACGTACTTGTCACGTGATCAAAACATCGTTATCAGCGTCGC
Organism: Biston betularia; assembly: GCA_905404145.2. Classification (NCBI taxonomy): domain Eukaryota; kingdom Metazoa; phylum Arthropoda; class Insecta; order Lepidoptera; family Geometridae; genus Biston; species Biston betularia. Next base: position 387,478 of record FR989890.1, on the reverse strand, counting down.
GAGTGTATTTCATTTATTGGGAAATTTAACCAAAAATTAAGTACTTAATTTAATCACATAATTATAATAATGGTCTCTGGGTGTTCTGTATGTATTATAAGTATGTATTTACAAAAAAAAAATGTATTTCAGTATTCTATCAGTTCTATCTGACTTTCACAGTACAAGTAAGCTTTTAGTTTGGGGTCAGATGGCGCTTTTTTTTTTTTTAATGTTTGACAGGCCAGGTGTTTGACCACAGCTCACCTGATGTTAAGTGAAGGTGTGGTCGAAGATGGTAAAGCACACCTAGCCTGGAATGGAACTGGCTCTCAAGTGAGGCTGCCGGAACACACCGTTAGATGCTTGGCGGCAGATTTTCAACTTGAGGGTGGTAGCTAGCCAGCCGAGTACTAGAAAGTACCCTACCACCATGCAATGCTGTGTGGAATGTCCTACGATATTTATTTATTTATTTAGAATCGAGTACCAAATACTCTTCTTCAGTCAGCGGCGGCCTTAGCTGTTGCGAGGCCCGGGGCGACAGATCATTGCGAGGCCTTTGAGCCCGTTTTGCTAAAAAATTAGTTTTTGTGCTCGAGTGGCCGTAAAATGCTTGCACTAATAATGAAACCGTGCGTTCAGGGGGGGTTTTGTCAAGTGCGACATACACATACATATATGGTAAAGACTTTTTCTACGAGGACGCGAGGCCCCGGGCGGTTGCCCTACTTGCCCCCCCCCCCCCCTCAGGCCGCCACTGCCTTCAGTATCATAGGTATCTCACCAGTCATGCTGTATTTCTTAATAACTATCATAGTCTGGGAAATAACAGTCTACAGTGGCCCTAGCGTAATCATTTGTGACCTAAGAACAGCTGTTTTAAAATAAACATTATATTGTACGTAAATACGGAATACTGCAGTACCTATTACATCTTTAGGAAAAGGCTACCAAAATGAATTCTAAATTCACAAAAAAAAAAAAACAATTTTAAAATAGGCATGATGACAAAAAAAAAACACTAAAATGGTGTATTTAGTACGAAATATGCATTTACTTTTTAGGGTTCCGTACCCAAAGGGTACAACGGGACCCTATTACTAAGACTCCGCTGTCCGTCTGTCACCAGGCTGTATCTCATGAACCGTGACAGTTAGACAGTTGAAATGTTCACAGATGATGTATTTCTGTTGCCGCTATAACAACAAATACTAAAAAACGGAATAAAATAAATATTTAAGGTGGCTCCCATACAACAAACGTGATTTTTTTTGCCGTTTTCATAGATAATGGTACGGAATCCTTCGTGCGCGAGTCCGATTTGCTTATGACAGGTTTTTATAAAACACGAAAGTCCGCCGTGTTATTATGTTGCACAGCGAGAACAACAGAGAGAGTGACGTCACTTTTACGTAAACAAATAACTTATCAGGAGCGTTTCGGTGCGAATTTTAAATCTAGTAACTCAAAGGACATTGTTTTCCTACTAAACCTTTACTATCTGCGCAAATATGTTATTCATTGTAAATAATATACGTTTCCTAACGTTATTGGATAGTTTTTCATAATCTGTCATCATGCCTATTATAATGGCAAACATCAATTTAGAAAACAGAGATTCATTCCTCATTATAAATCCACCCAAAAACTACGTCACACGAATTTCATGATTTTTGACCCCTCCCCCCTTCCTTGTGACAGCTGCTCACATTTGTGCGACCCCCCCCCCACAAAATTTGAGACCCCTCCTCGCCCCCTTGTCACACAATGTCACACTTCGTCGACCCCCCTCCCTCCCCCTGAACGTGTGACGTAATTCCTGTATGGCCCCTTACAGGCGTGTCAATTTTACCTTACTTAATTGTTTTAAAAGCTAAATTTTTACTCAGTTTTCTTGTTTGGTTTGTTTGCGCCGATTGGTTTTTTCTTACACTCCTCGTAAAGGGTTTCCAAGTCGAACGCTGCTTTCAGATTGTCAGCGGAGAACAGAAACCTAAAAAATACAAATATGAAATTTAAATAAAATAAAAAAATAATTTTTTGGAGGTTTCGAAGCCTCGAAAGACTGCAGCGAAATTACACGGCTGTTGAGACTAAGTATCGAAAGTCTCAAAGTAATGAGCGCCAAAGCAGCGATGCCTGGACTTTGTTTTGTTACTCAAAGTTCTGTGTATCGCTGCAATGGTCATGGACATGCGTTATCTCTTACCATCAGGAGAACGTTTCGTTCGTCTCATCACTTTTACATAAAAAATAAATAAATGATAGTTTGTAATATCTATAGTTTGTTTCTTTTTCAGTGAATAATCACTGAAAAAGAAACAAACTATAGATAAAATCACCGATCAGTCACTGTATACTAAACCACTTACTTCTGAAGTTTCCCAGTGGAGTCAGCTTGGGGTCTCCTCATGGTCTCCCGGCCTTCCTGCAGCAGCAGGACGGTGGGCAGCTGCCGGGATGTGGGGCCATCCTGTATTCGGTACTTGGCTGCCGCTTCTGGGTACCTGCAAGTACAAATTTATATTATGACTAGCGGACGCTTCGCAGTTTCACCCGCGCAATTCCCGTTCCCGTGGGAATGCAGGGACAAAAAGTAGCCTATGTCATTATTAAGTATTAATTGAATTGACTTTTAACATTGTTATTGTTGTTGTCAATAAAATATTTGTATTTCTATTTGAAATGTTTCAGAATTCTTGTGAAAGGAAAATATGTCTGGCTTCAATGATGAATGATTCCAAATTTTTTTTTATTCAAAATTAAATAAATAAATAAATATCGTAGGACTACAAATACATACAGAACACCCAGACACAGAACAAACATTTGGTGACACATAAAATGTTTGTCCTGAGCGGAAATCGAACCCACGCCCTCCAGCTCTTAAGGCAGATAGGGCTGTGAAAAAAAAATTGGATCCATTTGACTATACTCTGCCTAATGGTAAGCAGTGCGATCTAAGTTAGGCTGTAGTGCGATCTAAGATGGAGCACGCTTGGCTAGAAGAAAGCTATTTACTCTCGATTTGAAGACACCTTTATTGTAGCTAACAGGGAAATTGTCAAGATTCAGTATCATTGTACTGACCTGCCGATGTCGAGCTTGCCAAACTTGAGATTATGCAGCGAGTAGTTGTTGGAGAGCTCGGAGAACACCGGTGCAAAGGTCACGCAGGCTGGATGCCACGCTGCGTACAGACATAACAGCCATGTCACATCCTTGTGCTGCTTCAACTCCTGAAAATTTTAATTATTTATTAGATAGATAGATAGAACTCTTTATTGTTCACACCATAAACAGAACAAAAGAAGCTAGTATATTACATATATGTATAGTATACTAGCTGCGCCCCGCGGTGTTACCCGCTACATGTTTTCGGGATAAAAAGTAGTCTGTGTTAATCCAGGGTGTCGGCTACCTCCATACAAAATTTCGTCCAAATCCGTTGAGTAGTTTTCGCGTGAAAGAGTAACAAACATCCATCCAAACTTTCTCATTTATAATATTAGTGGGATATGATTCTAATAATATTCTAATTTTCCAATTATTTATTTTTCTTTTATTGTTTTTACATATAATTTTTTATTATATGATTATGATATTCTTAATGAGTAAATAAAATAAAAATTTATTATTATTAATATTTTGACGAAATAAAAATTTTCAATTTTGAATTTGATTTTATTTTTTTTATTTTGACTAACATTCTAATAATAATTTGACATTTCATATCATTGACCGGACATTATTGCGATTATCGCGATCGGTTCGCATGTTGAAGGGTGTGGGTTTAAACCCCAACAATGAGCTGGAGCTGCCGGTGAAGGAAAACATCGTGAGGAAACCATAGCATGGTGGTAGCGAACTCTCTAGTACTCGGCTGGCTAGCTACCACACGAGTTGAAAATCTACCGCCAAGCACCTAACGGTTTGTGTTCCGGCAGCCTCACTTGAGAGCCAAGTCCATTCCAGGCTAGGTGTGCTTTACCATCTTCAACCACACCGTCACTTAACATCAGGTGAGCTGTGGTCAAACACCTAGCCTGTCAACGATTAAAAAAAAAGGTTAAACTTTGAGGACCTATATTGGGACCTTTGCTCAGCAGTCATAATTCTGAATGCAACAAAGAAATACCCTCATAAACACATTTCTGAGTTCCAGCAAATTCAATCTTACCTCTTCTAAAACATCAATTCCTCTGAAATAAGTTATGTGCTCTGGTCCAGAGTATGTCGGTTCAGGCAGCAGCAACGCCAGAAGTATCATAATGGCACCGTAAGGGAGACCATATCTGTAAATTACCCACTAACCTTTTAGAAGCCACTAAATTTAAATATGGCTCATGTGTGGGGCAGTAATATAAAATAAGAAACTGCGAGGCGTAAGAAAGATTAAAACAAACCTTTTCAAAAGGTAACTGAAAAGATATTTTAACTGCAAAATGCTATATGCTCAGTAGAATAGTACTCGGATGGCTATCCACTGAGCTATTTTCGCTACAAAACATACATACACATAATTATAAATTTTCATATAAATTTTGACGATGAAGTGACGATATACGTAGGACAGCTAGCGGTGGATGGAAGCGAGAAGCCGAAGATCAGTCTGAGTGGCGTGTCTTGGGAGAGGCCTATGTCCAGCAGTGGACTAATATTGGCTGATGATGATATAAATTTTAATAATTCATTAAATAATAATAGTTATTGTAAATATAATAAAAATTAATTGAACTTTTTGTTTTAATTGACATTTAATCGTGCTGACATAATTATTTTATATGTGACATATTATTGCATTGACATTTTCATTGTATTGACATACATTATGATTTGGATATTTTTCAATATGAATGGAAGAATGATTTAATAAAAGATTTGTAAATACAAGTAGGTACCAATTATCACATATTTATCCTCGATTCTAAGATATAACATTATTTATCTACGTCATGTTTATCTATAAATTTAGTTGTTTTTCTATCTAGGACCTAGATTATTAAATATGGATTTAGCCTGTCTGATAATAATAGAAGCGAGCGCATTCAAAGCAAGGCAAATTCAACAGTAAAAATAGTTAATACTCAGTTCAATACTTTTTAATATACAAAAAATATCTGCAAAAAAAACTAATTTACTAGTGTGGATGTTGGGAAGTAATAAACATATTTAGCCAGAAAGAGAAGTAGGACTGCTAGAACACAAAATTTTAATACTTGGCTACAAGGCCGGTAGCTAGCGGTCCATTATACTCGCATCTTATATTTTTGCGATATAAAAACAATTTAACAGTTAATTTTAGGTGTTAGCTGCTTCGATATCACATTTAATCGTACTCTTCATTACTTAGTAGCTAGATTCGTTGAAAATTTATAATTTTGTTACGGTCCAAGGTAATGTATACTCTACAGAAAGACTGAGCACATCCGACTTGCTCACCTGACATCAGCGTAAAACCAAAGAATAAGGGTCGCAATCTTCGTGTAGACGAACGAAGACGACAAATAGTTGACCATGGTCACACTGCCCGCCTTTCTTGTCCTCAACATAACCACAATAATTAGGAAAAATAGGATTTCCGTTTCACGGCTGTCGAGATCGCAGTCCGAATCAGGAAACAGATAATTGCAAATTATAGCCGTACGTTTGCATGTTACGTACGATATACTCATTAAAATGTTAACCCAGTAATAGGGCTTTAGTAGTTGCCGAAAATCGGCTTTAAAATTAAACATTTTCCCGATTTTCAGTGAATAAATATTTTAAAATAAATTTTCACGCACAGACGGCACTTGACCGCAGAAAACTTTAGTGAAAGAAAATCGCAGTCAAATCTGAGATGATTTTTTTTTTTTTTCGTTCATTTGCCCTTTCGGGCAGGCTAAAGCTATAAAGCCATACTGCCTCGTCTTCAGTGATATTTCTGCTGTATCTTAACTATGGTTATCGTCAAAGTCGTCTTAGTCAAGTCCAGTTCGTGTCAGTTCGTGCCAGTCATGCTTTAGTAAAGTAGTGGCAACTTTACTATAAAGCTTCATGGAGTTTTGGAAGCAACACGAAAACTCATGTTTCACTACATTATATCATTTTCCCACACTCGTACTTGTAATTCGGCACTTTATGAATAAAACACCACCATTTTTATGCATAAACACTCGACAAAACACTAGTTTTGGAAAAAAATACAACGAAGCGACACGACTCTTCCCGCGTTCCCGCCAAAACTCTCAAATCTGAGATGAAGTTTAATACATAAACTTTTTTTTATTTTTGGCATCACACTGCTAGGAATATTATACCAGTGTCAAGTTTTTATTGCATACTTCTTTGTTTTTGGCTGCGCAATTAGACAGATTATTTATAAGAATATATATACTACAAATAACAACTATTTAAAACAAAATCATAAATAAACAAACCAAATAAACTATACTATTATAAAATGAACACGCCGTCGAGATCGCTGCCGCGCGGTAGGGCTCCCAGTCCGATGGCGGCATTGCCCCGTTGTATCGCTAAGCTTAGCCTTTGACATAGGTAGGCGCCAGCTCTGAGATTCCACGAAGCGAGGATTCGGGGAATTTGTGCATTTACCCGCGTAAAGTTTATCGATATTTTTACGGGCATCGTGATAATTCGGGTAAAATAAGTCACAGAAAGTAATTCTTGGTCTAGTCCAGTCATGCTTCAGTAAAGTACTGACGACTTTTCTACAAGCTTTAAAACAATTTTGAAAGCAATACGAAAAGTCATTCTTCACCACATTATATCTATCATGTTCGCACACTCGCACTTGCAATTTGCCACTTGCATTTTCCATTTGCCATGAATAAAAAAATACTATTTTTATACATTAACACTACAAAAAACACAAGTTGTAGAAAAAATACTATGGGGCGATACGATTTTAACCGCATTCCCGCCAAAACTCTCTATGACTTTGATATTTATTTGTAACAGCAAGTTTACCAAGAAATATTCTTAAAATGGGTAATTTCAAGGTTTGTCCATAACCTTTTTTAAACGCAATTTATGACCAAGCAAACTGCAAAGGATAAGGCACGCTAGATTTAACTAATCCATAATGTGATATAAGTATGTACATTGTTTTAAACCCTTTTAAATTGTTTCTTGTTTAAAAGCCTAATTTAACTTTTATATTTACCGATATAATTATGCGAATGTATTTTTTCATTAAATGACAACATTGAACGCAGTCATGAAAATAATCTTGATACTTTTAATTTGTTTGTTTATGTTAAAATCTATCTCAATAAAAATCAAAAGCCACGTCATGTCTAATGGATCATCACTTGATTTATTGACGGATAAGAACTTGAAAATGGCTTGACTGATTTATCGATGATAGCCCAGTGGTTATCGGGGCTGGTTTACACGCCAAAGAGGTTTAAACCCCAACAATGATTGAAGGAAACTACAATGAGAAAACCATACTAGCGTATTTTCTCAAGTTGAAATATTGTCGCCAAGCACCTAAGAGTCGTATTCCGGCAGCCTCACTTGAGGACAAATTCCATTCCAGACTAGAAGTGTTTACCATCTTCAACCACACCACTTCACATCAGGTGAGACGTGGTCAAACACTTAGCTTGTGAAGCATAAAAAAAAACATATTTCTATTTAATAATCTGCTGTTTTTTCATACTATTGAAAATTCCAACTTTTCCAAAATTATTTTTCATAAAAACTTGTGCAACAAGAAAAGTTCGAATTTGCGATAGTATAAAAAACAGCGGATACGTAGGTAATCCCACGGGAAGCTGCTGGTTAAAAATAAAACAACAATTAATTCATTTTAAAACATTTATTGACATAAACACCAATTACACATTTATATTTATAAATAAATTTATATTATAGTAAAATATATATCGTAGACCAATTTCAAACAGCGCTACCTAATCCGAAACTAAGCAAAGCCAATTGAAACAAGTGAATTTTTTTTTATTGTGAATTTTTGACTATTATCGTTTTTTATTTTGACTATTGTATATTTTTGACTGAATATTTGATTGAACGCATGCCGCCTTCACCTATGCTGTGACAATTATCATGACATTTTGTAATTTGGTAATTTAATTATTAATGTAATGTTGTACAGTGTTGGCGGACTTTTTAAATAAATAAGCTTGTACTATGAGAACCAGATATCTAAATACTTAAATATTTTTTTTAATACATACAGAACACCCAGACAGAACAAACATTTAACAACACGTAAATGTTTGTCCTGGTGGGAATCGAACCCACACCCTACAGCTCTTGAAGCAGTAATTCTACCAAATGAGCTACCAAGGAATTAATGTCAAAATTTATATATCTATACATATTTTAACAACTTAACTGAGAGACTAGATAAATTTTTATTTGGTAAGTTTTTTAGTTTCCTTTTGTATGTTAGTAAATGTGTGTGTGTGTGTGTTGGTTGTTGTTGTGTTGTGTGTTGGTTGTTGTTGTGTTGTGTGTGTTGTTTCATTTTGTGTGTTGTGTTTTTATTTATTATTAAACATTTAGTTTTTATACTCACTAAATATATTTTATAGTGATTAATATTTTTACGTGTACATAATGTACTTATATCTACACTAATATTACAATAAAGAAAGATTTGCATTTTTGTATGTTTGTAACGAATAAACTCAAAAACTTTTAGACCGATTTCAAAAATTCTTTCACCATTCAAATGCTACATTCTTCCTGAGTAACATAGGCTATATTTATTAGTAGAATTTAAATTTTAAAATAAATGTCCACCCGTGCGAAAACGGGACAAGCCGCTTGTATTTCAACAAAAAAGCCTTTAGGACTTTAGATACCCATAATTATATTTATAATAAATTATCTTTTATTCACAAAAATAGGGTCATATATAGATCTATTACAAAATTACATACAGGAAGTCTTGCCTATATTACCATAACTCGACATGCTTTTATCCTAATACATAAATGGCACAATGTCAATATGGAAAAAAATAACACGCCAAATAAATTAATACTAACCAAACTAATGAACAGATAAAAAAGTCAAAATTTACAATTGTATACTTAATATAAACAGATGTCAAAACTTACAATAATACTCTACACTATTATAAAGGGGAAAGATTTGTTTGTATCGAACAGGCTCCGAAACTACTGGAGCGATCTGAATAATTCTTTTATCATTAGAATGCTACATTATCACTGAGTGTCATAGGCTATATTCATCTTGTTAATCGAGTTTTATTTTCCCGTCCGAAGCCGGGGCGAGCTGCTAGTTGTATATAAACTATAAAATAGAAGTCAATTATAAACATAAATTATAACAATGTGCCATAAGAAATAAATCAGGCTGAGATTGTATATACATAGTTTTCAAGTATTAACACTCACTTAACTCTATAGACACTGAGAACTTACTAAAGATTGTTACCTTACTAATGCTAATTCAATCAATCACACACACCCACCCATAAACACTCCCCCCCCCATACCCACAAACACTCCCCCCCATACCCACAAACACTTACCTTATCGCGGAAAGAAATACATACATACTTATAAACATCGATCTAAAATATACAATTTATTTATATATATTTTTTTTAATTATTTATTCAACACACAAAACAAAATACAATCAACAAAATCTAATCTAGGTGGATTGCTGGGTTTGAACGGAATTTTAATTCAGATCACGTGTGCAATATGGGTTTAGTGTTTACAAGCTTTAAATATAATTATAATTAACTACATTATTAAAATTTATAAAAAAAATAGTGTAACAATAAAACTGTAACCTTTTAAAATCTTATTCAACATTTATTAAATATATTATAATTTTTTTTCTTATTTTTGGCTTACGTATCATTCAAATCTTTCAATTCATCACAAGTCAATTCAACATGCAAAATTTAAGAAAGTTTTCCTTAAATTGATTATACACAATCAGTGTTGCCAACAACGTCGGGCCTGATGTCGCCATTTTTCTCAGCATGAATAGCCTAATGTAGCCGAATTTAAATTTCAGCTTCTGTAGCCTAAAGTAGCCTAAACATTTATAGTTAAAAACGTTACATTCGAATTTATAATTTAGTATGTATTTTAGCTTGAGTCTAAAAACGTGTTGTCCCATGCATAACTCGAATCCACGACCCCAGCATGTTCAAGATTGTTAAAAGCTTATGTTCATTTGGCAAATTGAAAAAGCTTGCCTCTGAAGTAGCCCAATAGGCACCCAGTCACTTTTCAAATTTTTGCATCGCCGATTCTCGTCCTGTGTAGCCTAAACGGCGACAAATAGCCTAAGTTGACCACACTGTACATAAGATGTATATACGACTACTCGATAACTCGACTCTGAGTCGACTGATGAATGAAACGAACTAAGCGCACGGGTTGGCGACTTCGCAAGGGAGGGGGGGGGATCCCCATTATGTAAGGCAGCCCGTACACGTTCAATCATGATCACGATCCGCGATCATGATTTCAAAATTTCTAGATATTATGCGATCCGGAGCATCAGTCCGTCAATCCGCTTCGTACACGATCAGTCTGGATCGCGATCATTGATCGCGGATCGCGGATCGCGGATCGCGCGCTACATGTACGGGCTGCCTAACCGCCACTGAACAAAAAAATAAAATAGGCCTTTTATAGCTCATGCGTATAGATCGTCATTTCCGAAGTCCTGTTGCATTTTTGAATTATCTGATTAACGACAGCCGAGGATAGATAATCACTCATGACCAACTCCTTCAAATGACGCAATGGATTCCATTTCAAAACGAATAACAGAATGTCATCTGTAACTAAACCTTCAACGTTGATTTCAATGTATTCGATGTTCACGCAGTTTGCGAGCAAAAATACAGTCACCTCATTTGAGAACAGTGGCGTCCAATTCGGTACCAGTACAGTCAACCTTTTTAAACTTCTGAATGGGGGCGTTTGTAAATCATTTATTCCACAATGCACCAAGTTTTTGCGCATATATTGTTTTTTCAAATTGCATTCGGCCATTGTCATACTCTCCAAATTTGGGCAAGCTTGACTCACGCATATCATTGCGAACAAATCTATTTGTTTGACGTTTTGAAGATCCAAGGTGATCAGGTTTCTACCTCCGACTTCTAAAAATTCTCTCACGCTGTCGCCATAAAAATGGAAATTGCACAGTTCCAATTCGCGTAAATGTTTCAATTCGTAAAGGAGCAGCAAGCAGTCCTGCGAAGTCCTCTGAAAACTGAGCTTTTCGATCTGTGGACACATTTTAACGATTAATTCCACTTGCTCCAATGTCGTTCTATAGTTACTTGTGTACGATTTTAGATTGAATTGTATGTTTTCATGTTCTTTTATGGACGCGATGCGCTCGAAAGCACTTTCTATCCCATACGCATTGCATTGCTCTATTTTTTTACAAGACAATAGAAGCGTCGCTACGCCTGCCCCAGTGATATTTGGACAAATAAGATTGATCACTTTCAAATTTTGCATTTTTACCACCACCTCCATATCTTTATCTTTTAAATTGTTCGAGAACAACTCCAACTCTTCAATCATTTTGCAGTGTTCCGCTACACATATCAACATTTTTTCGATGTTATAAAAATGACGGCACACCGTTAAGATCAAATATTTTAAGTTATGCAATTCCTTAATGAACTGCGTGAATACGGATTCTTCCACGTTAGCGGACTCATTGACGGTATTTTCGATCAACAGTAATTTTAAATCGACAAGTTCTGTGGGCAAGTTCTTCTTCGATGATAGCGACGCTCGAAAAAATTCAGTATTAGGTTCCAAAGATAATGAAGTTAAGTTTTCTGTGAAAAAAGCTTCTATTACACGCCCCATCTTTACGCTTGCGACGGTGTTAGTGAAAAATTCCCTGTGCGACTGTTTTATTAGCGACTGTATTACTTCAGCAGCCAATTTGTTGTGAAACCTCTTGGGCATTCTACATTTTAAATAATTTCGTATGTTTTCAATTTGTAGAGAGAGCAATTCTTCGGCGTCTTTTCTGTTTGTTGTAACAATTTTAAGGGCGATCGACGTGATCCAGCGCGTGAGTTTGGACAACGCGATAGTTTCCAGACTTTTGGGTTGTTGGACCAGGAACCCCATGATTATCTGCAATAGCAAACACTTGTTGAATTGACTTTTGTAGCGATGATAGCTCAGTCAGTTCGCAAGAAGGGCGTGGGCTTAAAGTTTAAGCCCCAACAATGAGCTTGAGTTGCCGGCGAAAGAAAACATCGCGAGGAAACCATAGCTTGGTTAATGGGTACTCTCTAGTACTCGGCTGGCTAGCTACTACACTAGAGTTGAACATCTGCTGCCAAGCATCTAACGGTGTGTTCCGGCAGCCTCGCTTGAGAGCCAGTTTTATTCTAGGCTAGGTGTGTTTGCCATCTTTGACCACACCGTCACTTAACATCAGATGAGATGTGGTCAAACAACTAGTCTGCCAACTATAAAAAAAATTGAAACTTTGAACATAAGAACGCCACAGCAATCTGGTCCCTGAAGATATTTTCAACGTTCACAAATTATGTGGATTAATTTTTCATAGTTCAAGTGATGAGGAACCTTAAAAATTATTGATTTTCGGAAATCACTTGCCGCATCCAAATCAGTCAGTCGTTTTTGGGAAAATCATTAACAGCTGTAGGAATACAAAACTCCTTGTACAGCGGCATTGTTATACCTACCTTCTTGGTTTTTTCCTCTTATGGTGACAGGCTACGTGTTTGACCACAGCTCAACTGCTGCGATCAAAGATGGCAAACTTACCTAGCCTAGAATAAAACTGGCTCTCAAGCGAGGCTGCCGCAACACACCGTTAGATGCTACAGATTTTCAACTATCGTCCACCATAAAGTAAAAAGATAAAATAATTCTAAGGTATCAAATTGCGTTTCATCTTTCTAAGTTTAGGGTTGCCATGTCTAATTTTTATAAAACCTTGAAAAACTTACCGATTTTTCCGTAGACTGGGGCGTTTCTCTGTCGTAGTACGAAATATGTATATTGGAATAAGCGATGAGTACTTTATCCTTCAACCATCTTGCGTACCTATAATTGTTACCAAGCTGACATAGTATTTAGCTGAAGAATCCATTTTACAAAGAAAACTACAGTCATCACGGGGAAAACACAATTTTCGATCTGAATTAAATTGTTTCACTGTCTTACTTTTAACAGCTAATAAACTGAAATCTTTCTAAAATGTCCGCCGCCCATGAGGGGTGCACAACTGCGCGTATTCAACGTTTTTGCTAACAATTATGTATTAATATTTTGTGCGAAGACTGCGACGATTACCTCGGTATCGACTGCAGGCCGTCAGTCAGTCAACAGCGACATCTGTTAGAATATATTGAAACTACATGAAACCAAATTACTTTTTAAATTTTAATTTCGGCGTCGCACTTTTTGCTTTTGCCAGTGTCATTTTAATTTTAACCCCCGATGCAATAACGAGGGGTGTAAGCACAGACGAATAATCAAGGTGGTGAAAGGTCCAAGGGTGTAAGATTGACTTGTTTGTATGTATATCTGTGTGTGGCATCATATCTCCTAAGCGCATGGATGGAGATATTTTGATGTGTTTTTTTTTTGTTTGGATGCCGACGTAATCGAGATGGATTAGCTACAATTTATAAGTGTTTAGGCGTTAGCTCATTTCGTACATGACAAAATACAAATCTTTTATTAATAACGCCAAAGTTACAGGTCATTTTTCCATTAAAAAAATATAAATATTAAATATTCAAAAAAATAATATAAATATATATATATAATATAAATATAAATATATATATATATATATATATATATAATTATAAATATTAATTTATTAAATATAATATTATATTATTAATTTATTATTAAATATTCTTAATTAAAAATATCAAAATCATAACGTATGTCAAAACAATGAAAATGTCAATTAAATAATATGTCACATATAAAATAATTATGTCAATTTAAATAAATGTCAATAAAAACAAAAATATTTATAATTACTTACTAGTAATTAAATAATCGTCAAAGTCATAAAACGAGGTCTCAAGGTCAAAGGATCTTACTAACTGTCATAGATTCGATTGATTAGAAATTTAGTGTACCTGCGATGCAGACTGCAGAGTCGTAGCTACCGCCGTACAATGATACGGGACTCCCGTTCTACAGGCCGCCCCAGTGCTGCCAGAATAATGAACCGCCGAGTTCGATAAAGATATTTTTTTTTAATTTTTGACCTCTCACCTATTGTAAAGTGATGGTTTGGTCGAAGATAGTGAACACACTAGTTATGAAATAAAGTTGCTGAATCACGTTAGATGCTTGGCGGCAGATTTTTAATTTTCGCATCGGTAACTAGCAGAGTTCATGCTAGATTTTTTTTGTTAATTTGCCCCATCGGGCAGGCTAAAGCGTTAAAGCCATACTGCCTTGTCTTAAGTGTTATTTCTGCTGTCTCTTAGCTATAGCTATGGTCAAAGTCCAGTCCGTGTCAGTCAAGTCCAGTCATGCTTTAGTAAAGTAGTGGCGACTTTACTATAAAGTTTCGATGGAGTTTTGGAAGCAACACGAAAAGTCATGTTTCACCACATAATATCATTTTCCCACACTCGCGCTTGTAATTCGGCACTTTATGAATAAAACGCCACCATTTTTATGCATAAACACTCGACAAAATACTTGTTTTGGAAAAAAATACAACGGAGCGACACGACTCTTCCCGCGTTCCCGCCAAAAACCCTGTTGACAGGCTAGGTGTTTGACCACAGCTCACCTGATGTTAAGTGACAGTGTGGTCGTAGATGGTAAAGCACACCTAGCCTGGAATGGAACTGATTCTCAAGTGAGTGAGGTGATTGATCCTACCGCCACGTTGTGGTTTCCTCACGATGTTTTCCTTTACCATCAGCACATTGTTGGTATTGAAACCTTTGGTGTATGAACTGAACGCGCTAATCAATGTTATAATGCTTCTGTTTAATATTTAGTGCGGCTTCTTACTTTTTTTTTTAATAAGAAATAGGCTTACGTTTGACCGCATCGCACCTGCCGTCGAGTGACGATCAAAAATAGAGCAAGCTTGCCTAGAAGATACAGATTCACTCTCGACTTGACACCCAGATTATATCTAACGGAGAACACCCACTCGGGCAGCGCATTCCACTATCTAGCAGTCCGCACAATGAACGTAGAATCAAACGGTTTTTAGTACGTCTACCATGAAACGATGTAGCTTTTTTGAGCTTCTATCTGCCCGATAGAAAAATGGGTATGGAAGAACTAGACCATGTAGTTCTGGAGTAAAACCCAACTACTCACTCAGTCACTTATATTTTTACTTGGCGGTAGATCTTTGCAGGTCGTCTAGGTACCACTGCAGTACCAGTTATTCTGCCGCTAAGCAGTAGTGTGTAAACATTACTGTGTTCCGGTTTGAAGGGTTGCAGCTAGCGAAATTACTGGGCTGTTGAGACTAACCATCGAAAGTCTAAAAGTAATGAGCGCCAAAGCAGCGATGCCTGGACTTTGTTTCGTGTATCGCTGCAATAGTCATGGGCAGGCGTTATCTCTTACCATCAGGAGAGTCTCATTACTTTATACATAAAAAAAATCATGCTATATACAGTGTAAACTATTTATAATGTAGTGACTACGAGCGGCATCGTTAAGCATGGCAGAGTGCAGAGCGATGACAACCATCCCGTGCGTGCGGCACGCGTAGACTGGCGCGCGCAAGGTCTCGCTCGTATATTTATAGTGTGCGAGCGAGACAAAACAAGAAGCCGTCTCACTCGCGCATCATCATCATTCGATGTAACTTTAGAAACTGGGCACACTATTAATGAATGGAGATATTAAAAATGGTTTATCAGATATACAAAATTAAATGATAGACAGAGTACAACAGCGATTCGAGTTTCTCTTTTACCTTCCGACAAGCCCCCACAAATGGTGACCCCGACGACTCAAGAACCCCCGACGACCCCAGGACCCCAGGCGACCCAAGGACTCACGGCGACTCAAGAACCCACGATGACCCGGCAAGATGAAGACTGCAAGATTGAACTGTTGAAGAGACAAATTGAGAAACTCACGTTAGAAGTCGCACAGTTTAGACACGAACTACGCATTCCCTCTCAAACATGGAATCGCTCAAATTCGAGATCGAGTAACTACACCAGGAAGAATCAACCACAGAAGGCGGAAAACTAGAACAGACATCGGGTACGGCGGGCACCGGTGTCTACGCCATTCATAGCAACCGCCTCAGCATTACCGATCGCCAAAGCGGTGAACGTTACTTGATTGATACCGGCGCTGAAATTTCCGTGCAAGCAGGGAAGACGAATCAACGACACTCTCCAAGCGACTACAAGTTGTACGCAGCGAACGGCAGTACAATACGAACGTACGGCGAGAAGACACATCAACTGAATTTGGGCCTACGACGTAACTTCGCGTGGACATTCGTGATAGCGGACGTCAGAAGATCAATCATAGGAGCTGATTTTCTTCGACATCACAACATCTTGGTGGACCTGAAAGGACAGCGATTGATTGACGGGCTGACCAAGCTCTCAGTCAGTACACTTTCAACGCGCAGCGATGACTCACCCATTTACGTCATCAATATGAAGCACCCGTACAGCGACATACTGAAGCAGTATCCAGACATCCAGAGGCCCATGTCGCTCAAGAAACCACCACCGCATGACGTCACTCATCACTTGGAAACAACCGGACCACCAGTATTTGTCCGGCCGCGACCGCTAACGCCTGACAAATACATAGAAGCAAAGAAAGAGTTCGAGCGCCTAATGGATATGGGCGTATGCCGACCGTCAAACAGTTCCTGGGCCAATCCGATGCACATTGTCAGGAAGAAGGACGGACAGCTACGCATCTGCGGTGACTATCGCCTACTCAACGCGATAACTACGCCAGATCGATACTCGATTCCAAGAATACAAGACTTCACATTCAGACTATACGGCATGAAGATATTCTCGAAGATTGATATCAAGAAGGCCTATTACTGGATTCCGATGGCGAGCAAAGAAGATTCGCAGAAAACAGCCGTCACTACGCCATTCGGACTGTTCGAATTCACTTCGATGACGTTCGGACTACGCAACGCCGCACAAACGTTCCAGCGTTTCATGCATCAAGTATCCTAGACTTCGCCTTTTGTTATATCGATGACGTCATCCTATATTCAAGAGACGAAGAAAGTCATAAGCGACATTTACATCAATTACTCAAGCGCCTGACGGAATATGGACTCACGATTAACACCGACAAATGCGAGTTCGGAAAGCAAGAACTAGACTTCCTTGGCTATCACGTGTCGGCAGACGGCATCAAGCCGCCCGAAGAGAAGACAGAAGCCATCTCATCATTTCCCAAGCCCAAGACAATCGACGAGTTGAGAAGATTTCTGGGAATGATCAACTTTTACCGCGATGCACTGCCACATCAAGCAAACAAACAGTTGGAACTCAACAAACTGTTACACAACGTAAAGAAAAAAGACAAGACGCCAATACAGTGGACCCCTGAAGCAGAAGAAGCCTTTGAACAATGTCGCGACAGCATCAAACAAGCGGCGACATTGTCCCATCCAATCCCGGGGGCGAAACTACATCTGATGACCGACGCGTCCGACAAAAGCATCGGCGGCGTCGTCCAATTTTATGAAAACGGAGCGTGGCACCCGGTCGCATTCTTTTCGAAGACACTCAGCGACGCACAGAAGAAGTACAGCGTGTACGACCGCGAACTCTTAGCGATGTACACCGCTGTCAAGCACTTCAGACGATACATAGAAGGCGCTGAAGTGATTATTCATACAGACCACCGGCCACTCACTTACGCCTTGACGAAAGCACCGAGCAACAATGACACACCGAGGCGAGAACGACAACTGCAATTTATCAGTCAGTTTTGTACCGATATCCGATACGTCAGTGGAGCAATGAACACAGTGGCTGACACACTCTCAAGAGTCGAAACAATCACCTGTACATCGACACTCGACTACCAGCAACTCGCGGAAGACCAAGAACAAGATGACGAACTGAAACAATTACGATCGAACAAGACGCATCTGAGGTTTGCTCACGTAGCTTTGCCAGGCGTCAGCAAACCGATTTACTGCGAGATGTCAACCAGCGACCCGAGACCGTACTTGCCTACCTCATTTCGCGAAGCAGCATGCAAAGCACTTCACGAACTAAGTCACCCTGGAATCAGAAACACAAGAAAGCAAGTTACGAAACGATACTTTTGGCCGAACATGAACGCGGACGTGACTAAATGGACGAGATCATGCCTCGGCTGTCAGAAGAGCAAGATACAACGACATACAGTTGCACCTCTCGGTCAATTTCAAGAAGCCGACAGATTTGACCACGTGCATGTCGACATAGTTGGACCATTACCGCAGTCAGAAGAATGTACCTACATCGTCACTATGATCGACCGTCGAACCAAATGGCCAGAAGCAGTACCAGTACAAGATATCAGAGCAGAAACCGTAGCCAGAGTTGTCTACGAACACTGGATTTGTAGATTTGGTTGCCCTCTACGACTGACTACCGACCAAGGCCGTCAGTTTGAATCATCATTATTTTGTGAGCTGATGAAGAAACTCGGCGTGAAGCGCATACGGACCACGGCCTATCACCCGCAGGCAAACGGTCAGATTGAACGTTGGCACCGCTCACTAAAGGCTGCGCTGATGGCAAGAGCAGCGAGCATCAGTTGGACCAGAGAACTACCTACAGTGCTACTAGGTCTACGAGCAGCGCTACACAAGACGACAGAACTCAGTCCCTCGTTATGCACCTACGGAGCTACACTACGGCTACCTGCTGATTTTTTCATAGCAACGAAAAGCCCAGTCGAGCCTACGGAACTAGTAAGAACAATGGCAGAAACAATGACGTCATTCGTACCGAGTACCAAACAGAGATCGACGCGCACTCCATTCATACACAAGGACCTAATAACTTGCACACATGTCTTTGTACGAGTCGACTTCGTCAAGAAGCCACTCACACCGCCATACGAAGGGCCTTACAAAGTATTGGAGAAGCACGAGAAGTATTACAAGATACAGCTGCCTACGCGTACGTCAGTTGTATCAATCAACCGACTCAAGCCAGCATATTTATGCGACGACGAAGCGGAAGCGGACGCGAGTGCTACGCCTGACTCCGTCGCACCTCCAGTACCAGCTGCAGGGCCAGCCAACGCTACTACGAAGCCACCCTACGTCACGAGAAGTGGGAGAATCGTCCGTCCCACCGTACGATTTTTTTGAGCGGGGGTGATGTAGTGACTACGAGCGGCATCGTTAAGCATGGCAGAGTGCAGAGCGATGACAACCATCCCGTGCGTGCGGCACGCGTAGACTGGCGCGCGCAAGGTCTCGCTCGTATATTTATAGTGTGCGAGCGAGACAAAACAAGAAGCCGTCTCACTCGCGCATCATCATCATTCGATGTAACTTTAGAAACTGGGCACACTATTAATGAATGGAGATATTAAAAATGGTTTATCAGATATACAAAATTAAATGATAGACAGAGTACAACAGCGATTCGCGTTTCTCTTTTACCTTCCGACAAGCCCCCACAATAACATTATTCTTTATAACGATAAACTGTCTATAACATAGAAAAGATCACAATTTGGTTGGTTTACCTTAAAACCCACACATTGATTTTATAGCGCAGCAGCCATTCTCTATTACGAAGAAATGTATTCATATTTAGACACAGAAAATCGTCACGGTGTTATTGTTTATGTTATCTTATCAGGTTACAAAAGATGCCGACTAAACCTTTGAGTTTGTGTGATACGTGCGATTGAAAAGGGAGAAAAGAAAAGCGACGTTGGAAGACTCTTGAACTAAGTCACTCCATGTAACGGTAACTCTCTATAACGATAAAAAATGCTCGGTCCCTTGAGTTTCGTTATAAAGAGTTTACACTGTATCCATTTGGATGCGTTTATGCATAAGTGAGGAGCGTTGTTTTTAATACAATGCATGTGGATGTTACTTACTAAGGGGATGGCTGGCAGAAAATGCTGTAGCATTAAGTCCTTCCTTTGTACATGTTTTTTAAGTGTGCAATAGAGTATTAAATAAATAAATAAATGCATGTAATAATTGTACATACATATCGTGTATCGAAATTAATAAATAAATCTTTAATCAAACACCACGCAAATGAGATAAAACAAAATTTATTAGGCCAACAACTACACTCATTTTATTAATTTACACTTACACCAGCTTGAAGGAAGTCGTCCGACTGTTCACCGACAAGTTTTCCGTTAATCCACGGAAAAAAAATAATGTCCATTAAAACATAAAATTATTCACAGTAAGGCAACAGATTATCGCATTTTTTGTTTTACTGATGTGGGTTCACTCACGTTAAATTGCGTCGGATACTATATAGTTTCGGCTAAATCCGGTGACCTACTTCAAGGAATCAACGCGCGGTGCGCACCGGCCCGTAGCGCTAAGCAAGACGAAGCCGCGCATCGTTCTCTGCTTTGACTCCTTGAAGGTTACCATATGTGGCCGAAACTGTAGTCGGAATTTCCGACGAAATAGTAATCCCGCATAACGAAAACAAAAACAACGTCAGTTTCCATAGTAACACATTCGCTATTATTCATATGTAGTAGTGTGGCGACATGCCATAATTAAATATGTATAATATTGCATTCTTCTACACTAATATTATGAACAGGAAAGATTTGTATTTTTGGACTTTTGTATATTTGTAACGAATAAACTCAAAAACTACTGGAGCGATTTCAAAAATTCTTTCACCGTTTAGAAGCTACGCTATCCCCGGGTGACATAGCCACGGCAACCAGAGACGACCTAGTAGAAGTTCTATCGAGTACCAACGTATCAGTTTGAAGCAGCCTTAATCCGATCGATTACCCTAATACAATCGGGAAAACTAGACATTCTTATGTCTTGCATGAAGATTTGCGAGATACCATTCAAGTATGTTCAAAAAGTTATTTACGCAATTTTTAATTTCCGTCTTTTTTAAATCTTACATTTTGCTTCGGACGGAAAGTTATAAGCTATTGCATAGCTTCTATCGCGGGCCTTGAGCGTGGAGACCGAATCCAGAAATTCCGTAACGAAAATAATCTAACACCCCCCACTCCCACCGGCACAGCGGTGATACTTTTTAGTTTTGCCATCTATCGATGAATAGCAGAACTTTTAATTACTTTTTTGAAATATCACGCTTGTCTCTTTAGTTCAGCAACTCGCCTCTAGGTGGCATTGGTTGTAATGCTATGCAATAGCTTTACCGCGGCAGTCCCCGAGTGCCACACGTCTTTTTTTCCAATTTAGCAATCTCCAACAACATTCTTGTGTCACATCTCGTCCATACTACTATGTGCTTTATTCATATGCTTTTTGAGCTCACTTTTCCGCACAAAACTGTTAGGACAAAGCGGACACTGCACCCTTGTGCCTTTATTGTGTTTTCTTTTAGCGTGTTCCAATCTCCGCGAAGAAGAAATGAAGCTTGCACCGCAATCATCGCATTTGTAAGGCTTCTCCCCAGTATGGCGGCGTCTATGGTACACCGCTGCCATTTTGGAAACCAATTTCGCGCCACAAATATCACATTCGAAGTTCCGCGCTCGCGTGTGTACCACGGAATGCTCGGCCATCCTACCCAAAGTGAAAAACCTCTTTCCGCACCACTGACATTGGTGAGGTCTGTGATCCATGTGGATCCATAGTATATGATTTTTCAGCTGAGGACGTGTCGTGTATTTCTTGTTGCAGTAATCGCATATGAATACGGCAGGATCTCGTATGTTAGACCTTCTATTTCTCGGAACAGTGCTTTTGTCTGGTTTCGCATCAGGTTCACACTGCGTTCTGTGCTCTCTGTAGCAACTTCTGTTTGTGAATTGACGATCACATCTCCGACAGGTTTGAACTAAATGCATTTGGGAGTGATGCTCGAAGGTAGATTTTCTTGGGAAGGTCCTGCCACAGTCCAAGCAAGTAAACACCCCAGGTCTGTGAGCTTCCTTCAAATGATGACTGAATCCTTCTTGATTCTTGAACGAGGACGGGCAGTGTTGACACATTATTTGGATTTCCCTGTGAACGACAGCCATATGCGCCACCAATTCTTTCCCCCTAGTCACTACTACTCCGCAAATAAGACAGGCCGTCCTCGGTCCGTTGTTCTTCAAATGTTCATGTAGGAAAAATGGGCTTGTAAATGTCTTGTGACAATCGGGACAGACGGTCATAGGTCCCGATTGTTGCCGTCTAGTTTTCCGTCTTGTTTTTTTGACGGTAGTTTTGGAACGATTGACAACTTCTTTTGGTTCGCCTCCAGTGTAGTCTTTAGCCGTTAGAACTGTTAAATCGTTGGGAGCGACGAAGGCGCATATCGATTTGGCACGTTCTTCGTAGTCTGTTTCGAGGATGGCGAGGTTGGTGATGGCCTTGCACCACAGTTTCTCAGAGTTCCGCACGAACAGGCGGAACTCTTGCGCGGAGAGGGCTGCGCTCGCGCATCCGACGCACGCGCCGATCGGGCATGAACTGTCTTCTGAAATCTGTAACAATGGAGAACGTGTGTTATAAAAATGACATGAGGTAAGTTCAACAGTACAATTGACCACCCGATAGCATAAACATATCCAGTTACGATTAACCAGTGTTAAAAATAACAACTTGACTATCGAGAAACAGAATTATTTTTACTCCGACTGTCCAAATAAAGAGTATAATGTTTTCAGGGTTTAAATGTACGTGCATTTATTCCACAATAACTTTTAGATGCATTAACAGATTTGGATGTATTTTATACAAAAATGAAATATGGGAGCAGTATGGCTCCATTTTCAAATGTAAAAAAAATCATCTATTATTATTAGTTATTATAATATTTTTTAACGCAGTCGTATTTTGTATGTTTCAATAATTGTTCTTGTTATGTGGCGAAGCCAAAAAGGGTGTTATGTTATTTGACCTGTCTGTCTGTCTCTAAGTTCCCTCGCAACAACTAAACGGCTGAACTGATTCTCATAAATGAAGAGGATAAATAATTAAAATTATAAAAAACTTGCGGACGCCTCGCGGTTTCACCCGCTTGGTTCCCGTTCCCGTAGGAATACAGGGATAAATAGCAACCTATGTCACCAAGAGATAGTGTAGCTTCCCAACGGTGAAAGAATTTTTGAAATCGGTCCGGTTTCCGAGCCTATTCAATACAAACAAACAAACAATCAAATCTTATCTATCTATATATACTATTACAATAGTATATAGATAGATAGATGTAAATGACAGATTCCGTTGTCGTATTTTTTAAAGTTTTTAGCTTATATCCTATATGTATACTAAAAACATATATAATGTTGTTATGTGAAGAGAAATCAATATTTCTTTCAGACTTTTAACATTTTTAATGTTATTTCTGAAAAATTAATCATTACTTTTCGTCATCAACGTATTTTAGTTTATAAGACAACCTACCATTCAGTTCTCAATGCCATCGCACGTCTCAGCACGTCTCTCTTGCACGGCAGCACGTTTACAATCGAACCGTGCGCATTCAAATAGTGCTTCTTCAGCTCCCAGGGCCTGATGAACTTAGCACTGCATTCTGTGCAACCATGCGGCATATCTTTCGAAGACTGGTGACGTCTTTTCATATGATCCAGCCTCCTAGACGCAGATAGGAAGCTCTCCTTGCATTGGGAGCATTTATAAGGCTTATCCCCTGAGTGGATTCGCAAATGCAACTTGTATCCTAAATCTGTGCGAAATTTAGCCCCGCAATGACATTCCAGAAGAATTCGCTTCGTTTCGTGAGTTTGCGCGTGAGACCTCAAATGCCCCAGGGTAGACGTTCTCTTACCACAAATTTGACACACGTATGGAAGAACGTTTAAGTGTTTTTGAATCATGTGCATACGTAACGAAGGTTTCTTGTCGTATGTAACTCCACAGTGGTCGCATTCGAAGCTAGAATTGATTTGATTCCTCTTAGGCTTGCATTTGCCTATGTGATGTTTGTGGCATCGAGAATTTTCGAAGGTAGCTCCGCATGGGCAGTGGAAGAGTGAGTGGAAATAGGTATGTGCTCTGAGACCGCGCTCGTTTGGGAAACCAGTACCGCAGAGAGAGCAAGAATGAGTCCCGGGCCCATGATTCTTGACCCAATGTCGTTGCGCTTCCACACGCCTCCGAAATATCTCATGGCAAGATTCGCAGCCCAAAACTTGAATCCCGTGTCTCAAAGACAGATGCTTAGCCAAATGTTTCTTGTTCACTCCTGCACCGCAGTTAAAGCAGAACCTTTGCGTGGTATATTTCAAATGGTCGTTCAAATTCTCCAAACAGCTAAACCTTTTATTACAATATGGGCAATGGCACGAGATGCGTTTCTTTCTCGTTTTTATCTTCTTCGGTTGATTCAGGACATCCACGGCAATTTCTGTTGTGGAAACCGTTTCGGTGACGTTAAATACCGTTTTTTCTTGAGGGTAGAATATGAAGAACGTCTTGTCTTCTTGTGTGGGGTCCTTGATGGTAGTCAGGTAAGCGGTGGCTTCGTCCCAATACTGAGCTGATTGTTGGCACATCTGCTTGAAGGCGACGGCTGTTAGGATGTCTTCTGAGCATTCCCGACACAAGCCAGGCGGCAGGTCTGTCTCCTCGTTAACCTGAAACCAGGTTTGACCATCAATCCGTTCTTTTGGAAGCTCCAAGAAGTTCATTGCCGTGCTTATCGTATCCGCCATTCTGTGTTGTTTTAATACACTTGATCATATATTCTGATTTCCATTGGTAAAAGAGGCTGCAGTGGCCTGAGGCGTCAATGACAATGGGTATGTATTTAGGTTCTTTCTTTTACACGACTGCCAAGGTAGGATTCGTCTTGTACGTTTGCAATTTTTTTTATTACGTCATATCTTCCAATGGATGGATTTTGAAAGTTAAGGTATCGTATTCATCTTAAAAACGTCATTAAAAGTGTCATTAGATAGGTGTATGAAAAAAAAGCAAATGGGATCCAATTACAAATCATAAAACGAAAGAAAATTAAAGGGTAAGTTTAACTTAGGCTCTCAGTTCATAATACAGGGATACTGGTAAACAGTCGGCATCCTTTAAAGCGCATATTTTGTACATTAAAACAAACAACTTTTGTCCTACGACCTTTGCCAGAACGAGATACATATCCCAAATAAAACTTTTTGTGGTATTCTCTAACACAATGTTATTAAACTCGTGCGAGTAGCCGCCCCCCGCACCGCAATCCCTTTATTTGGCCTTGAGTGACGTCATCACGTTTACTGCCGGCACACGTCACAGAGTGTGCGCGCGCTTTGTCCATTGAGCTAATTTCGTTTAGACCGGACAATTATATATTTTTTAATATTGTATGAAATTAAAAAAATACAAATTATTAACAGAAGGAGAACTGTACAGATTTCTGTGTTACAAGTTAGGGTGGCATCCATTATACGTGAGCACAAAATGGACGAGGAGGGATCCAATAAAACCTCATTTAAACTAAAGGAGGCGCAAAATGTCACGTCAACTTTTTCCTTTTTTCGGTTTATATTTAGTGCAAACTACCACCACCACTTGTGGCACGTTCTTTTGTTCTCTGTATTTTTTTCTGTTCATGGTGCGCACAATAAAGAGTTTTATCTATCTATCTAACAAATAGCATGAACCACAAGTATTTTTTTAATTTAAAATAAATGACTCTCTCCTGATGGCAAGAGTTAACGTCTGACCATGACCATTGCAACGATACACAGAACAAAGTCCAGGGCATCGCTGATTTGGCGCACATTACTTTGAAACATTAGATGATTAAGTGAGGGGATCCCACCCAATGTTACTAAATCTTATTAAGGGGGTTCAAATTAAAAGAAAAACAGCTCACGTAATAACGGATGCTCCTTAATCGGTTTTCGTGTGTTGCCTTCGTGTGTGGTTCTCCAAATTTGTCTCGCTAGTCAATATTTTATTGCATATCTCGCAAGGGTACGTTTTCTTCTTATACAAGGTAGGATCGACTTGATAATGCTTCTTGGTCATATGTCTCGTATATCCCCTCCGAGTACTGTAGTTTTTCCCGCAGTACTCGCACGTGAAACGGTCCAAAATTTTCTCATGCGAGTAGCTGTGCTCTTTCATGTGCGCTTTTGATTTGAACCTCTTCCCGCATTGGTCGCACTGGTCCGTGTAAACAGGCGTAGAATGAAAATTCTGTATATGTTGGCGTATGATAAATTTGCGATCGAATTCTTTCGAGCAATAATCGCAAACAAACTTCTGGTTTGCATTCATTGGGCAGATTCGTCTTTTGTGTCCCAGGTAACAATTTCTACCGTAGAATATCTTGTCACAATTGCAACGCGTTTTCGCGTGGACAACATTAGTGTGGCTGGTCAGTCGATCCATACTACTGTAAGTATATTTGCATTCGTAACACTCATACTTTCCCCTGTTATGAAACACTTTATGTTTCATCAGACGCGATTCCTTATCAAAATGCAAATGGCAGACGTCGCATTCGTAACTCGGCAGATCATGCTCGGCAAGATGATCCCCAAACTCCGTGATGCTGATTATTTTAAAACAATGCGGACAACAATGCTTTCTATTTACATTAAGGTGGAAGTTAAATTTGTACAACTTGTCGAATGCCCCTTTCTTGCAATCCGGACAGAAGAAATAGAAGGCGCCCCGCCCTTTGAACGACGCAAGTTTCGTTTTCATAGGTTTGCGCGTGCGGCGAATGACGCTTAGGCGAGTTTTTATATTTTTGATGACATCCTTAGGGGTTTTGGTTGTTGTCGTGCTTCTGTCTACAACTGTTTGTGGGTTGTCGCCGAGCAGCACATAGGCTGTGGTGGCTTGATTGTTAACTGTGAAGTTGCTTAAGTAGTTAGTCGTTTGGTCCCATTTATAGGCTGATTCTCGGCAGAGGAGGAAGAAAGGCATGAAGTTGGAGATGGAAGTTGTGCAGGTGCGGCAGACCCGTGGTGGCAGGGTGGGCGTCCATTCAATCTAGAACAATCGGTCCTTTGTGAGTCTTCGGCCTCGTCTTGATGAGTAAACTTAAAGACCCATGAATTATATTCTTATTATTATTATTAATCTCCTGTAATCTACTGCTTCATAAACTTATTATTAATCTAATGACAACCCTGTTGGCTCATTGGTTATATATATATATATATATATATGCTTTTATAAATAAACTATCTTGTGGGCCGCGGCTACGTTCGCGTAGACACATATACATAGATAATTTTATTACAAAAAAAAGTTGCCTATGTGAGTTCTCATGATACAAAGTATCTCCTTTAAATTATAATAAGATTAACCGTTTAGGTGGGAAAAGGTAACAAACAGAGTTACAAAATGTTTTTATAATATTAGTCTGGATAATCAAATTTACGATTGTGTTTTTGGGGGATACATGTATGTGAGTGGAGAATATATGTATGTGAGTGGGGGATACATGTGTGTGGGGGGGATATGATATGTATGCAAGTGGGGGGAGGGGATATGTGCGGATGTGTGAGATGCAATGAGCATAATTAATACCGAACTTATGAAGTTTTTTAATATTTTTTCTTCAAGTGAAAGATGTCTAGATGGAAGTACAGTACACATAAGTGTTTTGTTGTTAAATGTTTAGTTTATGAATGTTGTATCACGTGAATATAGTTTGGTGCAGTTCTATTTGCAATTACAAAATTGCAAAAGATTAAAAATTACATGTTGCAGTATAATGAAAATCTATTTCATCATTTTAAGTTATATCAGTGTTGAAACTAAACTAACTAAACGTAATACAAGTGTTCAAGGTGTATTCAGTATATTTCCGCTTAAGTTGTTTCTGTTGCAAGTTGCAACAGTGTGTAATGGACTCGGCCAAGTGCTCAGAGAGTCAACACATTTTTATTCTTATTCGGAATGGGGGCGATAAGTCCTGCACTGACGTCCTGCTTGGGGTGTATTGTGCAACACGTTTTGAGGATGCCTCGTGTAGAGGTGAAACATGTTTTGGCGAGTGGGACTCCGTCAAGTGCTCGAAGAGTCAACACGAATTGAGGATGCCTCGAAATCGATGAAACATGTTTTGGCAAGTGGTTACATTATTTTATTAAATTTTATAATAGGCTTGCATTTTACTGCCATTTCAAATGATACTGATTTACTGATAACTGATTGATTTATAATTTCTATCTAGCACACATTATCTCGTTTTTGTACTACAAGAAATAAGAAATAAATAATTTTTACTTTTTATGTAGCCAAAACAACTTTTAAGCGGAAATACAATAAATATAAATCTACCTTCAAAACTCAATATGAACTTCTGCAAAGTAACGACTGAAGCAGTCATGTAAGATGATCTTCAACTGCAAGACTTATGTTTCCTGCTATGATACAATAAACTCCGACAGCTTTTAAATTTCTCTTTGCATTTTCCGCATTCCCATTCCCACAAGTCTTCATCACATTCATGGCCATGAACAATCTGCACATGTTTCTTTAGCTTATGTGGCAGTCTAAACCGAGCCGGGCACTTTGTGCAAACATGTTTCAAAACTATCTCAGATTGTTTGTGGGAGTTACGTATATGCTCTGAACGTCTTGATGATGCAGAGAATGATTCACCACAGATCTTACATGAGTATGGCTTCTCTCCGGTGTGTAGCCTCACATGTTGGCTGAACCCGAGTTTAGATTTTAGTATGACTCCGCATTGATCACATTCAAATGTCTGCGGTAAGTGTGTTTTTATGTGTGTAGTCATATGAGCAGACGCAAATAGTTTCCCGCAATGTATGCACGGCCTATGTGTGTCTTTAGTGTGTACTATTTGTATGTGTGCAGCGACAGATTTTTTTACAGCAAATTTTTTGTTACAGTAA
The DNA here is from genome assembly GCA_905404145.2 of Biston betularia. Classification (NCBI taxonomy): domain Eukaryota; kingdom Metazoa; phylum Arthropoda; class Insecta; order Lepidoptera; family Geometridae; genus Biston; species Biston betularia. The sequence continues at coordinate 358,469 of FR989890.1, read as the reverse complement.
TCACAAATGCATTCTTTATTAGCACTCCCTCTGAGACCCATTTTCACTTTACGATTATGTTTTTTCGGAAGTGTTACGGTTATCTTTGATTTGGTAGCCGTTGCCTTGTTGATATTGCAACATTTTTTAATGTGGAATGAATAGCATGTTTGGTTACGAAATTGTGTGTCGCAGTTCGGACAGGAACGTAAAGTGTGCACAGATTGATGAGCATGGAATGCTGCATGGTTCTTGAAGCTACGGCCACAGTCTCCACACGTGCATCTCCCTGGAGCGTGTTCTTGGACCATATGCCGTTTAAACTGGAACTTGTTCAGGAACAATGCAGGGCATATTTTACAGCTATGTGGTTCCGTTTCGTGTACATCACTCAAATGGTTAACTAGCTCATCTCTGCTCATAATTTTAGCACAAATATGACATGCTCGCACTAAATCTGCAGACTCTTTCAAATGTTTATACAGATGCAACGGGTACTGAAAAGTTTTTCCGCACATAGGACATGAACAATCATGCTGTTTACCGATTCTTTTAAAATGAAAGCCATTTTCTAGTGTTTCTTGCGGTGGCTTAGTGCATGAATCAGATATGTAAATATCATTGTTACGGAGAAGAGCACAGATTCTGTCACTCTTTCTGGAATACTTGTAACTGGGAACATGATCCAAAAGTTGTGTCATGTTTGTCCACTGATGTTGAGTATTTTGGACGACAGTACGGAAGTCTGCTGCCTGGATAGCGGAAGCGGAGCATTCTAAGCATAGTGCTGGTGGCAGGGCTTCCTCTGTCTCCACCTGCAACCACCACTCGAGTCAAACCGCCACATTGTTGTTTCTTTAACTTGAATTTATACATCAAGTAGTAGTAGTCAACCAAATAAGATTTGATCTAAGCATCAGGATAATTAATTGGTCAGAAGAGTTTTAACATTTATATTGTAATGCCCTGTACTTCATATCCGGTGTGGCTCGGCCTTTGCCCTCGCAAATATCTATATAAATCTCATATATGTAGTATCACAACGCAACCATTTAAAAAAAAAATCAACTTAATCTGTTCTACTAAGCTCAAGTTATGAGCTTAGTTTTTATTTGTATAATAATATAGATTAATTCATAGGCATTAATATTCATACTCACTTTTTTTTATTTTTTTTTAAACTTTTAATATGTAAGTGTGTGTATTAATGCTAAATTTTTGGTAAGTATATAACTATTGGGATCAAAATGTTAGGTTATTTAGGTGCATTTGATGATTGTATGATTTTTGCTAGTAAGTATGTATGTCTAAAGAGAATTTAACTAATAATAAGATAATTAAGATAAATAAATATCTTTTACTGAACTGAAATGTAATCATGGTCCGAATTATTACAATGCTCGCGATGACGCCAAAAAACCCTAAGAAGCGATCAGAATAATTTTAACCTCTGTTGGTGTTTTATGTATTTAAAGCGCTATAATCACGAATACCAGTGATGTCAACAAAAAGAAATATGCTAGGTGACGGTACTATCTTTAATCTATCTGCTATGCTAAAATTATTATAGCCGTGGCGGCGGAAATGGCTCGGCCATCGTGAACACGCAAGCTTGTCACCGTTGTTGCAAATCGGACCGCACCCTTTATGCAACATTTCAGCGTTTTTCTCAGAATAGATTCAATTAACAAGCTACTCTTAAAATGTAACTACCCAGCTAATAGTATAAAAACTTGTAGCATCAAATGATTCGAACATAGATATCGGAATTAGGAATAATAATCATTACAGAACAATTTCTTATTCGGACACAAATGCCACCATTTTGATTTACAGCGCGGGAACGACGCCGTTCCGTTTTTCACAGAAAATAAACAAATACTTTGATGCTGCAGTTTTGGTAAATCAAAACATGTGCTTACCGCGACTCCTGTGATCAATTCCAGTAGCTCGGACAGCGTCACAGGTTTGTCTCCGTCCATCATGACGGTGTCTCCGAGATGCACTTGCCCTTGTGATGTGTCGCCCAGGCAAATTCGGCATTTGTCTAGACCATCTCCTCTAATAATATGCGACACAAGTGCTTTTACATCAACTTGCCGGTTCATTTTTAGTTTACTTTTAATCTTCTATCGCTGATTTTTCATTTAAATACGGTAAAATAATCATGAATGCGGTCACGATTTCCTTCCTGTCGAAACTTCAGAGTTCAAGATTTATAATGAATCAAATTTGACATTCTTGACATTGATGTTCGTTGACGTTTTCATCTTTGATACCATAGACCATAGAGCATAGAGTAAAGCTTGATCATTGCCTTATTCTTCTTTGATTTTGGCGTCGCATTTTGTGCATTTGCCTGTGCCAAGTGTTATATATGTATTTTCAAGTTTCAAAGGTAAAAAAGCAGTCAAAGTCCAGTCTTGGTCGAGTCCAGTCCATGTCAGTCAAATCCAGTCATGCTTTAGTAAAGTTGTGGCGACTTTACTATACGACATTCTTGACATTGATGTTCGTTGACGTTTTCATCTTTGATACCATAGAGCATAGAGTAAAGCTTGATCATTGCCTTATTCTTCTTTGATTTTGGCGTCGCATTTTGTGCATTTGCCTGTGCCAAGTGTTATATATGTATTTTCAAGTTTCAAAGGTAAAAAAGCAGTCAAAGTCCAGTCTTGGTCGAGTCCAGTCCATGTCAGTCAAATCCAGTCATGCTTTAGTAAAGTTGTGGCGACTTTACTATACGCTTCGATGGTGTTTTGGAAGCAATACGAAAAATCATGTATCACCACATTATAGCACTTTCCCACACTGGCACTGGGAATTCAGTACATAATGAATAAAACACTACTATTACCTAAAGCCTAGAGTAAAAATTTTACTTAATTTGTCAACTTCAATAAGACGCTTTTTATTATTATATTGACTTACCTGTAACAATCGTTGTTATTTATGGCCAATGAATGATTTTGATTCTGATTTTTTTATACATAAAACTCAAAAAAAAAAATATTATTGAAATTTTTCGAATACACATGATCAAAAACACTTGGTACTGGCAAATATACTAAGGGTGACGCAAAAAACAAAAAAAGAAGAAAAGTTGAGTTTATAATGTCAAGAAGAGTTTTGGCGGGAACGCGGGAAGAGTCGTGTCGCTCCGTTGTATTTTTTTCCAAAACTAGTGTTTTGTCGAGTGTTTATGCATAAAAATGGTGGTGTTTTATTCATAAAGTGCCGAATTACAAGCGCTAGTGTGGGAAAATGATATAATGTGGTGAAACATGAGTTTTCGTGTTGCTTCCAAAACTCCATCGAAGCTTTATAGTAAAGTTGCCACTACTTTACTAAAGCATGACTGGAATTAACTGACACGAACTGGACTTGACAAAGACGACTTTGACTATAACTATAGCTAAGATACAGCAGAAATAACGCTTAAGACAAGGCAGTATGGCTTTATAGCTTTAGCCTGCCCAAAGGGGCAAATTATTAAAAAAAAAAATTATAATGTCAAATCAAGAGTGTCAACAAAAAGTCATGAAAAATTCATTCATTTGTTTGTGGAAGTGAAAAAGCAAAATGGTAATTTAATTTAATTTTTCTTGTGTAATCTTTGAGTATTTAACTATTTAGTTATTGTATTCTGAAACTAGAATTTGTTATTTACTTAATTATGCATATATTTTGTGTTTACGGTGTGTATTTTTCAGTGAAATAGTATTCATATTTTTCCGGGACAGTTCGAGATCCTATCGGTTTTAATTCGATTTACTAATCAGATAGCTGTTCTCTAAGTATTATGAGTATGGTAACTGTTTATTTTAATTATCATTTGCCATTTCAGACGAGAATTTTGATTATTCGTAACGTATTTTGACTAAAAAGTCGGTGTTTGAAACCATAAGTTTTAAGTCAGGTGATCTCAGTGGAGACTACCAAATGTTCATAAACTACATTTTCTTGAGATAAACTAACATTTATTTGTTATTAAATGCATTTCTGTACGTCCGTCTTGGTGTAAATTATGTTCTACATCAACAGTTTCTCAATTCTGTCTTTGTTTACTAATTATCATTCAGGTACGTTTCGAAATGATTCACTCTTGCTTTAAAATATGACTAGGTTAATTATTGTTACGTTCCACAATTTTTGTTGTTTTCCAAAATATTGGAATGATACCCATTATTGTTTATATGAACATTTTCACTATATTATGTACAAATTTGTTGCTGCAAGTCTATGGGCCGCCTTACACGTTCAATCATGATCACGATCCGCGATCATGATTTCAAAATTTCTAGATATTATGCGATCCGGAGCATCAGTCCGTCAATCCGCTTCGTACACGATCAGTCTGGATCGCGATCATTGATCGCGGATCGCGCGGAACGTGTACGGGCTGCCTATTGCTCAGTACTGAATGTAGCTCGAACAAAACTGAAAAGAATGGAGTGAATTAGAGAAGGCCAGTGCCCATGGCATTTAAAAATAAGGTCTTTTATAAAAACTATGCTTATATTAAAAACTAATAAAATGAATTAAAATTTTTTTCTGATACAATGAAATTTCGCAAAGTTATTTGAGTTAAACTAAAATAAATAATTATAACAATTAACACAAGCTTTAGGAAGCAGCATTGTTTTTTTTTTTTAAGTCTTTTATTTATTTATACAGGGTTTTAATAAAATGACACCCTTATAACAAAACAAAATATGTACAATCATTAATTAAGTTGAGCTCTTTGTTTAATAGCTGCATGGTATACGTCGAACAATCTTTTAGCATCCGGAGAGTCGGGCTCGCTCAGTATACCATTACAACCACCAATTTGCCACAAAACATGCTCCCGGTGAAAGAGTTGTCGGCGCATTCCTTCGTTCCAGGCGCACTCCATCAATATGTGGTAAACATCTTCCGTCGAGCCACACCTGTCACAAGCGGGAGACTCGACTTGTCTCATCATATACGCGAACATATTTAATGGAACGTGCCCAGATCGGAGCCGTGCAGCTGTCACGATTTCGTTCCTTCCCATGTCGGCCCTTAGAAACCATGGGGATCGAAGGAGCGAAGGTTGGATAGTTTTGTACCAAATACCTTTTGTTAGAGATCTTTCATCAAAGTATTCTGACCAATTTTCAAATGCAATATTTTTTATGTATTGTATTAAGTCAGTATAGTTAGGGAGGCAGTTAAATAAAGATCCTTCCACGGCCGCCTCCTTCGCCAGTTTATCCACTTCTTCGTTACCCATCAGGCCGACATGAGAAGGAATCCATTGTATTTTGACACATTTGTTTCCACTATTCAAACGAACCACACTTTGTAGTAGGCTATAGGCTATGGGAATGCCTCTAAAACTGGATCCACTGACACACCTCGCTAAATGCAACATGGCACTCTTAGAGTCGGTAAAAATAACAAATTTATTATGATTTATAGATTCTATATAAGAAATTGCTTCTACTAGAGCTATCAGTTCCAGGTACATAATACCTATTTTCGATTTAACCGTGAATTTCATACTATCTCCAGTCTCTGCATCGAGAAACGCTAATCCTCTCCTGTTATCTGTTAATGACCCATCAGAGAATATTTTATAGTATCCCGTGTACCTCTCTTGTAAATAATGTGCACATTTCAGCTTCAAGTCAAAAGGGTTATAGCATCTTTTTGGTTTATCTATAATAGCTATATTTGATTCCAAGACATCGGTTAAATTAATGTTACTGACCCACGTATTCATACTAAACATATCTAATTGATTACTACAGTTAAAACTATTACATTTAAGGGTGTTATGAACAGATACTAATAGCGGCTTATTTTTTCGAGCCCAATAAGGTAGTCTCAGCAGGGAGGACAGCTCTTCAAGTACATCTATAACGATGTTATCTCTAATAGACTTGGCCTTGAGCCAATACTTTGACGCTAGGTATTGCCTACGAACAAACAAAGGTGGAATGCACAGTTCTGATTCCATTACATGAGTAGGCGTACTCTTAATGAAGCCTCCAATTATTCTTAAGAATCTATTCTGAAGTTTATCTAGTCTAGTAATCCTTGTGCGGCAACAATTATCGAATAAAAAGCTTGCGTAGTCAAGGCGACTGCGAACAATAGACAGATATAGGCGCCTCACATGTGTAGGGTGTACGCCCCATGATGAGCCAACTAATACCTTCAGAATATTAACAAATTTTAAACAGCGGTCATAAATTACGTTTATATGTTTAGTCCATCTTATTCCCCTATCTAACCATAACCCTAGATATTTAACATTTTCTACGACTTCCAGTGATATATTATTTAATTTTATTTCCAAATAGTCTGTATTATAGCCCCGTTTGAATATACATACTTTGCTTTTATTCGGCGAAATATCTAGTCCTAACATCTTCAAACGTGAACCTAGCAGATTTAAATTGGATTCTAATTTCTGACCTCCTTCCGAAATATTTTTATAATGATTATATATGACAAAATCATCCGCATACTGGGATATATAAATCCTATCTTCTAATATCTTACAAATGTCTAATGTTGCAACGTTGAACAAGAAAGGCGAGAGAGGGTCCCCTTGTGGGATACCGATTCCCGTAACCCTCGTCAAAATTGTATCTTCGATATTTATTTTTAGTGTTCTTTCTTTTAGAAAATTCCATAAATAATAACATATTTTTGGGCCAACCCTAATTTTGTCTAATATCGATAAAAGTACAACTATATCTACGTTATTATAAGCGTTCAGAACATCTATGAAACATGCCATTGTAGATAAGCCTTCCGAGAACCCTATTTGAATTCTACTTATTAAACTACTTAAACTATCAACACAAGACTTGCTTTTTCTAAAACCAACCATATTTGCGGAGAACATATTATTATGTTCAAAAAACCACTCTAATCTTTTATTCAAAATTAAATGAAAAATTTTACATAAGCACGATAGTAATGAAATAGGCCGTAATGATGAAACTTCATTAGGATTACGCCCCGGCTTGGCAATAGGCACAATAGTGATCGCCCGCCATTGAGTGGGTACGAAAGCAACTGATAAGAACCGGTTGTAAAGCGATAGAAGTAAACATTTCCCGTTACTGGGGAGATGTTTAATCATTGAATATGTGACACCGTCACATCCAGGAGATGTATCCTTCGATTTGATACACGCGTCGAGCTCCTGAATGGAGATCTCAACTTCTAGCGGCGAGTTATAACTCTGAAATATTGGGCGGTTTGTAGTGACATAATCGGGGGCTAAGGAATTGAGTAATTTAGACGCTTGAGTCTTGCTGACGTGCTGTTGGTTATATTGTCGTCCTCTCACCCATTTCATGTGCTGCCACATTTCGGCTGATGATGTTTTCTCGTTCACCGATGAACAAAACTCAAACCAACTGTTACTCTTAGCTTCGCTTATTAACTTATGGGCTTCGTTAATCTTTTGATTTAAAATAGTTAATTTGGTCGGTGTAGGATTTTTTCTAAATTGGGATAACGCCAATCTACGTGAAGCTACTGCTTTAGATAGATCACTATTCCACCACGGTTTTGGTTTAAATTTAGATTTAGGGTTCTGGCAAATTTTTTTTTTAGGTATATGCTTATCCGCAGCTGTATTTAATTTATCTAAAAATAAATCGTAGAAAGTTTGGACATTAACTGGTATCTCAAAACAATTAAATATATCATTGAGGTAATTACTGTACTCGGACCAGTTAGCATTTTTATAGTTTCTTAAAGTAACAGGTTTGTAGGATGTAAGGTAGTTAATTTTAATTTTAATGATTAAGTGATCGCTTTTGAGATTTTCCTGTAAAACCAACCAATTAAATTCTATAGCAATATCGGAAGTAACTAGAGATATATCTGGAGATGTTTTTTGCAAATTTCCATCTACTAATTTGACACGTGTGTCACGGCCATCATTCAAAACAATAAACTTACTGTCTGTCAAAGCATCGAATAGTAATTTTCCTCTAGTATCAGTTTTATACGACCACGACACGTGATGCGCGTTGAAATCGCCAAGTATGAGAGTTCGGCGATCAATTATAGATAATAAATTTTCAAAATCTGATGAGGATATATTAGCGGTTTGTGGGCAATAAATGGAAATAATATAATCTATGTACTTACAGTTTAGAATTTTAACAGAAACTACTTCAATACCTGAGTTAGACACGGTCAAGTGATTAAGTTGGGATTTTATTGATCGATGAGTCAGTATGGCCACCCCTCCGCCGCGGGAGTCGCGGTCGGCACGGAATACATTGTATTGGCTAATTCTTAAAGAGCTGTCCTCTTCTAACCACGTCTCGTTTACACAGGCAATATGGACGCTTTCCTGTATTAATATCTGTTCAAACGGGATCAGTTTATTTTTCAGACTTTGGGCATTCCACTGTAAAATGTTCAGATTGATTTTACAGTTCTTATCCATTCTGATTTAAGAAACTATATAGTAAGCTAACGATAGGCCAATCTGAAAAAATGTCAACTACCATCCCGATTATCCACTCGACACATAATTGACCAACCAGCTTCACTTTAGACTGAATACTAACACTCTTCAAAAACACTATTTCTTTCAATCTGAATATCAACTCGCTAAAAGTGGTCTTCTCAGGATTCTCCTCTTCTCTTGTCTCTTCCCGTTGCGCTGTCTCATCCTCACATCTGCTTTCTTCCCTGTCACTGCACTTAAATAATCCGGCCCAGTCTTTTCTACTCTTTTTTGTGTTTTTTCTTGGCGGGAGTGTAATACTCTGCTCGGATCGAGAATCTGATGGTGTGTTCTTTATATTTGTCAGCAAATCATACCTACCTATACCACTGGATTGCGGATTTGTCTGAGAAATTACTTGCTCTCTTTTATCAGCTGGTGTGATGATATGAGATTCCGCATACTGTTGGGACGCCTTACTATAGGTGTAATTAAATTCTGCCATGATTAACCTTATCTTTCTTTCTTTAAGATAAACAGGACATATTTTTGCCATAGCCATATGTCTCCCTGAACAATTTGTGCATGTAAAAATTTTAGTAGCGCAGTTCGCGTGATCACCGCTGCATTTAGGGCATACCTCTCTTTTTACTATGCACGTCTTCGTAGTATGCCCTATTGCCCAGCACTTGAAACACTGGGTGACAGGGTACACGTAGGGTTCAACTCGGACTCTCACTCCATGGACATATATAAAAGCCGGTAGTAGATTGCCTTTGAAACAAAGACGCACTGTTTCCGACGGACTCCATCTTCCTTCTTTATCAGATTCTTTAGCCCTGCGAGACAACCTCTTTAAGGACACCATATCCACCGAATCATTACAAGTAATGTTTTTTAAAATTTCCTCTTCAGATAGGTCTAAGTCTACATCTTTTATCACGCCGTAGGAGTAGCTCACTTCCGACGATTTACTAAATCTCCAACCTGTTTCTTTCAATCCTTCGATGGAGAATAAATCTGAAATTTCCTTTTGTTCCATAAATGTGACTCGTATCTTGTAGGGATTGAGATACTTTATCCCCGAAATATCACAAATATTCAAATCCTTAAATAGCCTGGCCAACGCAAATTGCTTTGGCAGAGGTGTTTCACTAGAAATGTATATCTCCGATTTATCTGTATTTTTATTTACTTGACGCGACTTTTTAGGTTTTGCTTTCACTGTCTGCCACTCATCCTCATTGCTCTCCACTGACTCGTACACTCGCTTCACCGGTTTCGCTAGGCTGGGTTCCCTATATTCCTCCTCGAATTCGAAGTCATCGCATGTACTGGACGCCATAGTCTCAGCGCGCGGAGCGTTAACCCCGGCCAGGTAGCGAGACCTATGCCGGGCCTATCGCGGCGCGTAAAAATATAATACTGATACCGATTACGATGCACGTCCGTCTCGCACGCTTACCGATACGAGAGTGAAGCAGCATTGTGTTTTTTATTTGTTGTATTTGTCCAGTAATGTAGGGTAGGACATAGTAAGCCAACGAATCGCGCTAGGCGATCCGCAGAGCAGCAGGAACGATCATCGTAGTTACTAATAATAATATTGTTAGAAATATTGTAGTTATATATATCGTAGTATTGCAAAGCCGACTGTAAACATGGTAAGACCGCCTTTCCAATTCTTAACAGGAAGATCACTAACAATCTATTGAAGCTGCAACGACAGGACCTTTGTCTCATAGTAGGCCTCATAACCGGTCATTGCAACTTGAATAGTCACCTCTTTAAACAAGGAGCCACGGATAGTCCGCTATGTCGTGGCTGCTTGCAAGAGAATGAAACTGTAGAGCATGTGCTTTTGCATTGCAAAGCCACAGAAGGCACTAGAACTGCTACTAGGCTGCATGAAGCTGCTGCACCATCATTCATGTCATCGTCGTTGAACTTTCCACCCAACTCACTGGAGCTACTATGCCAGCGGCCCAGAGCCTCGCTCGGGTACTTCAAGGAGCTGGGTTGGCTCGGGTAGACGCTGGCAGGGGGAAATGCACAATACGCCCCAAGCGGGACGTCAGTGCAGGACTCATCACCCCCACTTCGAATAAGAATAAGAATATCGTAGTATTGTTAAAAATGTTGTAGTTACTAATATTGTTAGAAAAATTTAGCCGAAAGTGATGTAATTTAGATTATGAGTCTCTTATATGTGTGAATATGTATTTCAGCAACCTCAGATCCTAGTGCTGAAGGAGGGGACAGACCAGACTCAGGGCAAGCCTCAGCTGATCTCCAACATCAATGCTTGCCAGCTTGTTGTTGATGCTGTAAGTTATTTTTAACACTCCGGGTTTATTATAACTTGTACTTGTTAATTTATTTATTTAATTCTTTGTTGCACACTTTATAAAAATATGTACAAAGGGAGGATTTAATGCTAAAGCATTTTCTGCCAGCCAACCCCTTAGTAAAGAACAAGGTTGTAGGCGCGCATCAAAACAAACATAATATTTATATATATATATATAATATATCAGATTATGTATAAATATATAAATAAAAAAATACAGTAAACAAATAAATATGATATACTACTTAATATAAATAATAAACTCTTTTATCTATTTCTAGCTCTCATTTGATTTGAATTAAATTTAAAGCTAAACTAAACTTTCAAGACAGCACTGTTGGTTCATTGGTAGAATGTCTGCTCCAAGAGCTGAAGGGAGTGGGTTCGATTCCCACCAAGGACAAGCTTTGTGCTATAAACAAATGTTTGTTCTGTGTCTGGGTGTTCTGTGTTTATTATAAGTATGTATTTACAAAAAATAAATGCATTGGTTATCTGACTGTCTGAAAATCAATACAGAAACTTATTGTCAATATAATAAAACGACATGACAAAAAAAACTTACTACTTACTAGTAATTAGATAATCTTTAATAATGTTTATCTCTGGGATTTTTTTTTTTTTTTTTTTTAATAAATAATCATTTAATTGTAGTCAGATATAATAAACACACAAGAATTGACCTAAAATAAAATAACTTAAAATAATAACTACTCTAAAAGACCGCTATCAATGGGAATGGTTCCCAAAACGCTGGCCCCATTGCCGCGTCGTATGCCGCGTTGTATGCCGCGTTCTCTGGGATTAAATATAAAAAAAGTGTTATTTTTTATTTATTGGCAAATTTACGTTGTAGATTTTGCAAGTACAAAATCCAATTAAAACTTCCTCACAAATTACACTGTCAAAAAATCACACTGCCAGGACATTCACTGGCGTGAGTGCAGTCTACATGACGTCACGCCTTGTGAAACAATCATATCTGCAGTTATCCTATGAAAACGACTACAACAGCTATGGTGTTTTGCACGATGTGACGTCACATTCCGCTTGACTTCAAGGTAACATGAACTTTTTGCCGAAAGTTTTTTTTTTTTAATTTACAGGTTCGCACCACACTTGGCCCTCGTGGCATGGACAAGCTGATTGTTGACCACCAAGGCAAAGCTGTCATCTCCAACGATGGCGCTACTATTATGAAGGTTATTTTATATTATTAACTTACCTCATTTTCTTTTTGATTTTTTTAAAAAGTTTTTTGATGGAAGAAACTTTATTACACCTCCAAATACACGCCCTCTCACACGTACATACAATCACACCCACACGCCCACACCCACCCACGCGCCCACACCCACCCACACGCCCATGCCTACCCGCGACCACACGCCCATGCCTACCCACGCGCCCACACCCACCCACGCCCACACCCACCCACACACCCACGCCCACAAACACACGCTCATGCCCACGCCAACCCACCCACCCACACGCCCATGCCTACCCGTACCCACACGCCCATACCCACCCACCCACACGCCCATGCCTACCCGCGCCCACACCCACATACACACCCACACCCTACATGCTTAAATAATTTATTGATATACATAGATATAGAAGAGCGGGATCTTATGCCACAGGTATTTTCAATACTTGCCAGAAGGTCCCAAAAAATTTACTATGTTGTCTATGATTATAAACAACGGATCCAATTACTGAGCGTCAATGTGGACGAAAAGTAGAATGAGGCAAAAAATTTAAAAAAAAAACACGTCTTGAATAATAATAGACAAATTTAAAAAAAAGTTTTTTATTTCTTTTCAGTTACTGGACATTGTACATCCAGCTGCCAAAACTTTGGTCGACATTGCGAAGTCTCAGGATGCTGAGGTGAGTATTTTAAAGGGTTCATTAAAAAAAAAACGATATTTATACTAATAATATTATCATCATCATCATCATCATCAGCCTATATTAGTCCACTGCTGGACGTAGGCCTCTCCCAAGACACGCCACTCAGCCCGATCTTCGGCTTTTCGCTTCCATCTACCGCCAGTTGTCCTACGTATATCGTCACCCCATCGAGTCTCAGGGCGACGCTTGCCAATACGCGGTCTCCACTCTAAAACACGTCTACCCCAGCGGTTATCGGTTCTGCGACAGATATGTCCAGTACTGCCACTTCAGCTTGCTAATACGCTGAGCTATGTCAATGACTTTAGTTCTCTGGCGAATTACTTCGTTTCGGATCCGATCCCTCAGAGAAATGCCAAGCATAGCTCTTTCCATAGCTCGCTGAGCGACTTTGAACTTACGGACCATTCCCGCTGTGAGTGTCCACGTTTCGGCTCCGTAGGTCATGACAGGTAGGACGCACTGATTGAAGACTTTTGTCTTGAGACTTTGTTGTATGGATATAGGCTATAAGACTTTCGTGGTAGTTGGACAAGGATTTAATTTTTTTTCACCTGTTCAAAATCAAGTTCAAATTCGAAGCCGGGACGTGCCACTAGTATGTTTATAAGTATTAAATATTTGACTACAAATTTACGGTTTCTAGCAAGAATAGAATATGATCTTTCTTTCCAAATTTCATGATTCTAGTTATTTTTGTGTGTGAAGTAATGAGATGAACGAGACGCTTTCCTGATCGTAATAGATAACGCAAGTCCGTGACCATTGCAGCGATACACAGAACTTTTAGTAGCAAAACAAAGTCCAGGGCATCCCTGCTCATTACTTTGAGACTTTCGATGGTTAGTCTCAACAGCCCAGTAATTTCGCTGCAGTACCCTTCGAACCGGAACACAGTAATATTTACACACTAGTGCTTAGCGGCAGTATAACTGGTACTGCGGTGGTACCTACTTAGACGACCTCCTGCTAAGGAGATCTACCACCAATGATAGTCATGGCACTGAATTTAGTGCTAACATGACAAATTTCAAAAATTATTTTCTATACCTATATATAGGTTTGTAGAAAATTTGATATTTGATATATATATCATAGAAGGAAAACCGGAAAGCCCCAGTTATTAGCTATTAGAAAAATATTGCACGGCGACTACGTTTTGCCTTAACGAAACGTTTGCGCGATTCAGGAGACTGGTCAGAAAATGTGCGCGCCATCTATCAAACCGAGTAGGAACTGTCGTTTGTTTGTATTGAACAGGCTCCGAAACTACGGGACCGATCTGAGTATTTCTTTCATCATTAGAATGCTACGTTATCCGTGATGGACATAGGCTATATTTTATTTAAAAATCTATTACGGACCCATATGAAAACTTCATTGATGTAACCCAAGCCGTGAAATATTAAAGAAAAAAATATTTTTTTTAATGTAAAATTAATGAGACGATCGAGGCGTTCTCCTGATGTTAAGACATTTTTTTTTATGGTTGACAGGCTATGTGTTTGACCACAGCTCACCTGATGTTAAGTGACGGTGTGGTCGAAGATGGTAAACACACCTAGCCTGGAATGGAACTGGCTCTCAAGTAAGGCTGCCGGAACACACCGTTAGGTGCTTGGCGACAGATTTCCAACTCTCGTGTGGTAGCTAGCCAGCCGAGTACTAGAAAGTACCCTACCACCATGCTATGGTTTCCTCACGATATTTTCCTTCACCGGTAGCTCAAGCTGATTGTTGGGGTTTGAATCCACGCCCTTCGGCATGCGAATCAACCGCGCTAACCACTCAGCTATCATCGCTACGAATACGCCTGTTCATGACCATTGCAGCGATACACAGTACTTTGATTAACAAAACAACGTCCAGGGCATCGCTGCTTTGGCGCTCATTACTTTAGGACTAGATGGTTAGTCTCAACAGCCCTGTAATTTCGCTGCAATACCCTTCAAACCGGAACACAGTAATGTTTGCACAGAATGGCGGCAGAATATCAGAATATTCACGTGCGCTGTGAAAACTATTGACAATAGAATAAAGTGACGTTTTATAGAGCAAGTTGACAGCTACTAACAATGTCAGTGGCCTCCCTCTGATAATTCAAGGGGCTGGCTCGGGTAGGCACTGCATAAAACACCCCAAGCGGGACGTCAGTGCAGGACTTATCCCCACTTTAAAAAAGAATAAGAGCAAGTTGACAGCTGAAAGTAACTACTGCAGTTGTCATCTACATCTACACCAATTATAAAGAGGAAATATTTGTTTGTATTGAATAGGCTCCGAAACTACTGGACCGATTTCAATAATTGTTTCAACATTAGAATGCTACATTATCCGTTATGGACATAGGCTATATTTTATTTAAAAAAAAAACAGTTAGGGATCTGTAAGGAAACTTCAATAATGTAAGCCAAGGTGTGAGAAATTAAAAAAATCCCTTACTTAGCGCGCGCTGCCAAAACTATTGATAATAGAATAAAGTGACGTTTTATAGCAAAGTGACAGCTGCGAGTAATTCCGCGATATCATATGTCTAACTATTACAATTGTCATCTACATCCACACTAATTATAAAGAGGAAAGATTTGTTTGTATTGAATAGGCTCCGAAACTACTGGAGCGATCTGAATAAATGATGAATGCTACATTATCACAGAGTGACATAGGCATTATAGTGATATAGTGCATTTGGAAATCTACGTCGAGTCTTCTCGTCATCCATCCCACAAAGTCTCAAGACAAAAGTCTTTGTTAGCGCCACTCAGAGGCGCTTCCTTCTTTTCATTCCTACCCTCATTTTCCCATGAACGACGACTAACTGTGTTGAACTTCGTGGGATGAGACACCACTGCGAAAGCAGTCTGCCGTTGACCCTCGTCAGCGACGCATGTGAGTCTGCCGTTGACCCTCGTCAGCGACGGATGTGAGTTTACCGTTCCTCGTCATCGACGGATGTGCGTTTCTATTGACCCTCGTCAACAACGGAAGTGTACTAGTGAATACGTGTGCCCGCAACACCGCTTATCATACCACCGCACGGGATACAGTTCCCGCAGGAGCCGAAGGTTCCCCGCGCCCGCATCATTTACCCGCAAATACAGTCCACTACTCCAGATTCGCGATTACCTAGGACTGGGTAACGCAGCTCTGCTCATCAGCCCGGAAACCAGGTAAGTCGTCGTTCGTCACCCCTCCGTGTTGGGCGCGCTCTGCCATAATATTTGGTGGCCGCGCTAACACATTCTCTGTCCTTCGAGCCGGATCTTTCTTTTCCCAATTTCCTCATCTTCTCCTTCATTAAAAACCGCAAATTTCCATCGATTTTCTAAATATAATATTTTTTTCCCGCTATTATTCACATGTGAAGGTAGTTTCGTGGTCGGTTACCGCGCCACATTCCTGCCTCGCTCAACCGCTCTGCTAGTTACTAAGCGTATATGTGTCACTGTGCAACCATTAAATTAGTCGTTTCGAAATTTACCTAAATTTATCAGTCGTCTCTCAAAATGGCTAGTCGTTCCAAAGATAAAGACGAGTGTAAAGATGACGTACCTCACGATAAGTTGCAAATTAAACGCTTAACTTTAACAGGTAAAAGAGATACCATATTTTCTCGTTTACAAGACATTTATAACCGCTCTTTAAATGCTTTTACTGATGATACGGAGAAAGACCTATTTTTATGTGGGATTATTTCACTCGATCGTTTACAGTCCGAGTTCAATGACGTTGTAAACGAATTAAACATCACCGAGCTGACAATAAATCCTCGGTACAAGGTTAATTATCAATCGCTAAATGCATTCGAAGATATGTATTGCCGCTGCAAGTTTGTTTACGATAAACTTAACCCGCCCGCTATGAGTGCGAAACTCGCTGATTCTCACACTTCACCGCAACGTAAGTCCGTCAAGTTACCTAAACTCGAGCTAATGTGTTTCGATGGCAATCCAATGACTTGGAAAATATTTTATGAATCATTTAACCAGACTATTCATAAAAATCCAGATTTAACTGATCATGAGCGCATTCAATATTTAATTAATAAGCTCAGTGGTCGCGCTTTGTCTGCTATTTCAGGTATTACGCCAAATAGCAACAACTACCGCCTTATCTATCAGACACTCGTAGATAGGTACGATGACCCGCGTTCTCTTGCTACCTCTTATCTGCAACAGATAATTGATTTTAAATCTAACAATAATATCGCTTCCGCAAAGAACTTAGAATTATTTCTCGATAAGTTTTGTTCCGCTGTTTCCAGTTTGCAATCGCTCGATTTGGCAAACCTGGCTGATTTTATTTTGATGCAACTCGCAATAAATAGGGTCGACTCGACAACCGCACGCGCATTCGAAATGCACATAAGAGGCAAACCTATGCCTACATACAATGAATTCATCAAATTCGTTCGCGAGCAAAGTAAAATACTAGATCGCACCGCGCCCGCTTCCGAACGCGTATCAGATAATAATTATAATCGTAAGAAATCTACACATTCATTCGCTGCTTCGTGCGTTCAGCTGCGCCAATGCAACTTGTGCAATAGATCTGATCACGTACAATTGTATAGGTGCCCCGCGTTCGATAAGATTTCAGTCGATGATAGGTTGGCCTACATAAAACAACACAAAGGCTGTACTAATTGCTTAAGTTTGTCACATGACAATGCTGACTGTAAGTCAATTCACAAGTGTTTTAATTGCCAATCGGGTAGACATCACACAAAGTTATGTAGAATAATTTCCCGCGATAATTCCCGATCGCACATTAGTGCACACATTGCATCACGCACTGAGCCATCGCAACCTGTACGAGCGGGCAACGCCACACGCGCCCCGGCGCAGGCTTCGCCGCCCGCCTCTTATCAGCGTCCCAGCCACGTTCAAGCCGACAACGGCGCACGCTCGGCTCCCGCTCCGCCCGCGTCCACCTTGCACCTCGAAGGGGCGAGCGCCGGCGCGTCTTATCAACCGCAAAAACATGTTTCATTATGCAACAATTTACGGCACCCTATTACTAGCTCAACATGTTTACTAGGAACTGTTCAAGTTTACGCTACCGATTTAAACGGTCGCGAGCATGTTCTACGTTGCTTAGTCGACTGCGCTTCTCAATCTAATTTCATAACCGCAAAATGTTGTGATATATTGAATTTAAAATGCAATAAAGTTTCTAACACTGTTGTAAAGGGAATAGGTTCCGCATCAAATCCTATCAAAGGATTAATTTCAACCACATTATACTCGCGATTGAATAATAATTTTATTTCGATCGACGCTTTTATTATTGACCGCATTACAGATAACCTGCCGTCTGTTAAGGTAGACGTCTCGGGTCTCACACATTTGAACTATTTACCGCTCGCGGATAACAGCTTTTCGGAACCGTCTGAAATAGATATTTTAATCGGAGCTCCTCTGTTTGCCGATATCTTACTATCGGGCCGCGTCTCTGGACCACCTGGGTCACCAACCGCATTTGAAACCATTTTTGGTTTTATCGTAATCGGAAACGCATCCGTTACGTCCGCTCACGTTACTGCCGCGTCTAGTGTCAGTAACTCCGCTGCCAATGAAAATCACCGCGCTGAAATTTCTCTCTGCGCCTTTGCCGAAGAACCGCGTCTGGACACTCTTCTCCAGAAATTTTGGCAACTTGAGGAGGTGCAATGTGCGCCGACCTTAAGCCCAACCGCTCTCGAAAATGAACGTATTTTCAAAAATAATTTCTCCCGCGATTCTACGGGACGCTATTGTGTTTCGTTACCGTTTTCTCGTGAACCCGCTGTCGCTCTCGGCAACTCGTTTAACACCGCTAAGAAGCGCTTCATGCACTTAGAACGCAAGCTCGTCGCTTCACCTCCTCTGCGAGTGGAGTATGACGCGATTATAAAAGAATATTTACAAGAGGGTTATATCTCATTGGTAAACAATGACGATCATTTAACCGGATATTATATACCGCACCATGCTATAGCCAGGTTAGATAAAACTACAACTAAATGGCGTATGGTCATGGCCGCTAGCGCGAAGACTGATTCGGGACTATCACTGAACGATGTTTTATATACCGGTGATAATTTGCAGAATGAACTTTTCCTAATCCTGTTGGATTTCCGCTTCTATCCGATCGCGTTTACATCCGATGTGAAACAGATGTATTTGCGAATTCTCGTTAATGATGATGATCATAAATTTCAAAAATTTCTTTACCGCTTCGATCCGTCGCTATCGCTTGATACGTATCAATTCAACCGCGTTTGTTTTGGTTTGCGTAGCAGCCCTTTCCTCGCTATGCGAGTGCTACGGCAGCTGTGCGAAGACGAGCGCGCGCGCTTCCCGCTTGCCGCGTATATTATACAAAACCATACCTACATGGACGATGTATGCTTCTCGATACAATCATTATCTGATTGTTTACAACTCCGCGACGATCTCCGCGATTTGCTCACGGCCGGGGGCTTCGACCTTGTAAAATGGGCGAGTAATGTACCAGAGGTTACAGAATCACTCCCGATGTCGGATCGTCACGCCGCGAATATTAATTTCGATGAGCCGGACACTAACTTGAAAGTCTTAGGTCTACAATGGTCTCCCAAATGCGACGTGTTTATGTTCACAGTGAATATTGAAGTTCGTCCTGCGACCAAACGCAACATCTTATCTCTGATCGCGCGTCAGTACGATGTTCTTGGGCTAATAGCGCCTGTTATTCTGTTCGCGAAATTAATATTACAAAAACTACACATATTACAACTCGACTGGGATGTCGAACCGCCTTCAAATATTGTAAACATTTGGCAAAAATATGTACGCGAGTTACCTTGTATTCAACAGCTGCGCTTCCCTCGCCATCTAGGTGTCGAAGCAAACTCTAAAATCATTATTGCGGCATTTTCAGACGCTAGTGAAAATGGATATGGTGCCGTAGTGTATATTCGAACTCAATTCGATTCCGACTCGGCTCCGATCACCCGCTTAGTTTGCGCCAAATCGAAAGTGGCTCCGCTTAAAACAATTTCCATTGCCAGACTAGAACTCTGCGCATGCCTACTCATGGCTAAACTCGCGCGCCGAGTTCTCGACACTTACGAAAAGCGTCACGCTATAGATAAAATATTTTGTTTTACCGATTCAATGGTAGCATTGCAGTGGATCACTGCTTCTTCGCATCGTTTCAAAACATTTGTGGCTACGCGTGTCACTAAAATTATTTCCGCTATTCCCGCTGACCGTTTCCGCCATGTACCCGGAAACGAAAATCCCTGCGCCGACGCTCTGTCGCGAGGGTTATCACCCGCTCAACTAGTTGACCACCCGCTGTGGCTCACTGGTCCCGCTTGGTTATGCCAAAATACTGCTACTTGGCCAGTCAAGTCAGTAGTTCCCGCTATGGTAGACGATGATCTACCTGAATTAAAGAAAATTGTTTCGCTTCCTGTGACTCAGTCGCAGGGTCAGGTTTCGAACCCGTTGTTGGAACTTTCCACCCGAGTGTCGTCGTGGTTATTGTTGCTACGCTCAGTAGTTTTAGTTTATCGTTTCGTTAAGAAACTACCGCGATCGACATGTTTTTCCGCCGATGACATTAATTTCGCTGAAATACAAATTATAAAGGCGTTGCAAAATCATTATTTTTCCGATATTATTTCGAATCTCGCCTCGGGCGCTCGCTGTGCGCGCGCTGTACAGCGGCTCTTACCGTTTCGGGACTCGAACGGGCTAATTAGAGTCGGAGGCCGTCTCCGAAATGCGGATCTGTCTTACAGTCAGCAGCATCCGATTTTATTACCGCGCAAGGACCGCATAATCGAGCTGATAATTAATTATTATCATCGTGTTAATTGTCACGCCGGTCCCGTTGCTTTAATGTCTATTCTTAGACAGCGATACTGGATTCTTTCCTGTCGTAGTATCGTTCGCTCGGTTGTACATAAATGCAACTTTTGTTTCAAGGTTAAGCCTAAATCTACGTTCCCGCTCATGGGAGATTTACCCGACTGTCGCGTAAACGAGGCCAAAGCTTGGACTCACACCGCCGTAGATTATGCAGGCCCTATATCAATCATACCGTTAAGAAAGCGTGGCGTGCGATCTATTAAAGCGTATTTATTAATATTTGTAGATAAAGTAGTCCGGTGTTGCCATGTCGAGCTGACAACTTCACTAAGTACTTGCTCTTTCTTATCCGCATTCAAACGTTTCCTCGCGCGACGTGGAAATGTATCTGTCATGTATTCAGATAATGGCCGATCATTTGTAGGAGCTAAGAACGCATTATCCGAAGTATACACGTTAGTCGATTCTGACGAATTTCAAAAGGCAATCACAGACGAACTATCTGCGAACCGCATTACATGGCGTTTTAACCCACCGCGCTCTGCTCATTGGGGTGGAGATTTTGAGATCTATGTAAAAGCATTTAAGAGTCATCTCGCTAGAACAATAGGTTCACAGTTACTCACCTATGAGGAAATGTTAACCGTGCTTACACAGGTCGAGAGCGTCATCAACTCGCGTCCGCTAACCCTACTCAGTGAGGATCCCTCTGAACCCACTGCGTTAACGCCCGCGCATTTTTTAATGGTTGCACCGCTGAAACATTTACCCGCGTGCGCGGCTACAGACGAGCCCGCTCACTTAATCAAGCGCTATGCTTTACTCGACCAAATGGTTCAATCTTTTTCCAAACGATGGAAATTAGAATATCTCCACTTGCTTCAAGCTAGAGGCAAATGGAATACTCCCGCTAATCCTATTAAGATAGGTTCCGTCGTGCTTATCATTACGGATAACCTTTCCCCGCTCTCCTGGCCCCTGGGCATCGTCGTCGAGACATTCCCGGGTGCCGACGGAGTCTGCAGAGTCTGCTTGGTCAGAACAGCTACTTCTGTGTATAAACGACCAGTCGTTCGTTTATGCACACTCCCAACGCAATAATATACCTCATACCGCTTTGCCCCTGGTCAACCCGCTGCCTATTCAAACCGCTTTCTTTCTTTTCCTTTAAAAACCGATGGTTTTTAAGGCCGGGGGCAATGTTAGCGCCACTCAGAGGCGCTTCCTTCTTTTCATTCCTACCCTCATTTTCCCATGAACGACGACTAACTGTGTTGAACTTCGTGGGATGAGACACCACTGCGAAAGCAGTCTGCCGTTGACCCTCGTCAGCGACGCATGTGAGTCTGCCGTTGACCCTCGTCAGCGACGGATGTGAGTTTACCGTTCCTCGTCATCGACGGATGTGCGTTTCTATTGACCCTCGTCAACAACGGAAGTGTACTAGTGAATACGTGTGCCCGCAACACCGCTTATCATACCACCGCACGGGATACAGTTCCCGCAGGAGCCGAAGGTTCCCCGCGCCCGCATCATTTACCCGCAAATACAGTCCACTACTCCAGATTCGCGATTACCTAGGACTGGGTAACGCAGCTCTGCTCATCAGCCCGGAAACCAGGTAAGTCGTCGTTCGTCACCCCTCCGTGTTGGGCGCGCTCTGCCATAATATTTGGTGGCCGCGCTAACAGTCTTCAATCGGTGCGCCCTACCTATCATGAGCTACGGAGCCGAAACGTGGACACTCACAGCGGGATTGGTCCGCAAGTTAAAAAGTCGCTTAGCGAGCTGTGGAAAGAGCTATGCTTGGCATTTCTCTGAGAGATCGTATGTAATTCGCCAGAGAACTAAAGTCATTGACATAGCTCAGCGTATTAGCAAGCTGAAGTGGCGATGGGCTGGACATATCTGTCGCAAAACCGACAACCGCTGGGGTAGACGTGTTCTAGAGTGGAGACCCCGTATTGGCAAACGTAGCGTAGGAAACCTTGAGACTCGACGGAGTGACGATACACGTAGGACAGCTGGCGGTGGAAGGAAGCGAAAAGCCGAAGATCGGTCTGAGTGGCGTGTCTTGGGAGAGGGCTATGCCCAGCAGTGGACTAATATGGGCTGATGATTATGACACAGGCTATATTTATATTGTTAATCGAGTTTTGTTTTCCCGTGCGAAGCCAGGGCAAGTTACTAGTATGATTATAAACACGGATCCAATTTCCTAATGCTATTGAAGGAAATCAACAAATATGATATCACTTTATATTAATAAAGAATATACTTAACAAGTCTCTTGGTTTATATTAACTCATGGCTCTGTCACAGGTCGGTGATGGGACTACGTCCGTGGTCATATTGGCTGGAGAACTGCTGAAAAGATTGAAGCCATTTGTCGAAGAAGGTAAACTTTTTTTTAACCCTTTTAATTGTACATGGGGGGGTTCCGGGAGCGCTACAATCAGAACTCATTCCACTCTGTGTTTTGTGCAATCCCCCGACTGTGATCTGTCTTTAAAGTAGCTAAGCGGACTTAGCTGTGACTCGGACTTACTAATCTTTGTTCTCTACTAGCTATGTGGGGTGTAGCTGAAAGAATACTTAAATACTTCTTTTTTTTTTGTATATACATACAGTACACCCAGACACAGAACAAACATCGAATCGTTAGTCACACAAATGTTAGTCCTGAGTGGGAATCGAACCCACGCCCTTCAGCTCTAAATTAGGTCTATATGTAAAAGAAAGAAGAAAGAAAGAAAATAATTTTATTTTGCAACAATACAAAAAAAAAAACAAAAATAACAACAAATAGAGACAAACAGTTACAAAATAGGGGCTCACCTCAGCATAATACTGGTCACACTAATTAGTACATAATTATATGAGAGCAAAGGCCGAGTAGTAAGATGCTAGTTTATCATAAAATATTAAAATATTTGATAGGCAAATCCACGAAGCGCGATGCCAAAAACAAAAGATTTTTTTCACATAAGCCAATGATTATAAACAACGGATCCAATTTCTGAATTTACCTTGAGGATCGCATTTTTATGAGGCTTACGATAATGATTATGTATTTTTTTTTAATGTTTTGTGTCACTAGTTATACCCAAATAACTTTACATAGCATAAATAACACACAATGTTTAATAACAAGGTAAAAATATACATTTATCTGTAGGTGTCCATCCCCGTATCATATCGCGCGCCGTGCGCACGGTCGCCAAGCTAGCCGTGGAAAAGGTCCAGCAACTAGCAGTCAAGATAGACAACAAGACACCCCAGGAACAGAGGTGAGAAAAATAAATATCCGAGGACATTATGTGGAACCATCATGGCTTCTAGACACTTTCTTACAATAACACATTGAATAAATGTACATACAAATATAATATGCGCATGAATATGAGCTACTAGTAAAGACACTGCTATTTTACTAGGCCATGGACTTATATGTGACTTTGACGAAGATCTCACCTTCTTACAATAACACATTAAATAAATGTACATACAAATATAATATACGCATGAATATGAGCTACTAGTAAAGACACTGCTATTTTACTAGGCCATGGACTTATATGTGACTTTGACTAAGATCTCACCTTCTTACAATAACACATTAAATAAATGTACATACAAATATAATATACGCATGAATATGAGCTACTAGTAAAGACACTGCTATTTTACTAGGCCATGGACTTATATGTGACTTTGACTAAGATCTCACCTTCTTACAATAACACATTAAATAAATGTACATACAAATATAATATACACATGAATATGAGCTACTAGTAAAGACACTGCTATTTTACTAGGCCATGGACTTATATGTGACTTTGACTAAGATCTCACCTTCTTACAATAACACATTAAATAAATGTACATACAAATATAATATACACATGAATATGAGCTACTAGTAAAGACACTGCTAATTTACTAGGCCATGGACTTATATGTGACTTTGACTAAGATCTCACCTTCTTACAATAACACATTAAATAAATGTACATACAAATATAATATACGCATGAATATGAGCTACTAGTAAAGACACTGCTATTTTACTAGGCCATGGACTTATATGTGACTTTGACTATGATCTCACCTTCTTACAATAACACATAAATGTACATACAAATATAATATACGCATGAATATGAGCTACTAGTAAAGACACTGCTATTTTACTAGGCCATGGACTTATATGTGACTTTGACTAAGATCTCACCTTCTTACAATAACACATAAATGTACATACAAATATAATATACGCATGAATATGAGCTACTAGTAAAGACACTGCTATTTTACTAGGCCATGGACTTATATGTGACTTTGACTAAGATCTCACCTTCTTACAATAACACATAAATGTACATACAAATATAATATACGCATGAATATGAGCTACTAGTAAAGACACTGCTATTTTACTAGGCCATGGACTTATATGTGACTTTGACTAAGATCTCACCTTCTTACAATAACACATAAATGTACATACAAATATAATATACGCATGAATATGAGCTACTAGTAAAGACACTGCTATTTTACTAGGCCATGGACTTATATGTGACTTTGACTATGATCTCACCTTCTTACAATAACACATAAATGTACATACAAATATAATATACGCATGAATATGAGCTACTAGTAAAGACACTGCTATTTTACTAGGCCATGGACTTATATGTGACTTTGACTAAGATCTCACCTTCTTACAATAACACATAAATGTACATACACATATAATATACGCATGAATATGAGCTACTAGTAAAGACACTGCTATTTTACTAAGCCCCCCCTACGGAGTTATCTTGCAGTCATGTTTCACTACATTTTTTGAGGCTTGCGTTTTACCTCAACCTGATGTTAACTGATATGATGAGGCACACTTTATTTTTAGCGTGAAAAATAAAGAGTTTTCTATGTATCTAACTACTTTTCCAGAGAGCTGCTAACAAAATGTGCAGCGACCGCTATGTCTTCCAAACTGATTCACCAACAGAAAGGCCACTTCAGCAAGATGGTGGTAGACGCAGTGCTGTCGTTGGATGCTCCGTTGCTGCCCCTAGACATGATTGGTGAGTCGGTGGGTTGGTGAACACTGAAATGTCAAATTTCGTAGCGATGATACAAATACAAATATTTGATTGGTAACACCAACGTTACAAGTCAAGTTTCGTGAAATCATTTCAAATATGTGTATTATTAAAAAAAAACCCCCGATTACAAACATATCAATGAATAAAATCAAAATGTCAAATAAAGTACAAAAAAAAAGTAAATAAGTAGTTATGTCGATATAAAAATATTCATCATTATCATCATCAGCCTATATTAGTCCACTGCTGGACATAGGCCTCTCCCAAGACACGCCACTCAGCCCGATCTTCGGCTTTTCGCTTCCATCCACCGCCAGCTTTCCTACGTATATCGTCACTCCATCGAGTCTCAGGGCGTCCTACGCTACGCTTGCCAACACGCGGTCTCCACTCTAGAACACGTCTACCCCAGCTGTTATCGGTTCTGCGACAGATATGTCCAGCCCATTGCCACTTCAGCTTGCTAATACGCTGAGCTATGTCAATGACTTTAATAAAAATAAAAATATTGTCAAGTATAAAATATGACATTCTACCAATGTACCAGCAGAGCTGTCAATTTACAAACAGCAATTTTCCAGGTATCAAGAAAGTATCAGGAGGTGCGCTGGAAGACTCCTTCCTGGTTGCGGGGGTCGCCTTCAAAAAGACATTCTCGTACGCAGGCTTCGAAATGCAGCCCAAAAGTTATGATAACTGCAAGATCGCGCTACTCAATATAGAGCTTGAACTCAAAGCGGAGAGAGATAACGCCGAGGTGAGATATGTATATTATAACACAAGATGTAGGTAACATATGACATTACAAGTAGGCAAGATATGACACTATAAAGTAGGTAACATAATAATATGGCACTATATAAACTATATAAAATAGACACTATAAGTAGGTAACTTATGACACTTTAAATAGGTAACTTATTACACTAGAAGTAGGTAACTTATGACTATATAAGTAGGTAACTTATGACACTATAAGTAGGCAAGGTATAACATTATAAGTAGGTAACTTATGACACTAAGTAGGTAAGATATAACATTATAAGTAGGCAAGATTTGACACTAGAAGTAGGTAACTTATGACACTATAAGTAGGTAACTTATGATACTATAAGTAAGTAAGGTATAACATTATAAGTAGGCAAGATATGACATTAAAAGTAGGTAACTTATGACACTAGATGTAGGTAACTTATGATACTATAAGTAAGTAAGGTATAACATTATAAGTAGGCAAGATATGACACTAAAAGTAGGTAACTTATGAGACTATGTAGGTAAGGTATAACATTATAAGTAGGTAACTTATGACACTATAAGTAGGTAACTTATGATACTATAAGTAAGTAAGGTATAACATTATAAGTAGGCAAGATATGACACTAAAAGTAGGTAACTTATGACACTAGATGTAGGTAACTTATGAGACTATGTAGGTAAGGTATAACATTATAAGTAGGTAACTTATGACAATATAAGTAGGTAACTTATGATACTATAAGTAAGTAAGGTATAACATTATAAGTAGGCAAGATATGACACTAAAAGTAGGTAACTTATGACACTAGATGTAGGTAACTTATGAGACTATGTAGGTAAGGTATAACATTATAAGTAGGTAACTTATGACACTATAAGTAGGTAACTTATGATACTATAAGTAAGTAAGGTATAACATTATAAGTAGGCAAGATATGACACTAAAAGTAGGTAACTTATGACACTAGATGTAGGTAACTTATGACACTATGTAGGTAAGGTATAACATTATAAGTAGGTAACTTATGACACTATAAGTAGGTAACTTATGATACTATAAGTAAGTAAGGTATAACATTATAAGTAGGCAAGATATGACACTAAAAGTAGGTAACTTATGACACTAGATGTAGGTAACTTATGACACTATGTAGGTAAGGTATAACATTATAAGTAGGTAACTTATGACACTATAAGTAGGTAACTTATGATACTATAAGTAAGTAAGGTATAACATTATAAGTAGGCAAGATATGACACTAAAAGTAGGTAACTTATGACACTAGATGTAGGTAACTTATGAGACTATGTAGGTAAGGTATAACATTATAAGTAGGTAACTTATGACACTATAAGTAGGTAACTTATGATACTATAAGTAAGTAAGGTATAACATTATAAGTAGGCAAGATATGACACTAAAAGTAGGTAACTTATGACACTAGATGTAGGTAACTTATGATACTATAAGTAAGTAAGGTATAACATTATAAGTAGGCAAGATATGACACTAAAAGTAGGTAACTTATGACACTAGATGTAGGTAACTTATGATACTATAAGTAAGTAAGGTATAACATTATAAGTAGGCAAGATATGACACTAAAAGTAGGTAACTTATGACACTATAAGTAGGTAACTTATGATACTATAAGTAAGTAAGGTATAACATTATAAGTAGGCAAGATATGACACTAAAAGTAGGTAACTTATGACACTAGATGTAGGTAACTTATGACACTATGTTGGTAAGGTATAACATTATAAGTAGGTAACTTATGACACTATAAGTAGGTAACTTATGATACTATAAGTAAGTAAGGTATAACATTATAAGTAGGCAAGATATGACACTAAAAGTAGGTAACTTATGACACTAGATGTAGGTAACTTATGAGACTATGTAGGTAAGGTATAACATTATAAGTAGGTAACTTATGACACTATAAGTAGGTAAGACATAACTCTAGCAAGTAATATAAATGACACTAGTAGTTTTTGCGTGAAAGATTAACAAACATACTCGCTAACTTTTTTGTAATGTTAGTATGATTCATAAATGTACCTATACATATATATTTAAGACTATTTATTTATTAATTAATTAAAAACGGCTAAAAGCCAGTTACATCAAATTAACAGTCAAATTCATTTACAAGATAGTGATAGAGAATACATAATTACAAGAAATGTAAAATTATAGTCAATAATACAATTAACAAATAAAATTGAATGATTCATTGTGCATTCTCCTCACAATATGCCAAGCATGCAGACATCGAAGACAGCCAACCATTCTCAAACACATCACATTCAGGATTGGCCTTCAAGAGTGTGTTGAGCGCGGTGAGAGTTCGGGGAATGGGGGCCTAGCAAACAGCTTGTGGTATCTACATAGGGATTGCAATCCGGCGTCATTTTCAGTCCGGCCGGATACGACCTGATTCCCATCAATCCGGCCGGATCCGGTCGGATCCGGCCAGATTGATCAAATCAAGATGATTTTAGCTTTTTATTAAAAAATAAGCGAGTTAATCAAGTGTCACTGCACTTATATGTACGTAGTTTAAAAAAATAAATCACAAATGAATAAAATCAACTTCATTTCCTAACCAATGTTAAGACAAGTTTTTTTTTTTTATGTAAAAAGTAATGAGATGAACGAGACGCTCTCCTGATGGTAAGAGATAAAGCCTGTCCATAACCATTGCAGCGATACACAGAACTTTGAGTAACAAAACAAAGTCCAGGGCATCGCTGCTTTGGCGCTCATTACGTTAGACTTTCGATGATTAGTCTCAACAGCCCAGTAATTTCGCTAGCTGCAGTACCCTTCAAACCGGAACACAGTAATGTTTACACACTACTGCTTAGCGGCAGAATAACTGGTACTGCGGTGGTACCTACTTAGACGTCCTCCTGCTAAGGAGATCTACCACCAAGTGACCTACTATATTATTTTGCCACAAACTGCTAGCAACGGATCCGGTCTTCGGATCCGGTATATTGGTACCGGATCCGGTAACCGTTAAATGGTGCCGGATCCGCCGGATTACCGGATCCGTTTTTCCGGATTGCAATCCCTATCTGCAGCGATAATAGTTGTCGGGCACATATAATTTAATAAAGAATAGATTATGTATTTGTATTAAAGGTTCGCGTAGACAACGTAAAGGAATACCAAAAGGTTGTTGATGCGGAATGGCAGATTTTATACGAGAAGCTTGCCACGTTACATACTTCCGGAGCCAACGTGGTGCTGAGCAAGCTGCCCATCGGAGACGTTGCCACACAGTATTTTGCTGACCGGTGAGTGCACCAACTACCGTTTTATGTCTCACTACTGAACATATGCCTGCCCTAGAACTGTAATTTGTCCTTATTAACTTATTAATCTGTGTGTCTTCTTGTAAAGCTCAAAGTGGCACAACGTGCTATGGAGAGGGCTATGCTCGGAGTTTCCCTACGAGATCGAATCAGGAATGAGGAGATCCGTACACGAGCTTGTAGCGATGATAGCTCAGTGGTTAGCGCGGTAGGATCGCATGCCGAAGGGCGTGGGTTCAAACCCCAACAATGAGCTTGAGCTGCCGGTGAAGGAAAAAACATCGTGAGGAAACCATAGCATGGTGGTAGCGTACTCTCTAGTACTCGGCTGGCTAGCTACTACCCTCAAGTTGAAAATCTGCCGCCAAGCATCTAACGGTGTGTTCCGGCAGCCTCACTTGAGAGCCAGTTCCATTCCAGGCTAGGTGTGCTTTACCATCTTCGACCACACCTTCACTTAACATCAGGTGAGCTGTGGTCAAACAACTAGCCTGTCAACCATAAAAAAAAAAAAAAATACGAACTAAAGTTACCGACATAGCACAACGGATTAGCGAGTTGAAGTGGCAGTGGGCACTTAGCACGCAGAACTGATGGGGCTGCACAGTTCTGGAGTGGAGACCACGGACCGGCGAGCACAGCGTAGGACGTCCACCCACGAGGTGGACAGACGACCTAGTAAAGAAGCAGGAACGCGCTGGATGCGAGCCGCTTCCAACCGGGCTTTATGGAAGTCAATGGGGGCCTATGTCCAGTGGAAGTCCTACGGCTGAAATGATGATGATCTTATTAATTTGTTCTTCTGAGACAAATTATACGTATTATATAAAATTAAATATGTGTGTGGTGTATATATAGTGTGTGAGAGATTGTTGTCTCAGTGAGACTCGGGGTCCTTCTAAGGATTGAGGTTTCCAAAGACTCCGCAGAGTCGCGACGTGTTTCTATAAAAACTAGGGTGCCGCCGGCAGCGGGGCAGGGCTCCAGCTGCCGGTTAGGGCTGCAGAGTGAGGAACCTCCTCACAATGCGCGCCGCGTCAAGGATCACTGCCTTTTGAAGCTGACCCGCGACCCAACCGACTAGCGAGGAGTCTCTTGAGATGTTATTATTATTTTATATGTCGAAATCAGAAAGGCGGGCAATTAAAAAAAAATGGAAATAGAACATCTGACCCATAGTCAGGTCGTCTGTTATATTTACTTTTTAAACATCTACTAAAAATTATTTCAATCGAAATTTTAATAATACGGTCGCAACTCAAAATATCTCCAATTTGTTTTCGACTGACACGCGCGCTCCGCCTGTGATTCTGGTTGCAACTAGCAATGCACCTGTTCTGGTCGGGGGTGGAGCACTCGCTCGTTTAACAAAAGGTGCATTTGGCGGCGAGTAGTGAAGACAGCCCTGTTGGTTCATTGGTAGTGTGTCTGCTTCGAGAGCTGAAGGGCGTGGGTTCGATTCCCACTTAGGACTAACATTTGTGTGACTAACATCGATGTTTGTTCTGTGTCTGGGTGTACTGTATGTATTATAAGTATGTATTTACAAAAAAAAAAAAAGTATTTAAGTATTCTATCAGTTATCTGACTTCCATAGCACAAGCTCTGCTTAGTTTCGGGTCAGATGGCGCTGTGTGTAATGTCCTATGATATTAATTTATTTATTTAAGATATTTTTAAATCTGTTTTATTGGTCGGTAGATATTGACATAGGAGATTCGATGGTGTGCACAACTAAAACAAAACTAAAAAAACGAGATTTTCGAGTTAGCTCCCTTTACATCTAGGTGTGCGATATATTATGTTTGACATGTAAAAAAAAAACGTCAAAAGGCATAGAGGTGAGTTAAATTAACACAGTGATAATGCGGGTCGCTGGTCTGCTCGCGATATACACACAATCTAGTACCTACTTTATCCTTAGATTAAGATCCTACTAACCTCTCCTCTTTTGGTAATGTAAAATTGTAAAAAAAAAAAAAATTTTGTAACTAAAGTTGACAAAGGTCACGGACCCCAGCGTCTGTGGAGCGTATAACAACAATAAAAAAAAAAAAAAAAAAAACAGTGATAATGAAGATCCCACAGCCAGCGACTTCGTCATGTAGATCGATTTTATCACAAACAAGTAAGTAATAAATGTATTTTTCTTTTTTCTTTATAAGCTTGCAAATTTGTTCATTGAAAAACCCTAATTTAATAAAGATCAGCTCAGTAGTTTGTGAAAGAGTAACATAGTTAATTTCGCATTTATACAGGTACTTGGTGGTAGATCTCCTTAGCAGGAGGTCGTCTAGGTAGGTACCACCGCAGTACCAGTTATTCTGCCGCCAAGCAGTAGTGTGTAAACATTACTGTGACGGGTACTGCAGGGCTGTTGAGACTAACCATCGAAAGTCTCAAAGTAATGAGCGCCAAAGCAGTGATGCCTGGACTTTGTTTTGTTACTCAAAGTTCTGTGTGTCGCTGCAATGGTCATGGACACGCGTTATCTCTTACCATCAGGAGAGCGTCTCGTTCGTCTCATTACTTTTTAAATAAAAAAAAATATATGTAAACAGTTTTGCTATGATTAACATTAAGAAGAGGACTTGGTCGGAGTTTTGGCGGGAACGCGGAAAGAGTAGTGTCGCTACATTGTATTTTTATCCAAAACGAGTATTTTTTTCGAGTGTTTGTATATAGAAACAGTGGTGTTTTATTTACAAAGTACCGAATTACATGTGCGAGTGTGGGAAAGTGGTATAATGTGGTGAAACATGACTTTTCGTGTTGCCTCCAGAACTCCATCGTAGCTTATGGTAAAGTCGCCACTGCTTTACTAAAGCATGACTGGATTTGACTAAGACTGGACTTTGACTATTTCTTATGAAATTTGATTGTATCGAATACTTGACACTGGCAAATGCACAAAATGCGACGACAAAAAAAATGTATTTTTTTTACAGTAACTTTAAAAATGACACTTTATAATTTTTTCAGGTGTAGCTGTACAAGTTGAGCACCTTTTTCAAAAGGCTCCAAAGAGGAAAATGTGCAGAGGTTGTTACAAAAGACTGAGGGCGACGTACAACAGTCGGGAAGCCGACAGACGTGTTAAAAAAACATCAACAGAGTGTGTTGGATGTGCGCAGCCGATGTGTTTAAAATGTTATAGTGAAAAGCATGCTTGATATCGTAAATAACATCGTTCGCAACTCGTCCTACACTATACAACACCTATTTTTTAATTCAATAAAAAAAGACAATTAAAAAAATAACCACTATAGCAAACCGTTCAGAGACGTTGCCACGCCGAGCCTCACGCGGCCGTGTTCCCGCGCGTTTCCTCGAGTAGGCACGTACAACCCTCTCGCTCGCACCTACGCGTGTTCAACGCTCGGTCCCTTTCTACTGACGCCGCCCGCCAAACGGTTGTGCGACATCTACCGCGCGAAGCCAGTCGTCTCCCTA
This sequence comes from Biston betularia, assembly GCA_905404145.2. NCBI lineage: Eukaryota > Metazoa > Arthropoda > Insecta > Lepidoptera > Geometridae > Biston > Biston betularia. The sequence continues at coordinate 325,268 of FR989890.1, read as the reverse complement.
CTCTATTCCCGATCGACACGGTTGTACGCGCGCGCTTAAACCTAACCTACGAACTTTCCATTTTCACTATTTTGTATGTCTGGTGGACAATAAACTGTTCCCTGTGACTTTCTCGTGTTTTACTCATATGAGGGCACATTCCCCCCCTCATACCACTATTTTTTTTCTTCTGAGGATACGAGGAAACAAGATTTTCATCTCACAGTTACACAGATACATCACACACGCACACAAACCACACACATATGTCACACACTTATATCACACACATACACACCACACACATACACCATACATACTTATCACTTGTTCATGTATACTATATATTTTGCCTTAATTAAACTCATTGATAAAGGTGGAAACGCCAGGCGTGCTCTCAGCATTGCAAGATGAAATGACATGGGCGCGCTAGGCGTGTTCACTGGCACTGTATAAAGGTGAAATCGTAAAAAGCCGTATTTCGGCTTCAGATAGAAAATATGCCCAAAGCCATGAAAAATCGAGAGCACGCCCGGCGTGCTCGCGGCATCGCGATAGGAATTCGTGTGGCGTGTCGGCGGCACTGAATGTGTTAAAAACACTTTAATTTTTAAGTTAAAAACTGACACTAAAGTGTTCGAGCACAATTTTGTTTTATTATTTTGCCTTCGAATAAAGTACATTTTTCAATTTATCGATTTTTCAATTCCCATCACTACCTTACGACGTTTTGTACATCTGTTGAAACGGCATCGTTTCCAATTTTGTTTATAGCTTCTAATATAAAAGTCAGATTCCCAAACGCTGCCAGTTTTATAAGCTTTATTTTATTACCTAACAGTATTTTAGAATTAAAACCTATTATAATAATTTGTACAGGCTAATTCAGCTTTTACCAGTGAAGTCTTACAAGGCAAGATAAGTCATATAAGTTTTAAAGAAATCGTAGCTGCAGCGAAGGTGTTAAATGGTCGTGACTTTTAAATGAGGTGTTTATATGTATGTACAATTGTACATGCGAGGGCTATGGGGTACGAAGTACTTCGCAATTTAGCTTGTGTATAATCATCGCTTATAAATGACTAGCGGGTCGTCCCGGCTTCGCACGGGAAAACAAAACTCGATCAACAATATAAATATAGCGTAGTCAATGTAGCATTCTACTGATGAAACAATTATTCAGATCGCTCCAGTAGTTTCCCAGCCTATTCAATACAAACAAAAAAACAAATTTTTCGTTTTGAATATTCAAGGTATATATTTTGTTTATTGCCGCTTAACAGTCGTTCCAGTTACAACAGTGATGAGGACTTTTAAATTTAACTAATTTGACAACAACTTTTTAAATAAAAACCAAATCTTACTTAATATCTAGAATACTAATTTGACAAAAATTTCATTAAAATAACTACATATCCTCCTCTCGCTGCAGTAATTGCCGACACGTGTGTCGCCTCTACACGAGGCATCCTCGGGACGTGTTGACTGTTCGAGTGCTCGCTCGAGACTGAGTCAACTAAATATATACCTTGAATATTCAAAATGAACTTCCGCAAAGTAACGCCTGAATCAATCAATTATACATCTTTTCTCTTTATAATTAGTGTAGAAAGATGGCCAATGATTATAAACAACGGATCCAATTACTGAAACAGTTGTGTGGATTTAAACGTTTATGAGGCTAATTCTTACTCTCAAATATACATCGTTGTACGAAATAATTGAAACAAGTTTAATTAAAAAAAATATCGCAGGACATCACACAGCGTCATCTGACCCGAAACTAAGTCAAGCTTGTGCTATGGAAGTCAGATAACTGATAGAATAATTAAATCGTTTTTTTTTTTTATGTAAATGTAATGAGACGAACGAGACGCTCTCCTGATGGTAAGAGATAACGCGTGTCCATGACCATTGCAGCGATACACAGAACTTTGAGTAACAAAACAAAGTCCAGGGCATCACTGCTATGGCGCTCATTACCTTGAGACTTTCGATGGTTAGTCCCAACAGCCCAGTAATTTCGCTAGCTGCAGTACCCTGCAAACCGTAACACAGTAATGTTTAGTAATGTTTACACACTACTGCTTGGTGGCAGAATATCTGGCACTGCGGTGGTACCTACTTAGACGACTTCCTGCTAAAGAAATCTACCACCAAGTATTTACAAAAAAAAAAGTTTTAAAGTATTCTATCAGTTATCCGATTTCCATCACACAAGCTCTGCTTAGTTTGGGGCCAGATGGCGCTGTGTGTATAGTCCTACGATATTTAAAAAAATATTTTGTACGTACACCCAGACACAGAACAAATATTTATTTTTATCACAAAACGCTTGTCCTGGGTGGGAATCGAACCCACGCCCTTCAGCTCTTGGAGCAGACATACTACCAATGAACCAACAGGGCAACCTTGCTAATATTTTTACATTTAAAATGTACTTTCGCAAAGTAACACCTGAATCGATCTATTATGTTATTGTGATATGGATAATTTTCCATCAGCGACATGTTCTGCGCGGGACGCGTCCCCGACGAGGACCTGAAGCGCACGCAGCGCGCGTGCGGCGGCGCCGTGCTCAGCTCCGTGCGGGACCTGAAGCCCGAAGCCCTGGGGCACTGCCAGTACTTCACCGAGAAGCAGGTCGGCGGCGAGCGGTACAACATATTCACTGGTGAGATTCAAAATCTACATCATCATTTCAGCCACTTAAAATGTCAATCGTGTGGTGACGAGCGGCATCGGAAGGCATGAGCATGAGCGCAGAGCGACGGCGACCGTCCCGTGCGAGCGGCACGCGCTGCCTGGCGCGCTAATTTTTTTTTTTAATGTCTTGCTGTTGGCCTCCGATGGCCTCTACAGCGTCACCGGACTGTGGCGAGCGCAAAGGGCGCTGAGCTTAAAAGTTAAGGACGACTAGCACAAGGGCACCAAAGTGTTACGGACCTCGGCTTGGGCTGTCGCCAGACGAAGGGGACCCGACTTGCCCTAAGTGGGCACCTACTGTAGGTTGAAATCTGAGCAAGTGAGTGAGTAACTAATCTACACTAAGCTGACTGATCTTCAGACAGATCTGGAGAGACCGCGACCTCGCCGGCGAGGTCGACGTATGATGGTGTGCCTTTGGTAACCGGCGCCTAATCCAAAAACGGAATACCTCCTGTTTGTTAGGTGTGGGCGGGTCGGGAGTCCTCCGGGTCTTCTAGGACGTGTCTGGGACGACGTCGGAGGTCGGGTGTGTTTGTCGTGTCTGTCTCGTAGTTCGAGGCTTGGACTACTAGGGGGTTAGAGTGGTGGGGGGTCATATCGAAAAACTGGCGGGACAAAAATTTGAAATACTGACGTATGGAGGGGAGCTCGAGATAGCAGTGCAGGTTGGCGCAAGACGAGACAACCTTACTATTAACAACGACAAAAATATAATATTGAAGTATCCTTTAAACATATAAAAAGCTAATTTAAAAACTCACGACGGTTAAAAGTAAACGAAAAAAATCGCCCAAGTGCGAATAGAACTCGCGCACGAAGTGTGCATACCGTCCGTACATCTATAAAAAAAAATCAAGTGTGTTGTATGGGAGAGCCCCCCTTAAATATTTATTTTATTTTTAGTATTTGTTGTTATAGCGGCAATAGAAATACATCATCTGTGAAAATTTCAACTGTCTAGCTGTCACCGTTCTTGAGATACAACCTGGTGGCAGACGGACGGACAGCGAAGCCTCAGTAATAGGGTCCCGTTTTTACCCTTTGGGTACGGAACCCTAAAAAAGCAGGTCGAGTGTGACTTGGTCCCTCTCTGTCTACAGTTGCATTATGTTTTTTCCATAGGCTATGATAAAGAAATCGTTCCCGATGGTATGAAAGTCACAATATAACGTAACGTAACTCAAAAAGTATTGATTGCGAGTAGAATATGGATGAGATGTTGATATAGATTTCATTGATTAGAAACTATTGTAAATAATATATCGCACACCTAGATGTAAAGGGAGCTAACTCGAAAATCTCGTTTTTTTTAGTTATGCACACCATCGAATTTCCTATGTTAATATCTACCGACCAATAAAACAGATTTAAAAATATCTTCACTACTCGACGCCAGATGACTTTTGTTAAACGAGCGAGTGTGCTCCACCCCCGACCAGAACAGGTGCATTGCTAGTTGCAACCAGAATCACAGGCGGAGCGCGCGTGTCAGTCGAAAACAAATTGGAGATATTTTGAGTTGCGACCGTATTGTTAAAATTTTGATTAGAATAATTTTTAATTGTCGCTATTTTGATGGTTAGTGCTGAGTTAACAACATTATAACATTTTAAGTTTGTTGCCCCTTCAAAAGAGAGCCAACTAAAAACGTAATTCATCAACATGGGCTTAACTAAAAATAATGACACAAATATACATATTTTATTAAGCAATAGAGAAATAACTTCAAAAATCCAATTTTCAGTCGCAAAACATGATTAAAACACAAGACTCCTATCTTTGTTCTACCTGCATATAACTGCATTTACTTGGTGGTAGATCTCCTTAACAGGAGGTCGTCTTGGTAGGTACCACCGCAGTACCAGTTATTCTGCCGCTAAGCAGTAGTGTGTAAGCATTACTGTGTTCCGGTTTGAAGGGTACTGCAGCGAAATTACTGGACTGTTGAGACTAACTCTATCAAAAGTCTCAAAGTAATGAGCGCCAAAGCAGCGATGCCCTGGATTTTGTTTTGTTACTTAAAGTTCTGTGTATCGCTGCGATGGTCATGGACAGGCGTTATCTCTTACCATCAGGAGAGCGTCTCGTTCGTTTCATTACTTTTGACATAAAAAAAAATATGTATAAATCTACACAAAAAGTCGTGCAGTGCACAGGGAAACAGTTATCAGTTTTTCGCCTTTTTCCAAAAAAGTGTTTTTTTGAGTTAATCGCTGATTAGATCTAGGGGTGCGATATATGTATGTACGAGTAAAAAGTAGCGATGATAGCTCAGTGGTTAGCGTGGTGTGTAGGTCCAAATACTAATATTTTATTGATAACACCAAAGTTGTAGGTCTATTTGACAGCCCGTTGGCTCATTGATAGTATATCTGCCTTGAGAGCTGTAGGGCGTGGGTTCGATTCCCACTCGGGGCAAAACATTTTGTAAATAAACAAAATGTTTGTTCTGTATGTATTTACAAAAAAAAAAGTAATTAATGTAGTTCGATTTCCATACAAATAAATTTTTGCCATTTATGGACAAACGGAGCATAACTTTACAGTGAAATCACATCTACTGGCATTTATTTTGGTCTTTATTTGCAGTAAAACACAATTGTTTGAATAAAACAGTATATTATTGGCATAAAATCAAATTTATGTGTACTGTATGTATTGTAAGTATGTATTTACAAAAAAAAAAAGTATTTAAGTATTCTATCAGTTATCTGGCTCGCGTAGTACAAGCTTTGCTTAGTTTGGGGTCAGATGGCGCTGTGTGTAATGTCCTACGATATTTATTTATGAATAAAACAGTAGATTATGCTAATTATGTACTGTTTCATTTACCGCAAATAAAGACCAAAATGAACGCCAGTAGCTGTGATTTCACTGTAAAATTATGCTCCATTTGTCCATAAATGGCAAAAATTTATTTGTATAAAAATCGAACCACCTTAATTATGGTATCTGACTTCCATAGTACAAGCTTTGCTTAGTTACTGTAGTTATTTCTTAGTAGATACTATATGCAGAATCAGTGTATATTTACTTGTCTCACACGTCACTGACTGGTTCCAGGGTGCATCGCGGCTAAGACGTGCACGCTGGTGCTCCGTGGTGGCGCCGAGCAGTTCCTGGAGGAGACTCAGCGGTCGCTGCACGACGCCATCATGATCGTCCGAAGGACCATCAAGAACGACGCTGTCGTCGCCGGTATGTGCCTACATATTCCATTACAGGCTAGCTGTGCTCAGAGGCGTCTTTACCTATGGTGCAGGGTGTGCGGCGCACACGGGCGCCGGGTCTAAGGGGGCGCCGAGCGCCCTCTAATGCGACACCTCCAAATATGCGTCGATGCCGGCGCTCTCAAAGACCCTGCGCTCGTGTTATGGCCGACGCCGGGCGCGCGGTAGCAAAGCAAGGCTACTCCTTTTCCTACTCTATTTAAATTTACACAATAACTTTTGTTTCAACGTAAAATCAGCCTTAAAACAGATAATTAAAGATTAAATTGGCGTAATGTCGCATCGCTACCAAAGGCGCGTGCCGGCATCGGCACCTGTTTGTTTTGATTCGTTTGACAACACGCCGACAATCATTGCTAACTCGGCTGTATTTTAGAATGCTATAAAGTTCAAATTGAAATTCCCGGGGACGTGTGGCGGTCATTTTCAAAGGCTTGTGTAGGCATGCCGCAATTTTTGTTTTACCTCTACACCGTAGTTTTGCGAAATACGCCTTGATGTAATTTGCTTAAGTATCATCTTTGAATAAACATGTAAATATGAAGTAAATCGGCTTTTCTTTTGATAAAAAATATGTAAAAGGTAAGATTTTGTTATTAGCTTGCATTGCACAATTATTGCGACATGGCTCGAGGTTGGAGGTCATCAAAAATAGCTAGCGAAATTCATGAAAAAAAAAAAACAAAACATCGAGTGATAGATAGTGATATCGAAGTTAAATACTCGTACCTATACGACCTAGGATTTTTTTGAATTACAACTTTAACTTTTACTTTTACCTTCCTTCCTAAAAAAACTTTTTGCTTTCCGACATCATTTAAAATTGCACCATTTGCATCCGAATTTCCGTTTGAAAATATAACTGTTAGTATTCCATTTGGACCCCGCTCCTACTAGAACGTAGTGATTACATTCTCTTGGCTACTAGACTAGAGGGCGCCAGGGTACTGGTTGCACACGGGCGCCACAAGGGCTAGAGACGCCTCTGGCTGTGCTTTACCATCTTCGACCACACCTTCACTAAACATCGACTTACTCACCTATTTTATTTTTGACAGCCCTGTTGGTTCATTGGTAGGGTTCGATTCCAGCCCAGGGCAAGCATTTTATGATATAAAACATATGTTTGTTCTGTGTCTGGGTGTATTATATGTATATACAAAAAGAAAACTATTTAATTATTCTATCAGTTATCTGACTTCCATAGCGCAAGCTTTGCTTAGTTTGCCGTCAGATGGCGCTGTGTGTAATGTCCTGTGATATTTATTTGTCTATGCATAGGTTAGATGACAATACACACCATCGATAAAGCATGTTGGTTCTAGCGTTCGAGCCTCGCGGTTTCACCCGCGTAGTTCCCGTTCCCGCGGGAATACAGGGATAAAAAGTAGCCTATGTCCCCCAGGGATAGTGTAGCTTCCCAACGGTGAAAGAATTTTTAAAATCGGACCAGTAGTTTCGGAGTCTATTCAATGCAAACAATCAAATCTATATAATAGTATAGATCCGGCAGCCTCACTTGAGAGCCTGTTCCATTCCAGGCTAGGTGTGCTTTACCAGCTTCGACCACACCTTCACTTAACATCACGTGAGTTGTGGTCAAACACATAACCTGTTAATCATAAAAAAAGACTTGTGGCACTCGGGGGCTGCCGCGGTAAAGCTATTGCATTAAAAGTTCTGCTATTTATCGAGGTTTTTCACTTTGAGGTCCCGATGGAGGTCGACGTTTCTTATGTACCAAGGTGCGTTCAATATGCGTCTGAGTACTTTGTTCTGAAATCTTCGTATCTGAATACCATAAGTCCATATTGGCATGAGGACTTGTCCTCGACAACACGGATATAGTAAGAAGACTAAAAAGGACAAAACCTTTTGAGTTAGTGTGTTAAGTTAGTAATGACAGTGCAGTGAGTACTACATATTATAGAACACGTGAACAAAGTGTCTTCCCCTTAATAGAGACAGTAAGAAAAGTGTCGATGGACGCATTCTTCGATTATACTCTACTTAGCAATTTAAGTTATTTTAAAATTACTTATTAGTCTCAGCTAGGCTAGATTGTAATAACAATGAGGTGTCTAACAACAAACAGATACATCATTAGAGAGAAAAAAAAATGATTCTTTATTTGTTTCAGGTGGCGGTGCGATCGACATGGAAATCTCGGCTCACCTCCGCGAATACTCTAAGAGCGTCGCGGGCAAGGAGCAACTGTTGCTGGGGGCGGCGGCGCGCGCTTTCGAGGCGATCCCGCGCCAACTCGCCGACAACGCCGGCCTTGACGCCACTAGCCTTCTCAACAAGCTCCGGCAGAAGCATCACGCCGGTGAGAACACTGAATGGGTTGTTGGGGTAATACACGGGTCATTTAGGCAATTTACGGGTCATTTAGGCAATGTACGGGTCATTTAGGCAATGTACGGGTCATTTGAAAGAAAGCAAAAATTCTAACGGTTCACTCTTTATATGTATATGAAAATATAATATTTGCTCGCAAAAATTTAAGTACGCTAACCAAACGAAGCGATGTTCATTGCTTGAACACACGCTATAAAGATAAATTATTGTTTCCCCGATTTAGATTGCAGAAAAGTAGCAAGGGATTTTTGGGCAATGCAATACGCTTCTATAATGACGTCCCTAAAGAAATATTGGAGCTTAATGAAATAGGCTTTAAAAAATTTATAAAAGAGTTTTTATGTAGTAAAGCGTACTATAAATTAAAAGACTACACTGAAGACAGAAACGCATGGAAGCTGTCTAGCTCTGAACGAGTAAATCTAGAAAGATTAAAAATAATTGTAACTCGCTAAAGTGTATAATATTGACAATGCCTCTTTACAGCAGCTTATATAGTATTTTATTAATTATTTATTTGCTGAATTTTTTGTAACATGACATGTCCAAGTGTTCTTAATGTCCCAATGGAATGTAATAAAAAAAAATAAAAAATAAAATAAAAATAAAGAAAATATTTTTTATTTTGTAACAGAACAAAAAAAAACAAAAATAACAATAAATAGAGATAAACAGTTACAAAATAGGGGCTCACCTCAGCATAATACTGGTCACACTAAGTGGTATGACCAGCGCTGGTCTTCCGGTGAGCCCTTGTCGGTCAAACAAAACAAACATTACAAATCACCAACAACAAATATAACAAACCGAAATAAAAACTTCAAACAAACAAATTACCATGCAAATAACTAATCAACATACAAATAACAAAACAGAAATAATAGGCTCACGTTTGACCACCATCACGCCTGTTACCAGAAGAGAAGGTACGATCTAGGATGTAACACGCTTGTCTAGGGGAAACCGATTCATGAAACTAGCGTTAACATTATATAGCACTAGTTTCATGTATCAGAGCATTCATTTAGGCAATGTATGGGGACATTTAGGCAATACATGAGCCATTACGCACGGGATTATTTAGGGTTGTGTAGGGGGTCATTTGGGGCAATATAGGTCAATGTACGGGATTATTTAGGGTAATGTAGGGGGTCATTTGGGTCAATGTACGGGGTCATTTAGGGTAGTGTCCGGGTTTATTTAGAGGATATAAGGTCATTTAGGGGCAATATGTGTAATCATTTCAGACAATATACGGGGTTATTTAGGGCAATCAGCAGGGTCATTTAGGGCAATGTATGTGGTTATTTGGGGCAATCTATGTGATCATTTAGGACAATTTACCAGGTTATTGGTACAATATACGCGGTGTAGATGAAGTAGGTTAATACATCTAGCCTGGTCTATCCTAGCAATGTGGATATGGTTTTGTGGAATATCTATTTTTAGGAATCAGAAGTGTTAAAATATTAAAAAAAACAAACATCTAAACATAACAAGTACAATTTATTCCAAATTTAAGGTATTTCAACGATAACAGGCCGAATCAACATAATCTCGAACAGAAACAGAGAAACACAGAAACAAATAAACAGCCGTTAATTACCACACAATAATTATCACAATTTACCAGCAATGACCACAAAGGAGAATATGGAACGAACTTACAGTAACCGGCGTCAAAACCAACCACCTTAACGACCAGCGACTGAGCAGCAAACAATCCTGCCTTCGACTGAGCGCTTGCTTTTATAGATGGTGGTGGGGAAAGACGCCACCTACCGTAAGTTTAGCTAATACTATATCGATAAATTGTGGTGTACGCAGGCGAGGTGTGGTACGGAGTGGACATCCAGAAGGAAGACGTCGGGGATAACTTCACGGCGTGCGTGTGGGAGCCCGCTGTTGTGAAGATCAACGCGATCACGGCCGCCTGCGAAGCCGCCGCCATGGTGAGCCCTACACTGCTCCTACCGGATTACCAGACACGCGAACACCGTTTGAGCTTCAATCCCGTCTGGGTTCGGAATCCACTACACGCACCTCGTGACTTTTAAACCTCTGGCTTCAGAACCAAGTTAAGATCTTGGCTGTTAGGAGACATTGTTTTATGACATTGACGAGTATTTCAAACTTAAAGATTATTGAATTACTAGTAAGTAATTTTTGTAGCGATGACAGCTCAGTGGCTAGCACGGTAGGTTTGCATACCGAAGGGCGTAGGTTCAAACCCCAACAATGAGCTCGAGCTGCCGGTGAAGGAAAACATCGTGAGGAAACCACAGCATGGTGGTAGCATACTCTCTAGTACTCGGCTGGCTAGCTACCACACGAGAGTTGGAAATCTGTCGCCAAGCATCTAACGGTGTGTTCCGGCGGCCTCACTTGAGAGCCAGTTCCATTCCAGGCTTTGTGTGTTAAGTGACGGTGTGGTCACTTAACATCAGGTGAGCAGTGGTCATACACCTAGCCTGTCAAACATAAAAAAAATGTTTTTTTTTTGTCGTGTCATTTTATTATTATTGAAAATATTTTTGTATTAATAAATAAATATATATCGTTGGACATTACACACAGCGCCATCTGACCCCAAACTAAACAAAGCTTGTGTATTGACAGTATTTTTATATTGACAACATTTTTTTAAATTGACATACCTTATTGTGACATTTTTGTGTTGACATGTAATCAGTGTTTTAAAACTAATTTAATGACATATTTAAAATTTTGAAGTGACTATGTGGTGAGACATGACTTCGTAATACTCCATCGAAGCTTTATAGTAGAGTCGCCTTTACTAAATTGTTTATTGTTTATAGACTAAAAAAACCTGCAGAATATGCCAATTACAATAGTCCTTAATAGTCCATAATATTAAAAAGGTAATTGTATGAACAAAGTTGCAACTAAAGCATGACTGGACTTGACTGACACGGACTGTACTTGACTAAGATTGGACTTTGACTATAACTATACGCTACGAGGCAACTTATTTAACTTTTGAAACTTGAAAATATAAAACACTTGACACTGGCAAATGCTCAGAATGCGACGCCAAAAGAAATAAAAACATTTTTCGTTTCTATTATTATTATTTTTGTCGTCTTTTTATTTTATCATTTGTGTAGGGGATATAGTGGACTGTATATTCAAAGGCTCTTGATGGGTTGTTCTTGTTTATTGCTCCGGATCTGAGTGGTTCTCGCTGAATGTTTCTTGACTCTTGACTACTGCTACTGACTACAACTGACTACGCCGGATCGCGGCGTTTATACACAAATTTCACGGGAGATGGATAGGCGCTCTCATTGGTCGACCAATCACACGCGACCTTTACCGCGCAATCAGAGAGCGAGTCGTGCTATCTCGCTCGCACATGTCGCCGTCTCGCTCACGACCTCCGTTGCGCGGAGCTCGACTGGATAGAGAGCACCTACCCATTCCATTCCATTTTTTTCCATTTATTCTAACTCCATAATACGCGTTCTTTTTATTTACAAAATATAAATCTTTGTCTATAAATATTAATCTAACTTATTCTATATGGCTCGGCGTCCTCAACAATTTGTTTCAAAATAAATGTTTTCTTTCTCAGTTCAAACGCCGGGTCTGTCAAAAGTAGACAAAAAAGTTTTGCTAAAAAAAATGAAATGTCATTTTCAGATTCTGACAGTAGACGAGACGATAAAGAACGTGAAGGCGCAAGACATGCCAGTCGCGGGCGGCATGGGCCGTGGCATGGGACGCCCGCGCATGGGATAACTGCCATGCATGCGCGCATGCCTTCACCGCCTTCTACAGAACTTGGTTTCTAATCACGGCACGTGTATGCAGTGATATTACACGACACTGATGAGACGAACAAGAGCTTGTATTTTATATGTTAATAATGACTTGGTTCCAATGTTTTTTTTCCAGTTTCTCTACTTGCAAAGTTTTAATTTATTATTTGTTGAAACAGCTGTTTTATTTGAATTTCATTGAACGTTTCGTTACTGTATAATGAAAGTTTTTTAGGAGACTAGTGATTTTCAGGTTTAAAATTTTAATTTATTCTCTAAAACAATTTTTTTTAACCAGGTTGTTATAGAAATAAAATTTTGATATAAATTCCAAACTAGTTATTTGTTATGCAAGAGTGCAAAGTTGCTTTTTAACCGCGCGCTCAATGTTGATGAGCGAGCGAGCGAGCGAAGGGTTCTAAAATTACAATCCTGAGCGTTAGCGAGGGAATCAAAAGAGCACGAGGCGAAAAATCTTTGCACTCGAGTGCAACACGTGACTTGTCTCCCGCCTCAGCGAGAAAATGACTCAATGCAAACAAATCTTTTACAATCACAAGATACTTTTATTTCAGTTCAGGTATTAACTACTACATTAACAATAAGACGTGAAAAGAAAATTGCGAGCGCAAAGCAAATTAAAAAAAACGTACACCGAGGAGGTTCCGTGACTGGGTTTTTAAAAAATTAAAAAAAAGTATGATAAAATCGTCACATGGAGGTAGAAGTAAATAGGTTTAATGATGTTTTGAATTCACAAACTTAGTGCACGCGATGTTCTAAATTCAAATTTACTTTATCCTCTAGCGTATAAAAACGACTTTTGCACTCAGATATCGAAGAGCAAAAATACTCTTTCCGAGATGAGGGGGATGGAAAAATACTTTTCTTCAAAATATATAATTCTGAATATTTTTGTGTAATGTTGCATTTAACCAAATATTTCTTATCGAATAATTTTCTTAAGCGCTTTATTATAGAACAAAATATAGCTATAAAGTGCTTACTGATCACGTTAAATTATATCTGTTGTATAATTTATATTTATACTAGCTGCGCCCTGCGGTGTTACACGCTGTTCCCGCTAACTATATTTTCAGTTCCTATCTTTGTTGAGGCTAAACCATCGAAAGTCTCAAAGTATGTTTTGTTACTCAAAGTTCTGTGTATCGCTGCAATGGTCATATGTTATCTCTTACCATCAGGAGAGTGTCTCGTTCGACTTATTGATCTATCTATACTATTATAAAGAGGAAAGATTTGACTGTTTGTTTGTATTGAATAGGCTCCGAAACTACTGGACCGATTTCAAAAATTGTTTCACCGTTGGGAAGCTGCACTATCCCCGGGTGACACAGGCTACTTTTTATCCCTGTGTTCCCACGGGAACGGGAACTGCGCGGGTGAAACTGCGAGGCGTCCGCTAGTTTTATATAATAGCAAATGCTATTCCGGTTTAAGATTTTCTAGTTGTGTTCTTGGCATTTGATGTTCATGTTGGACAAAACCCTTGGAATTGTAATTGTATGGTATTAAAATAACGCTTTCATAAATTCTTTAGCTAATAAGTTATTTTAGATAATAAATTACTTAACTACAAATGGATTTTGTTTATTTTATTTCGTATTTAGTTGTAAGAGTAGCGATGATAGCTCAGTTGTTAGCGCGGTCGCTTCAGACGCAAAAGGGCGTGAGTTTATAACAACGGGCTTGAGTTGTCAGTGAAAGGATCTATAGTGGGGTCATAGTGGAAAATCTGCCGCCAAGCATCTAACGGTGTGTTCCGGCAGCCTCACTTGAGAGCCAGTTCCATTCTAGGCCAAGTGTGCATCATCTTCGACTCCGTCACTTAACATCAGGTGAGCTGTGGTCAAACACCTAGCCTGTCGACCATTAAAAAAAATGTCACTGATTTTATAAATATGTAATTTCAAAATATATTGTCAAGTGATATTATAAAATTCATTTCATTAGGAAGTTTACCAAGCACACTTTTACTTAACAGCAGGTGAGCTGTGGTCAAACACCTAGCCTGTCAAACATACAAAATAAAATATTAAGAACCTCTTTAATCTGAGTTGAACCATCTTGTTTAGACATGTTTACTTTTTTTAACTTTTGAGCATAATTTACTGGTGGTAGATCTCCTTAGCGACGACCTACTAGACGACCTCCTGGTCGTCTAGGTAGGTACCACCGCAGTACTAGATATTCTGCCGCCAAGCAGTACCTAGTGTGTTAACATTACTGTGTTCCGGTTTGAAGGGTACTGCAGCGAAATTACTGGGCTGTTGAGACTAACTCTATCGAAAGTCTCAAAGTAATGAGCGCCAAAGCAGTGATGCCCCGGACTTTGTTTTGTTACTTAAATTTAACATAATGCAATTCTCTTATTAATTTAATAATATTAGTTTCGTTAATACAAATATTTTTACAATCGAGTTTTAAACTAACGAGATTGGAGAGCATGCACGCTTTGGATATCAAGGGATTTTCAAAATTATAAGCTCCACCGGATAAAGACGACAGCTTTGTCAGATATTTAGTGAATATAATTTCTTTCAACCGCTGACCCAATTTCATTTCGAAAGACAGGAAAGCTTATTGTTTCACGTCTATCTAATATACTATTTGCTAAAGTATTATGAAAATCTCTGGGCAGTTCTCTTTCGAGATAACTGCGCAGCTATTCAATTTGATAGGAAATTATATCTGCCTGCGTGTTCCTGTTCTAGGCAGCTGTCCGCGTCGTCCAAGTTATAGACTCTTTGCGGTTGCGGTTGTCGAACCGTGGCGCGTGGTTCCTCTCCTATTCCACATGTTCTCACCGCTTTCAACTCTCTCCTGGCTAGGGCGCCTGATTGTGATCTGTTTGCGGGGGAATGGAGGAGTGTCATGTCAGCGTGTCTGAAGTATTGTGAGATGAAAGCGTGCAAGGATAAAGAGATTGGTAATAGTGAACCTGAATATTTATTTTAAGGACTATTGTAATTGGCATACTGTGCCGTTTTAGTCTAGAAACAATAAATAAATAATAATATCTTCAGTTTGGATTTTATTCTGTTTGTATAGTTTTATAATCTTTTCCTCGTGAGATGCAATCCAACTGGCGAGTACCCCCATAGCAAGATTTTCAAGCGAACTCGGTTGCTGCAACAGGTAGTCATGCTGAACCATTTTGATAATTCTGTAATGCAACAGTAAGAAGGTTCGTGGGTGATATGATTTGGCATTAAAATAACATTCGTAAACACAGTAAAATATATATTAAATCTGCAGCAACTAAGGGGCTAGGCGGTACCGTACACCGTACCCTCTCAAACCCTAAGTAGCTCAAACCCTAAGTAGGGAATTATAGCAAGCCGAACTTGCCATAATCTCTCACCTTGAATTTTGAATTTGAATATAAAAGCTTCAAGAGGTTGCAACACAACCATTTAATCATGGCAACTCAAAAGCAATCCAAACTTGAACGTCCATGACTTTTTTTTTTGTTTTTTGCGTTGCATTTTGGGCATTTGCCAGTGTCAAGCGTTTTATATTTTCAAGTTAATTAAATAAGTTACCTCGTAGCTATTGTCAAAGTCCAATCTTGGTCAAGTACAGTCCGTGTCAGTCAAGTCCAGGCAAGCTTTAGTAGGCAATTTTAGTAAAATAGTAATAATAGTAATAGTAGCTTTATAGTATAAAGCTTCGATGGAGTTTTGGATGGAGGAGGATGGAGGAAGCAACACGACAAGTCATGTCATATTATATCATTTTCCCACACTCGCGCTTGTGATTCGGCACTTTATGAATAAAACACCACCATTTTTATGCATAAACACTCTACAAAACACTAGTTTGAGAAAAAAATACAACGGGGCGATACGACTCTTTCCACGTTCCCGCCGAAACTCCTGTCCATGACTTGGACCTTGGACCCTTTATCGTCTGAGGTTTTTATATTATTATTGTCTATGAATATGTTTTTTTTTTCTTTGGTTTTGGCGTCGCGTTTTAGCATTTGCCAGTGTCAAGTATTGATATATTTTCAAGTTACAAAAGTTAAATAAGTGTCATCGTAGCTAGTTTTAGTCAAAGTCCAGTCTTAGTCAAGTCCAGTTCGTGTCAGTCAAGTACAGTCATACTTTAGTAAAGTAGTGGCGACTTTACTATAAAGCTTCGATGGAGTTTTGGAAGCAACACGAAAAGTCATGTTTCACCACATTATATCATTTTCCCACACTCGTGCTTGTAATTCGGCACTTTATGAATAAAACACCACCATTTTTATGCATAAACACTCGACAAAACACTAGTTTTGGAAAAAAATACAACGGAGCGACACGACTCTTCCCGCGTTCCCGCCAAAACCTCCCGAACCACCTTAAACACAATTGGCATGTACCTGATGATGGCAACGTTTTAATTTTAATTGCTATTGTTTGTGAGATAATTATAATGATAGATATTGTTATGTGTTGATATAGATACAGTTTGTTTTAAGATATTCGTAAACAACAGACTGCACACAAAACACAGAAAAAATTAAACTGGGAGAATACACACAGTGCGATGTCAAGAAGAAAGAGAAAAAAAGTATGTGTGAAACCTCAGCGTGAAACTTATCGACGTCGAGTTTTGGCGGGAACGCGGAAAGAGTCGTGTCGTCCCGTTGTATTTTTTCCCAAGACTTGTGTTTTTTCGAATGTTTATGCATGAAAATGGTGGTATTTTATTCATAAAATGCCGAATCAGAAGCGTGATTGTGGGAAAACGATATAATGTGGTGAAATATGATTTTTCGTGTTGCTTTCAGAGCTTCATCGAAACTTATTGTAAAGTCGCCACTAATTTACTAAAGCATGACTTGACTTGACTGACACGGACTGAACTTCACTAAGACTGGACTTCGACTGTAACTATAGCTACAAGGCAACTTATTTAACTTATGAAACTTGAAAATAAAAATACAAATGGCATATGCTCAAAATGCGACGCCAAAATCAAAGAAGATGAATGTTATCGATTTAAGAGATGACATTGAAAGGTAGCCATGGGTAACTCAACAGATTTACATGAGTCACGCCGCGGCTCGCAGCTCAACCCTTGAGCTGAAAACTTGAACCGGCTCAACAGGTCATTTCAGATCAGTTCACGTACTAACTCGAGGGAGTCATTTAGTCAATAGCGAAGTAAACTAGACCTTATGCAGCGCTAGAATATGCAGCTCATATAGTTGGTTTATAGTTTCAGCTCAACAACGTTGGAAATGTTCTCAATTTATCGGGAAATCTACTGATATTATTATTTGTATTTCGGATACTTACTTAGCAATCCTGTCTCCCGATTTTTTATCATTTCCACTACAGAATCCTATTAATATGTTACCCATTAAAAATATTTTGTTAAAATTAAAAAAAAATTGTTTGTTTTCCGATTAATATTATAATTGCCAAAGTTCGTATGTATGGATATTTGTTAATCAATCATGCTAAAACAAATGAAAGGATTTGCAAAATAAATTGTATATAAATAGTTTATTATCTGGATTAACATAATTATTATCTTGTTTATCCCGGGAATTGTAGGATTCGTGGTCAATATGCTCTCTTTCCCTTTCTAAGTCATTCTGTTCAGGTCACACTGCTTCAAAAAACAGATCGCGTCGCATCGGCTCCGTTCGGTTCACTTTTCAATTTCGGTTCGGTTCGCAATTCAGTTCGATTAGCTGCGGTCGGGTGCGCGACAACGATGACTCGATGAGCCGCAAGCCACGATTTGAGCTGCTTGATCTGCAGTTGAGCTGCAGCTCAACGGTTCAAACCTACGCGATCTGAATATTTGAACCGGTTCTGATCTGAGTTACACACGATTATTGAAAGGTCTAGGTCAAGGTATATCATTGTGAAAATTGTGAAAGTCAGTGAAAGCGTATTACCTTACCGAATTGTTATTAAAATATTTAAACAGTAATTTGTTACACGCCTGTAAGTAAATTACGTGGTTACGTGAGGGTTCAAGAATAAATACGAGTTTACTGGCAGATAAAAGTGTAAGTTGAGAAGACATTGAGATAATATTAGAATAGAATAGAATAGAATAGAATATAACTTTATTATACACCAAAAACACAGATCACAATTAATACAAATAGGAAACAAACAACAAACAAAAAAAAAAGAAGATATAATAATATAACAAAACAATAGAATAAATGATGTATTAGTACGTATAGAGAGGACGCGTACTTCACTTTACTACTATATCCCTTCAAGTGCGGCCATCCGGTTCCGGCCGTACTTCACTCAGCTCAGTTCATAGGGCCGCCTTACACGTTCAATCATGATCACGATCCGCGATCCGCGATCATGATTTCAAAATTTCTAGATATTATGCGATCCGGAGCATCAGTCCGTCAATCCGCTTCGTACACGATCAGTCTGGATCGCGATCATTGATCGCGGATCGCGGATCGCGGATCGCGCGCTACGTGTACGGGCTGCCATAGATAATACGCTATATACCCGAGATACACTATTTACTATATGGCTCAGTTGCTTGCCTGCTCTGGAGCGTGTAAGTGGTGTTTGTTTTTATACCAAAAAAAAAAAAAAACAATCAAACGCATTAAATGCCGTCAGGTGTGTAACGATATTGCACTAATAATTCAAGTAATACAGCGAAGGAATAACTCCATCGGTGAGTCCAATCATTTTAAAATTTAATACGAACAAAATATTCAGCGGACGCCATTTCGTGTCATTTGTCATAGACTAAAAATTAAGTTGTGACACGGTATGAGCAACAAATGTAGGTAGAATTAGCTACTGTTTCTTTATATCATCATCATCCACAGCCTTCTTTATCCCACTGCTGGGTATAGGCCTCTCTCTTTACATGCCATCTGCCTCGGTCCTGTGCCAATCTGGTCCAGGATCGACCCGCGACGGTGACAATATCGTCGACCCATCTTGCGGCTGGACGACCGACGCTCCGCTTCCCTTGTCTAGGCCACCACTCTGTTGCAACCTTACTCCACCTGTCATCACTTCGCCTAGCCACGAGTCCTGCCCAGCTCCATTTGAGGTTCATAATTGCGACACCGACGTCTCGAACTTTCGTTCGTCGCCGGATATCGGTATTACGAACTCGGTCTTGGAGTTTAATGCCGAGCATGGACCTCTCCATGGCTCTCTGTGCGACTCTAATTTTGTGCACAGCTTCATGTGTGAGCGTCCACGTCTTATAGCGGTAACTTAATAATCCAAGAACTGACTGTGATGATTCAATGAAATCGCTGCAATGGTCATGGACAGGCGTTATCTCTTAACATCAGGAGAGCGCCTCAATCGTCTCATTATTTTACATAAAAAAAAAATTATTTATGGCATATTGTAAGATACAAATTATTACATATTTAAGGTTACGTATTTAAGGTTGTAAAGAGGGGAAAAGGGATAAAAAAAGAGACCTGATTACCATCCAATTATACTTAATTATGTATGTTTGTTGTATTTTCGCGAAGAGGAAAAACACCGGGTTATTGGCTTGTCATGTAAGAAGGTGTGGCTGCCTATAGCATTAGTAATGACCAGTCTACGCTGAAAGTCGCAATTCAAAATCGGCATATTTTGGTGTTCAAACAAAAATTAAAAAATAATTTAACGTTTAAAATACGGACGCCCCTAGCAACACAAGCGTACACACGCATACACAACAGCGAGGTCAGCGAGCGCCTTACAGGTACATACTTGACAGCCCCGTTGGTTCATTGGTAGTATATCTGCCTTGAGAGCTGTAGGGCGTGGGTTCGATTCCCACTTAGGGTAAACATTTTGTGAATAAATAAAATGTTTGTTCTGTGTCTGGGTGTTCTGTATGTATTTAAAAAAAAAAGTATTTATGTATTCTATCAGTTATCTGACTTCCATAGCACAAGCTTTGCTTAGTTTGGGGTCAGATGGCGCTGTGTGTAGTGTCTTACGATATTTATTATTATAAAGGAGGGATGGCGTGAAGAAGTACCTTTTATTATGTTTTTAAATAAAATAATAAATTGTAAAGAATTAATTGTTTATGTATTTTTTTAAATCAATACCTGCAGCTACCTACAATGCGAGAGAACTTACAAAAAAGAGATGATAAAAAAATACTTAAATGAACTTATCAATTTATTTATTTATTCACAATGTAATGTAATATTTTCTACTGCTGCATTAATTCAACTAACAATAAATTTTGTAACAATATGAGAATTTTAATTAACCTTGTTAGGTCTATAGCTGAAATTATGGCAGTTCTGTTCAGTAAGCAGTTTAGTCTATAGGAATGACAAGTTGAAGGACGTAGAACGAAACGCGTAAGCGCCATGAATTACACGGTGCTTATGACCTTTTCGTCGCGAGAAAACTACACTTTAAAAGCGTTCTAGCGCTGCGTGTTTATATTGACTGTTTAGACGACTAATTACTGTTTCGGCGCTGCATCAAACTTTAGTTTCAACTCTTAACAAAATGGAGCATGATATTTGCTTGATAGCTTTTCTATGCGTAGTAGTATTAGCTCTATGGTAGAAGAATTACATTTATATTAAAAGCAAGATAAGAACAACAACCAGTCGTCAATAGTCACACACACATCCACACTCCCTCTCTTACACACTCAAAAATACTCACACATACACCCACACATGCACACACACCTCCACACACAAACACTCATGCACATGCACACACTAAGCTAATAGAAGCACCACAGAAGAGACCTACCTCCTAAAAACTCAGGGTATCCTAGGGCCTACAATGAGTTATTAAATAAGTGTAATTTTAATATATACATGTATATATTTAAGTGTATTTTTATTTTTAAGCAATGTTTTTTTGTATACAAATCATTTAAAAAAAAAAAATGTTTTTTATTCTCTGAAGCAAGAGCAACATGGAATTAACAATTGATTAAGTTGCTCAGGTCGATTGATTAATTACACTAAACTATTTTTTTAAACGCTAAAAGAAAAATTGTTCAGAATTATTATGAATACTTATACTTATTTATAGCAAGTCAATAACCCGGTATGTAAAAAAAGGATAGAAGTATTCTTTTTTTGTTTATGGTCTCTAGCCTAGGTGTTTGACCATAGCTCACCTGATGTCAAGTGACGGTGTGGTCAAAGAGGGTAAAGCACACCTAGCCTGGAATGAATTCTATTAGTAATCTGATACCCATAGTACAAGCTTTGCTTAGTTTGGAGCTAGATAGCTCTGAGTAAATTGTCTTATGATATTTATTTGTTTATTTCATGTTACAGGTAAACAAAAATGGAGTATTTAATACGACAACCTAAGAAATTACAGTATCTGGCGATACGTGAAATCGCAGATTGGATTCTATTAAAAGGAAAGCTCATATCTGAATTGCTACAGAGCGACGAGGCAAAAGCGGAAGAATTAATCAGGCTTCAAATTGAAACCATGCAAAACTATGTAAAGAATAACCTGCCGAACGAATTTCACGATCAATTAGCAACTATTTCAACTGAATTGTTAAACAGTTTGGAACGATCAGTCGGGCTTAAATTCCACCAAAAACTTTTTGTTGGTCGGATGATAAAATCTATATTCCCAAAAAATGTAACTTGCCTATCGCTCTGCAGCCAAACAATCTTTACCTCTTTGGCCCAATCATTTACACTACCCGATCATCATATCGATTTTTCAATTTATACTCCTTGTATCTGGTTGATTGAAAAGAAACAAGTAGACGCAGATACAATACAATTTATAAAAGAATTGAATATGATTAAATACTTAAAATTTTCGTATTGTGGCATTACACGCATAAACAACGTTTTAGATTGTATTACAGAAAATTGTAGATCGATAGAAATGTTACACTTATGTTTCTTAAGTTGCTTCAAGGATGAAAGCGTCAAGAATTTAGCACTATTGAAGAAATTGAGACGTGTCGATTTCCGCGAAACGGGCGTTACCGAGAAAGGGGTCGAAACTCTTCTTATGATGTGTGACAATATAGAGTATGTTATAACAGATGGAAATGAAATAGCGCTTGCGTTAGAAAACATTGCTGTTGAACATCCTGATAAGGAATTTAAATTGATATCCTACAAGAATAGTCGTGAAACAACGGGGGAACAACTCCAAATAGTTGTTAAAATGTGTCCTTTAATACAAACTATAATTCTCTTCGGATTTAATCATTTAGAAAAATATTTATTCCTTCTTAATGATGTAAAAAAATTATGTAACTTGGAACTTTATGGTTATCGTTTTTTTTTAAATGTTATAGGAGATGTACTGCAAGGAATGGGACACAAACTTCTTCACTTGCATCTAGAGGAAGCTGAACACATAGACTTAGAGGCATTGCTTTGTATTTGTCGAACATGCCCATATTTGGAAAGCTTATCTTTACAAAACTGTCATTTTGAAAAACAATCTTTTAAAGATGTTTTTCATTCTACAAAGCAAATACAAAAACTTACGTTCAATAATTTGAAAATATTGTACCTAACGAGATTAGAAAACCAGCTAGCAACGAAACTAAGTGAAGAACAGCTATTTGTTCTGCTGTCGAGCTGTCCGAACATAAAATTCATTTGTGCCATTCGAGTGGATATTACGGATGACATTATTTTAAAAGTTTTAGATAGAAACTTGTGGATTTATTTGGAAGTATTAAAATTGCATCAACTAGGACGTCCAGCTCCGGTAGTCATAGATCAAATCGTTCAAAACTGTAAAAATATTTTCGAAGTAACAGTATGTCAACCATGCGGTGCCAGAACCGGTAGATTCAAATGGCAAGCAACCAAACATGCAAGAAAACATTCTATGTCACGACCAGGGTCCTTGCATCAAAATAACATCTTGTATTAAGGTTAGCGGTATGACGTAATTTCAATATTTTTCTAAATCGATACATGAATTCCTGTATCTATTTCGATATGGAAATCTTATGAAATCGTTATTTTATAAACCACTGATAGAGGTATAAGTTAAAACGTCTCCCGCACTCCTCCTTCACCGGCCGCCTGTACCGCTCCGCTATCGCTATCGTCTAAACGTCTTGCATAACCTTGTACTAACATATTTAGACAGGGTTACACGGAACGGTAGTAAAGTAACATGTCTACTCAAATACTTAAACAGGTTACAAGATCGGTATCACATGTGTTGAGCCATATCATAAATATATGTATCAACAATGGTGTCTTTCCTGAGAAACTAAAGAAAACTATTGTCAAGCCACATTTCAAAAAGGGCGATCAGTATAGCATGAGTAATTATAGACCAATTGCCTTGGTCCCAGTTATCTCAAAAATATTCGAAAAAGTCATATATGACAATATCTAAAATTTTTTTGAAAAGAAAAACCTGTTTGCTCCATAGCAGGTAGGTTTTAGTAAAAAGAAAACAATAAACCGCGCTATAATTATATACATTTTTAGATACCGTAATGAAAAGTGCCAATGTTAAAGTACCTGAATGTGCATTGTACATGGATCTAACTAAAGCTTTTGACTTCGTAGACCACAAGATACTTCTAAGAAAAATTTATTCGTATGGTATCAGAGGAAATGTTTACGATTCAATAAAGTCGTATTTATCTAATCGTCTGCAATGTACACTGATAAGCAAGATTTGTCCAAAACTAAAAAAAGAAACTAAACATATACTCAAAATACAAAAGAATAAAATGTGGCGTTCCTCAAGGCAGCGTGTTCGGGCCTTTGCTTTTCATCATTTATTATATTATATCATACCATACCATAGCATGGTGGTAGGGTACTTTCTAGTACTCGGCTGGCTAGCTACCACCCTCTAGTTGAAAATCTGCCGCCAAGCATCTAACGGTGTGTTCCGGCAGCCTCACTTGAGAGCCAGTTCCATTCCAGGCTTTCCAGGCTTGGTGCGCTTTACCATCTTCGACCACACCGTCACTTAACATCAGGTGAGCTGTGGTCAAACACCTAGCCTGTCGACTACAAAAAATATGTATAAATTATCTGCCTAAAGCTTCGAAGTACCCCACTGTGTTATTCGCAGATGATAGCACAATATTGTTCTCAGGCAAATCTGGTACACTATTATAAAATGACATAAATGATACGCGTTAGCGTTTTGCGTGATGGAGTAACAAACATCCAAACGTCTAATGACAATCTCTCAAACAAATCTCTTCTCTACATAGTATAAAACAAAGTCGCTTCCCGCCGGTACGCAACGGATTTTAATGCGGTTTCCATCAATATACAGAGTGATTCAAGAGGAAGGTTTATATGTATAATACATGCATATGCACCGCATTACATATAGATACTAATGCGGTGCCTATACCTCTACATTGCATAGATTCATTACACCCGTGCGAAGCCGGGGCGGGTCGCTAGTCTCTACATAGTATAAAACAAAGTCTTCCTGCCGTCTGCACGCTTCGATCTTTTAAACAACGCAACAGATTTTTGGAAAGAAATAGACAAGTTTTAATTAATTCTGTTTCACGTAAGTATTTTCACCTTCATCTTTGCTTAATACTCGGGAATTTGGAACAATGGCTGTAACTAATGTGTAACCAACTTACCATTGTACATAGAATGGAAAAATTAGTTGTAACTTTGGTGTTATTAGTCAATGATTTGTATTTGTAACTAACTTTGTGTAACTAATGTGTAACTAAGTTACCATTGTATAACTAAAGTGTAACTAACTTAACATTGTAGATTTAAAGTGTTAAACCAAAGTGTAACTAACTTAAAATTGTAAAACTAAAGTGTAACTAACTTAAAATTGTAAAACTAAAGTATAACCAACTTAACATTGTAAAACTAAAGTGTTAAACCAAAGTGTAACTAACTTAAAATTGTAAAACTAAAGTGTAACCAACTTAACATTGTAAAACTAAAGTGTTAAACCAAAGTGTAACTAACTTAAAATTGTAAAACTAAAGTGTAACCAACTTACCATTGTTAAACTAATTTTGTGTAACTGACTTACCATTGTATAACTAACTTTGTGTAACTTAGCATTGTATAACTATTTTTGTGTAACTTAGGTGTAACTAACTTACTATTGTGTAACTAACTTAGCATTGTATAACTATTTTTGTGTAACTTAAGTGTAACTAACTTACCATTGTATAACTAACTAATGTGTAACTAACTTACCATTGCATAACATAGAATGGAAAAATTACCTGTAACTTTGGTGTTATTAATGAATGTTTTGTATTTGTAAATAACTTTGTGTAACTAAAGTATATCTAACTTACCATAGTATAACTAATGTGTAACTAACTTACCATTGTAAAACTAACTTTGTGTAACTAAAGTGTAATTAACTTACCTTTACTGTTTAAATGTTTTATTTGACTTGTAACATGTGTTATCAAATATTAGTTTTTGTGTTATGTTAAAATTTTAGTTTTTTATTTTATTTTAGTCAATTTAACGGTAACTGTATTTGTATTTTTATATGGGTCTTGTTGCCTGAAATAAATATATTTCATTTTTTATTTATTTGTATTACTAACTTTGTGTAACTAAAGTGTAACTAACTTTGTTTAACTAACTTACTGTTGTAAAACTAAAGTGTTAAACCAAAGTGTAACTAACTTACTGTTGTAAAACTAAAGTGTTAAACCAAAGTGTAACTAACTTACTGTTGTAAAACTAAAGTGTTAAACCAAAGTGTAACTAACTTACTGTTGTAAAACTAAAGTGTTAAACCAAAGTGTAACTAACTTACTGTTGTAAAACTAAAGTGTTAAACCAAAGTGTAACTAACTTACTGTTGTAAAACTAAAGTGTTAAACCAAAGTGTAACTAACTTACTGTTGTAAAACTAAAGTGTTAAACCAAAGTGTAACTAACTTACTGTTGTAAAACTAAAGTGTTAAACCAAAGTGTAACTAACTTACTGTTGTAAAACTAAAGTGTTAAACCAAAGTGTAACTAACTTACTGTTGTAAAACTAAAGTGTTAAACCAAAGTGTAACTAACTTACTGTTGTAAAACTAAAGTGTTAAACCAAAGTGTAACTAACTTACCTTTGTATACCTAACTAACTTAGTGATATAAATCTTACTGATAATTGTACTTACTAGTTACTAAGAACATTTTGTATTTTCTCAATAAGTGTATGTAGATTCTTAAAGGAAATAAATGTCTTGAACCACATATTGTTAGAATTAATGAATTAATAAGGATTCCTAAGCACTAGAGTGAAATAAACGAAATGTAGAATAGAATAGAATATAACTTTATTATCCGCCAAAAACTTGCAAATTAAACACAGATCACAATTAATACAAATATGAAACATAAAAAAAAGACGTGTGGCACTCGGGGACTGCCGCGGTAAAGCTATTGCATTAAAAGTTCTGCTATTCGTCGATAGATGGCAAAACTAAAAAGTATCACCGCTGTGCCGGTGGGAGTGGGGGGGTGTTAGGTTATTTTCGTTACGGAATTTCTGGATTCGGTCTCCACGCTCAAGGCCCGCGATAGAAGCTATGCAATAGCTTAAAAACTAAAAAATAAAATGTAACTACATAGATTCTTCGAAAAGTTGTATAATTTAAAGTGTGAAATTATTATTTTTATAATTTACGTTTTTCACGTAATGGGATTAAATTTTTCAAGGAAAATTATCGCAGATGGGTCACTTTGGTAAACCCTTAATTTTTTTTAAGGTGGACAGGCTCTCAGGTTTGACCACAGCTCACCTGATGTTAAGTGACGGTGTGATCGACAATGGTAAAGCACACCTAGCCGGGATTGAAACTGGCTCTCAAGGGACGCTACCGGAATACGATATAAGGCGCTTGATCGAATTTATTTACTTTTAAGTTCAGTTACAGGAAAATATCAAAGAATAGTAAAATAATGTAGTTTCTAAAATATTTTAATTTTTTCACAAGATTTTTTTTTGCCGTTTAAGCATTTGGAAACTGCATTATATACGCTCTAGCGGAAGTGACGTCTTGGACCATAGATTTACTGGAAGTGCGGAAGTATATTTTCGAGAAAAATGAACGGGAAGAGCGGGAAAAAAGGTACGACAATTACAAATATAAAAATACAACTATTTCCATCTATTTCACTGTAATACAGGGGATTACAGTGACATAGATGGAATTAGTAAACAACTTGGAAAACTACGCAGACGTGTATGGCAACACAGCAGACGCGAAGGAAAACGTAGTTGCGTATTTAAAGTTGCTTCGTAGCAGTATAGTTTTAAAGTTTAGTCTTGGTCAAGTCCAGTCCGTGTCGATCAAGTCTAGTCATGCTTTAGTAAAGTAGTGGCGCCTTTTCTCTTTACGCGTTCCTGCCAAAACTCAATAAATGTGTTAAACCTCAGTGTTAAACGGTATTTAAGTATAATATAAATCTATGGTAAAAAAGTTTTGACGGAAACGCGGAAGGCACCGTGTCGCCCCATTATATTTTTTCCAAAACTAGTGATTTTTACGAGTGTTTATGTATAAAAATAGTGGTGTTTTATTCATTCAGTGCCGAAGTACAAGCGCACGTTTTGGAAAGTGTACAATGTGGTGAAACAATGTCTTTTTAAGTTGTTTTCAAAACTCCATCGATGCATATAGATTCGATTGGACAGATGACAGCTCTATTAACCAACCAATTTACAATTTGATACGTTTAAATTGAATTACGGAATATGGGGATAGAATTTAAATAGCTCCCTAAAACTAAGAAGATTTTGTTAGCTGGTTACTTTAATTGCACACCCTCACGTCAATGTCATCCAATCAAAATGCCAAAAGATCCTTGTACCAGTGTGGTCAACGTAGGCTATTTGTCGCCGCTTAGGCTACACAGGACGAGAATCGGTGATGAAAAAAATCTGAAAGGCCTATTAGGCTACTTCAGAGGCAAGCTTTTTATAAATTTGCCAAACTACAAATGTACATAAACTTTTAACAATCTTGGACATGATGGGGTCGTGGGTTCGAGTTATGCATGGGATAACATGTTTTTAGACTCATACTAAAATACATACTAAATTATAAATTCGAGTGTAACGTTTTCAAGTTTAAACGTTTAGGCTACTTTAGACTACATAATCTGAAATTCAAATTCGGCTACGTTAGGCTACTCATGCTGAGAAAAATGGCGACATCAAGCTCGGCGTTGTTGGCAACACTGCTTGTAGCCAGCGTTGCCAGAAGGTTACTTTTGTAACCTTTGAGGTAACTTTTAACGCTGTCAGGTTACTTTTAGGTTACACAACTCAAAAGGTAACTATTTGGCGATTTTTGGAATTGGTAGAATTAACAATTTTTTCTTACGAAACTAATTGCTGTGCGTTAACTTACAACTGTCTAGCAATTTCTAAGGGCCAAACAATGCGTCATATGTACATTAATTGTGCAAATTATATTTTCTTGCGTTTTTTTGCCATTTTTTTTTATATCATGGACTTGCGATGAGTGATTTCATTGTAAACATAAGAAGAGTTTAATACCGCGCGGTGTCTTCGAGTTATATAGTTACATATACGAACTTGATGTTATAAAAAAAAGTGGATGTTTACTTTTGACGTCAAAAGGTTATTTTTTTATCTATTTTAGGTGACTTTTGACTTAACCCGGCTGGCAACACTGCTTGTAGCACTAATATGACAGAACAGATTCAGTTTGGAGTGAACGTGTGTTACCGAATTGTTTTTGTAATTTATTCTAATAGTTAATATTAAATGTTATTTAAACAGTAATTTGATGCACTCGTGTAAGTTTAATTACCTGGTTACGTGGTTAAAGCAGTAAATTCGTATTTTGTGCGAATAAACACGAGTTTACGGGCAGATGAAAATGTAAGAAGAATTAAATATACCTAGGTAGGTATAAATAATGTTTTTTATTTTCCCAAGTAAGTGTAACATGGAATTTTGGCGCCAGTGAAAAGAATCCGAGTAAAAAGAATTACGAGTGGAATATTGTTTATCTTATAGCCCATGTGCATGGTGACACAATATGGTGAAATCGTGTTGTTTTCAAAACAAAAAAAAACTGTCCGACAATTTTTACAGAAGAAGGTTTTTTTACTCTATATTTATCCTATTTAGGAGGTTTATACGTATGTTGTACACATTTATTTATGTATGTATGTTGCTAATTTATTGCATAACATTAAGGTTAAATAGATCGCTCAGGTCGCCAAGTACAATTTTTTTTGCGTTTTCTGCCAATTTAAAAATTAATTTTAGACTATTCAATTACTCATTGTAGGTTCATGAAAACACTTTATGGTACCTAGGACCTAGGTACCTGTTTTCATAATGGGTTGAGAATATTAGGCAAAACCATTTGTCCTCAAATACAATTACAAAAAATTTATTGATAAGACCAATATTACAAGTCACTTCAAAATGTTAAAGATGTCATTAAATAGGTTTTAAAACACTGATTACATGTCAAAATAAGGTATGTCAATTTCCAAACATGTCAATATAAAGACATATTGTCAATATAAAAGAGATCATTTAGAATTTAAGTCTTCTGGAGAAACTTCTATGCAATTGAGAAAAAAATTCAGGCAAAAAAAACAAATAAACATACTACAATTAAATACACTAAAATATTAACAGACTACAAAACTAAACAGATATTTGATAACACAAGTTACAAGTTTTGCATGTTGCCTGAATATTTAGGCAATGTGCCCAAAATGTTATACATGTATTATCGCTGAATTGCGACAATTTTTTATTTATTTATAAATAAAGGCTAGAATTTTAGTGAAATGTAGGTTTTTAAAACCTGTCCAACATTAAAAAAAAAAAATATATGCATTTTGGGCATACTGTGTGAAATCTCAGGCAACATGCCCAATAGCCACTTACTTACTTGTTACTTTGTTAATTAGGTTAAAAAGGTCTTACAGTAAAAGTAACTTAATTAGGTTGAAAAGGTCTTCCAGACAAATCTCAAAAAAAAAATGCAAAAATTATCTTTATTTAATTTTGAGTTAAATTAATATATTTATGTTTTTTATGATAATAAGTTACTTTGTTTATTATAATTATTAAAGAGACCATCTATCAGTACTAGATATTTATTTATTTATTTCATGTTTCAGGTAAACAGTAATGGAGTATCTAATACAGCAACCTAAGACATTAGAATATTTGGCGATACATGAAATCGCAGATTGGATACTATTAAAAGGAAAGCTCATATCGGAATCGCAGCAGCACGACGCGGCGAAAGCTGGAGAATTAATCAGTCTTCAGATTGAAGTCATGCGAAACTATCTACAGAACAAACTGCCAAACAAATTTTACGATCAATTAGCAGCTGTATTAACTCTATCGTTAAACAAATTGGAACGATCAGTCGAGTTTAGTTTCAGCCAAAAACTTCTTGTTGGTCGAATGATAGAAACTGTATTCTCAAAGAACTTAACTTGCCTATCACTCTGCAGCGAAATATTCTTTGCCTCTTTGTCCAAATCCTTCTTACTACCCGGTCTTATCGATTTAACATTTTCTCCTTGTAGCTGGTCGGGCGATTTAAACAATATAGAAAAAGATACAATACAATTTCTGAAAGAATTACATAGTCTTAAATATTTAAACTTATTGTATTGCAGTGGCATTAGTTGCGTGAACAATATTTTAGAATGTATTGCAGAAAATTGTAAATCTATAGAAGTGTTGAACTTATGTTACTTAGAATGCTTCAACGATGAAAGCGTTGAGATTTTAGCTCGATTGAAGAAATTGCGACGTGTCGATTTACGCGAAACGGCCGTCAGCGAAATAGGGATCGAAGCACTTCTGATGTCGTGTTACAATATAGAGTATGTTATAACAGACGAAAATGAAATAGCGCTTGCGCTAGAGAACATTGCTGATGAACATCCTGATAAGGAATTTAAATTGATGTCCTACGAGAATTGTCGTGAAACAACGTTAGAACAATTCCAATTAGTTGTTAAAATGTGTCCTTTAATACAAAAGATGAGTCTTACAAGATATGAGCCTTTAGAAGAATATTTATTAGTTCTTAATCGTGCAAAGAAATTACGTAAATTGGAACTTTATGGGCATGAGTTTTATGCAGATCATGTAGGACATGTACTGCAAGAAAGGGGGCACAACCTTGTTCACTTGCATCTAGAGGATGTTGAACAGATAGACTTAGAGGCATTGCTTTGTATAAGTCAAACGTGCCCAAATTTGGAGAGCTTATCTTTAGAAGACTGTCGTTTTGAAAAACAATCTTTAAAAGACATTTTTCATACTACAAAG
The DNA here is from genome assembly GCA_905404145.2 of Biston betularia. Lineage (NCBI taxonomy): Eukaryota > Metazoa > Arthropoda > Insecta > Lepidoptera > Geometridae > Biston > Biston betularia. Next base: position 293,930 of record FR989890.1, on the reverse strand, counting down.
CAAATGCAAAAACTTGCGTTTAATAATTTGAGAAGTTTGTCCCTAACGAGATTAGGAAACCAGCTAGCAACGCAACTTAGCGAAGAACAGCTATTTTTTCTGCTGTCGAGCTGTCCGAACATCGAATTCATTTGTGCCAGCCGAGTGGAGGTTACGGATGATATTATTTTAAAAGTTTTAGATAGAAATCCTTGGATTTATTTGGAAGAATTGAAATTACGTCACCAAGAACGTCCAGCTACGTTAGTCATAGATCGGATCATTCAAAACTGTAGTAACCTTTCCAACGTATTAGTATGTGAAACATGCACAATCAAAAGTGGTAAACGCAATAGTATCGATACTTTAAGTATTCATTCTATGTTATGACAATAAAAACATCTTAAATAAATGTAGGTCTAACTAAAAACAATGGTGATCTTTAAGGCAGCCAAAGTATACCCGATCTTACCTTCCTTTTGATTCAAAAGACATGATAATAAAGGCTGTGAAGGATAAGCTTACTAAGCACCTAGATTTGGTTCACGAGATAACCGCCATGTCACATTTTGACTCTACGACCATCGTCCCGATAGTCATCACTGTAAAAGGCCTTTTAGCGTAGAGCCTCAACCGACACCTAAAAAAGGCTAACCTAAAAAAGCTAAACTTGCGGTAGGCGGTGTCTACTTCCCACCATCACCTATAAAAGCAAACGCTCAGTCGAAGGCAGGATTACTTGCTGCTCAGTCGCGGGTCGGTAAGGTGGTTGGTTTTGACGCCGCTTGCTGTAAGTTCGTTCCATATTTTCCTTTGTCGTCATTGTTGGTAAATTGTGATTATTATTGTATGGTAATTAACGGCTGTTTCTATGTTTTTCTCTATGTTCGAAATTGTGTTGATGCTATTTATTATTGTCGAAGTACCTTAAAATTAGATTAAATTGAACTTTTTATGTTTAGATGTTTGTTTTTTTATACTTTAACACTTCTGATTCCTAAAAATATCGTCTACATAACCTTGCCCGCTGAGGCAATAAGTAATCAAATGGGCAACATTAATAATTAAATGTCAGAAAGAAAATCATACACACAAACAAACGTAGAATTAAATATAATATCAATGTTCAAATATAGTCCACTTTTATACAAATTTTATCGTCTAAGAAATCATTAATTTTGTAAAAACATTTTCCATTAGTATATACGTCATGTATGTATTTAGTGTATATGTCGCCTTGTTTTTGTTTTGTTACCCCTTTTTTGGGTTCCGTACCCAAAGGTTAAAAACGGAACCCTATTACTGAGACTTCGCTGTCCGTCTGTCACCAGGCTGTATCTCAAGAACGGTGATAGCTAGACAGTTGCAATGTTCACAGATGATGTATTTCTATTGTCGCTATAACAAAAAAATACTAAAAGTAAAATAAATATTTAAGGGGGGCTCCCATACAACAAACTTGTTTTTTTTATAGATAACGGTACGGAACCCTTCGTGCGCGAGTCCGACTCGCACGTGACCGATTTTTTTAAAGTTTTGTATGTTATTGTGTATGTATGTTTGGTGTGTAATAAAGTTGAATTCTATTCTGTTCTATTTATACAAAATTTCAAGTGTATCTACGTACCAAGAATACGTCTAGTAGTTCGTTTTTTTGGCAATCCCAAAGGAACCTAACATTTTCTGATATCAAAAGTAAGTATTCTGTATGGTAATCCAGGTAATTTACTATAGTGTATGTATGTGTCGAATTACATCTAATTCCGTTCATCCGTTTTGCGTGATTGAGTATAGACACTTAGATGTCAAGAAAACCGCCGCAGTACAGCCAGCACAGCCATGATAGCTCAGTGGTTAGTGAGGTCGGTTCGCAAGCCGAAGGGCGTGAGTTCAGACTCCAACAATGAGCTTGAGCTACCAATGAAGGAACACATCGTGCGGTAGCGTACTTTCTAGTACTCGGCTGGCTAGCTACCACGCGAGAGTTGAAAATCTGCCGCCAAACATCTAACGGTGTGTTCCGGCAGCCACACTTGAGAACTATCCATTCCAGGCTAGGCGTGTTTAACATTTTCGATCACACCGTCAATAAACATCAGGCGAGCTGTGGACAAACCAGTCGAGTATAAAAAAAAAGTACAAGATATACTGCCGGCAAGCAGTAGTGTGTAAACATTACCGTGTTCCGGTTTAAAGGGTACTAGCGAAATTACTTGGCTGTTGAGACTAACCATCGAAAGTCTCAAAGTAATGAGCGCCAAAGCAGTGATGCCCTGGACTTTGTTTTGTTACTCAAAGTTTTGTGTATCGCTGGTCATATCTCTTAACATCAGGACAAAAAAAACTGGTAGCAACATGTAACAATGTACTTACATGAATCCTAAAGTACAACGTAATTGCTAATTAAGTAGATATTGCACGAACAACCTCGAATATTGTATACGCGGGAAACCTCTAATTATTTCTAAAACTAACACAATCCTCTTGTTGGTTTCACAATCCGCAGTTCTTTAGCGGATTCTGATTAAAATCGACGCGTGTTCATTTCACAAGTAAAGAAAATTTACAAAAACGTTTCTAAAAAATAAAAATTACTTATTGACTAAATACAAATACAATACAAATTAGAACTTAAAATTAACAAAATTTATAAGTAGTGCAAGTGATTGGAATAGGATTACTGACAGCCCTGTTGGTTCATTGGTAGCGTGTCTGCTTCGAGAGCTGAAGGGCGTGGGTTCGATTCCCACTTGGGACTGACATTTGTGTGACTAACATCGATATTTGTTCTGTGTCTGGGTGTTCTGTATGTATTTACAAAAAAAAAAGTATTTAAGTATTCTATCAGTTATCTGTCTTCCATCACACAAGCTCTGCTTAGTTTGGGGTCAGATGGCGCTGTGTGTAGTGTCTTACGATATTTATTTATTTAATTAAAATATGTTCCTTTGTAGCGATGATAGCTCAGTGGTTAGCGCGGTAGGTTCGCATGCCGAAGGGCGTGGGTTCAAACCCCAACAATGAGTTCGAGCTGTCGGTGAAGGAAACCACAGCATGGTGGTAGCGTACTCTCTAGTACTCGGCTGGCTAGCTACCACACGAGAGTTGGAAATCTGCCGCCAAGCATCTAACGGTGTGTTCCGGCAGCCTCACTCGAGATTCAGTTCCATTCCAAGATAGGTGTGCTTTACCATCTTCGACCACACCTTCACTTAACATCAGGTGAGCTGTGGTCGAACAACTAGCCTGTCAAACTTTACAAAAAAGTGTTTTGTGGTTTCATAAATACTTGTAAGTAAGTTTTAAAATTTCACGTGTGTTATACGTTTGTCGAGTACATTTGATAATATTATGATATTTTTTATATAGATCAGTGGTAAGCGCGAGTCATCTTGATAAATCCTAAAAAAAAAAATATGATTGACTAGCTAGGTGTTAGACCACAGCTCACTATGATGTTGAGTGACGGTGTTGAAGAAAACACACCTAGACTGGAATGGAACTGGCTCTCATTTCAAGTGAGGCTTCGGAAATACAACATTAGGTGTTAATCGAATTTATTTTTAGCTATAGAAAAATATCAAAGAATGTTGTTTGAAAAATATTAAATTATTTTCACAAAAATGCCGTTTACATCGTTTGTAAACTGCGTTATATTCGCGCTCGCTCTAGCGGAAGTGACGTCTTGGACCATAGACTTACCGGAAGTGCGGAAGTACATTTTCGAGAAAAATGAACACGAGGAGCGGGAGAAAAAGTACGAAGATTACAAATATAAAAAGGATGACAGCCCCCTGTATTACAGCAACATAGATGGAAATAGTAAACACAACTCGGAAAACTACGCAGATGTGTATGGCAACACAGGATACGCTAGGGAATACGGTTATGAGTCCTACATGGAGAAAAAGGCAAGTATACGTTAGCATAAACAAATAGATTGATTGATTGAGTGATTGTTTGATTGATTGATTGACTCTTCATCATCCTTAGCCTATACATATAGGCAATTCCCATAGCCTATAGCCTACTACAAAGTGTATTTCATTTAAAGAGTAACAACAAATGTGTTAAGATACAATGGATTCCTTCTGATGTCGGCCTGAATCCACGAAGAAGTGGATAAACTGGCGAAAGAAGCATCCGTAGAAGGGTCTTTATTTAACTATATCTATAAAAAATATTGCATTTGAAAATTGGTCAGAATACTGTGATGAAAGATCTTTAAGGTGGTACGATTACAATACAAATAAATTTTTGCCATTAATGGACAAATGGAGCATAATTTTACAGTGAAATCACATCTACTGCAATTTATTTTGGTCTTTATTTGCGGTAAATCACAATTGCTTTAATGAAACAGTAGATTTATTAGCATAATCTATTGTTTTATTCAAAAATCATAAATTCATAAATCATTAATTAATTTGATTTTATGCTAATAATCTACTGTTTTGTAACTTTGAGTAACGAAACAAAGTCCAGGCATCGCTGCTTTGGCGCTCATTACTTTGAGACTTTCGATGGTTAGTCTCAACAGCCCAGTAATGTCGCTGCAGTACCCTTCACAGTAATGTTTACACACTACTGCTTGGCGGCAGAATAACTGGTACTGCGGTGGTACCTACGTGGACGACCTCTTGCTAAGGAGATCTAGTCCCAACAGCCCAGTAATGTCTCCAGGTGAACAGCATCGTGTACCACGGCAGCGTGTACCTGGAGGGGCTGCGGCTCTCGCTGGATAACTTCACGCGGCTTCTAGAAGACTGCACCACAGCTAACGGAACAGCGGTATGTACTCACGAAACAAATCCTATATTGACGTTTCGCACACCTAGATCTAAAGGGAGCTAACTCGAAAATCGAGTTTTGGCGGGAACGCGGGGAGAGTCGTGTCGCTCCGTTGTATTTTTTTCCAAAACTAGTGTTTTGTCGAGTGTTTATGCATAAAAATGGTGGTGTTTTATTCATAAAGTGCCGAATTACAAGCGCGAGTGTGGGAAAATGATATAATGTGGTGAAACATGAGTTTTCGTGTTGCTTCCAAAACTCCATCGAAGCTTTATAGTAAAGTTGCCACTACTTTACTAAAGCATGACTGGAATTAACTGACACGAACTGGACTTGACAAAGACGACTTTGACTAAAAGTAGCTACGATGGCACTTATTTAACTTGAAAATATATAATTACTTGACACTGGCAAATGCTAAAACGCGACGCCAAAACCAAAGAAAAAAAAAACTCGAAAATCTCGTTTCTTTAGTTATGCACACCATCGAATTTCCTATGTTAATATCTACCGACCAATAAAACAGATTTAAAAATATCTTCACTACTCGACGCCTGATGACGCCAGATTGATTGATTGATTTCAGTACTTGTAGTGTTTTCTTGCTAACTCATCGCCCAATATACCCCTACTGTCGGTCACAGACTGCTCCATGAATGGGTACTAATTATAAATAACACAAAATGTTATACCATTTGTTTGTAAACTTGTTGCCCCTTGTTGCAAAAGAGAGCCAACTTAAAACTTAATATGAATTAAGTTTTTAGTTGGCTTGGCAACATGGGCTTAACTTAAAATAATAAGACAAATATACATATTTTATTAAGCAATAGAGAAATAACTTCAAAAATCCAATTTTCAGTCCCAAAACATGATTAAAACACAAGACTCCTACTCCTATCTTTGTTCTACCTGCATATAAAATATATAAATCTACACAAAAAGGTCCTGCAGTGCACACACAGGGAAACAGTAATCAGTTTTTCGCCTTTTGCCAAGAAAGTGTTTTTTTGAATTAATCGCTGTTTAGATCTAGGGGTGCGATTTGTATAATTTTTTATTTTGGCTTTTATAAATAAAATTATTTTGACATTTGATTCGGAAAAATACTTTATGTTAGATCGGATAATTGTTTATTATTTCATTGTGAGATAGATGTAATTGATTGTTATTGTCGTTTTTATCTCAATAAATAAAGATAAAATACGAATATAAATCCTTTTTTGTACTTTAATTAGAAATCACTTGTTGGTTATAAACTTAGGTCGTAAATAGAAAGCCTACTAATAATTAATAATACATAAATTATAATTAACAACTCTTACTATAGGGCTTAAACAAAGATCATATATCATATAATCAAACATTAAAAAAAAATAACAAAACTAAAATCGTTTTTTTGTGACACTTTGCCGACCGGGGTTCGGCGAAGTGTCACAGGGAGGGGGCCCCGTGGGGGGGTAACGTGTGACATAATTTATGGATGGTTTTCAGAGTTGATGAAAGTTGTTAATGTCCCCAATCTTATTTTCTAGGGCCTTCGTCAGAACACAACATCTTGGAGTCCCTCCATGGAGTCCCCCCTCCCCTCTAACTCTTCGAACTCTACGAGCCCCCGATGCCGCGAGGTCACGCGCGCCGGCGAACACGTCCGGAGACTCTCCGAGCTGGCCACCTGGGTCACCAGGGACCTTCAGGACTTGGCCTACGCCAGAAAGTATAAAAAGGTACGTAGTAACGCTAAGGTCAGATTACTTTTTTCTAGCTGCGACCCGCGGTGTTACTCGCTACATTTTTTGAGTTTAAAAGTGGCTTAGGCAAGGCAAAAAGTCATATTTTAAATTTCGTGTCAGAAGTAACGTAACATACTGATTTTGCAACTATCAATAAGTATGTCTCAAAACTTGGCACAGGATGAGGAGCATACCCTGAGCTTGCAGGAGAACGAGCTGATCCTCAAGCTGGCGTGGTTCCTGGACCGCCTGGCCCACTACACCGGCTACGAACCGAAGCCCGAGGACTTCATCCAGAACGAAAACGATGGTGAGAACTCTGCTAGCTGCGTCCTGCGGTGTTACCCGCTATATGTTTTCGAGAAAAAAAGTAGCCTATGTGTTAATCCAGGGTCTCAGCTACCTCCATACCAAATTTCATCCAAATCCGTTCAATAGTTTTTGCGTGAAATTGTAAAAAATATCCATCCATCCATCCATCCAAACTTTCACATATATAATAATCATTAATATTTAAATATCCATCCGTTTTTCTGTTTTACCATTCTAACAGTCAGCCCTACAACTTCGAGTACAACAGCGCCCGCGGCGCTCGTCAGCCCGTCCCCAGAAGTGAAGCGCCTGATGATGGAGTGCCTCCAGCAGAACTCTTCGGAAGCCGCGGTGGACCGCTGCCGCTACCCCGAGCCGCTGCCGCCGCTAGTGCAGATGATGATGGAGATGAACAGTAACTACCACTGACTTCTTTACATATTAATAAACCTCAAAACAATTACCCTGAAGAAGTAGACAAGATATTTTGGAAAACGAAAACCCGCTTATGGGGCGTTGTAGGGAACAGTTAACAGTTTTGACGTGACGAATGATTTTTTGAGCCACGAAGGACTTAAAACATGGTAATCTGTACTTCTTAAATGATCTTTATATTATGCTTAACTGACTGTGTTGATCCAGGGATGACTTATGGCGCTGAAACGTGATCTCTGACTTCACGTTTCAGCGTCATACTGGCGAGCCATCCGTACTAAAGGATTGTAAATAGAAATGTTGTTATTTTAAATTTGTAAAGCAAAAAGATAATATAAGTTATGTTTATTATCCCTAGGTATACATATAGTTAATATTTTCTGTTTTCACAGGTAATTTAACAGGCATACCGTCTATGCCCGTCCCTTCATCATCCAACATGGCCCAGCAAGTTATGCCAATTTCCAGATCCGACCCAGTTTCCGAACAATCCATGGAGCTGCTCATAACAGCGGATTTTAAGACGCCGTCTTCAAATCGAGCACCCACTCTGACAGCTGTCAAAAGCGTCCAGAAACGATCCGTTTCGTCTATGGTTTTGTCAGAAGCGCTACAAGAAAATGTTCTGAAAGTTAGGTTAGAAGAGAAAAAAAACTCATCAAATTTGAAGCAATCTGTCAAAATAGACCCAAAAAACGATCCAGCAATCAATTTTTATAAATATTTCGCAAAACACAAAGTCTGGGAAGGCGCTAACCCAAAAAACGTCGACCCGAAATCCTTTCAAACATATGATGTAAAAAATCAATTGGAGCATCAGATTACAAAACGCGCAATTGGCCATAAAAAGTTTCAACATTTAAAAGTACCAGAAAATCCTTTCCAAGACCTTAGCAAATACGCCAAGCATAGATCAGGCGTCAATTACGTAGAAGATAAAGCAATAGCAGAAAAAGTCAAAGAAGCCTTAGCAAAAATGGACGTCAAACCTACTTCATCCAAAATTATACTTCAAAAATTAACCAAGATACTGCGACAAAAAAGATACATAAAGCACGAAAAAGACGTGGATCTCCCGCGAGAATCGGAGGATCCCCAGAGAGATAGAAGCTATTATGTTAAAAATAAACCGGGAAGGAATTATAACAACGATTTGGTGCAAGCGTTGCAAGTGAGAGCGGGATTGCAGCAAGTTTTCAACACTGGCAACATTGAAGTGGTGAGGCGGTTTGGCGCCAATTACAACCCTCTAATCCCAGCACCGTTTTATGCCGGAATCTTGAAGAGTCAAGCTGATTTTAAAAAGTAAACATCTGTTTTGTAATCGCTTGTTTAGTTGCTGTCGTTATTTTTGACTCACGAAGGTACTTTGGGCAGGACAAAGGCTTTACTAACCACACACTAAGGGTCTCCGTTTCAAAAGAGATTGATCATAATAATTTTGAGTTTTGCAATAAAGTTATCCTATATATATTTATTATTTTGTACACCGCCAACGCTTTTATGACAACTCTATTTTTGACCCTTACCGGAAATGTAATAAAGGATTATTTTAACACTTTTTTTATTTTTTTTTCTTTTTCCTCTGACCCAGCCATACTTTACGTTTTCGGGATAAAAAGTAGCCTATGTAAAGTAATCCAGGGTGTCAGCTACCTCCATACCAAATTTTATCCAAATCCGTTCAGTAGTTTTTACCTGAACGTGTAACAAACATCCATCCATCCAAACTTACACATTTACAATATTAGTGGGAAACGTTTTGGCTTGGTTTGGTTGGCTTCAGGCGACCAGAATGCTGGTATCTACTTTGGTCAAAACCTTAGCATTGCCATCCAGCGTGGCAATGCTGCCAGAATTCTGGCCATATGTCCCTCCTCTGACTGAATTATTAAGTTATTTGTATCTTCTTCAATCGTTCCCTCATGTCTGAGGATCGTGGTCACTGGAACCTCTTAGACGGACAATCTGTCTCCATCGACTCCGGTCGGAAGTAGCCCTCACCACTTGGTAGAATTTAAAAGAGGAGATGGCTTCTTCCACTTGGTCAGACCATCGTGTTGGCGACCGGCTTCGTGGTCTCTTTCCTTCGGTGTTGTCAACAATGACCAGCTTTTCAAGGCTGCCATCCACTCTACGCAAAGAGAGCGAAAAATTTTTTGTATACATTTGTAAATAGTTAATTAAATCATATTAGTGGGATAAATAAAAAAACAACAAAAATTATTACACAAAAATATATTCCATAATTACGTTGGAAGCTTTCATAAGACTAAACAAATTTTGACACGAGAAATCACTTCATTATTGTCAATTTTCTAAAACTTGCGAATTACAATAAAAAAAAAAAACATTTTCAAAGCTGGCAACACCGCGAGTAACTTCTTTCTAAAATTATGCAAATGTATCAAGATTGTAGTTTTAACAAAAAGCAGTAAGGGTTAACATATTTTTAACAATGGTACAAATATTTTCTATTTTGTCGTCGTCCTATGTAATAATGTAACATTTCAATAAACTAAACAAAATCAACGATAACTATAGTAAAAAAAGGGGGTGGGTGGAAGTTGTTGCATATTAAGGGGGATATTTTGAGTCACATTTTTAAAATCTGCCTAGATAATCATTAAGAGTTTTGGCGGGACCGCGGAAAACGTCGTGTCGCCCCGTTGTATTTTTTTCCAAAACTAGGTGTTTTGTCGAGTGTTTATGCCTAAAAATGGTGGTGTTTTATTCATAAAGTGTCGAATTACAAGCGTGAGTGTGGGAAAATGATATAATAAAACATGATTTTTCGTGTTGCTTCCAAAACTCCATCGAAGCTTTATAGTAAAGTCACCACTACATTGCTAAAGCATGACTGTACTTGACCAAGACTGGACTTTGACTATAACTATAGCTACGAGGACAGTTATTTAACATTTGAAACTTGAAAATATTAAATACTTGACACTGGCAAATGCTCAAAACGCGACGCCAAAACCAAAGAAAAAAAAAGTATGTCATAAAAACTATTTTTTATTTATTTTTCGGTTATAGCACGTTCTTGTATTGTGCCAGTTCTTAAGTTCACCTGATCATTTTTATTTCGCTTATATTTCTTGCTTTCTTTGATTGTGGCGTCGCAAATATAAGTCAAAGTCATACAAAGTAAATCTTGGTAGAGTCCAGTCATGCCCTAGAAAATAGATGACTTTACTAGAAACTTCTACGGAGTTTTGGCAACAACACAAATCGAAAATATCATTATTTCACTTTCACGCACGTAATTCGGCACATTATGTATAAAACGCTTCAATAAACACTAGAAAAAAAAACAAGTTTTGGAAAGCAACATAATGAGGAGTTTTGGCGGGAACGCGGGAAGAGTCGTGTCGCTTCGTTGTATTTTTTTCCAAAACTAGTGTTTTGTCGAGTGTTTATGCATAAAAATGGTGGTGTTTTATTCATAAAGTGCCGAATTACAAGCGCGAGTGTGGGAAAATGATATAATGTGGTGAAACATGAGTTTTCGTGTTGCTTCCAAAACTCCATCGAAGCTTTATAGTAAAGTTGCCACTACTTTACTAAAGCATGACTGGCACGAACTGACACGAACTGGACTTGACTAAGACGACTTTGACGATAACCATAGTTAAGATACAGCAGAAATATCACTGAAGACGAGGCAGTATGGCTTTATAGCTTTAGCCTACCCCAAAGGGCAAATTAACGAAAAAAAAAAAAAAAAGCAACATAATGACACGTTCCCGCCAAAATTTCTTTCACATATTTCAGAACTTTTTATGTATATTCTGTGCAAAAGGCAGATTTCAAAACTACTATTGTCTAAGACTTCGGGGAAAACAATTTTCGTCGACGACAAAATAGAGAAAAATAGACTACGTATATAATTTATTTCCATTACTAAAAGTAAAGGAAATTTAACAAGTGTTAGTGATCGAAAGTATTAATGGCTCAACTTTAATGTATTTATAAAAAATCATTTGAAAGTTTTAGAATCATCAAAAAAAAGATTCACTTTTATGCTAACATCAATTGACGTTTAGTTTTTTTTCTTCAAATTTATAAATACACAAAAATTCGGCACCAAAACCAATTTTCTTAAAATTACGTTTCAACATTTTTTTTTTTAAATAACAAATGTCCTTGCAAGAAAACTTATTATGCCACATAAGAAGGCGCGAAATATTGTCAAGGCAAAAGGCACCTTAGAACAGTAGTGATCATAGCGATATAATAATTATGACTTACAGACTAAAAAACGGGGTATATTTTGTTATTAATATACAGATCTCAGGCGTTATTGTTAATTTATACGGGCATTGGTGATTTCAATTATTTAATTCGTGATATTTAGTATTTACCAATATAGCTATATCTTCAAAGGCTAAGCTTAGCCATACAACGGGGCAATGCCGCCAGCGTACTGGGAACCCTACCGCGCGGCAGCGATCTCGACGGCGTGTTTATTTTATAGTAGTAGTTATAGTATAGTTTTATAGTTTACTAAACTTGAGTGTTCAAGGTATATAAATACATAATTTAGTATATAGCTAGGTTGTTGTTGCCGACAGTAATTGAGAAATCTGCTGACAGACACACAGTTTTTTACAAAGTAATGATTATCCTAAGATCTGTTATTAATCACGCTGTTCATTAAAAATATTGGTCCCAATATTGTTTGTGACAATTTACTTTTTAAAGGAATGTTTCCACTTTACATATACCACGAAAATATCTTACATCTACATACATAAATATTATAACGTACTTACTAAAGTAACGAGAAATATTATGATTTTAAACGGATATTATAACTTAGGGCGAAAATAACGAAATAAGTAATCAAGTAGAAATTCAGACAAATATCTTTTTAAATATCGTAAGACATTTCACGCAGCGCCATCTATCCCCAAACTAAGCAAAGCTTGCACTATGGGAACTAGATAACTGATCGAATTAACTTTTTTTTTTCAAAATACTTACACAAACATTTATCGTCATAGAAATGTGATGTCACGAAATAACTATGACAATAATTTAAATTAATATTTCGTCAAAACAATTAAAATTGTTGCATAAAATTTCTTTCATTTTCATCCCTGAATCGATTGTATTTGCTTTTTATCTGATAGATCTATCAAAACATAAGTCAAAGCGATTTGATTCCACGATTTACCAAAACATAGGTCAAAGCGATTTGATTCCACGATTTACCAAAACATAGGTCAATACGATTTGATTCCACGATTTACCAAAACATAGGTCAAAGCGATTTGATTCCACGATTTACCAAAACATAGGTCAATGCGATTTGATTCCACGATTTACCAAAACATAGGTCAATACGATTTGATTCCACGATTTACCAAAACATAGGTCAAAGCGATTTGATTCCACGATTTACCAAAACATAGGTCAATGCGATTTGATTCCACGATTTACCAAAATATAAGTCAAAGCGATTTGATTCCACGATTTACCAAAACATAGGTCAATACGATTTGATTCCACGATTTACCAAAACATAGGTCAATGCGATTTGATTCCACGATTTACCAAAACATAGGTCAATACGATTTGATTCCACGATTTACCAAAACATAGGTCAATACGATTTGATTCCACGATTTACCAAAACATAGGTCAAAGCGATTTGATTCCACGATTTACCAAAACATAGGTCAAAGCGATTTAAGTCCATGATTTACCAAAACATAAGTCAATGCGATTTGATTCCACGTTCATTGTGCGGACCGCTAGACAGTGGGATGCGATGCCTAAGTAGATGTTCTCCGATAGATATATCTGGGTGTCTTCAAATCGAGACTGAATCGGTTTCTAGGCAAGCGTGCTCCATCTTAGACCGCATCATCACGTAACCCCATTTCTAATATATAACATCAGAAATGCCTAATTCTCGTTATAACTGTTGCCGTATAAAGAAACATTTTAAAAGAAGACTCTACTCCAAATGTTTGTATAACTATTAATATGTCTTTATAACATCATATTTTCATACGTTAAAAAGTAATTCAATCATAATTTTGTATTTTATATCCTACATGAAAGTTTGCGAAGTCAACGTCGGCCTACATGTGGCTTTGTGGTCTTTTCTTTCTGCTGAAGAGGCCTCCGAAGACACCCTTCTTGTCCTTCTTCTCCTTGGTCACTCCGCTCACCGACAGCTCTGATTCACCGGAAGACCTGCGAACAAACAACGATAACTTGTACACAGCACTAGCTGTACGTTTAATATATGAATACACGAGACAGTCTGAGTCCTGTGCAGTGTCTCTAGATTCACTGTTATTACAGTGGCTTTACTGTAATTACACTAGATTTACTGTAATTACACTAGATTTACTGTAATTACACTAGATTTACTGTAATTACACTAGATTTACTGTAATTACACTAGATTTACTATAATTACACTAGATTTACTGTAATTACACTAGATTTACTGTAATTACACTAGATTTACTGTAATTACACTAGATTTACTATAATTACACTAGATTTACTGTAATTACACTAGATTTACTGTAATTACACTAGATTTACTGTAATTACAGTAGATTTACTGTAAGTACGTCGTATACCTACGACTTATAACGAACCGGAACGCATTTCCCTTCAAACCCTCGGATAGGTATTTTAATTAAGTACCTACCATAATATATATTATAATTATTTAGGTTAGGTTAACAAAGAATTAATTTAAAAAGTCACAGTATAACACATTATAGTTAAAATTTACTACCTACCTACTTAAATACAAATGAAATATATCTCTCGACTTTTATTTAAAAATAATAACTTTTATTTTATAATGTTTTATTATAATTTTTGTACAATAGTTCCACAATTTCGCTTTTTTGTCCAAACAGAACGATGTAAGGAAAACATTTACGAAACGGAACGGTGATTTCACGAAACGAAACGGTCTATTTCGAGCACTGACCCCATAGCCGCGCTAGAGTGCACTCGACTTTAACTATGTAATCTGCTCGTAATCTATGTGAATGAATAGAAATGGTGATCACCGGAAGTATAATTTTATTATCTAGCACATCCCACAGTCAGAGGAACACGCAGTTTGGGGGTTGACGATAAATAATGTCATCCAAAATTAAACCCTCACAACTCTACTCTTGAAAACCTCAAGTCTGTGAAAACTAACCTTGACGCTGGTCTCTGGTCGAGTGCGGGGGAGCCCCCACTGCCAGCCACAGAGGCAGGCCGTCGCTCCACCCCGCTAGCGCTGCTGCCATACGCTGCAAACACAAATACATCATCAGCTGCAAACATGCCTCTTGCCGGATATACCAGACCAATTCTTCGGAAAAGGAAAGCATTCTAATATCTACTTGACATATTTACTCAACTTTGAGCTTTTTAATTTCAAAATTACGTTATATTACAAACGTGCCGTAACCCTTCAGGAGAGCGACACGTTCGGGGCCATCCGTAAAATACATCACACGAAACGCTTGATTTTTGAGGGCTCGAAATTGGTACCCCCCCTCTGACTCACATTTTTGACCCCCCCAAGTGTGACACCACAAAATTTGCGAAAATATTTAATTGAAACAATCGATTTTTGCTTTTTATTATTTTTTCTATATATTATAATATCCACAAGTAAATAAAAGTTAAAACAAATTGATAAAAATTGCTGTTGAGACTACAAATTTCTATTTTTCAAAGTAATGCACGCCAAAGCAGCGATGCCCTGGACTTTGTTTTGTTTTGTTCTGGGTATCGCTGCAATGATCATGTACATACTTTATCTTTTACCATCAAGAGAGCGGCTCGTGAGTCCATTCTCACTTAATTTTATGTAAAAAACACTTGTCACGTGATGTCACACTTCACCGATCCCCCCTTAATATGTGACAATCTATGGATGGCCCCTTAGTCGCAAGAAATGTGACCTTTTTGTGACGGCAATAATTAAAAAAAAACTAAAAAAATAATCACACAAGACAAAAATATAATTGCTTTCTTATTCTCCGTTCTAAAAAACAACAATCGAAATCGGTCACATACGTAGTTTAAATTGGTCTGATATATAAAAAAAAAAAAACAACCGTAAAATACAACCCGACACCAATTAATACAATATACAAAAAGCAATGAAACAAAACAAGACAAACACGACATAAACACTTTGCTCGCTAAATAAAAGAAGAAAAAAACTATAAAAAAATTTTGAAATACTGCACCCTGCTGTTAACTTAAAAGTATTAAAACAAACTCTACTATATTTAAAAGAAAGAACAAATAAAAATAACAAAACATGCAATTCTATAACAAGATATTTTTGGCAAATATTCACTATAGTAGGTACATTCAAACGAAAACAGTCTGACAAAAGGCAACATAAACTCAAGGTTAAGCGTAAAACTACAAATAAACGTTGTCTAAAATTATACAAATAGTGAAAAATTTAAAAGTATCGATAGTCAAGAACAAGTAGAAAACGTGGTGCCAATAACAAGGAAAATAAACAATCAGCATAATTTATAACATTGCTGACGTTACCATCATTCGTCCCCCCCCCATGTCATAAAAAAGAAAAAGACCCCCCCTGGTGCTTACGTAACACTTGAACGGCCACATACATCAATTTACAATTTAAAAAAAATACGGCAAGGTTTAAGGGTTAAGGTGGTTCGATTTCCATACAAATAATTTTTTGCCATTTATGACAAATGAAACATAATTTTACAGTAAAATCACAACTACTGGCATTTATTTTGGTCTTTATTTGGGAGCATACATAAAAAAAAGATTCCGACGAATTGATAACTTCCTCCTTTTTTGTAGTTGCTTAATGATATTTACAACAAACACATAATTATTTAACGATACCTTTGTCAGACTGTAACATCCTGCGCAGACGAAGAACTTTTGTAATCAGTTCAAAGTCAAAGCGAGAAAAAATACATTATTGAAAGTAGGTGAATGTCGTAGTCAATATTCTTAAAAAATCTACAAAATAGTCTATCGTCTGCGAAGATTTACCCCAAAAAGCAAAGCTATATACATTCAAGTATTACGTTAGCAGTTATGTTTGACATAAACCCAAATTTTTAAAGCACACCTAGCTAGGAATAGTACTGGCTCTCAAGTGAGGCTGCCGGAACACACCATTAGATGCTTGGCGGCAGTTATTCAACTCTCGTGTGGTAGCTAGCCAGCCGAGTACTAGAGAGTACGCTACCATCATGCTATGGTTTCCTCACGATGTTTTCCTTCACCGACAGCTCAAGCTCATACAAACATTGGATTAAGCGTAATCGCTCTTCCAGGCAACTAAAGCATCGATATTCAAGAACAAGTAGAAAACGTGGTGCCAATAACAATGAATTTAAACAATCAGCATAATTTATATGACATTGCTGACGTTATCGTCAATCAGCCCCCCATGTCATAAAAAATAAAAGACCCCCCCATGTCATAAAAAATAAACCGACCCCCCCCTGGTGCTAACGTAACACTTGAACGGCCCCATACATACAAACAAACAACATATAAACATACATTGAACGCGGTGAAGTACATATAACAGATGACTCGATCCTGAACGCATGTCCAAAGTCAAGAAATAAATACAGTTTTACATAAAATATTTTAAATTTAAGACAAGAAAAGAACTCATTTGATAACATTGCTTAAATTGAAAAATGTCATTAATTTAATGCGCTGTAAAAAATAAACACGCATGATTGACTTCCATTTAACTTTAAGCAACGTTTTCAAGTCTGAGCAAAATAAATAGCATAAACCCCGACTAAGATAAGCATGACTATCCAATTGATGTCTAAAGGACCCTTGAGATTGATAACCAATTTGTTTTTTTTTAAATGAGAACATATGAACTGTCAAAACTTTGCCAACATAATTATATCAAAACCATTATTCTGTTTTTTTCTATTGTTGCCAGTGAAATATAATTCGATATTTTTACTTTTATCATGAAAAATTAAAGTCTAAGTCAAAAGTTATTCACGGTCACTTTTCCACACTCGCGCGCTTTATTCTTCCCAGTTAAGCAACGATGTGGTGCACTCTTACATAGGAGCAATGTTTACTGTCAATAAATCTCCTTTATTGTCCTTTCTACGTAATTTTCACAAACTTTCATTGAATAGTCTCAGCCTCTCAGTCTCTCAGGGAGCCATAAAGATTTACAAGCGTTTTCTACAGCAAGCTAAGATAATATATTTAGAAGAATAATTAAGTAAACAGGGTTATAAGCTTTGGGCGAACTAAGTCGAAAAGGTCATCACTCATCATTGAAATCGCGAAAAAAAAATGAAAATATGCGTTGACCATTAGCAATGTACTCCCCCCCCCCCCCAAATACTGACACAAATATTTTATTAATAAATAACACAAATGTTAAAAGTCAAATTGCGTAATATCATTTAAAAGTTTTAAAACACTGATTATAATGACATGTCAATATGTTACATGTAACATATTGACATGTCATTATAATCAGTTTTTTTATTAATTGATATGTATGTCAATTAATAAAAAAACCCCAATATAAAAAATATTGCCAACTTAAATGTTAAAAACAAAATTTACTATTAGTTTAATATAGTTTAATATTCTCGTCAATGTCATAAAACAAGGTCTGTATCAGCCTGTCGGCTTACTATACCCAAAACTTATAATGCTATATTCTTAAGTTAAGCAAGTACGAGCATATCCTAGAATTGGCAGTGCTGTAAAGTCAATAAAACAGCACCAGAAAAACAATATAATAAAGCATTGATATATTGCTAAATTATTGCGATAGTATATTTTTTATAAATTCTACGGAAACGAAATTATACAAAAATTTAATCCGAATTGTATAACAATGCTAGAGTAAGGCACCCCAAATACAAATACAGTAGAACCACGATAGTCCGAACACCAGCTAATCCGAACTGCCAATTTTTCGACCCCCCCTGAAATGTTCATAAGATTTCCACCCTCCCTCTAATTTCACATGAGACTTTTCAAAATGCGTATTTTTTGTGTAAAAGTTAATCTGTACTAAATTGAGTTGGATTCATTAAAAAAAATTTGTTTGATTCCTCCCTCCCAAGCCATAAGCCATTCTTATAAGCCTGATTTGAGAGTTCGGGTTTGGTGTTTTGATAGACCATACTGTCATTTAACATAAGATAAGCTGTGGTCAAATACCTAGTATATAAAAAAAAACTATTTATGGGTAATGAGTTATTTTTTAATCCAAAAATACGTCAAAGGCAAAGCTTAGCGATACAACGCGAGCGATACAAAAAATCATGGTTCTCATTATCAAGGTTCTACCGTACATACACTTTTATCTACAAAACAAGTAAACTATTGCAATATATGTAAGCTTAAATACAACTAACGGTTAGTGCTCAATATCTTGAAAGCTGGCAACATCACTTTAAGTTTGCAAGTGCAAAGTTATACTCCTATATCCAAAGTTTTTACCGTGCTAAAGAGTAATAACGAACGCAACGCTCTCCTGATGTTAAGAGATAACGCATGTCCATGACCATTGCAGCGATACACAGAACTTTGAGTAACAAAACAAAGTCCAGGGCATCGCTGCTTTGGTGCTCATTACTTTGAGACTTTCGATGGTTAGGTTTACTTGGTAGTAGATCTCCTTAGCAGGAGGTCGTCTAGGTAGGTACCACCGTAGTACCAGTTATTCTGCCGCTAAGCAGTAGTGTGTAAACATTATTGTGTTCCGGTTCGAAGGGTACTGCAGCTAGCGAAATTACTGGGCTGTTAAAAAAGACTAACCATCGAAAGTCTCAAAGTAATGAGCGCCAAAACAGTGATGCCCTGGACTTTGTTTTGTTACTCAAAGTTCTGTGTATCGCTGCAATGGTCATGGACAGGCGTTATCTCTTACCATCAGGAGAGCGACTCGTTCGTCTCATTACTTCTTACATAAAAAAAAGTCTCAACAGCCCAGTAATGTCGCTGCAGCACCTTTCAAACAAATATTTACACACTACTGCTTGAAAATTTAAACGGGCTTTTGCTACTGAAACTAATTTGTCGTTTTTAGGAAATGGTCAAAGCTGGAAACATTTTTTTGAAGACAGGCGAGGTGTTTGACCACTGCTCATCTGAGGTTAAGTGACGGTGTAGACGAAAGTGATCACACACCTAGCCCGGAATAGAATGAAACTAGCTCACAAGTGAAGACGGGACACAACGTTAGTTGCTTGGCGGTAGATTTCCACCGGCAGCTCAAGCTCATCGTTTCCCTTCCGGTGTGTGAACCGACCGCGCTAACCACTCAACTATAAAAGCCTATCTTCTCATTCTTATAAAAGTGATGTCACCAGCTAAAAATACAATCCGACCACCAAACACTAACCGACGTCGCCCGATGAATAATAGGTTGTTTCCACATTTTGATAGTTGTTGTTCTGTCTTTCGTGCCAAGAGGTAGAATTTCTGTTCACATCTCTCCCTTGGCCCATTCTCTGTTGGTAGCTGTTCACTAAAGCCGTTACAGATTTTTCGGCCTGATTCCCTCTGTCGGGAATATTCGGCCCTCTGTCGGGAATATTCGGACCTCTGTCGGGTATGTTCGGACCGCGTTCGGGAATATTCGGTCCTCGGTCGGGAATACTCGGCCCTCGGTCGGGAATATTCGGTCCTCGGTCGGGAACGTTCGGTCCCCGTTCTGTTATAGTCATCATTCGTTCGGCGTAGAAGCTCTGTGTTCTGTCGCCGCGTTCGGGTAACATCGGCGGGCGGTCGGGAACGATCGGCGGACGGTCCGACGGTCCCGATGGGATGTAACCACCGTCCACTAATTCAACATTTCGAGGTATTTGATGATTTGATAAAATATGGTAATGGCTACGTATGATTTTGGTAAACAATATAGAATACACATAGGGAAAATAAAGTTCAAGCTAAGTAATAAAGATTTTTACGAAAGCCATACAAAAAACGACATTTATTGTATAACAAAACAAAATAATTTGCAAACGATACACAAGCCGAAGATCGGGCTAAGTGGCGTGTCTTGGGAGAGACCTATGTCCAGCAGTGGACTAGTATAGGCTGATGATGATGATGATGATGACACAACACAGACAGATAAAGAAAAGACATCACAAATTTCCAATTATTTTTTTTGTTATAATTACCGTATTACGGCATTACCGTAGACATCTCTATCAATTTAACTAAATAAAATTTAAATTAAGTTAATTTTAAAAAAAAATGCTTCAAGGTTACGCGCATCGGTATTGAACCGAAAAGGGGTCATTGTACATATAAAACAGATTTTTTTATTACGGCCATAACTACAAAATCACATAAAAACACTATACATACATGTCACCAAACATCAAATTAAATATTAATTAAATTAACTAATCAACTAATTTGAATGACTAATTAAATAAATAATTTAATTCACTAAAAATAATTTAACTTAAGGGTATTAAACCTTTATTATTACTAACTAAGGGTAACTTTGCACAGGGGCCCGAATTTTGATTAAAAGTCATGATTCGAGTTTTTAATTAATTAAATAAATAAACTGAATTGTTTACATTAAATAGTTATAAAACGTTTAATACATTTTCAGATTTAACTGAGTTAATCAACTAAATAAATTATATTTTAATTTAACTAAATAAATTATATTTTATAAAATAAATAATTTTTTATGTGATTTCAAAGTTGTACCTTAAAAGTGACAATGACTCCCTTTACCGCATACGGCCGTTCCGTGTAACCTTATTTTCTGTTGAGCAGTTGATTAGAACAGTATTGACATACCAGTTTGCTGCGAGCTGATGAATTCAGTGTTAATATCTCGACCGTTGGAGAACCGGGACCTGCCCCAAGACGCGCCCACAGCTTCCTGGTTCCTGCAACATGGAAAATATATAATTATGTTACTGTAAAACTATGAACTACTAGCGCCCCGCGGTGTTACCCGCTTAATGTTTTCGGGATAAAAAGTAGCCTATGTGTTAATCCGGGGTCTCGGCTACCTCCATACCAAATATCATCCAAATCCGTTCAGTAGTTTTCGCGTGAAAGAGCAACAAACATCCATCCAAACTTTCACATTCATAATGTTAGTGGTGGATGGTAAATCCTAAGATTTAGCAACTTTTAATGGTTTTGTAGCCATGATAGCTCAGTGGTTACAGAGGTCAGTTTACACGCCGAAGGGAGTGTGTTCAAACCCAAACAAAGAGCTTGAAAACATCGTGAGGAAACCATAGCATAGTAGTAGGACTCTCTAGTACTCGACTGGCTAGCTACCACACGAGAGTTGGAAATCTGTCGCCAAGCACATTATAGCGTGTTCCAACTGCCTTACTTGTGAGCCAATTCTATTCTAGGTTAGATGTGTATACCATCTTCGACCACACCGTTATTTAACATCAGGTGAGCTATGGTCAAACAAGTTGTTAACCATTAAAAAAACAACAAACAATAAAGAGTTATATCTATCTATCTATCTATCTATCTATCAAACAAAGATAAAAATCTTTAGGAAAAAGAAAACTATTTCTCTGTAAAAAAACATTTGAGTCCTAATGCAAGCGGAGGCAAACATTTTCATGTTTTCTCCGAAACCTCAACTCTGGGTACCAATGTTTGTTAGATTGCTACATTGGTTTACCTGAGGACCACGTCGGCGTCATCTTCCTGCGGCGGCTGGCGCGGCGGCAGCGACGGCAGCACGGCGGATTCTACAACACAGGACGGCATATTTAACTAGGCACTAGACCTTAGCAAGTCGTCTAGGTAGCTACCACCGCTGTATCAGATACTTTTGGCGTGGGAAGGTACCAGCCCAGTATCAGATATTTTTGACGTAGGAAGGTACCACTACAGTATCAGATATTATTGACGTAAGAAGGTACCACCCCAGTATCAGACATTTTTGACGTAGGTAGGTATTACCGCAGTATCTGATATTTTTGAAGTAGGTAGCTACCACTGCAGTATCAGACATTTTTGACGTAGGTAGCTACTACTGCAGTATTAGATATTTTTGACGTAAGAAGGTATTACCGCATTATTAGACATTTTTGAAGTAGGTAGCTACCACTGCAGTATCAGACATTTTTGACGTAGGTAGCTACTACTGCAGTATTAGATATTTTTGACGTAAGAAGGTATTACCGCAGTATCTGACATTTTTGAAGTAGGTAGCTACCACTGCAGTATCAGACATTTTTGACGTAGGTAGCTACTACTGCAGTATTAGATATTTTTGACGTAAGAAGGTATTACCGCATTATTAGACATTTTTGAAGTAGGTAGCTACCACTGCAGTATCAGACATTTTTGAAGTAGGTAGCTACTACTGCAGTATTAGATATTTTTGACGTAAGAAGGTATTACCGCATTATTAGACATTTTTGAATTAGGTGGCTACCACTACAGTATCAGATATTATTGACGTAAGAAGGTACCATCCCAGTATCAGATATTATTGACGTAAGAAGGTACCACCCCAGTATCAGACATTTTTGACGTAGGTAGGTACCACCGCAGTAGCAGATATTTTTGACGTCGGTAGGTATTACCGCATTATCAGATATTTTAGACGTAGGTAGGTAACCATAGGCCGCCCCTAATTTTTTCCACACTTTTATATCCCAAGCTAATCTTCTTCCTTTAAATAAATCACCTTCTCATAATTTATCACAAAGTAATGAGCGCAAAAGCAGCGATGGACTCGACTTTGTTTTGACTTGACCCCAGACTTTATTTTGCTACTCAAAGTTCTGTGTATCGCTGTAATGATCACAGACATGCGTTAACTCTTACCATCAGTTCTTCTCGTTCGTCTTTACTTTTTCACAGTAAAAGAAAATATTACATTGCAATAGACAATCTATTCGATTTCGTTCACTCACCGATGTTCCTCTCTTTCTCTCCTCTCTCCGGTGTGTGGGAGGCACGTTGGCTGTTTCTGTGTTCTAGAAGTATTTCCGCTTGCGTGCGTCGGCGCGTTTCCGGTGATGACGCGGCTGATGATGATGACGACGCGTTTCTGTGACAAAAGCATGGTGGTAGGGTACTTTCTAGTACTCGGCTGGCTAGCTACCACCCTCAAGTTGAAAATCTGCCGCCAAGCATCTAACGGTGTGTTCCGGCAGCCTCACTTGAGAGCCAGTTCCATTCCAGGCTAGGTGTGCTTTACCATCTTCGACCACACCTTCACTTAACATCAGGTGAGCTGTGGTCAAACACCGGGCCTGTCAACCATTAAAAAAAAAAACAAAAAAACGACATTTTCATTGTTTTGACATACATTATGATTTTAATATGTTTAAATATTAATGGAAAATGAGCTGTAACTTTGGTGTTATTAATAAAAGATTTGTATTTGTGTTACAAAATAAAATTATTTTCTTTCTTTCTTTCATATGTGAGAGCTAGGTGGAGCCACTCTACGGGCGTGTTTTGCGATATGTAGTGTTCACGTCGAAAAATTCGTAGCAGTACAGCGTGAAGTCAATAGATGGCGCTTGTTCAATGAATATTCGTGACCTGTAATGGAGGGTAGGTAGAAAAGTACTGACTGCGTGAGGCGGCGGCGCAGCTCGGCGGTGGGGGAGTCCCCGGCCGAGTACGGGGTCAGCTGCAGCTCCGGCGGAAGGCTCGCGTGGAACGAGATCTTCGCCACCCATTCCTGCGCAAAGGGATATTAAAAGTTTTTACATGTTTCTGTACTGCAGCGACATTACTGGGCTGAGACTAACCATCGAAAGTCTCAAAGTAGAATAGAATAGAATATAACTTTATGTAACACTAATAAGAAAAAATAAATAAAACATAAGTATATAGTGTAGTGTAGTGTGTGTGTGTGTGTAGTGTGAGTGTGTAGTGTAGTGTGTGTGTGTGTAGTGTAGTGTGTTGTGTAGTGTGTGTGTGTAGTGTAGTGTGTAGTGTAGTGTAGCTTTCTATCGTATTTTTCTTTTCTTGGTTGCCTGGAAGAGATCGCTGTTAGCGATAAGGCCGCCACTTGTGTCACTAGTTAATAAGGTTTTTTGTTCTCTGTACTTTTTACTTTATATGATGTGCACAATAAAGAGTTATATTATTATTATTTCAGGTATTTATTTCATATCTTAATTTTTAATTTTTTTACATTAAATAAGTATAAAACATATATAATATAAAAACTTAAGAACTAGGGTGCCGTCGGCAGCGGGGCAGGGCTCCAGCTGCCGGTGGTTAGGGCTGCAGAGTGAGGAACCTCCTCACAATGCGCGCCGCGTCAAGGATCACTGCCTTTTGAAGTTGACCCGCGACCCAACCGTCTAGCGAGAGCCTCTTGAGATGTTGGTCGAGACTCTTCGCTATATTATTATTATATAAACTCGGTTGCCTGGAAGAGATCGCCGTTAGCGATAAGGCCGCCACTTGTGGCACTAGTTCATAAGGTTCATTGTTCTCTGTACTCTTTTCTATTTATGATGTGCACAATAAATAACTCGTCGTAGGACACTACACACAGCGCCATCTGACCCCAAACAAAGCAAAGCTTGTACTACGGGAGTCAGATAACTGATAGAATATCGTCACTTCCTATGGGACAGCATACAGGAACATGTTTTTATTAAAGGGTTTTGTAAATGTTCATGAAATAGATTTTTAGCGCATAAGTATATACGTTGCGCTCGTACGAAGCCGGAGCGGGTCGCTAGATGTCATGAGACGAACGAGACGCTCTCCTGATGGTAAGAGACAACGCCTGTCCATGACCATTGCAGCGATACACAGAACTTTGTGCAAAACAAAGTCCAGCATCGCTGCTTTGGCGCTCATTACTTTGAGACTTGCGATGGTTAGTCTCAACAACGCAGTAATGTCGCTGCAGTACCCTTCACAGTAATGTTTACACACTACTGCTTGGCGGCAGAATATCTGGTACTGCGGTGGTACCTAGACGACCTCCTGCTAAGGAGATCTACCACCAAGTCAAGTATATTATAAGTGTTATGCTCTCACCTGCATAAGTTGTCTGCTGGAAGCTGAGAACAGGTACTCCGCCCCGTCAGCGCAGGCGAGCCGGAACACGTGGGCGCGCTTCGTGTAGTCCCCGGCGGCCTCGCAGCGCGCCTGCGCACGTCCAACACAACACTTTATCAAACGGCTGGACCGATTTCGATGAAATTTGTTTTATTTTTAATGCTTGACAGGCTAAGTGCTTTGACCACAGCTCACTTGATGTTAAGTGAAGGTGTGGTCGAAGATGGTAAAGCACACCTAGCCTGGAATGGAACTGGCTCTCAAGTGAGGCTGCCGGAACACACCGTTAGATGCTTGGCGGCAGATGTTCAACTCTCGCGTGGTAGCTAGCCAGCCGAGTACTAGAGAGTACGCTACCACCATGCTGTGGTTTCCTCACGATGTTTTCCTTCACCTGCAGCTCGAGCTCATTGCTGGGGTTTGAACCCACGCCCTTCGGCATGCGAACCTACCGCGTTAACCACTGAGCTATCATCGCTACAAACTAAAAAACTACTGGTATGGAGATAGCTGACACTTTGGATTAACCCATAGGCTAGTTTTTATCTCGTAAAGATGTAGCAGGTAACACCGCGGGGTGCAGCTAGTTTGCAACATATAAACAGCACTTTATCAGAGGCGAAAGTATGCTTGTTGCTTCGTCACGGCTGGACCGATTTCGATGAAATTTGGCATGGAAGTAGCTGACACTCTGGGTTAACATATAGGCTACTTTTTATATTGAACAAATGTAACGCGATAATACCGCCAATTATAAATGGCGGAATTAACGGGTAACTAACATTAAAAAAAAATACAATCGACTCGAGAACCTCCTCCTTTTTTGAGTCGGTTAAAAGTATTGCGAGTGAATCGGTTTGTTATACGCAAGCGTGCTACATCGTGGACCGTGACTGACCAGCAGTATGGCGACGGGCGGCGCGGCGGCCTTAGCGCTGGCGAAGTCCGCCTCGTCCTTGAAGAAGCACAGCAGCTGCCCGCACAGCACGGAGTGGTACCCCCGCCACGAGCGCACCGTCGCGCGCTTACCACCCACGCCGCTCTCCTGCTTGCGCTCCAGGTACCCTGGCGACGGAGAACCAGATTCCTTTATCAATCCCACTAACATTATAAACGTGAAAGTTTGGATGGGTGTTTGTTACTATTTCACGCGAAAACTACTGAACGGATTTGGATGAAATTTGGTGTGGAGGTAGCTGACACCCTGGATTAACACATAGGCTACTTTTTATCCCGGAAACATGTAGCGAGTAACGCCGTTAGGCGCAGCTAGTATCCCCCCAATATTATAAATGTGAAAGTTTGGATGTTTGTTTGTTACTCTTTCACGCAAAAACTACTGAACAGATTTTGATGAAATTTGGTATGGAGGTAGCTGACACCCTGGATTAACACATAGGCTACTTTTTATCCCGGAAACATGTAGCGAGTAACGCCGTTAGGCGCAGCTAGTATCCCCCCAATATTATAAATGTGAAAGTTTGGATGTTTGTTTGTTACTCTTTCACGCAAAAACTACTGAACAGATTTTGATGAAATTTGGTATGGAGGTAGCTGACACCCTGGATTAACACATAGGCTACTTTTTATCCCGGAAACATGTAGCGAGTAACGCCGTTAGGCGCAGCTAGTATCCCCCCAATATTATAAATGTGAAAGTTTGGATGTTTGTTTGTTACTCTTTCACGCAAAAACTACTGAACAGATTTTGATGAAATTTGGTATGGAGGTAGCTGACACCCTGGATTAACACATAGGCTACTTTTCATCCCAAAAATATGTAGCGTGTAACACCGCGGGGCGCAGCTAGTAAACCAATAAATAAACGTTTTTCTGAACTGAACCCAGTTGCAGTTTACCTTCTATCTCGACGGGCGGTAATTCTGCGATGTCGCCGCGCCTGTGGCGACGGAAACTCTGCGTGCGGCGACGCGTCGTGAACGACGGCGTCCGCTTCGGGGTCTTCACCACCTGGAACGAGTGGATGAACGGACTTTATACATGTCAAAACTAATGAGACGAACGAGGCGCTCTCCTGATGGTAAGAGATAACGCATGCCCATGACCATTGCAGCGATACACAGAACTTTGAGTAACAAAGCAAAGTCCAGGCATCGCTGCTTTGGCGCTCATTACTTTGAGACTTGCGATGGTTAGTCTCAACAACCCAGCAATGTCGCTGCAGTACCCTTCACAGTAATGTTTACACACTACTGCTTGGCGGCAGAATATCTGGTACTGCGGCGGTGCCCACCTTCCACAGCACAAGCTTTGCTTAGTTTGGGGTCAGATGGCGCTGTGTGTAATGTCCTGCGATATTTATTTTAATTATTTATTTGTTATGTTTATAATACAATTGTTCGTTCTTTGATGCCTTACCACATTGAAAATTGTTTCATCAAATAACAAATAACAATTCCTGATGTTTTTGGCGGGAACGCGGATAGAGTTGTGTCGCCGCGTTGTATTTTTTTGCCAAAAATAGTGTTTTGTCGAGTGTTTATGCACAAAAATGGTGGTGTTTTATTCATAAAGTGCCGAATTACAAGCGCGAGTGTGCGAAAATGATATTATGTGGTGAAACATGAGTTTTCGTGTTGCTTCCAAAACTCCATCGAAGCTTTATAGTAAAGTCGCCACTACTTTACTAAAGCATGACTGGACTTGACTGACACGGACTGTACTTTGACTATAAGTAAAACTATGAGGCAAGTTATTTAACTTGAAAATGTAAAACACTTGACACTGGCAAATGCTCAAATTGCGACGCCAAAACAAAAGAAAAAAAAAGACGTCAATGTCAACTATTTTTTTTCTCTTTTGTTTTGGCGTCGCGTTTTAGCATTTGCCAGTGTCAAGTATTTATATATTTTCAAGTTTCAAAAGTTAAATAATGTCCTCGTAGCTAGTTATAGTCCAAGTCCAGTCTTAGTCAAGTCCAGTCATGCTTTAGTAAAGTAGTGGCGACTTCACTATAAAGCTTCGATGGAGTTTTGGACTGTCAACTATTACATTTACAACACAACAAGGATTGAATAAAAGAATAAACGATTGTATTAACAGGTGCATGGTTCTTTTTTCTTAGAATGATTGAATACATTAATTATCGATAAAAAATGATTCCATTAAAAACTTGAACAAAGAAATACACGAATGAATATATACACGACACGATGAATACAAGTTTTTTTTTTCTTTTTTTTATGGTTGGCAGGCTAGTTGTTTTGACCACAGCTCAGCTGAAGTGAAGGTGTGGTCGAAGATGGTAAAGCACTCCTAGCCTGGAATGGAACTGGCTCTAAATTGAGGCTGCCGGAACACACCGTTAGATGCTTGGCGGCAGATTTCCAACTCTCGTGTGGTAGCTAGCCAGCCGAGTACTAGAGAGTACGCTACCACCATGCTATGGTTTCCTCACGATGTTTTCCTTCACCGGCAGCTCGAGCTCATTGTTGGGGTTTGAACCCACGCCCTTCAGCATGCGAACCTACCGCGCTAACCACTGAGCTATCATCGCTACAAAATTAATGAACAACTCAATTCGGAACCTTCAAACTATACAAGGTTTTAGACATAATCTGAAAAGATTTATTTACGCGCACCAGAGGGGTGAGGGACTTATGAGAAATGATTCTAGTGCCAAAACTTTTTTTCCAGAAAAGGTTTCTCGTCTGTGTGTGTGTGTGTGTGTGTGTGTCTGTGTGTGTGTCTGTGTGTGTGTGTGTGTGTGTGTGTGTCCGCAAGTGTCGTTTTAACCAGTCGTCCTGTTTTGTATTGTATTCGCACTTCGGGTATTTACATTTTATTTTCGCTTTATTTGTTTCTCTTGTTTGTTTGGCTGGCTGTTACTGGAACTGTTTATATATCATTCAATTTTTTGTGTTTAAATTCACCCGAAAAATATGTTTTACCTGTCGGCACTCTCGTGCGTGACGCCACCTGCCGGCCTCGACGGAAGACCAGCGCCGGCTGGCTTCAGTCGGCGTTATGCTGAGTCGAGGCCGGTTTGTGACATAAAAAATATTTCAAACTTTTTGTTTTTTGTTTAATTTTTATTTATTGTATACTATACTTATGTAAGTAAACGCATATAATAAACACACAAGAATTGACCTAAAATAAAATAACTTAAAATGATAACTACTCTAAAAGACCGCTATCAATGGGAATAGTTCCCAAACCGCGGCCCCATTGCCGCGTTGTATGGCAATACTCAAACGCTGAGCAAAATAAAGGCCAGCGTTTTGTTCACGTGTGGCGTCGACCAGACGAGATGACAATTCTTTAAAAATTTTTTTTGAATAATAACTTGTGACTACGAGCGGCATCGTTAAGCATGGCAGAGTGCAGAGCGACGACAACCATCCCGTGCGTGCGGCACGCGCAGACTGGCGCGCGCAAGGTCTCGCTCGTATATTTATAGTGTGCGAGCGAGACAAAACAAGAAGCCGTCTCACTCGCGCATCATCATCATTCGATGTAACTTTAGAAACTGGGCACACTAATAATGGATGGAGATAGTAAAAATTGTTTATCAGAAATACAAAATTAAATGATCGACAGAGTACAACAGCGATTCGAGTTTTTTTTACCTTCCGACAAGTGCCCCACAAACTAATGATAATAATAACATAATAATTATGAAGAATAAAAAACTTACTATATTTTACTATATACCTTTAAGTTTTTTTCTATGTTTTATGTTTATTGTTTATTTTTTTGTATGTATGTATTGTAAATTATGTTGAAATGTGTTTTATGTCATAAATAAAGTGTTGTCTATTGTCTAATGAACGAAAGAATTAAACGAGCGCATGAACAGTGATGTTAGTAAATACCGTTTTAAACCTGTTTCTAAAGCAGCCCGATGTAAACAGCAGTGCAGTACTTACGCTCATACTTTCAGCGCGTTTTACGTGCGGATCATTCTTCGGTAGTCGGTCAAACTGCGGCGCGGGGGAGAGGGTCTCCTCCGAGGACACCGGCGCCGCCTGCCGCGCCATCTGCGAAACAGTTAGCCACAAACTACACACTACTGAAGTCAGGTTAGTAGTAACTACAGTGCTGATAACACTTGTTTGTTGTTTTTTGTTGCACCAAAGGGAGGTTTGTGGGGGGGATTTAATCGACTAATTCTTTATTACAATTGGGGGGGGAAGGGGGGGGGGGTTCGGCTAGACGGTGATTACATTAGCCATATTTATTTGCTTTTATTCTACTTTCGCTGAGCCCCTTTCAGGGGGTATTTGATTGGCTAATTTTTGATGGTGCTTTTACCTTACACCCGGTACTGTGAGTAGAGAAAGTAGTCCAATACTAACATTTATGTGCCCACAAATAGATTACATGTACTGAGACAGTCAGACTGAGTGGACTAAATACATATACTACTAAATTGAAGAGACAAAGTAGACCAGTAAACTAAACACGGTAAATCGCGGGAACTAAATTCAGCAGACTGAATAGACCATATAGACTACTGAATTCAGTAGATATAGTAGACCAGTAAATTAAACGCAGTAGATTAAGAAAACTAAATCAGCAGACCGAGTAAAATGAATTAAACATACAGAGTGAATCAGCTAGTCTACTAAAATTAGTAGACCAAATAGACTACTAAATTTAGTAGACCGAGAAGACCAGTAGACGTACCTCTCCAGGTGGAGACTAGTAAATTAAATGCAGTAAACAGAGTAGACAATATTCAGTTGACTGAGTAGACCAAATAGACTTCTAAATTTAGCAACTTAAATAGTCCGAGTAAATGACTAAATTCAGTAGACAGAGAGGACTAGTTAACTAAACGTAGATCGAGAAAACAAAATTCAGAAGCCGGAGTAGACTAAATAGACTACTGAATTCAGTAGAACAGTAAACTAAGCGCATTAATCAACAGACAGAATAAACTAAATTGAGCATACTGAGTAGATCAGATAGTCTACTAAATTCAGTAGACCAAATAGACTACTAGATTTAGTAGACCGAGAAGACCAGTAGACGTACCTCTCCAGGTGGAGACTAGTAAATTAAATGCAGTAAACAGAGTAGACAATATTCAGTCGACTGAGTAGACCAAATAAGACTACTAAATGTAGTAGACCGAGTAGACCAGTAGACGTACCTCTCTAGGTGCAGGCGCTGGTGCTTGGGGAGCGTTCTCTTTTCTCCGCTCTTCCGTGATCCTCTCCATCTCCCGTCTTCGGTACTGTTGCACCCTCTCCTGCTCCTGCTTCTCCGCGGAAACTCTCCTCTCCGCTTCCTCGTACTCTTTCTGGTCTTGGAATGCTTTTTCAATCTGCAAAGCGTTTACATCCAGCATTAAAAGAGTGGAAGTGAGAAAGCAGAAAGCATAATTTTGCGTAACAATGACAGAAGTCGGTGATATATTTGAATTTTTTTTTTTTATATTTGACAGGCAAGGTGTTTGACCACAGCTCACCTAATGTGACGATCAAAGTTCCTTTTTTGTAAAAGTTATCAAACTAGACGAGACGCTCTCCCGATGGTAAGAGATAACGCCTGTCCATAACCTTTACAGAACTTTGAATACGAAACAAAGTCCAGGCGTCGCTGCTTTGTCGTTCATTGCTTTGAAACTTTCGATGGTTAGTCTCAATAGCCCAGTAATGTTGTTGCAGAACCCTTCCCAGTAATGTTGACACACTACTGCTGGCAGAATATCTGGTACTGCGTTGGTACTTTGGTTAACAGGCTAGGTGTTTTGACCACAGCTCACCTGATGTTAAGTGAAGGTGTGGTCGAAGATGGTAAAGCACACCTAGCCTGGAAGGGAACTGGCTCTCAAGTGAGGCTGCCGGAACACACCGTTAGATGCTTGGCGGCAGATTCAACTCTCGTGTGGTAGCTAGCCAGCCGAGTACTAGAAAGTACCCTACCATCATGCTATGGTTTCCTCACGATGTTTTCCTTCACCGGCAGCTCAAGCTCATTGTTGGGGTATGAACTCACGCCCTTTGGCATGCGAACCGACCGCGTTAACCACCGAGCTATCATCGTTACGAAGTTAGTGTGAGTGACATACCAGAGTGATTCGTTTGAGGGCATTAAACTTGTCCTTTTGGGCGTCGATGGTTTCCTCCAGGTCTCTGTGTCGGTTAATGAGCTGTTCCACCTGGGAGACGCTCTCTCCGAACTTCCCGTCGCGCACCAACGGTACTCTGCAAGTACACCAGATATTTACTAAGTAAGAAACGAAAGAAGTTTAGAAGTTACGGCAGCCTTGTTCGGAGACCGTCTGGTTTCCAACTGGAGGTAGGTACTACGTTCAAATCCCATCCTCAATTCGACTGTGTTTTTTTTATGTCACGCGATAATTCCGCCAATTATGAATAGATTTTGATGATTCTTTTTTTGCTCGGTAGATCTTACTTCAGAGGGGGTCCTACATAAATTTTATCGAAATCGTTCGAGCGGTTTTTTAAAAAATCAACAAAAATGTAAAAATTGTATACATCGATGATGTCTTAGCTTGCTCCGAAATTTCGCTGTTTCATTGGAGCAGTGCGTTTAGTTGGCCATGGAGCAGATTAATTGTAAAGTAAGTTATGTGCGTGAAACGAAAATACCTTAAAAAATACAATCCAGGAGTCGAGCGTGTTACCTGTTTAGTGAACCAGGCGTCAAGTTTTTTTTTTTTTTTTTTTTTTATATGTGACAAATAATGAGACGAACGAGACGCTCTCCTGATGGTAAGAGATAACGCCTGTCCATGACCATTACAGCGATACCCAGAACTTTGAGTAACAAAACAAAGTCCAGGCATCGCTGCTTTGGCGCTCATTACTTTCTGAGACTTTCGATGGTTAGTCTCAACAGCCCAGTAATTTCGCTAGCTGCAGTACCCTTCAAACCGGAACACAGTAATGTTTACACACTACTGCTTGGCGGCAGAATATCTGGTACTGCGGTGGTACCTACCTAGATGACCTCCTGCTAAGGAGATCTACCACCAAGTGAGTAAACCACAAAGTGTGTTACCTGTTAGTGATCTAAGCGTCGAGCGTGTTACCTGTTAGTGAACCAGGCGTCGAATGTGTTACCTGTTAGTGATCCTAGCGTCGAGTGTGTTACCTGTTAGTGAACCAGGCGTCGAATGTGTTACCTGTTAGTGATCCTAGCGTCGAGTGTGTTACCTGTTAGTGAACCAGGCGTCGAATGTGTTACCTGTTAGTGATCCTAGCGTCGAGTGTGTTACCTGTTAGTGATCCAGGCGTCGAGCGCATCCGCGTCCCGTTTGAACAGCAGCGCGTCCAGGTGCTGCGTGTAGATGAGTTCTCGCGCGCGCCACGCCGCGTCCAGCGCGGCGCGACGGCTGCGCAGCGTCGACATGCGGTCCAGGATCTCGCTGGACATTATATGCCCTTCCTTCACCAGCGCTTCACCTGCAACCGATAATACATGATAGAACGACAGAAAAAGGACAAGATTGACAGTTCATTTAAAAATGACATTCGATGGTCAGTACCACAATGTCTCAAGACCTCAAGTCTTCAACCAGTGTGTCCTACCAGTCATGACGTACGGTGCCGAAACGCGGACGCTTACAGTGAACCTGGTCCACAAACTCAAAGCCGCTCAGCGAGCTATGGAAAGAACTATGCTCGGAGATTCTTTGCGTGACAAAATTCGTCACGAAGTCATCCGACATAGCTCAAAGAATCAGTAAGCTGAAGTGGCAGTGGGCCACATTTCTTGAAGAACCGTTAACCGATGGGGTAGACGAGTTCTTGAGTGGAGATCGCGTACAGGCAAGCGTAGTGTAGGGCGCCCTGCGGCCAGGTGAAGTGACGACCTGCGTAAAGCGGCAGGAAAGCAATGGATGCAGAAAGCTGTCGACCGAGTTCAGTGGCGTGCATTGGGAGAACCGTACGTCCAGCAGTGGACAGCGAAGGGATGTCTTAACAACCCTGCTATGCTGCAGTTCCCATCACACACTACTGCTTGGCAGTAGAACATCAGATGCAGTAGTGGTATCTACCTGCTGAGATCAACTATGTACCAGTTTTTTTAGGTCTCACCATCGGCGTAGAGCGTGCTGAAGGCGTCCTCCTTGGCTTGTATCTCCGCGTGGATGTCCTGGTGGCGCGCCAGCAGCTGTTCCGCTGCCCGCACGTCCACGCCCAGCTCCGGCGCCGTGGTGCGCGCCAGGGTCTCGTTGGTCCACGCACTGTACAGAAGGGAAGACATTTGATATTCGGTCAACACAACGACATTTGAGGAGTTATGACGTTTACACTTGTGTGAGTGCGGAGAAATTAACAAACATCGCCGAAGTTTTGGGAGTTGCAAAAAAAGTAAACCACAACTTTTTTTTTTACTATATGGACTCGGATACCACTTGCTTTGACTGTGACTTAAGATTAATTTAATTGGATTTTTCA
Organism: Biston betularia; assembly: GCA_905404145.2. Taxonomy (NCBI): domain Eukaryota; kingdom Metazoa; phylum Arthropoda; class Insecta; order Lepidoptera; family Geometridae; genus Biston; species Biston betularia. The sequence goes on along the minus strand of FR989890.1, from coordinate 259,228 downwards.
CAAAATATCATAACACGTCTACTGGCAAATGCACAAAGTACGACGCCAAAACCAAAGAAGAAACAAGTACACTGTCATTGTTGTACTCCGTTTAATCTTTTTTTTATAAGTAGTTCTTTGATGATTTTGGCGTCGCATTTTGAGCATTTACCGGTGACAAGGGTTTTGATATTTTCAAGTTTCATAAGTTGCCTTGTAGTTATAGTCAAGTCCAGCCCGTGTCAGTCAAGTCCAGTCATGCTTTAGTAAAGTAGTGGCGACTTTACTGTAAAGCTTCGATGGAGTTTTGGAAGCAACACGAAAACTCATGTTTCACCACATTATATCACTTTCCCACACTCGCGCTTGTGATTCGGCACTTTATGAATAAAACACCACCATTTTTATGCATAAACACTCGACAAAACACTAGTTTTGGAAAAAAATATAACGCGGCGACACAACTCTTTCCGCGTTCCCGCCAAAACTCCAAGATTATTTTGTTCTCTACTTTTTTCTGTTTTTGGTGCACAAGTAAATAGTTTGTATCTATCTAGATATCTCACAGAAAAATTAGCAAAAAAAATTGACTTAAAAAAATCAAAGAAGAGATTCCCCTAACTCGGACATACTTCAAACCTGAAAAAGAGTATCCCAGGATCAACTCACAGTAGCTCCTGATAGGCCGCAAAGTAGGCCTGCAGCTGCGAGGCCAACTCGAGCTGCTGGTTGCACTGCGAGGTGCGCTCGCTCAGCGCCTCCAGGGCTTCGCTGACGTCCTCCAACTTTGCCGTCACGTGCTCCTTGGCGTCAGGGAACGCTGTGCCCAACCTGGTGACAGAGACATAAACACATAGAGTATGGATGGATGTTTGTTACTCTTTCACGCAAAAACTACTGAACGGATTTGTATGAAATTTAATATGGAGGTAGCTGACACCCTGGTTTAACACAGGCTACTTGTTTCCCGAAAACATGTAGCGGGTAACACCGCGGGGCGCAGCTAACATAGTCTACAATATAACAATAACCACCTTTTGTCACAAAGAGCGATCAATTTGTAAAGTAGCAGGGTTGCAGAAGTGTGCTCACCTCTCAGACTCTGCTTTGAGCTTGTCGTGCTGCTTGGCGATGGCGTCGAGGTCGGCTCGGAGCGCGTGCAAGGCGCGCTGCTGCGCGTGCAGCGCGTGCTGCGAGCGCGGCGGCGCGGGCGCGGCCCCCGCCAGCGCGGACTCCTTCTCCGCGATCCACGCGGCCGTCTCGTCCGCCGTGCGGTCGAACTCGTGCACTTGGCGAGCGCCAGCTAGCGCCTGCGCCATGACACAGATCATAATTACTACCACAAAATAACGTACATATCAAATCCCCCTACACCAGTGACGCGACCAAAGCGTCATGGTGGACGTTCATGATGTACTAAGCGTTCCCAATCCACATTCTTTACTCGCACACCGAGGATCTGGAACTATTTGCCGGAGTCTGTGTTTCCCGAAAAATATAATATGGGTATTTTCAAATCAAGAGTCCTGTTTACTCTTGATTTGAAGACTAGGTAAGCGTGTTCCAGCCTTTGCAGCGATGATAGCTCAGTGGTTAACGCGGTCAGTTCGCATGCCAACAATGAACTTGAGCTGCTGGTGAAGGAAACCATATCATGATGGTATGGTACTCTCTAGTACTCGGCTGGCTAGCTACCACACGAGAGTTGGAAATCTGCCGCCAAGCATCTAACGGTGTGTTCCGGCAGCCTCACTTGAGAGCGAGTTCCATTCCAGGCTAGGTGTGCTTTAACATCTTCGACCACTTAACATCAGGTAAGCCAACCAGCCGAGTACTAGAGAGTACGCTACCACCATGCTATGGTTTCCTCATGATGTTTTCCTTCAACGACAGCTCAGTTTGCAGCGATGTTTCGGTTTACTACGTAGTAGTGGAGCGGTAAATCAATAGATAGTGCCATTACATAAATACTAGACATTGGCAAAATGCATAAAAATACTCGAAAACTGCATCCAAACATGTAAAAATGTCATATATTTTACTAAAACTTGGACTAAAAAAACTTGCAAAATAGTGCGATGCCAATAGTAAAAAAAGGAGAGTAAGACTTTTAAATCTGTCAGTGTCACTCGCCTCCTGCCTGGCCAGCGCCAGTTCCTTCAGGTCGTCCCAGAGTCCGCGAATGTCGTCCATCCTCTGCTTCACTCTGTCTGCTTCTGGCGTGTTCTCTTCTAGAAGGACGTTGCCGGACTCGCACACTGCTTCTATGCGACCCTCGTTTGCTGTCAAACACAATAATTACCATTAAACCTTTACATTTATACTGACATACGCAAAAAAGACTACAGAGTTCTAGCAGCCTTTATGCAAAATTGAGGGTATTTCTCAAAATTTTGGAAACGATCAGTATTCCCCATTTTAAGGGTCCAGATACTATTTTTACGGTCATGGATACCATAAGACTCTTTGCTGAAGAGTGCATCAACAATTTAAGGATATAATAATAACAATTTCGGGAAATTTCCATAACTGAATATCTTGATTTTGGCTTTTTTTGCTTTGGTTTTGGCGTCGCATTTTGAGCATTTGCCAGTGTCAAGTAAAGAAAGAAAGAAAGAAGAAAGAAAATAATTTTATTTTGCAACAAAACAAAAATAACAACAAATAGAGACAAACAGTTACAAAATAGGGGCTCACCTCAGCATAATACTGGTCACACTAATTAGTACGACCAGCAGTGTTATATATTTCCAAGTTTCTTAAGTTAACCCAAGTCCAGCCCGTGTCAGTCAAGTCCAGTCATGCTTTAGTAAAGTAGTGGCGACTTTACTATAAAGCTTCGATGGAGTTTTGGAAGCAACACGAAAACTCATGTTTTTTCCCACACTCGCGCTTGTGATTCGGCACTTTATGAATAAAACACCACCATTTTTATGCATAAACACGCGACAAAACACTAGTTTCCGCCAAAAACAGACATTTTGGTTTTTTTTTTAATGACTGACAGGCTAGGTGTTTTGACTACAGCTCACCTGATGGTAAGTGACGGTGTGGTCGAAGATGGTAAAACACACTTAGCCTGGAATGGAACTGGGTCTCAAGTAAGGCTGCCGGAACACACCGTTAGATGCTTGGCGGCAGGTTTCTAACTCTCGTGTGGTAGCTAGTCAGCCGAGTACTAGAGAGTACGCTACCACCATGCAAATTGTTCATATTATTGGTTTGAACAATAAAGAGTTAATCAATAATTCTTCCGACAGCTGTTCTCGGTCATCGCATCCAGCTCCAGGTTGTAATACTCCAGTCCCACACCTTCTAGGATCAGAAAACCCTGGGAGTACCTTGCAGCTGCGTGAGGAAGTTGTCGAAGGCCTGCTGCAGCGTCTCCACGTGCTCCACGTCCAGGCCGTACTCCTCGCTGGCGGCCAACGTCATCTGCTCCGAGATCCACTCCTGCACCTCCAGACACTCTTGGACAAATCTGGTAACAGTATACCAAAATTAATTCAACGATTGCAAAGACACTTTTTCAGAAATGACACTAACAAGACGTTTTTTTTTATGTTTGACAGGCTAGGTGTTTGACCACAGTTCACCTGATGTTAAGTGATGGTGTGGTCGAAAATGGCTGGCGGATCACACCGTTAGATGCTTGGCGGCAGATTTTCAACTCTCGTGTGGTAGCTAGTCAGCCGAGTACTAGAGAGTACGCTACCACCATGCTGTGGTTTCCTCACGATGTTTTCCTTCACCGGCAGCTCAAGCTCAAAGTTGGGGTTTGAACCCACGCCCTTCGGCATGCGAACCGACTGCGCTAACCACTGAGCTGTCATCGCTTTAGTTTCATTCCAGGCTACATGTGTTTATCATACCGTCACTTAACATCAGGTACAGCTCACCTGATCAAACACCTAGCCAGTTATTATAAAAACATTGCAAAAAAACCGTATGAAGACTTACTTGAAGTACTTCAAGCTTTGCTGCAAGCGCTGCTGGCGCTTCGCGGAGAGCAGCTTCATCTCCTCGTAGAGGGCTCTCAGGTCGTCCACCTTCTTCTTGGTCTCCTCGTCAGCTGCAGCTCGCTCCTGGCAGATTCAATACCAAGCATTTCTTTAAAAAACCGCTTTCCGTCATCATCCACGGGTAATTTTTTTATTAATCTCTAAATTAATAATAAAAACAAACAATTCGGTATGTAAAGAAAACACTGATTTACTGATTCCAAAACCATTTCGTAATACAGTGTAAACTCTATATAGCGACGCTGAGGGGACTGCGTATTTTCTGGCGTTATCGAGAGTTGTCGTTACATGGAGAAGAAAGTTTGGTAGCAACTAAGAATATGATAACGCGTTGAAAATGCATAATAATAACCTAACAACAGTCTAGCAACTGAAACAAACACGTGCAAAGTAATTACAACAAACAAAAGAACGAATTTCTTAGAATCTCTGGTTCGTATGTTGCCGACAGTCGAGGTAAACACGGGCCAGACAATAAAACAACAAAATGACAAACAAAAGAACGTACACAACTGCTGTTCTTATTAATTTCGGCAACTTAGAAACAAACAAACAGTAGGTGTTTTATTAGTTCCCGAAATTACTTGCTTTATCACGACATATTGTAGTCGTTATGTAGAGTGTGCGTGATACTACATAGAGTGCATCATTGTATGGACAACAAGGCAAACCAACCAAAGTCGAGTAATTTCGACGTTTTACTTGGTAGTAGATCTCCTTAGCAGGAGGTCGTCTAGGTTGGTACCACCGCAGTACCAGTTATTCGGCCGCTAAGTAAGCAGTAGTGTGTAAACATCTCATTACATTTTACATTTAAAAAAATCGACGTTTTAAGGAGTTTGACGTTAAATCGAGTGACGTTACATGAAGTTTAAACAATGAGATGGGCTTTATTTTAATCAAATACATAAAAATAAACTCGAATTTCAATTGATGTCTAATGACGTCACCTCGTAAGGCAACTTTCATAGACTAAAAAATCTGTCAATTTCAAGTTTTTTTTTCCTTTGGTTTTAGCGTCGCATATTGAGCATTTGCCAGTGTCAAGTGTTTTAAATTTTCATGTTTCAAAAGTTAAAAAGTCCAGTCTTGGTCAAGTACAGTCCGTGCCAGTCAAATCCAGTCACGCTTTAGTAAAGTAGTGGTGACTTTACTATAAGCATCAATGGAATTTGTTTGCTTCAACTTTTTTCGTTCTTTCGTTCCCACCAAAACTCCCGAGTTCATCTGGACTCACCGCAAGTTTGGCGAGCCTGGCGTCCTGCGTGGCGACGTCCCTCTGCAGGGCCTCGAGGCGCCGCGTGAGCGCCAGCGCGGACTCCTCGTCGCGGCCCACGTCGGCGGACACCAGCTGCGCGCGCCGCTCCACCAGCCAGGCCTCCGCCTCGGATATCTCCGAGACCAGCTGCCGAATAAATCACAACGTCATTTCTGCTCATCTATCTACACTATTATAAAGAGGAAACATTTGATTGTTTGTATAGAATAGGCTGCGAAACTACTGGACCGATCTCAAAAACTCTTCCACCGTTGGGAAGCTACACTATCCCCGGGTGATATAGGCTACTCTTTATCCCTGTATTCCCACGGAAACGGGAACTGCGCAGGTACAACCGCGAGACGTCCGCTAGTATTATAAAGAGGAAAGATTTGTTTGTATTGAATAGGCTCCGAAACTACTGGACCGATCTTAATAATTGTTTCATCATTAGAATGCTGCATTATCCGTGATGGGCATAGGGTATAGTTTATTTAAAAAACAATTAGGGATCCGTATGGAAACTTCAATAATGTAACCCAAGCTGTGAAAAATTTGAACAACCCCCTTACTTAGCGCGCGCTGCGAAAACTATTGACAATAGAATAAAGTGACGTTTTATAGCAAAGTGACAGCTGCGAGTAAGTCCGCGATATCATATGTCTAACTGTTACAGTTGTCAACTACATCTTGTAAACAGGGAAGGATTTAATTCTTTGTTTGTTAATATTGAGCGAGCTGCTAGTCTGTTATAAAAATCTGTCCTTTTTTCAAGTTTTTTGTATAGGTTGACAAGCGAAACAGAGGGAAAGAGAGGTAGACGCAGAAGGAGAACAGCCTGGTGTGGCAATTGGAAGTCTTGCCGGCGCTGCTGACGCCGCTGTTCTAACCAGAACAGCTCAGGAAAGAATCATATCTGGAAAGATGGTCGCCGACATCCGTTAGGATATGGCAAATGAAGAAGACACGCGAAATGTTTGACCACAGCTCAGCTGATGTTAAGTGACGGTGTGGTCGAAGATAGTATAGCACACCGAGCCTGGAATGGAGCTGGCTCTCGAGTGAGGCTGCCGGAACACACCGTTAGATGCTTGGCGGCAGATTTCCAACTCTCGTGTGGTAGCTAGCCAGCCGAGTACTAGAGAGTGCGCTACCACCATGCTGTGGTTTCCTCACGATGTTTTCCTTCACCGGCAGCTCGAGCTCATTGTTGGGGTTTATGAGCGCCAAAGCAGCAATGCCCTGGACTTTGTTTCGTCACTCAAAGTTCTGTGTATCGCTGCAATGGTCATGAACAGGCGTTATCTCTTACCATCAGGAGAGCGCCTCGTTCGTCTTATTACTTTTTACATAAAAAAAATGTCCTTCGGCATGCGAACCCACCGCGCTAACCGCTGAGCTATCGATATCCAAAGTGTTACCTGTAGCAAATCGCATTTCTTCTGTATGGCTATGGTGCGCTTTGCAGCGGCGTCGTTGAGCGCTTGAAGCGCTGTGGTCAACTCCCGCGAGCGCGCTTCAAGCGCTGCAGAAGCGAAGTGTCCCCGCCGGGATAGAGCGGTAGCACGCGCGCAGAGAGTTTTGATCGTCGGCTCTCTGGGAAGCACACCACAATATGATACCAGATAGTACTGAGACAAAGTCTCGTTCATCTTAAGGCACATCCAAAATTTGCAACATTAAAACTGCTGGACATAGGCCCCCATTGACTTCCATAAAGCCCGGTTGGAAGCGGCTCGCGTCCAGCGCGTTCCTGCTTCTTTACTAGGTCGTCTGTCCACCTCGTGGGGGGGCGTGCTACGCTGCGCTTGCCGGTCCGTGGTCTCCACTGCAGAGCTTTGCAGCCCCATCGGTAATCAGTTCTGCGTGCTGTACCCAATGCCACTTCTACTTGCTGATACAACAACCTACTGTCACTTTTACTTGGTGGTAGATCTCCTTAGCAGGAGGTCGTCTAGGTAGGTACCACCGCAGTAGTTATTCTACCGCCAAGCAGTAGTGTGTAAACATTACTGTGAAGGGAAATTACTAGACTGTTGAGACTAACCATCGAAAGTCTCAAAGTAATAAGCTCCAAAGCAGCGATGCTGGACTTTGTTTTGTTACTCAAAGTTCTGTGTATCGCTGCAATGGTCATGGACAGGCGTTATCTCTTACCATCAGGAGAGCGTCTCGTTCTTATTCTTATTCAAAGTGGGGGCGATAGGTCCTGCACTGACGTCCCGCTTGAAAATGCACAATACACTGGAAAATGCACAATACACCCCATTGTGCATTTTCCCTGCCAGCGTCTACAACCAGCTCCAACCAATCCAGCTCCTTGAAGCACCGGAGCGAGGCTAGCTCCAGTGTCTCGTTCGTCTCATTACATTTTACATTAAAAAAAAAAGACGTGTGGCACTCGGGGACTGCCGCGGTAAAGCTATTGCATAGCAGTACAACCAATGCCACCTAGAGGCGAGTTGCTGAACTAAAGAGACAAGCGTGATATTTCCAAAAAGTCATTAAAAGTTCTGCTATTCATCGATAGATGGCAAAACTAAAAAGTATCACCGCTGTGCCGGTGGGAGGGGGGGGTGTTAGGTTATTTTCGTTACGGAATTTCTGGATTCGGTCTCCACGCTCAAGGCCCGCGATAGAAGCTATGCAATGGCTTACATCTTGTAAGTGCGTACCTGGCAGCTATTTCCGCTTCCAGGGCGAGGTGTTTCTTCAGCATGGCTTGCGCTTCGGGCAGCGTGGCGCCCGTGTCCTCGTGCTTCACGGCGGCTTCGCGCTCCCGCAACCTGCGGACCGGTCACCCAAAGCCATGACACGAGCAAGACCCCCTTGTGATGGATGCTTACAACTAGCATTTCCCTTGTATTATTACTTTTTACAAACGACAAAGATACAAAAACGAACCAAAAATCTGTCTTCTTTCATAATAATAATATATATTTTGTAGCGATGATAACTCAGTAGTTAGCGAGCTGCCGGTGAAGGAAAACATCGTGAGGAAACCATAGCATGATGGTAGCGTACTCTCTAGTACTCGGCTGGCTAGCTACCACACGAGAGTTGAACATCTGCCGCCAAGCATCTAACGGTGTGTTCCGGCAGCCTCACTTGAGAACCAGTTCCATTCCAGTGTGCTTTACCATCTTCGACCACACCATCACTTAACATCAGGTGAGCTGTGATCAAACAACTAGCCTGTCAACCATTAAATGAAAAAAAAAAATTGTTAATTTATACATTCAAGAAAGAAAAAAGCTTTTTGGTTCGTTTTTGTGTAACAAGTAACGATACAAAGGAAATGCTAGTTGTAAATATATGGACATAGGGTATATTAGGATTTAAAATTCTCAACATCCCCACGTCGAGAGGACGTCAGTGAGGGCGCTGAGGACGTACCATTTAAACTCCTCATCGGCATCTCTGTCCCAGCGGTGCAGCTGCGCCGCATCCTCCAGGTTGTCTCGCCGGATCTGCATCGGCTCCTGCAGCTGGCGGTACCTGCAACCAGCATAGTCTCCAATCATCACTGCTTTCCTAATCACACCGACTCCCGAAGACAGCTTCGTTAAAGGAAACTCGAGGAAAGGGACCATCAAGGAGGGGGTCGACGAAGTGTGACCAGCCCAAATAAGAAACGCATCATCCCCGGGGTATCTTTCAAACGAAACCTAGAAAAGACTGGCTTATTGTATTTGGTAGCGATGATAGCTTAGCGGTTAACGCGATCGGTTCTCTCGCCGAAGGATTTGGGTCAAGCCCCAACAATGAGCTTACGCTGCCGGTGAAGGAAAACATCGTGAGGAAACCATAGGGTGTTTTATGGTACCCGACTGGCTAGGTACCAGATTTTCTGCCAAACAATTGTGTAAACATTACTGTGAAGGGTACTGCAGCGACATTGCTTGGCTGTTGAGACTAACCATCGCAAGTCGCAAAGTAATGAGCGCCAAAGCAGCGATGCCTCGACTTTGTTTTGTTACTCAAAGTTCTGTGTATCGCTGCAATGGTCATGGGCATGCGTTATCTCTTACGCTCACGCAAAAACTACTACTACTAAATTTGGTATGGAGGTAGCCGAGACCCTGGACTAACATAGGCTACTTTTTATCCCGGAAACATGTAGCGGGTAACACCACGGGGCGCGGCTAGTCCTACTAATATTATAAATGCGAAAATTTGTGAGTTTGGATGGATGGATGTTTGCTACTCTCTCACGCAAAAACTACTAACCGGATTTGGATGAAATTTGGCATGGAGGTAGCCGAGATCCTGAATTAACATAGGCTACTTTTTATACCGGAACATGTAGCGGGTAACACCGCGGGGCGCAGCTAGTTTATCAAGTCTGACCCACCTGTTGACCTGCAACTGCTGGCGGGTTATGATCTCGTCCCTCATGAAGTGGGTGTCCGCCAGCTGGCGCGCGGTGTCCGCGAGCTGGCTGCAGGTGTCCGCCTTGGCTGCGACGCTCTGCTCCAGGCGCGAGTGCCGCTTCAGCAGCGCCGTCACCGACGCCAGGTCCTTGCCTGGACAATGGATCCCATATACCATGGACACAGACGTGGTTTTTACTTATAAGAGATATTTCTTTAACAGGAGATTGTCTACCGTTGTCGCCCTTCAGCTCTTGAAGATGTCTGCTGCAAGAGCTGATTTTTTTTTTATTGTTGATAGGTGGTCGAAGATGGTAAAGCACACCTAGTCTGGAATGGAACTGGCTCTCGAGTGAGGCTGCCGCAACACACCGTTAGATGCTTGGCGGCAGATGTTCAACTCTCGTGTGGTAGCTAGCCAGCCGAGTACTAGAGAGTACGCTACCACCATGCTATGGTTTCCTCATAATGTTTTCCTTCACCTGCAGCTCAAGCTCATTGTTGGGGATATGTCGGCAAGCAGTAGTGTGTAAACATCACTGTGTTCCGGTTTGAAGGGTACTGCAGCTAGCTAAATTACTGGGCTGTTGAGACTAACATAGTAGTAGTGTGCATTGTGTATACCATGATCCTCGCTGAGCAGCTGCGTTTCCACGTCGTCGAGCCAGGCGGTGAAGTCGTCCAGGCCTCGGAGGTACACACGCGCCTGGTAGGCCTCCGCTAGCCTCTCGCGACGGAGCTTTGCCGCCGACTGCCAAAACGATAACATACAAGTCAAAACATGATCAAAGACTCAGATTAAAAACTACATCAAAGACAACCATATCGATTTAAAAAAAAAAACGCCACGACTCGACTCGACTTTAGACCCCTTCCCGTTTTTGTCACAGCTGATCACATATGTAAATTTGACACTGGCTGAATGCTCAAAGTGCGATGCCGAAAATGAAGAAAAAAGTCAAACGTCACATACCTGCAACTCTCTCCACTGGTTTTCCAAATCTTCGACGTTTCGCGCGATTTCTTGAGAAGCGTAGTGATTTGCTTCTATAAAAAAAAAAAAAATTGGATTAGTTTTGGCGGGAATACGAAAAAAAACGTGTTGGTGCGACACGATTTTCTTCTAACTTTTTTTTAAACTTGTATGATTTGGGTTTTTGTATGTACCGAATTACAAGCGCGAGTGTGGGAAAGTGATATAATGTGGTGAAACATGACTTTTCGTGTTGCTTCCAAAACTCCATCGAAGCTTTATAGTAAAGTCACCACTACTTTTCTAAAGCATGACTGGACTTGACTGACACGGACTTGACCTAAACTAGACTTTGACTGTAACTATAGCTACGAGGCAACTTATTTAACTTATGAAACTTGAAAATATAAAACACTCGACACTGGCAAATGCTCAGAATGCGACGCCAAAACCAAAGAAAAAATAAAATAAATTTGACAGTTTTTTCAGTCACTTTTAGTAAAATTCACTAGATGGTTTACTCTATGATTTACGTTATCTATGGTTGTTTTCATTTAATTTTTAATGTTCCGTAGCTAAAGGGTAAAAGGTGTCCTATTACTAAGACTCCGTTGTCCGTCTGTCAGCAGGCTGTATCTCATGAACCGTGACAGATAGACAGTTGACATTTTCACAGATGATGTATTTCTGATGCCGCTATAACAACAAATACTAGAAAACGTAATAAAATAAATATCTAAGTGGGCTCCCATACAACAAACGTGATTTTTTGCCGTTTTCATACATAACTAGCGGACGCCTCGCGGTTCCCGTTCCCGTGGGAATACAGGGATAAAAAGTAGCCTATGTCACCCGGGGATAGTGTAGCTTCCTAAAGGTGAAAGAATCTTTGAAATTGCTCCAGTAGTTTCGGAGCCTATTCAATACAAATAAACAAACAATCAAATCTTTCCTCTTCATAATAGTATAGATATAACTATAATACAAATAATGTAGTTATAAAATTAATACATCTATTTTAACAGGTTATGGGCCCAGTTGCGTTGATTTAAAAATCGGCAGGTTCCGACGGACCATCTACCCAACAAAAAAATCTTTCCTCTTTATAATAGTACAGATAGATGATACGGAACCCTTCGTGCGCGAGTCCGACTCGCACTTGGCCGGGTTTTTTAATAAGTAAGAGCTAAGCAACTGCTTACCTATAAGCCCTTCCCCAGAGTTGACGACGTCGTCGATGCGGCCCTTGTTCGCCGCCAGCTCGGACTCGAACGCCGCGTGCTTCTGGATCTTGCTTTGTAGGTTGGACAGCTCCCTACAAGAACATACAATTAGTGTTCCACCCAGAACTGTGACCTAGCATCTTTTAGTTAGCATAGTCAATAACACGTTGAGAGACGAGAGTGAAGGAAAACGAGAGGAATTTCACATTTTCTTTGTAGCGATGATTGAGTGGTTAGCGTGGTCGGTTCATACCCTGAAAAGCATGGGTGCGACGTGAACTATCATCGCTATAAATCCCACTAATGTTATAAATGTGAAACTTTGGATGGATGGATGGATATTTGTTACTCTTGCACGTAAAAACTACAGAACGGATTTGGATGAAATTTGGTATGGAGGTAGCTGAGACCCTGGGGGGTTCAGCTTCGTGATGTCACTCACCGGTAGTTCTGGTCAGTGGCGACCTGCATCTTCAGCGCGATCCACTCGCGCTCGTGGTACAGGTCGCGGAGGAACACGTGCAGCTGCCGCGACTGCAGCAGCATGGAGCCCCGGTGCGAACACGACTCCTGCGAACGGACGTGTTTTATAACATTACGGAATAGATCGGTTAAGTATCAAATCTGCGATTAGTTGATGGTAACAAGCTAAGCGCAAACAAAGAAATGTAAGATACAGCCAGTGCAAGATTCCGAAACAGCAAGAGTATGACACGGTCAATGCAAAAAGTCCGAAAAAGTCAGTGCAAAAAGTCCGAAAAAGTCAGTGCAAAAAGTCTGTCACATTAGAAAGTCTGAAACAGTCAATTCAAGAGCCCGAAACAGTCAATGCAAAAAGTCCGAAAAAGTCAGTGCAAAAAGTCTGTCACATTAGAAAGTCTGAAACAGTCAATTCAAGAGCCCGAAACAGTCAGTGCAAAAAGTCCGAAAAAGTCAGTGCAAAAAGTCTGTCACATTAGAAAGTCTGAAACAGTCAATTCAAGAGCCCGAAACAGTCAATGCAAAAAGTCCGAAAAAGTCAGTGCAAAAAGTCTGTCACATTAGAAAGTCTGAAACAGCCAATTCAAGAGCCCGAAACAGTCAATGCAAAAAGTCCGAAAAAGTCAGTGCAAAAAGTCTGTCACATTAGAAAGTCTGAAACAGTCAATTCAAGAGCTCGAAACAGTCAATGCAAAAAGTCCGAAAAAGTCAGTGCAAAAAGTCTGTCACATTAGAAAGTCTGAAACAGTCAATTCAAGAGCCCGAAACAGTCAATGCAAAAAGTTCGAAAAAGTCAGTGCAAAAAGTCTGTCACATTAGAAAGTCTGAAACAGCCAATTCAAGAGCCCGAAACAGTCAATGCAAAAAGTCCGAAAAAGTCAGTGCAAAAAGTCTGTCACATTAGAAAGTCTGAAACAGTCAATTCAAGAGCTCGAAACAGTCAATGCAAAAAGTCCGAAAAAGTCAGTGCAAAAAGTCTGTCACATTAGAAAGTCTGAAACAGTCAACTCAAGAGTCCGACACAGTCAATGCAAAAAGTCCGATAAAGTCAGTGCATAAAGTCCGAAACAGTCAGTAAAAGCTGAAGCTACAGCTGGACTGACCTGAAGCCTGTCCCTCCTAGCCACGATGTCCTGCATCCGCTCCTGGATGTACTTGGAGTGGTAGTGTCCTCGCGCCTGGACTTCCTCGGCGAACTGCTGCAACTCCTGGACGCGGGACAGCTGGGACTCCAGCAGCTTGGTGAACTCTCCGTGCTTGCGGATCAGGGCGTCCACAGCTGGAAACAGAGGTTTACGATCAGCGATGGAAACAATCAAAAATGCTGGAACGAGCGAGAAATTAGAAGAACGTTTGTTTTTTACGGGACGTTCGCCTGATGGTAAGAGAGTTGATAAAGATACCTTGTTTTTTTATGGTTGACCTAGTTGCCGCTGTAAGAAATTTACGAATTTAAAGATATGACAATTATAAATGACAGATCAATGGTTGAAATGGAAGGGCGACAAAAATAAGTCCGAGCTCCTGGTGAAGGAAAACATCGTGAGACACAGTTAGATGCTTGGCGGCAGATTGTCAACTCTCGTGTGGTAGCTAGCCAGCCGAGTACTAGAGAGTACGCTACCACCATGCTGTGGTTTCCTCACGATGTTTTCCTTCACCGGCAGCTCGAGCTCATTGTTGGGGTTTGAACCCATGCGAACCTACCGCGCTAACCACTGAGCTATCATCGCTGTATTCCCTGTACAATATGGGAGTCTTCAAATCAAGAGTAAATAGGTTTCTTCCATCTTAGACCACTACTGCTTAACATCAGACAGAGCGTGGTCAAACGCCAACCTATTTCGAAATAATAAAAGAAAAAAAGGGAGAATCTATGGGTATACTCCTCACCGTCCAAGTTCTCCCCAAGGTCGTCGTTGTTGAGGAAGGCCTCCTTGGAAGCGAGCCAGTCTTCCGTCTGGCGCGCCTGCTCCTTCAGCAGCTGAAGCTGGTGCGCCTACAAACAAATACTTTTTTCATCCCCCCATCTCGGAAAGAGTATTTCTGCTCTTCGATAGTGCAGGTCGTTTTTATCCGCTAGAGGATAAAGTAAATATGAATTCAGAACATCGCGTGCACTAAGTTTGTGAATTCAAAACATCATTAAACCTATTTACTTCTACCTCCATGTGACGAATTTATCATACGACTCTTTTTTAAATTTGTTAAAAACTCAGACTCGGAACCTCCTCGGTGTACGTTTTTTTTTAATAAGCTTTGCGCTCGCAATTTTCTTTTCACGTCATATTGTTAATGTAGTAGTTAATACCTGAACTGAAATAAAAGTATCTTGTGATTGTAAAAGATTTGTTTGCATTGAGTCATTTTCTCGCTGAGGCGGGAGACAAGTCACGTGTTGCACTCGAGTGCAAAGATTTTTCGCCTCGTGCTCTTTTGATTCCCGCGCTAACGCTCAGGATTGTAATTTGAGAATCCTTCGCTCGCTCGCTCATCAACTCTCTCCTGGCCAGGGTGCCTGATAGTGATCTGTTTGCGGCTGAATGGAGGAGTGTCATGTCGGCGTGTCTGAAGTATTGCGAGATGAAAGCGTGCAAGGATAAAGAGATTGGTAATAGTGAACCTGAACACCTATTTTAATATTATCTTACAAATCATTTATTAATAACACCAAACTTACAGGTAATTTTTCCATTCACATTTAAAAACTATTATCAAAATCATTACATTATGTCAAAACAATGAACATGTCAATAAAGTAATATGTCACATATAATTTAAATGTCCATAAAAAACAAAAATATTATAATTACTTACTAGTAATTCAATGATCTCTTAGTTTTAAATAAGGGCTATTGTAATTGGCATACTGTGCCGTTTTAGTCTAGAAACAATAAATAAATAAATTTACATTGAGCGCGCGGTTAAAAAGCAACTTTGCACTCTTGTATAACAAATAACGATTGTTATTTAAAAGTAATGACACGAATTTAAATCCCCTAACGGTACTTTCAAACCCCACTAACATCATAAATGTGAAAGTTTAGATGGAGGTTTGTTACTCTTTCACGCGAAAACTACTGAACGGATTAGGATGAAATTTGGTATGGAGGTAGCTGAGACCCTGGATTGACACATAGGCTACTTTTTATTCCGAAAACATGCAGCGGGTAGCTCCGCGGGGCGCAGCTAGTTTATAGTATCTTTGCTTGGTGTGCGATGGCGCTGTGTGCAATGTCCTGCGATATTAATTGTCGTCATGGTTACCTGAGTGAGGTACTCCTTTCTCTGCAGCCAGGATCTGTCCAGGGTGGAGGAGAGCGCGACAACTTTCTCCTTCATCTCGGGCTCCGGAGCCTGCCGCGCGCCCGCCTGGAGCGCCGCTATAGCCTTCTGGCGGCCGTCGATCTCCGCCTGTACCAAGACGCAATAAAAAAAATGTATATTTATATAAATATATATTTAATGTAAAAAAGTAATGAGACGAACGAGACGCTCTCCTGATGGTAAGAGATAACGCGTGTCCATGACCATTGCAGCGATACACAGAACTTTGAGTAACAAAACAAAGTCCAGGCATCGCTGCTTTGGCGCTCATTACTTTAAGACTCGATGGTTAGTCTCTACAGCCCAGTAATTTCGCTGCAGTACCCTTCGAACCAGAACACAGTAATGTTTACACACTACCGCTTAGCGGCAGAATAACTGGTACTGCGGTGGTACCTACCTAGACGACCTCCTGCTAAGGAGATCTACCACCAAGTAAATGCAATTGATTCAGGCGTTACTTTGCGGAAGTTAATTTTGAATGTTTAAGGTATATATCTAGTTTATTTTCGCTTAACAGTCGTTCCAGTTACAAAAGTGATGAGGACTTAAATTTAACTAATTTGACAACAACTTATTAACTAAAATCTTTATCGTAACTTTACTTGATGGTAGATCTCCTTAGCAGGAGGTCGTCTACGTAGGTACCACCGCAGTACCAGTTATTCTGCCGCCAAGCAGTAGTGTGTAAACATTACTGTGCAGGGTACTGCAGCGACATTCCTGGGCTGTTGAGACTAACCATCGCAAGTCTCAAAGTAATGAGCGCCAAAGCAGCGATGCCTGGACTTTGTTTTGTTACTCAAAGTTCTGTGTATCGCTGCAATGGTCATGGACAGGCGTTTCTTACCATCAGGAGAGCGGCTCGTTCGTCTCATGATTTTTCACATAAAAAATAAATAAATGATCAGCAAATTATAATGAGTGAACACCAGAAATAGTATTTTTACCTTTCTCTCGTCGTGTAGTTCAAGCAGAGCTTTCGCATCACCGACCGTCTCGGGCTCGTCCGTGCCTTCCATGCGCTTCACCGTCTCTGTCACCCACAGCTCCAACTCCTGTTGCGAGAAAGAGATAGATCCGTCAACATATCAAAACCAAACAAGTCAGATATAAAGAGGAAAGATTTGTTTGTATTGAATAGGCTCCGAAACTACTGGACCGATTTCAAAAATTATTTCACTGTTGGGAAGCTGCTCTATCCCCGGGTGACATAGGCTAGTTTTTATCCCTGTGTTCCCGCGAGAACGGGAACTACGCAGGTGAAACCGCGAGGCGTCCGCTTGTAAATTTTTATAATTTAAAAACCCGACTCCACGACTCTTAGGCCAACTAAACGGGCTCCGATGAAAATATCATCAATTTTGATTAAACTGAAATGGGACTTAGTTAGTTTCGATGGAGTTTTGGAAGCAACACGAAAACTCATATTTCACCACATTATATCATTTTCCCACACTCGCGCTTGTGATTCGGCACTTTATGAATAAAACACCACCATTTTTGTACCAAAACACTCGAAATAACACTAGTTTTAGATTAAAAAAAACAACGGGCGACACGACTCTTTCCACGTTCCCGCCAAAACTTTTGAATGCCTGTACAGATTTGGATGATTTTGCAAAAAAAAAACTCATTTTTTGATTTTTGCTTTGTCGTTAGAATTCTTACACCTTTCCGACTAGCTGTTTAAAACATACTATCGTGTTTTTTAATAGAAAGAAAGAAAACATTTATTTTGACACCCACAACAACAACAACAACAACAACAATAATAAGAGACATGACAAGATATCTCAAGAGGCTCTCGCTAGACGGTTGGGTCGCGGGTCAACTTCAAAAGGCAGTGATCCTTGACGCGGCGCGCATTGTGAGGAGGTTCCTCACTCTGCAGCCCGAACCTCCGGCAGCTGGAGCCCTGCCCCGCTGCCGGCGGCGCCCTAGTTCTTAAGTTTTTATATTATTTATGTTTTATATATACCTACCTATTTAATGACAAAATAAGAACTTAAAATAAAACACGTATTACAAGTAAATAAGTATTTGTTTGTACCTTAAGGCTGTCAGAGTACTTGTGGTGGGCGATGGCTTCGTCGAGCGCTGCCGTGCGCTCCTCCGCGAGGCGCGAGAGGCGGCTCCAGCCTTCCTTCAGACTCTGGACGCTCTTCTCTATGTCCTTGGCGTGCTCCGGGTGCCTAAGGAAAAACATGTTAAAATTTATGTTTAGACTACCTGCGCCCCGTGGTGTTACCCGCTACATATTTTCGGGATAAAAAGTAGCCTATGTGCTAATCCAGGATCTCAGCTACCTCCATATCAAATTTAATCCAAATCCGTTCAGTAGTTTTTGCGTGAAAGAGTAACAAACATCCATCCAAACTTTCACGTTTATGATATTAGTGGGATTACAGGTTATGGTCCCGGAAACGAACTCCCAGTTAGAGCGTCGCATGTCAAAGTCGCTCAGCGAGCTATGGTTGATCTCCTTAGCAGGAGGTCGTCTAGCTAGCTACCACTGCAGTACCAGATACTCTCCAAGTAGTAGTGTGTAAACATTACTGTGAAGGGTACTGCAGCGACATTTCTGGGCTAACCATCGAAAGTCTCAAAGTAATGAGCGCCAAAGCAGCGATGCCTGGACTTTGTTTTGCACAAAGTTCTGTGTATCGCTGCAATGGTCATGGGCATGCGTTATCTCTTACCATCAGGAGAGCGTTGCGTTCGTCTCATTACTTTTACATTAAAAAAAAAGCTTCGAAAGTCCGGTAATATTGTAAAAACTTGGAAGCACCGCCGGCTAGCGGCCATCGGTATTAGACCACGTATTTCGACTCCGTTGCACTTCTGCAACGATGCGTGAAGTCGTCATGTGACGAGGACATAGAGGGGATATTGGCAGGACGGAAGGAAACAGATGTAATTGTCGCCACTTTACCTGTTATACGTAAACATCATCATCATCATCATCATTTCAGCCGTAGGACGTCCACTGCTGGACATAGGCCTCCCCCATTGACTTCCATAAAGACCGGTTGGAAGCGGCTCGCATCCAGCGCGTTCCTGCGGTCTTTACTAGGGCGTCCACCCACCTTGTGGGTGGACGTCCTACGCTGCGCTTGCCGGTCCGTGGTCTCCACTCCAGAACTGTGCAGCCCCATCGGCCATCAGTTCTGCGTGCTATGTGCCCTGCCCACTGCCACTTCAACTTGCTAATCCGTTGGGCTATGTCGGTAACTTTGGTTCGTCTACGGATCTCCTCATTCCTGATTGGATCTCGTAGGGAAACTCCGAGCATAGCCCTCTCCATATACGTAAACGTTCTATTGAAAAAGTTTAGCGTAAACAGAGCGTTAGCAATAATTCAATTTAAAAAAAAACAATTCTTATGTTTCCGCTGGCCTGTGGAGTCCGCGTCCGGTATTTCTAGTGTCGGGGGATTTCAAATCGGCCACAGAACCTCTTCCATCAAGGTCGTACTGTTGCGAGGTCTATGTGCCCACTGATTCGCGGCCGCCGCCACTTCAATGCGCTCCCTGCTGTCAGCACTGATTCCGATATGCTATCTGATACTTGGAAAACTGTTACTGGAAATTTTCTTATTTTATTGTGAAAATCTGACTGATCAGCGGGACAGGTGCGAGAGGCGCGACAACGCAGGCCTTGACGATGTTTTTTTCTGACATATAACTCATTAGAATAAAGCGGCTGGTCCTCGCTTCGGGGAATCCCAGAGCTGGCGCCTACCTCCGTCAAAGGCTAAGCTTAGCCATACAACGGGGCAATGCCGCCAGCGTGCTGGGAGCCCTACCGCGCGGCAGCGAGCTCGACGGCGTGTTCATTTTATAGTAGTAGTTATAGTATAGTTTTATAGTTTATTTTATGATTTCGTTTAGTTGGTTAATAATGAATCTTTATTATATTTATTGATATACTACTTAATATTAGAATATATTTTTTATTTGGCATTGTATCCAGTTTTGACATTTTATTCAAACTTGACATTATATTTTAATTTGACATTTTATTTTGAATCCAGTTTGTTGTTTTATAATTTTGTGACATAAATGTAATTGTTTAATCGTTTTTGTGTCAATAATAAATAATTTGAATGTTCAAACTTGTGTACTCACTTGTGCGCTAAGACTTTGCCCTCGGCCTCCAACGCCTGTATCTTGTCTCTGACGGCGCCAGCCTCCGCCACTCGCGCCAGGTGGCGCTTCTTCAACTCTTCCGCGGCGCTCAGCTCGCGGCCCTTCTCGGTGCTGCTGAACAGTGCTGCCTTCTTCGATATGCGCTCCGCTGTGTCCTCCACATCCCTGACACAACACATCTATGTAACGAATAATGTAATATCTTATGAAATACTAGCAGCTCGCCCCGGCTTCGCACGGGAAAACAAGCCTATGCCAATAATGACGAAACAATTATTCAGATCGCTCCAGTAGTTTCGGATCCTATTCAATACAAACAAACAAACAAATCTTTCCTCTTTATAATAGTGTAGATAGCTTTCTATTGGTCAGTTTCCTGATGTGGATGCAGAACAGAGTTAGCTGGCGTGGATGCCCTCACCTGTTGAAGGAGTGTATTTCTAGAGCAGCCGCGAGGTTGTCTCGGTACTTCTGCAGGGCTCCGGTCAACTCCTTCCACTTGGACAGCACGGCGTCCCGTCGGGACGCCACTGACGCTGCTTGCGCCGTTGGACCCTGAACAGTTACATTACTTACTTCTGTCACTAGTTTGAGAAATTTGTCTGTGTTCAGTACTCGTTTGAGCAGTTTGTCTGGATATTCAGTACCTGTTTGAGCAGTTTGTATGTGTGTTCAGTAGCTGTTTAAGCGGTGTGTGTTTAGTACTCGTTTGAGTAGTTTTTCTGTGTATTTAGTACTCGTTTGAGCAGTTTGTCTGTGTGTTTAGTACTCGTTTTAGCAGTTTGTCTGTGTGTTTAGTACTCGTTTTAGCAGTTTGCCTGTGTGTTCAGTACCTGTTTGAGCAGTTTGTCCGCGAGTGCGGTGATGCTGCGCACGCGGCGGTCGTCCACCTTCATGTCGGAGTCCACGTCGTCCAGCTTGCGGACCAGCGCGCTGCAGTGCTCGTAGTCGCGACCCAGCTCGTGTGCTTGCACCTGCCGATACAAGGCGGCCTTAGTTACAGTGCCGTCTACTGATGAAGGACCAATTTGCGTTAGCGCCATCTATTGGCGACCGCGAAAAGTTCCGCCTGCCACATCGCCAATTTATGTGATGTACAATAAGTAAGTGTACTTATAAAAGTTACTTAGCACTTTTATTTTAAACTATTTTTGTTATTTTCTATCAAATATGTCACGGTGTTTAAAAAAGAGAGGGAAACACATTTTTTTATAAAGGATGCAGGTTAAACTGTTGCATCAGTTTTCATCACATCCGGTGATCTTTCTGCTTTCTATAGTTAGATGGGTAGATTAAAATTCTTTATTGTGAATGCTAAAAACAGAAAAACAACACAGAGAACAAAAAAAATCTTAATGTGTCTTATGTAAGTACTTTCTTCTTTCTTATGAGTTAGTATACATATGTTAATTAAAGTAAAACAATTCGTTGCGATTGTAATTTTAGGTTTTTTTTTTTTAATATGTCAAAGTAATGAGACGAACGATGCGCTCTGCTGATGGTAAGAGATAACGCGTGTCCATGACCATTGCAGCGATACACAGAACTTTGAGTAACAAAACAAAGTCCAGGCATCGCTGCTTTGACGCTCATTACTTTGAGACTTTCGATGGTGAGTCTCAACAGCCAAGTAATTTCGCCATCAAATCGGAACACAGTAATGTTTACACACTACTGCTTGGCGGCAGAATATCTGGTACTGCGGTGGTACCTACCTAGACGACTTCCTGCTAAGGAGATCTACCACCAAGTAAAACAACTTACCATCATTTCCTTGTCTCTGATCCAAGCCTCGATCTTGTCCAGGTGCTGGTTGAACTCTAGAATGTCTTGAGCCTCTTCCAAGCCACGACCTGGGAAAAAAACATTGGCAAATGAACACGGGATCCATTGCCAAAAGTTAATATATTTGAAGAGGAGGCTTCAGGTGACCAGAGTGCTGGTATCTACTTTGGTCAAAAGCTTTCTGGCCACATACCCCTCCTCTGTAGGACTTTTAGATTAAGTTTTTTTGTATAAATTTGTAAATAGTATTAATTTAAAGACATGTAATTGAAAATCAAAATGTTGATGACATATTTGTAATCTGACGAAATCAGACAATATCAAATATTATGTAGGTACAATATCACTGCATAGTATAAAACACAGTCGCTGTCGCTGTCTGTCCGTCCGTATGTACGCTTAAATCTTTAAAACTACGCAACGGATTTTGAAGCGGTTTTTTTAAATAGATAGAGTGATTCAAGAGGAAGGTTTACATGTATAACACATGCATAATATTGTAGAGAAACACTGATAAATTTAGAGGTTTCTAATGTGATGTCGTAAATAGACACATTTTTTTGCGCTTACATTGCAAACGCTGGCTGAACCCCACGAGATAAATCAAAATAATGTACTACAGTATTGTACACCTTGAAAAGGTCAACAAAAAAGTCCGCGATGGTATATGTCTATCTCTTAAGGATAACCCACAATAACTATGTTTTATCCTTTACATTTTACGGGAAAAAAATGGCTTATTTACGAAGTGATCTTAACCAATACAACATAAATTTTTATCCATTTAAGTACCTTAAATACATCGTGCATTTAATATAGATCAATATGGCCCTTTACAGCATGTAATGTAAATAAATATTTCCGAAGATATTACAGATTTAAAATTCAGGGGCATAGCGGTGCGGCGGTAGGTATATTTAGTACCAGCATTGCGCCCGAGCGAAGCCGGGGCGAGTCGTTAGTAAAAATATAAATTTAGAAAATTGATTGATTCTTTGCGGAAGTTCATTTTGAATATTCAAGGTTTATATCTAGTTTATTTCCGCTTAACACGTCCTGAGGATGCCTCGTGCAGAGGTGGAACACGTGTCGACAAAGTGGTTGCTGCAGAGAGGGGGATTTTCGATTATTTTAATTAGATTTTTTGTAGTTTGAATTTAATTTTTGTCAAATTAAGTATATTTCTAAGTTTATGAGTTCTAGATTTTAAGTAATAAATAAAATAATAATAAATATCATAGGACAATTTTTTTTTTTTAATGGTTGACAGGCTAGTTGTTTGACCACAGCTCACCTGATGTCAAGGGAAGGTGTGGCCGAAGATGGTAAAGCACACCTAGCCTGGAATGCAACTGGCTCTCAAGTGAGGCTGCCGGAACACACCGTTGGATGCTTGGCGGCAGATTTTCAACTTGAGGGTGGTAGCTAGCCAGCCGAGTACTAAAGTACCCTACCACCATGCATTAAAGGAAAGGACAAAGGACATGCATGCAAAGGACATTACACACAGCGCCATCTGGCCCCAAACTAAGCAGAGCTTGTGCTATGGAAGTCAGATAACTGATAGAATACATAAATACTTTTTTTTTTTTTTGTAAATACATACTTATAATACATACAGTACACCCAGACACAGAACAAACATCGATGTTAGTCACACAAATGTTAGTCCTGAGTGGGAATCGAACCCACGCCCTTCAGCTCTCGAAGCAGACACACTACCAATGAACCAACGACTGTTAAGCGGAAATAAACTAGATATAAACCTTGAACATTTTAAATTTAGAAAAGTAGATTGCCCGCATAATGTGAAACATAAAACACGTCACTTTAGCATGTCGGTGATGCGAACCTATAGATTTTACACCAAAAATCATTTAACGCGGCTAAAAAAGTATCCGTTAAAAAAAAACAGTCGTATTGGCTATTTTCACGCACCTCGTGTTTCCGTGGCATCCTCCAGCTTCTTCCACTCAGCTCGCAGCTGCTCCAACTCTTTGTCTGCTTCCTCATCGGGCCGCAGCTGCTCCGCTAGTGCTGCCACCTGGTGCAAACATAAAAAAATTTCACACAACTACAAATTGGGATAGTCCATCGGAACCTGCCCGATTTTTAGCCTACTTTAATACAACTGGGCCCATAACCTGTTGAAATTGATATATCAATTTTATAACCACACTAGCTGCGCCCCGCGGTGTTACCCGCTACATGTGTTCCGCATAAAGAGTAGCCTATGTGTTAATCCAGGGTCTCGGCTACCTCCATATCAAATTTCACCCAAATCAGTTCAGTAGTTTTTGCGTGAAAGAGTAACAAACATCCATCCAAACTTTCACATCTTATGATGTTAGTGGGTTTAGGTCATCATATTTAAATAGGTATGTGAAAGTTTGTTAGTCACTCACGCAAATACGGCTGAACGGATTTTAATGAAATGTGGCACACATATAGTTTATTACTTGAATTATCATATAGTGTACTTTTATTATTAGAAAAATGTTAGAATCCTGTGAGGTTATAAAAAAACGTTAACCCCTAGCTTTTCGTATATTCTGCAAACTAATATATAACACATATATATTTAGGATTAAAGCTAGTGGACATGTTATTGTCAAAATAATTTGTTAGTATGGAGACATATCAAGTATAAGAGACCTCGGCGAGGCGCGCGCGGTTGGCCGCCAACTCGGCGGTGAACGCCTGGTGTTTCTGCAGCTTCTTGATCTTGTCCTCCAAGTTGGTCACTTCACCTGCAGACAAACTACTAGTTAACATCTAAGCAATCAAAGTTACGACTTTTTTTGGTGGTAGATTTCTTTAGCAGGACGTCGTCTAGGTAGGTACCATACTTAATTTAAATCCACCAACTTGATTTTTTTTAAAACACCCTCAGGAGTCAGGACTTCCCAACCGGTGGGGCGTGCAGTCGGGTAAAAAAATAGGGGTGCTTCTGAAGATAACGCCCATTTTTTTTAAGGTAAAAAGTAATGAGACGATCGAGACGCTCTCCTGATGGTAAGAGATAACACCTATCCATGACCATTGCAGCGAAACACAGAACTTTGTGCAACAAACCAAAGTCCAGGCATCGCTGCTTTGGCGCTCATTACTTTGAGACTTGCGATGGTTAGTCTCAACAGCCCAGTAATGTCGCTGCAGTACCTTTCACAGTAATGTTTACACACTACTGCTTAGCGGCAGAATATCTGGTACTGCGGCGGTAACTACCGAGACGACCTCCTGCTAAAGAGATCTACCACCAAGTGTTAGACTACATAACGATATGTCATTGAAATCTTAGCGCCTACTTTTTTTTTTTTTTTTTATGGTTGACAGGCTAGTTGTTTGACCACAGCTCACCTGATGTTAAGTGAAGGTGTGGTCGAAGATGGTAAAGCACACCTAGCCTGGAATGGAACTGGCTCTCAAGTGAGGCTGCCGGAACACACCGTTAGATGCTTGGCGGCAGATTTTCAACTTGAGGATGGTAGCTAGCCAGCCGAGTACTAGAGAGTACGCTACCACCATGCTATGGTTTCCTCACGATGTTTTCCTTCACCGGCAGCTCAAGCTCATTGTTGGGGTTTGAACCCACGCCCTTCGGCATGCGAACCTACCGCGCTAACCACTGAACTATCATCGCTACAAAACCTCAAATAAATATTTGAGTATCACCAGTAGCCCCACCACTGACACGAGAGAAGAGAGACCTCGGGCGCTCGGGAACGACACTCAGCGTGGAGGAGCGACTTACGTCACGACGTTTGATAAAGATATATAATGGGTATTTAACGTATAAATACCCATTATTATTAAGTATGTATTTACAAAAAAAAAAGTATTTAAGCATTCTACCAGTTATCTGACTTCCATAGCACAAGCTTTGCTTAGTTTGGGGTCAGATGGCGCTGTGTGTAATGTCCTGTGATATTTATTTATTTTAAATGTGAAGATGTTAAAATATAAGGAGATATGAATTATCCAGAAGCCTTGAGTTTGTTTGTAAACATTTTATACAAAGTAACACCCATTGTGGGCAAGTGGTACCTTGGCTCTGCTCGGCGTTGAGCTTGGCGAGCTTGTCGGCCACCCATCCGCGCGCGTCGGCCGCGTCCCGCGCGAACTGCGCGCGGGCCCGCGTGCGTGTCAGCAGCGCGCGCCGCCGGCCCGCCATCTCGTACAGCTGGACACGCGACACTCATATTTTTTTATACTTGACAGGCTAGGTGTTTGACCACAGCTCACCTGACGTTAAGTGAGGGTGTGGTCGATGATGGTATAGCACACCTAGCCTGGAATGGAACTGGCTCTCAAGTGAGGCTGCCGGAACACACCGTTAGATGCTTGGCGGCAGATGTTCAACTCTCGTGTGGTAGCTAGCCAGCCGAGTACTAGAGAGTACGCTACCCCCATGCTATGGTTTCCTCACGATGTTTTCCTTCACCGGCAGCTCAAGCTCATTGTTGGGGTTTGAACCCACGCCCTACGGCAAACGGCTACTCATCTGCCTCGGTTTACAAGCGAGGCAGCCAGATTTGAGGATCCGTTGAGTTCCCGTTTCGAGCCAGCTCTGGGCATGAAGTCATGCTTACCATAAAAAAGTTCCGATAACATGGGAACTGAACCGAATCTTACAACTTCGTGGGATAAAACGAACTGTTGACAGTTCATCTGAAGTTATGGTCTGGTCGAAGATGCTAAGCACACCTAGTTGGAATGGAACTGGCTCTAACGTAATGGCTGGCATGCTAGGTGTTTGACCACAACTCATCTCAAGTTAACTGACGGTGTGATCGCGTTCGACCACTTCGGCAAGCGCATTTAGCCTGGAATGGAACTGGCTCCAAAGTGGGGCAGGTCTTGAGATACTGGAGAGTACCCTGCCACCACGTTATGGCGTCTTCCAGCAGCTCAAGGCTTGGCTGGGCGCGTTAACCACTAGGGGGTAATGGAGTACCTTCACGCGGCGCTCGTTGACCAGGCTCAGCTCGTCCGCGATGCGCTGGCTCTCCACGTGGTTCTGCTGCAGCAGCTTGTCTCCGTGCGAGTTCAGGGTACTCAGCTTCTCGTCCTACAAAAAACGGTATCATTAAATTAATTTCATTTATTGAGATCAAAACGACTATTGTACTCGATTGTATTTATCTCTCTTTATAAGAGGAAAGATTTAGATTTAGAGGCTGCGAAACTACTGGAGCGATCTGAGTAATTGTTTCTTCGTTAGAATGCTGCATTGTCACTGAGTGACAGCCTATATTTACATTGTTAATCGAGTTTTGTTTACCCGTGCGAGCTGCTGAGGTCACAGATATAAAATTACACAAATGTCAAAACAAATTATACAAATGTCAAAACAAATTACACAAATGTCAAAACAAATTATACAAATGTCAAAACAATTTTTTTTTTATTGCTGACAGGCTAGGTGTTTGACCACAGCTCACCTGATGTTAAGTGACGGTGTGGTCGAAGATGGTAAAGCACACCTAGCCTGGAATGGAACTGGCTCTCAAGTGACGCTGCCGGAACACACCGTTAGATGCTTGGCGATAGATTTTCAACTCTCGTGTGGTAGCTAGCCAGCCGAGTACTAGAAAGTACCCTACCACCATGCTATGGTTTCCTCGCGATGTTTTCCTTCACCGGCAGCTCAAGCTCATTTGTTGGGGTTTGAACCCACGCCCTTCGGCATGCGAAGCGACCGCACTAACCACTGAGCTATCATCGCTACAGATTATATTTCTAAAATTGTCAATATCAGGACAATCTAAATGTCAAAATAACGGCAGGTGGCACACCGAGGTCCTCAGCTCGCATACTATGAAATTAGTTTTCATACTCACCGAACTACAAAACATTTTTTTTTTAAATAACTTACCTGAGTGGTCAGTAGTTTCTCGAAGGCTTCGTGACGCTTGAGCTGGTGGTCAATTTCCTCCACGCTGCTGGTCGGGGATATCTCGGTGCCTGGTGACAAGCGCGACGTTTTACTTGGTGGTAGACGTCATTAGCGGGTCGTCTAGGTAGGCACCACCGCAGTACCAGATATTTTACAAGCAGTAGTGTGGAAACATTCCTGGGCTGATGAGACTAACCATCGAAAGTCTCAAAGTAATGAGCGCCAAAGCAGCGATGCCCCGGACTTTGTTTTGCTACTCAAAGTTCTGTGTATCGCTGCAATGGACAGGCGTTATCTCTTAACATTACTAGCTGCACCCCACTACATGGATGGTTTCAGGATAAAAAGTAGCCTATGTGTTAATCCAGGGTCTGAGCTCCCTCCATACCAAATTTCATCCAAATCCGTTCAGTAGTTTTTGCGTGAAATAGTAACAAACATCCATCCAAACTTTCTCATTTATAATATTAGTGGGATTGTTTTCTGTAGAAAATGGCACGTTCACTAATAAAGGTTCACCACCCCTGGCATAGTGCATCGTTGTTGTAGTATTGTGTATATATTCTTTCTCACTAGTGTTGAACAGTTATCTGGTAGAGGATACTGACCGAGCTGCGCTTCTTGCGTCGCGCAGAGCTCGTGCAGCTGCTTCGCGTCGCGCAAGAAGCAGTGCAGGTCGATGAGCTGGTCCAGCGCCACCTGGCGCGCCGCCCACGCGCCGTGCAGCCGCCCGCGCTCATCCACCAGCGCCGAGCACTTCTCCTCGATCTCCTGCGAGGAAACAATCAAATAACGTACTGACAGCCGCCATCTACGCACCCAGAACAGCTGTAACAAGGTCCAGAGTCATTGCAGAGTGTCAAACCATGCTACAAACACTCAAGCACGTGCAGAACCCTAAACACATGGGCGAAGAGCCACGGAACATGTTCGGGCAGCATTGTGTCCAGGAGGATGCTAATGCTAAATAGGAGGTAAGCGACGACGTGGTGGCTCTGTGCAAACCATCAGCGATGGAAGTGCGAGAACTACTGCGCCGTCACACCGAGAAAGAGAAACAAAACCCGAGGGATAAGAAAGACGACTGTAAACATTGTAAGACCGCCTTTCCAATTCTTAACAGAAAGATCACTAGCAACTTATTGAAGTTGTAACAGGACCTTCGTCTCTTAGTCGGTCTCATAACCGGTCATTGCCACTTGAACAGTCGTCTCTTTGAACTGGGAATGAAACTGCAGAGCGTGTGCTGGATTGCAAAGCTACAGAAGGCACCAGAACTGCCGCCAGGCTGCTTGAAGCTGCTTCTCATCATCACTGCCATTGAACATTCCACCCAACTCACTGGAGCTACTATGCCAGCAGCCCAGAGCCTCACCCAAATACTTTAAGGAGCTGGGTTGACTCGGGTAGACGCTGGCTGGGGGATTAGCACCAAATACCCCAAGCGGGACGTCGCTGCAGAACTCATCGCCCCCACTTAGATTATGAATACCACCAATGTTGCAAGTCAAAAATAAGAGCAGACCTGTGCACTGGGATGCTGCGCTTCGACGAGCGCGTTCCCGGCCTGCAGCACGTGCTGGAAGGAGTCGTCGCGCGCGTCCAGCTCGGCGCGCACGGCGTCGTGCTCGGCGCGCGCCGCCTGCGCGGACACCGCGTGCCGCACCACCAGCGGCGCCGACATCGACGTGCGGAGCGACTGTGACCACGAAGTCAGATCGCGGACCTATGGGATGGCATAGCACAAGTAATGAGACGAACAAAACCATAAGGTCAGTCCATTAATTTAAAATTGAAAAAGGTTTGCGTTAGACAACGCCGTCTGATGATAGGCAGGATGTAGTCTAAGATGAAACACGTTTGCCTAGAAAAATACTGTTTACTCTGGATTTAAGGACACCCCAAGTTGTTTTTCGCCAAAAAAACAGACGTCGCTAGAGTGTCATATCCTCGCTGTCCATATGAAGTCCATTATGACCATCGCAGCGATACACAGAACTTTGAATAGCAAAACAAAGTCCGGGCATCGCTGCTTTGGCGCTCATTACTTTGAGACTTTCGATGGTTAATCTTAACAGCCCAGTAACGCTGCAGTACCCTTCACAGTAATGTTTACACACTATTGCTTGACGGCAGAATATCTGGTACTGCGGTGGTACCTACCTAGACGACCTCCTGCTATAATCTACTACAAAGATCTCACATGTTTTACAAAGTTATGCACGGATTGCATTGCAATAGAAAATAATGGGTGTTATTATATTTTTCTACATCAATCCCCCTTATACCTGCGTCAAAAACTGGTGCAACGCCAGATGTTCCTGCAACACGCGTCTTGTTTCTTTCGCGTCGCTCTGCAGCGCTGCCCAGGCTTCAGTCAACGCACGCTGTTGCAACGCTATCTGTTGCACGTTGTCGCCCGGGTACAGCTTCTGGAGACGGGTGCCTTCCTCTTGGAGCACCTGGAAACCATACGAATTTAAAAATGTTATTGTGGCGCGAACATCACTCGCCGCAATAAAAGGGTCCTATAAAAAATAACTTTACGTGCCTACGTAAGTACCTATTACTGAGCCAAAAACAGATAATTATATTAATTATTGTGAACAGCTTTCACTGTGGAAGCAACCATCAATCCTACCTACATCAATATAACCTGACCTCAATTTTTATGCAACTGGGCCCATAACCTGTTAAACACCGATGCATTTATTATAAATGCAAAATTTAATTTTTAATATATTATTTAATTTAATGCAAAATTAATTTTGAATGTAATTGGTTAACCGTATTTTTTCTCAATAAATAAATAAATAAATGTGAAAGTTTGTATGTTTAGATGTTTGTTACTCAATTAAGCAAAAACGGCTAAACGGATTTGAAACTTTAATCCTAAACGGAATGAAATTGTATTACCTGGAACATCTTGGACATATAGGATACCTTTCATACCGGAAAAAGTTAAGCTACCAAATATTAAGGTATCCCTTTGCGAGGAATACAGAATTATAACTTTTCATACATTCTGCGATCGGACAAAAAAGCATTTTAAGCTATTGCATAGCTTCTATCGCGGGCCTTGAGCGTGGAGACCGACTCCAGAAACTCCGTAACGAAAATAACCTAACACTCCCCCCTCCCACCGGCACAGCGGTGATACTTTTTAGTTTTGCCATCTATCGATGAATAGCAGAACTTTTAATGACTTTTTTGAAATATCACGCTTGTCTCTTTAGTTCAGCAACTCGCCTCTAGGTGGCATTGGTTGTAATGCTGTGCAATAGCTTTACCGCGGCAGTCCCCGAGTGCCACACGTCTTTTTTTTGTTAAATTCAACGCGGACGAAGTCACAGGTAACATAAATAATTATTAGCAGTTCCATACATTTTTGAAAGTAAATCACTTTTTTTGGGGGAATAGTTGATTTTTTTCGTTATCTCAGGTCGATAATATCCTAGAATAGTTACGCGTAGCACTGTAAAGAAAATTGTTGATAATGCCATCTAGCGCCTTACACGGGCAACTTTACCTGCATCTGAGCATCAATAGCGACCAAATCGTTCTGGATAGTGTCGTGGTTCCTGAGCGCTGCCGTCGCCGCCCGCAGGTCTCTGCAAACGGGACAAAAACATTGTCACCTACTTGTTCATGAAAGTTTACCGTTTGTGGAATACTGCTGGCACCTTTGCGACGGTTTTTCTTCAAGCTCTTGATTCGGTAGAACAGCGTGCTGTTCTACCGTGTGTTTCCAATTGTGGAGGGCTTGGGTCATGGCACGCTGTCTTTTCTAATTTACGTGTGTAGTGCTGATAACTAGGAAAACATCGTGAGGAAACTACAGTATGGTGGTAGGGTACTACAGCATAGCACGTCCCCCCACGAGGTGGACAGACGACCTAGTAAAGAAGCAGGAACGCGCTGGATGCGAGCCGCTTCCAACCGGGCTTTATGGAAGTCAATGGGGGCCTATGTCCAGCAGTGGACGTCCTACGGCTGAAACGATGATGACGAGGGTACTTTCTAGTACTCGGCTGGCTAGCTACCACCTTCAAAATCTGGCTCCAAGCATTAACGGTGTGTTCCGGCAGCCTCACTTGAAATCCAGTTCCATTCCAGGTTGGGGATGTTTACAATCTTCGGCTAAACCGTCACATAACATCAGCTGAGCTGTTGTCAAACACAGCGTGTCACTAAAAAAGGCTGGGAGTTTTAAAAAAAGTTCTCAAAGCTGATAGTACGTGTGTACGATGCGTGGTCTGGTGGTATACTTTTTTTTTAAATTTAATTTTGGCTTTGTCGCTCAGCGACCCATATCGCATTATCAAGTAATAACAAAAATAGATTATCCAGTTGACAGAATTAGGTCTTCTCAGACCTAGGTATATTTGGTCAGGGTAGTGCTGCTTTACCGACCTCATAATAAGACGAGGTCCACGCCCAGCAGTAGTTATAAAGACTGAAGTCTCTCTATCTTTTGCTGGTGAGTCTAACCATCGAAAGTCTCAAAGTAATGAGCGCCAAAGCCGCGATGCTTGGTCTTTGTTTTGCTACTCAAAGTTCTGTGTATCGCTGCGATGGTCATGGACTCTTACCATCAGGAGGGCGTCTTGTTTGTCTCATTACACTTTAAACAAAAACCAAACTGGTGCACTTTTTTCTCCATTTTCGGGAGAGGTCGGCTTCGAGGCGAACCTCTATGCCGAGGCGGGGCTCCCGGGGCTCACTGTCCCCTGGGGGTGTAGATTAAAGTGTTCACGCCAAGTGAGGTACCTGGGCGGGGCGGGGAGCGCCAAGGCGCGGCGCTTGTCGGCCGCCCTGCCTCGCAGCTCCGCCACGTCGCGGTGGAAGCGGTGGATCTCCCCCGCGGCGTGCAGTCTCGAGGCGCGGGACTGGATCTGCTCCACCAGCCGCTGCCACGACTCCCTGCAACCAGTCACTACTACTTAACTGGTGGTTTTTGTAGCGATGATAGCTCAGTGGTTAGCGTGGCCGGCTCACACGCCGAAGGACTTCAAACCCCAACAATGAGCTTGAACTGCCGGTAAAGGAAACCACAGCATGGTGGCAGCGTACTCTCTAGTACTCGGCTGGCTAGCTACCACACGAGGGTTGAACATCTGCCGCCAAGCATCTAACGGTGTGTTCCGGCAGCCTCACATGAGAGCCAGTTCCATTCCAGGCTAGATGTACTTTACCAGAAACCCCAACAATGAGCTTGAGCTGCCGGTGAAGGAAAACATCGTGAGGAAACCATAGCATGGTGGTAGCGTACTCTCTAGTACTCGGCTGGCTAGCTGCCACACGAGAGTTGGAAATCTGCCGCCAAGCATCTAACGGTGTGTTCCGGCAGCCTCACATGAGAGCCAGTTCCATTCCAGGCTAGGTGTACTTTACCAGAAACCCCAACAATGAGCTTGAGCTGCCGGTGAAGGAAAACATCGTGAGGAAACCATAGCATGGTGGTAGCGTACTCTCTAGTACTCGGCTGGCTAGCTACCACACGAGAGTTGGAAATCTGCCGCCAAGCATCTAACGGTGTGTTCCGGCAGCCTCACATGAGAGCCAGTTCCATTCCAGGCTAGGTGTACTTTACCAGAAACCCCAACAATGAGCTTGAGCTGCCGGTGAAGGAAAACATCGTGAGGAAACCATAGCATGGTGGTAGCGTACTCTCTAGTACTCGGCTGGCTAGCTACCACGCGAGAGTTGGAAATCTGCCGCCAAGCATCTAACGGTGTGTTCCGGCAGCCTCACATGAGAGCCAGTTCCATTCCAGGCTAGGTGTACTTTACCAGAAACCCCAACAATGAGCTTGAGCTGCCGGTGAAGGAAAACATCGTGAGGAAACCATAGCATGGTGGTAGCGTACTCTCTAGTACTCGGCTGGCTAGCTACCACGCGAGAGTTGGAAATCTGCCGCCAAGCATCTAACGGTGTGTTCCGGCAGCCTCACATGAGAGCCAGTTCCATTCCAGGCTAGGTGTACTTTACCAGAAACCCCAACAATGAGCTTGAGCTGCCGGTGAAGGAAAACATCGTGAGGAAACCATAGCATGGTGGTAGCGTACTCTCTAGTACTCGGCTGGCTAGCTACCACGCGAGAGTTGGAAATCTGCCGCCAAGCATCTAACGGTGTGTTCCGGCAGCCTCACATGAGAGCCAGTTCCATTCCAGGCTAGGTGTACTTTACCAGCTTCAACCAAAGCATCTTGGCATATTTTTTGACTTATTGTGAAAATTTGACCGATCAATGGGACAAGTGTAACAGCTCTGTTACTCTTGACGATGTGTTTTACTGACGGAATGATTTTACTATTGTTATTATGATATTTTTTTGGTAATATTTTTTTTTCTTTTTTTGTGACATAATTGTAAATATGTCACAAAAATGTACTTATAACGTTTTTATGTCAATAAAATAATTTGAATTTGAATTTAACATTTTTTTTTTATTAAAAATAGGTTCGCGTTTGACCACACTCTGCCTGATGTTAAGCAGTAGTGTGGTCTAAGATGGAGCACGCTTACCTAGAAGAAACCTATTTGCTCTAGATTTGAAGACACCCATATTGTACCTAACAGGGAACACAGACCCCGGCAGAGTTCCACAACCTCGCTGGTGGCTCGCTCAACCACAACATCAGGTGAGCTGTAGTCAAACACCTAGCCTGTCGACCAACGGCCGAAAGGATTTGGATGAAATTTGACATAGAATATATACATACAAGTATTACAATCTTTTCGTATTATTAGTTTACTTGGTGGTAGATCTCCTTGGCAGGAGGTCGTCTAGGTACCACCGCAGTACCAGATATTCTGCCGCCAAGCAGTAGTGTGTAAACATTACTGTGAAGGGTACTGCAGCGACATTACTGCGCTGTTGAGACTAACCATCGAAAGTCTCAAAGTAATGAGCGCCAAAGCAGCGATGCCTGGACTTTGTTTTGTTACTCAAAGTTC
Source organism: Biston betularia (assembly GCA_905404145.2). Taxonomy (NCBI): domain Eukaryota; kingdom Metazoa; phylum Arthropoda; class Insecta; order Lepidoptera; family Geometridae; genus Biston; species Biston betularia. The sequence continues at coordinate 224,798 of FR989890.1, read as the reverse complement.
TGTGTATCGCTGCAATGGTCATGGACACGCGTTATCTCTTACCATCAGGAGAGCGACTCGTCTCATTACTTCTTACATAAAAAAAAGCAGAATTTAAGTAACGATTAGGGTATACTATCATTACTGGTTAGGTTCCTTACCCTAGTGCTTCCTGTCTTTTCTCGATGTCAGCGATGTACGGGCTTTCCGTCGCGAGCAGTTTCTTCGCAAGTTCCTCGCATTGGTTGAACCGCTCCGCCCCGCTCTCCACGCGGTGACGCAGCTCGTCGAACTTGGACCTTAGGATCTGGGAATTGACATTGAAATTTCATTTCAATAAAATAGTCATCATCATCATCATCAGCCTATACTAGTCCACTGCTGGACATAGGCCTCTCCCAAGACACGCCACTCAGCCCGATCTTCGGCTTCTCGCTTCCATCCACCGCCAGCTGTCCTACGTATATCGTCACTCCATCGAGTCTCAGGGCGACGCTTGCTAATACGCGGTCTCCACTCTAGAACACGTCTACCCCAGCGGTTGTCGGTTCTGCGACAGTTATGTCCAGTACTGCCACTTCAGCTTGCTAAACCGCTGAGCTATGTCAATGACTTTAGTTCTCTGACGAATTATTTTTATGTTCAAGCTAGGTGTTTGACCACAGCTCACCTGATGTTAAGTGACGGTGTGGTCGAAGATGGTAAAGCACACCTAGCCTGGAATGGAACTGGCTCTCAGATGAGGCAGCCGGAACACACCGTTAGATGCTTGGCGGCAGATGTCCAACTCTCGCGTGGTAGCTAGCCAGCCGAGTACTAGAGAGTACGCTACCACCATGCTATGGTTTCCTCACGATGTTTTCCTTCACCGGCAGCTCGAGCTCATTGTTGGGGTTTAAACCCACGCCTTCGCCATGCGAACCTACCGCGCTAACAACTGAGCTATCATACATAAACTAAATACATTTTTTTTAAACGTACCAGCAGATGCTCGTAATCCTGCCCATAGTCCTCGCTGGAGGCAGCCGCGTACTGCTCCTGGATCCAGGACTCCAGCTCCGCACTTTCCGCCACATACTCGTGTCTACAAAACCCAGAAACATTAAGGGTTACCACCAGAGAACTCCCGACAAGAGTGCAAGGACATACAGATAATCTTTCTCTTGGGTCTTTATCAATACGGGAAACCCTTCCTCGTTTATGAAGTCGGTTTAAAATTTGATTTATATAAAAAATCTAATTATGTAGAATATTGACTAAATATATACATTAGGGGCCGTTCAAGTATTACGTGAGCAGATTTCTTACCATTTTTTACCCCCCCGCCCCCCTTGTCATCAAAAGTAAGCAAAGCACTTACCCCCTCCCCCTATGCTTACGTAAACATTTTTAGTAATAAATGTTTTTTTTATATTGTTATTTTTAAAATAGGAAAATTCATGAAAATATTAGGTTTAACTGATACACATAGAGTAAATGACAAAAAAATATAATCAGAAATAAAGAACATAACTAACATAAAGAATATTTTCGGAACACATTAACAGTCTTCAGTCCATGAAACCTGAATCCATGATTCTAAGTTATCGATGACATTGGATTGCTGCTCAGTGTTGTGAGTCTGCTCACTTTCATCCGATTTTGGAATGTCTACGTCACTCTCATCGAGCCATTCAACATCTTGGTGCTCTAAATTTTGAATAATGCACATCAGTTCATTAGCACGACGAGCAGCGACTCTTACAGGTCTAACTTTTCCCTCTGTGGGCGTGTTTACTTTTTTATGGATCTTCTCGATGTGACTTGCTATCTAAGTGGCTCTTGTGGTGATCAGTTTGAGCACGAATGAGCCTAACAGGGACTGTCGATACATGTCTTCGTCCCTCTGTAGAATTCGATTTTCTGGGAATCAAACGAAGATATGTCGCACTGCGACTAATGTCAAATCCTAGTTTACGCAGTTCTTGTGTGAGTTCGTCAAGAGTTTTTACGCTGTGAATAGATACCGTTCGTCTCCTGTCATCACATGCACTCCCAAATAAAGCTATATCCGCAATTGTTTTCAATAGTAATGGTTGATCGCTTTCAAGTTTAGGATGTCCTACTGAATCCCTCAGAGATAGTCTTCTTTTTATTTCAGGATTTTCCTGACAAATATCTTCTAACTTTCTTTTCATACCATCCCTGTGTTTCTTCTGGGCAACTGCGTTTTGAATCTTCCTGTTTAAAGTATTTTTTGCTCTTTTTAGTTCCTCGCGCAACTTAATGATCTGTTTATCAACTTCAGCGCAATTTGGCATAGTATCTCTGGCAGAATACAAAGCGTTCAGATTTTTTTCGAGTAGAGTAATCTTATTTTTCAAAGCTTCTTGAGAAGGTTTTGCTCTTTGTTTATCTGCATTATTATTATTTTCGCGTTGCTCTTGTGATTCATTGCCGGTTTTAATTTTATCTTCTTTCTGTTTTTCAATGTTAGAAAATGGCTGTATAATTTGTGTTTTTTCTGCAGGTTTACTGGTAGAAGACGTTGCCTAAAAATGAAAAATTTCTAAGAGTTCTGCTGGATATTCTCTTATTAAGCTACATAAATTCACCGTTTTTAATAAAACCAGCGTTTAAATATTATTGAAAGCTTTTCCCCACAGAAACCCTTCACACACAGATATTGAAAACACCGTGTATTTTGTGACCAATTGCCGGAGTCGATCTTAAGAAATAAAATATCAATCATTTACCTTTTTACTTTGAGATAGGCCATCATATTTTTTACTCATAAATCGTTTTAATTGTTACAGAACGTAAAGAGAAACTTTGTACTTATATTTACTCACCTTGGAAAAAAAATGAAGCAGATTGGATTTATTTTTAGTCGCCGCTTGCAATTCTTCTTCAATTCTCTTAGATACAATAATATCTAGTTCCTTATCTGACTTTGCTTGTAATTTATAATTTCGCCAAACTTCGTTAACTAACTTTTGTACATTTTGCACTTTCGTCCCAGTATGAGATTTTTTAAAACTTTCGAACAGTTTTTGGTATAACTTGGATTTGTCTATATGATATGACATTCTAATAAGATATTTAAATTTAAATAATTAAAACGTTAAACTTTGGCTAATTGCATCAACATAAACACAAATGATAACTTTCAATGCTTACAATACGTTTAGAATCCAAACAAAACAATACTGATAGATGCGCACTTGCAGCCGGCCGGCACGAGAGTGAATTATTAGACAAGTGAATAGCGCACGGTAATTTCCCTAATGCGCGGTAATTCTCCTAATCAGTTCTCAAAGCGAGTGCCTACGCATATGTATTATTTGCGGGAATCCCCGAAAAAACTTAAATAACTAACGATGACGTAATCATCATCTAGACCCCCCCACCCCCCATGTCATCCAAAATAAGCAAAACAGAGACCCCCCCACCCCCCTTGGTGCTTACGTAATACTTGAACGGCCCCTTATACATAGGTAAAAGGAGCGTAAATTTAGTCGTACCGAATATATGTTTGGTTATATACCGAGTACACATTTAGTCATACCAAATAATTATATATTTAGTTGCCGAATATATTTGTATATTTTAGTCATACCAAACACACACTTAGATACACTAAGCACGTCTTATAAGTTATTTTTGTTGAACTGATTTAATATTTTGTAACTGGGAAACCATTCCAGTCAACCGTTCCACAAAGTGTCCTCACCTGCAGACACTCTCGAGCAGCGCGTGCTGGCGCTGCCCGGCGCGCCGCTGCAGGCGCGCTAAGCTCTCCGCCAGCAGCGCGTGGCGCGCCGCCAGCGGGCCGTCCGGCGCGCCGTCCAGGGACGCCGCCACGTGACCCATCTCCGATATTATCGCCGCGTACGTATCCAACTCTAGTTCTACGGCCTGTAAAATAAACGTCATTAGACATTTTTATCTAAGGTTGCCTGGAAGAGATCGCCTTGAGAGATAAGGCCGCCAATTGTTCTACTAGTGTTAAGTTTATGTTGTTATAATTGTTTGTAATTGGTGTGAACAGTAAAGAGTTATATTATTATTTATCCAGGTTCAAATGAATGCTGCAAAACAAATTTGACCGAATCCTAATTTAGTTTTGCCGATACCTAATTAAGTTTGACCGAATCCCAATTTAGTTTTGCCGATACTTAATTAAGTTTGACCGAATCCCAATTTAGTTTTGCCGATACCTAATTAAGTTTGACCGAATCCCAATTTAGTTTTGCCGATACCTAATTAAGTTTGACCGAATCCCAATTTAGTTTTGCCGATACCTAATTAAGTTTGACCGAATCCCAATTTAGTTTTGCCGATACCTAATTAAGTTTGACCGAATCCCAATTTAGTTTTGCCGATACCTAATTAAGTTTGACCGAATCCCAATTTAGTTTTGCCGATACCTAATTAAGTTTGACCGAATCCCAATTTAGTTTTGCCGATACCTAATTAAGTTTGACCGAATCCCAATTTAGTTTTGCCGATACCTAATTAAGTTTGACCGAATCCCAATTTAGTTTTGCCACTAGTTTTCACTCACCTTGTGTCTAGCCAGTAGCTGGGTGGCTCTATGCTTGTCGTTTCCGACGTCCGCGCTCGCCAGCGCGGCTGCTTTGTCCGCCAACCAGCTGTCGACTTCGACGGCGTCATGGTAGAACTGCTGTGCCTTCAACGCAGCCTCCAGGGCGGAAGCCCGGGCTTCGGCCGCGGACGAGACGGACGAGTAAGCCTGCTCGAGCTCCTGGCAGAGAGACTGGATCTAGAACCACAAATTAAAGCATGACAGCAGAATCCTTTAAATTTTTATACTTTAGATGTTATTTAAAAAATAATTTAACATATTTATTGGCGATTTCAATTTTGTTGCAATACTTATATGTACAGTACAGTGGGTATTTTTTAAATTATAATTAGATGAGCGAGACGCTCTCCTGATGGTAAGATACACAGAACTTTGAGTAACAAAACAAAGTCCAAATCTCCAAAGTCCAGGCATCGCTGCTTTGGCGCTCATTACTTTGAGACTTGCGATAGTTAGTCTCAACAGCGCAGTAATGTCACTGCAGTGCCCTTCGCAGTAATGTTTACACACTACTGCTTGGCGGCAAAATATCCCCTACTAAGGAGATCTACCACCAAGCAAACCTTGTATAGAATAGAATACAACTTTATTATACACCAAAACATACAAATATTACACATAAAAAAAAGAAGAGATAATTAACATAACAACACAATATAATAGTCATTTGGTGTATAAAGGCGGTCTTATTGCCTAGAGCGATTTATTCCAGACAACCTTTGGTTGGAAAAAAAAGAGAAATAAATATTTACGTTGGCGTGTAACGTATATCCATATAAATGTGAACATATAAAATACTAAATAAACTAAATATTGTTTTTTTTTTAATGTAAAAAGCAATGAGACGAACGAGACGCTCTCCTGATGGTAAGAGATGACGCCAGATGATAACGATAGATTAGCATGTTGATAAATAAAATACTTGGTGGTAGATCTCCTTAGCAGGAGGTCGTCTAGGTACCACCGCAGTACCAGATATTCTGCCGCCAAGCAGTAGTGTGTAAACATTACTGTGAAATTACTGGGCTGCTGAGACTAACCATCGAAAGTCTCAAAGTAATGAGCGCCAAAGCAGCGATGCCTGGACGTTGTTTTGTTACTCAAAGTTCTGTGTATCGCTGCAATGATCATGGACAGGCGTTATCTCTTACCATCAGGGGAGCGTCTCGTTCGTCTAATTATTTTTCACAAAAAAAAAAAAATATGTACATTTATAACTCAGTACCTTGTCCTTTTGCGGGTGCCCCTCTTGCAGCGTCTTCCCTTGCGCGAGGAGGCGCTCTATGATAGGCCTCCGCCCCACGAGCTCGGCGCGCAGCTTGGCGTGCTTCTTCTGCGCGGATTGCGCCGCGTGCAGGTCGTTGGGCGTCGCGTCGGACGTGGCGGCCGCGCGCCGCTCCGCCAGCCAGTCGAGCTCGCCGCCCACCTCCGCGGCGAACTTGTGCACTCTGAGTAAGTTATATGTGACATATCACTTTAAATAAATAAATATCGTAGGACTATACACACAGCGCCATCTGGCCCCAAACTAAGCAAAGCTTGTGTGATGGAAGTCAGATAACTGATAGAATACATCAATACTTTTTTTTTTGTAAAAACATACAGAACACGCAGACACAGAACAAACATTTGTCTATTCACAAAATGTTTGCCCTGAGTGGGAATTGAACCCACGCCCTACAGCTCTCAAGGCAGACATACTACCAATGAGCCAACGGGGCTGTCAAATGTTTTATATGTGACATAATTTGGGCTGAGTGGCGTGTCTTGGGAGAGGCCTATGTCCAGCAGTTGACTAATATAGGCTGATGATGATGATGATGATAATTATTTTATATGTGACATATTATTTCATGTCGAGTGTTTATGCATAAAAATGGTGGTGTTTTATTAATAAAGCGTCGAATCACAAGCGCGAGTGTGCGAAAATGATATAATGTGGGGAAACATGACTTTTCGTGTTGCTTCCAAAACTCCATCGAAACTAACAGTAAAGTCGCCACTACTTTACTAAAGCATGCCTGGAATTAACTGACACGAACTGGACTTGACAAAGACGACTTTGACTAAAACTAGCTACGATGGCACTTATTTAACTTTTGAAACTTGAAAATATATAATTACTTGACACTGGCAAATGCTAAAACGCGACGCCAAAACCAAAGAAAAAAAAAAAAAAAAAAAGTAAACATCACTAGATGGTTTACTCTATGATTTACGTTATCTATGGTGGTTTTCACTTTATTTATCAACCAAAAAAAAAACGTTCTTAAACTATGGTTTTATTTCGTATAACCTACCTCATATAACCTACAGAAATAACAAAACAAAAAAAGACGTGTGGCACTCGGGGACTGCCGCGGTAAAGCTATTGCATAGCAGTACAACCAATGCCACCTAGAGGCGAGTTGCTGAACTAAAGAGACAAGCTATGATATTTCAAAAAAGTCATTAAAAGTTCTGCTATTCATCGATAGATGGCAAAACTCAAAAGTATCACCGCTGTGCCGGTGGGAGTGGGGGGTGTTAGGTTATTTTCGTTACGGAATTTCTGGATTCGGTCTCCACGCTCAAGGCCCGCGATAGAAGCTATGCAATAGCTTAAAAGAGTTTTAAGCGGAAATACACTCAGAATAAAATGTTTAAATACATTGATTGACGCCTTTGCAATATCACTGCAGTACGCTTCGAACCGCAACAGTACACACTACTGCTTGGCGGCAGAATAAAGGTTAGAAAGAAAGTTAACTCACTGCATGCTTGTCTCCAGCGCCTCGCGCCGCTGCTTGGCGGGTTCGCGCAGCGCTTGCAGCGCTTGCAGCAACGCGCGGCTGTCCCTCTCTATGGCGGGCGCGTCGAAGTGCCCTCCCGACACTAGGTCCGCCCCCTGCGCGGCCAGGGAGTTCGCCTTTTGCTCCCATTGGGCGAGCTCCTGTTCCGACGCCTGCGAGACACAATTACAAGGTACATGTTATTTGTAATTTTTTGACATTGCCTAAATGAGTGTGTTATTAAAAAAATATATATCGTAGGATTATACACAGCGCCATCTGACCTCAAACTGAGCAAAGCTTGTGCTATGGAAGTCAGATAACTGATATAATACATAAATAAATATTTAAAAAAAATCAAAAGTTTTTGTTCAAAATTGTAACAAAGCTTTTAATTACTTTATTATAATCTGGGCTCGTATCAGAAGGTAAAGAGACACTCGAACCGTTGTTGTGCTCTGTGTCACTTTTAGTAAACATCACTAGATGGTTTACTCTATGATTTACGTTATCTATGGTTGATTTCACTTCATTTTTCTACCAAAGAAAAAAAAATAGAATAATAAAGATAATTAAAACATCTTATTGAAAACCTTCAGAAAATAATTTAATAAAATAATTTTCACTCTCTTTTGATTTGATTTGCACAGTTCTCAAAGTTACATCGAATGATGGTGCGAGTGAAATGGCTTATCATTTTCTCTCACTCGCGCCACTTATGAGCGAGACCTTTCGCGCGCCAGTCTATTGCCCACTTAGGGCAAGTCATGTCCCCTTCGTCTGGCGACAGCCCAAGCCGAGGTCCGTACCACTTTGGTGCCCTTGTGCTAGTCGTCCTTAATATTTCAGCTCAGCGCCCTTTGCGCTCGCCACAGTCCGGTGACGCTGTAGAGGCCACCGGCGGCCAACAGCATTAGTCAAAAAAAAAAAAAGCGCGCCAGTCTGCGCGTGCCGCTCGCACGGGACGGTCGCCGTCGCTCTGCGCTCTGCCGTGTTATATTATTATTTCAGTTATTGTTTTTCTTCTTTTAATTATTTTTACATTAAATATATAAAAATTATGCACTCGGGGACTGCCGCGGTAAAGCTATTGCATAGCATTACAACCAATGCCACCTAGAGGCGAGTTGCTGAACTAAAGAGACAAGCGTGATATTTCCAAAAAGTCATTAAAAGTTCTGCTATTCATCGATAGATGGCAAAACTAAAAAGTATCACCGCTGTGCCGGTGGGAGTGGGGGGTGTTAGGTTATTTTCGTTACGGAGTTTCTGGATTCGGTCTCCACGCTCAAGGCCCGCGATAGAAGCTATGCAATAGCTTAAAAACAAATATTATTATTACACATTTACAATAAAGATTTTGTAGCGTTGTATTTTTGTAGCGATGATAGCTCAGTGGTTAGCGCGGTCGGTTCGCATGCCGAAGGGCGTGGATTCAAACCCCAACAATGAGCTTGAGCTGCCGGTGAAGGAAAACATCGTGAGGAAACCACACCATGGTGGTAGCGTACTCTCTAGTACTCGGCTGGCTAGCTACCACGCGAGAGTTGAACATCTGCCGCCGAGCATCTAACGGTGTGTTCCGGCAGCCTCACTTGAGAGCCAGTTCCATTCCAGGCTAGGTGTGCTTTACCATCTTCGACCACACCGTCACTTAACATCAGGTGAGCTGTGGTCAAAACAACTAGCCTATCAAAGATAAAAAAAAAAAAAAATACCGGTTCCACAACCCTTAGGCCAACTAAACGCACTGCTGCAATGAAACAGCGAGGTTTCGGACACAAAAACACACGCACATACAAACACACACATGTATTGTATTGTATAATTTTGACATTTTTAAATACGAATGAAAACATGAACAGTGGTGTCAGCAATAAAAAAAAAAATGTATTTCTACAACATTTATGTGTACAAAGTCATATAAATTGTACAAGTCGTAAGTCATAAAGTCAAAATTTTCTAAAAGATAAAATTAATAAAAAATTTTGTACGGTTGACAGGCTAAGCGTTTGACCACAGCTCACTTGATATTAAGTGACGGTGTGGTCGAAGATGGTATAGCACACCTAGCCTGGAATGGAACTGGCTCACGAGTGAGGCTGCCGGAACACACCGTTAGATGCTTGGCGGCAGATTTTCAACTTGAGGATGGTAGCTAGCCAGCCGAGTACTAGAGAGTACCCTACCATGCAAATGTAAATATCAAAATTAAGAGCAGTAATGATACCTGGTGCTGGTTCAGCAGCCGCTTGCAGCTCCTGAGGTCGGTGCCCACCTCCTCGCTCTTCAGAGTTCGTTCCAGGTCCAGCAGACGGGCCTTGGCGTCTTCCACAGATCTGTACAACATACAGGAGCAATATTATGTACATGAAAGTTTGGATGGATGCATGTTTGTTACTCTTTCACGCAAAAACTACTGTACGGATTTGCATGAAATTTGGTATGAAGGTAGCAGACATAGATTAAAACATAGGCTACTTTTTATCACTTGGTGGTAGATCTCCTTAGCAGGAGGTCGTCTACCTAGACCTACCACCGCAGTTTATTTTTTTTATTTAAGAAGTAATGAGACGAACGAGACGCTCTCCTGATGGTAAGAGATAACGCATGTCCATGACCATTGCAGCGATACACAGAACTTTAAGTAACAAAACAAAGTCCAGGCATCACTGCTTCGGCGCTCATTACTTTGAGACTTTCAGTAACAGTTATTCTGCCGCTAAGCAGTAGTGTGTAAACATTACTGTGTTCCGGTTTGAAGGGTACTGCAGCGACATTACTGGGCTGTTGAGACTAACCATCGCAAGTCTCAAAGTAATGAGCGCCAAAGCAGCGATGCCTGGACTTTGTTTTGTTACTCAAAGTTCTGTGTATCGCTGCAATGGTCATGGACATGCGTTATCTCTTACCATCAGGAGAGCGCATCGTTCGTCTCATTACTTTTGACATAAAAATAAAAAAAAACCCGAAAACATGTAGCGGGTAACACCGCGGGGTGCAGCTAGTGTGACACATAACAGTATGCACCCCATATAAAAACCCGATACTATACATTTTTGTGACATTTTATTGTATTGACAATGTGTTGTACATGTCACAATCAGTGTTTATGACATATCTGAAATGATGTAACCGAATTTGACTGTAGGTTACTGCAGAGAGAGGAGGATTTTGAGACTTGTATTTATTTTAACTATATTTTTAAGTTAATTTCAAATTAGTTCTACGTATTAAGTAAGGATTGATTTTTAATTAATAAGTTGTTGTCAAATTCACGCCACCTGCCGGCCTCGACGGAAGACCAGCGCCGGCTGGCTGCAGTCGGCATTATGCTGAGTCGAGGCCGGTTTGTGACATAAAATATTTTTCAAACTTTTTGTTTTTTGTTTAATTTTTATTTATTATATACTATACTATATACCTTTAAGTTTTTTTCTATGTTTTATGTTTATTGTTTATTTTTTTGTATGTATGTATTGTAAATTATGATGAAACGTGTTTTATGTCCCAAATAAAGTGTTGTCTATTGTCTAAATTAGTCAAATTGAAGTCCTTCCTCATCACTGTTGCAACTGGAACGACTGTTAAGCGGAAATAAACAAAACATATACTTTGAATATTCAAAATGAACTTCCGCAAACTAACGCCTGAATCAATCAATTAGTTTATGACAGAAATACTGACCGTCTGTATTTCTTTTGCTGCGCCGCCTGTCTCAGCTTGCTGCCCTTGTCCCGCGAGGCGGCCACGAGCGCCTCCCACGCCGCCGTCAGCTGCGCGAGGCGCTGCGCCACCTCGCCGGCGCGCGCCGGGTCCGACGTCTGCAGCGACTGCCCCACCTGCAAGCAGCAGTCTCATCACCACACAGCGAGGCAACCGAGCCTTCATCACCACACAGCGAGCTAGCACTAGACTGGAGAGCGCGGGTCGTGCTCCTCTATTGAATAGGCTCCGAGACTACTGGACCGATTTCAAAAATTCTTTCGCCGTTGGGAAGCTACGCTATCCCCGGGGGACATAGGCTACTTTTATCCCTGTTTTCCCGCGGGAACGGGAACTACGCGGGTGAAACCGCGAGGCGTCCGCTAGTTTATAATATTATAAATAATATCGTTGGACATTACACACAGCGCCATCTGGCCCCAAACTAAGCAGAGCTTGTGCTATGGAAGTCAGATAACTGATAGAATACTTAAATACTTTTTTTTTGTTAATACATACAGAACACGCAGACACAGAACAAACATGATTGTGTTTATTCACAAAATGTTTGCCCTGAGTGGGAATCGAACCCACGCCCTACAGCTCTCGAGGCAGATATACTACCAATGAGCCAACGGGGCTGTCATTAGTTATAAGGGATTAAACATTATATTGTTTTGTATAGTTTGATAGAGTGATAAAAGTACTTACGCTTTCAACGTTTCTGAGTTGTTTTTCGTTGGCTTGTAGCTCGGCCTCGAAGGCTTCGTGCTTCTGCAGCTTGCGCTCCAAGTTGGCCAGATCTCTGCACCAATAGTTTATTAACAACAAGACGCTCTCCTGATGGTAAGAGACGCTATCCGTGATCCTTGCAGCGGGACCCATAACCACTACATAGTTTAAAACAAAGCCGGTTCCCGTTGTCCGTCCCTATGTATGCTTAGATCTTGAAAAACTAAACGGATTTTGATGCGGTTTTTATAGATAGATAGAGTGATTCAAGAGGAAGGTTTACATGTATAACACATGCATAATATTGTAGAGAAACACTGATAGTTTTAGAGGTTTCTAATGTGATGTCGTAAATAAACTCATTTTTTTGCGCTTACATTGCAAACGCTGGCTGAACCCCACGAGATAAATCAAAATAATGTACTACAGTATTGTACACCTTGCAAAGTTCTACAAAAAAGTCCACGTTGGTATATGTCTATCTCTTAAGGATAACCCACAATAACCATTTTTTATCCTTTATTTTTTTCGGGGAAAAATGGCTTACGAAGTGATTTTAAGCAATACAACATTAATTTTTATCCAATTAAGTAAATACATCGTCCATTTAATATAGATCAATATGGCCCTTTACAGCATGTAACTTAAATGAATATTTTCGAAGATATTACAGATTTGCGGCGGTACCGGCCAATAAAGTCGTCCGCAGCGTCTGTCTGATTGTTTGTTTGCGATAAACATAAAAACTACTAAACGGATTATCAACGGAGTGTCCGAAATCTTGAACAAGGCGTTAGGTAGTATCGTAAAAAGCAGGTTAAACGGTAGATGGTAAGTGCTAGGTCACATTGGCCAACGTTACCTGTAACTCTGGTCCTTGGCCGTCCTGGTTTTGTCCTTAATCCAGGCCTGCAGCTCTTCTGTGGCCGCTACGAACTGAAAAAACACAAATAATTTTTTTAGCGTCATGAGGGGGTTATGTGAGCCATATAAGATGCACCACTAAATTAAAAAAAGTATATAACTGGATTATTTATTTACATATTTATCTAACAATGAGCTCGAGCTGCCGGTGAAGGAAAACATCGTGAGGAAACCATAGCATGGTGGTAGCGTACTCTCTAGTACTCGGCTGGCTAGCTACCACACGAGAGTTGAACATCTGCCGCCGAGCATCTAACGGTGTGTTGCGGCAGCCTCACTTAAGAGGCAAATATCCAGGCTAGGTTTGCCCAACATCAGAAGTGGTCAAACACCTAGCTTGTCAACTGTTAAAAAAAAGGGCAAAACAAAAACAAGATGTTTACCTGTTGGTACGCCAAGCTAGCGTGCAGCGCGCGGCGGCGCTCCGTCGCCGCTTGCTTCACGCCCTCCCGGCGCTTCAGCACGGCCGCGCGACGCGCCGCTATGCTGTTGCCAAATACAATATAATATAATATAATGGAATAATATGGAACAGTATGGAATACAATGGAATAGTGTGGAATACAATGGAATAGTGTGGAATACAAAAGTTTTAGATACATATTGAAGAATATTTCCGATAGATATTTTAAACACTTTCGTCAAGTTACATTTTCATCTAAATATGTTAATGTGATAAATAAATAAATTTCTATCACTGTTGTTATCAATAAGATTTTTAAGCGGAAATACAGTAAAAATATATCTCTTGACTAAAAATGAACTTCCGCAAAGTAACGCCGAAGTTAATCAATTATCTGGAATTAAGAAATATCTTGGTTTTATCTCTCGTATCACAAAAAGCTTTAAGAACCCATATTGTCTGTTAAATCTGTATTCCACCCTCATCCGTAGCATTATTGAATACAATTCTGTCATATGGTCCCCACATTATAATATCCACAGTAAACGTATCGAACGCGTACAATCTAAGTGTCTAAATATGCTCTGCTACAGACTCGGGCTTAACCGTCAACTACGATCATATTCTGGAAGATTGGTTAAATTTAAGATACCATCGCTTGAGACGCGACGTACATACCTGGACTTCATTTGTTTATTCAAAATTATTCACTCCCAGATAGATTCCTCTTCTCTTCTTTCAAACATAAATTTTAACATCAAGCCTAAATCTCGCTACCCTCACACAGGTATCTTTTCTCTGAGAGTCTATACAAACAATACCTCTTTATATAACCCACTAGTTAGAATGTGTCGTCAATACAACGATATCTTAGTGGATCATCATGGCTCAATAGACATATTTAACTTTAAACTGTCAAAATTTAAACGGGATGTCTTGGCCACTTTGCAAGAAAAGCAATAGTAATCACTATTGTTTTTTTTTTCCCAAATACGTGTGATTTATAATTGTAATTGTTGATGGCTTTTACATCCCGCCTGTTATTTACATGTACATAGTTCAACATTGTTAGTTAGTATAATAGTAATGTCACTCACTTTATAAATGCTACTGCTTTCTTTGTTCATGTTGTATACACATTTGTTTAGGAATATAATTTAGTACGAAACCTTACTGTAATTTATATGATGATGTGGTAATTATATTCTGTTGTGTGTATCGAAATAAATAAATAAAAATAAAATATCGCAGAACATTTCATACAGCGCCATCTGACCCCGAACTAAGCAAAACTTATACTATGATAACTACACAACTGATAGAATAAGTGTGTGTACATATATTAACACAGGTGTTACAGAATAAAAATAATTTTCTTTTTTTTATTGCATTTCTTTCAAATAAATCAATAGATGTAGTCTAGATCTTTTCAAGGTCAGAGTCATCTTCCAGGTTACGTGCTTCATCTTCGACCACATCGTCGCTTACCATCAGGCGAGTTGGTGGTCAAACGCAAACTTATCCGTATTAAGGGCCAAGTCCTCGACCGTGGGAACTTCTGCTTGAACACCTACATTGATATTTTCCACTCACACAGACGTACATACGTCTGACGTTAGATTTGAATACATTGACGTCACGCTAAAATAGATAAGGAGAGTTAAATTACTATAGCCACGAGCAAGAAGGAGACAGAATGTTTATTCCTATTGCCGGAAGCGGATTTTACATTGATTATCTGTTACATTATGACAGAAGTTTTTTTTTTTTGTTTTGGCATCGCGTTTTGAATATTTGACAGTGTCAAGTGTTTTATATTTTCAAGTTTCATAAAGCAACCGTGGGAACTTATGATTACATTGAAATTTTCGCTCTGGAAACGAATAAATCTACCTTCGGTGTTTCGTACAAATTAAATGTTCATCACGACTTCGTATTCGTATGACGTTTGATGAAAGTCACAGAGAACACGAATGTATTTAGTAATAGTTAGTTGCATCGCGTAGCCTGCGGGCACGTAGCAAGTAGGCAGCATAGGGTGGGGCGTAGATGGAGAAAACAATGGGGCCGATGGGTTTTTGAGATATTAAATGAAAACCGTTTTAATATCGGGCACCATCTTTATTCACCGTTCAGAACCGACGCCTTCCCATAGACCACACGATTCAACATTTTCCATAGAGTAAGGTGGACCGCACACGGATAAGGCTTACTACATACATTACAATATATTTAACATGGGTTAGCTAGTCTACACTAATAATATTGTTATAATCATCGAATTATCGATGAATATAATATTGTAAAGGTTCT
Source organism: Biston betularia (assembly GCA_905404145.2). NCBI lineage: Eukaryota > Metazoa > Arthropoda > Insecta > Lepidoptera > Geometridae > Biston > Biston betularia. Next base: position 209,383 of record FR989890.1, on the reverse strand, counting down.
GTCATTTTTTGTTTATCTACGTTAGTATTGCATGTACATGAACATGATTATTTTTGCACGGCGCAATGCAGAATATGGCGCTCTTTGAGTTTTTTAATATCCATTTATCCATTTTATACCCATTTACGCAATAGGTATGAATTATGAAAAACTTCTGGACCCATTTTAAAAAAGTAGTTTAGAGTAATTACTATGAGGCTATATTTATTACTAGAATTTAATTAAAAAATAAATGTCCACCCGTGCGAAGCCGGGACCGGCCACTAGTTAATTATAAATACAAACAAAAAGATAATAATTAAACTACTGAAGCGTGTAGAGGTAACAAACAAACACAGACATTTTCTATTCCGTCCTTGCTTGTTTCCCATTTTTATAATATTATGTACACAAGATGAATAATAAAAAATAAACAAAAAAGCGTCTGTGCACTAATCACTGATTCACTCCACTAAATTACATAAAAGCGTCAATATCGTGGTAACGTATCATTTACTCAAACTAAAGAGGTAAGACAACAAAATAATACGACCGAGCGCGGTCGGTCGGTATTTAGTTGCACACTAGAAGAATCAAAATACAAAACGGCCGGGAAGCATGCGCGCGGTGCTCGGTACCGCCGCCGCCGCGCGCCCACCTCTTGCGGCCTCTCGCGACATGCTATAGGTACACGTGCCTCGTGACGTCAGATTCGTCAGAGAGATTGATTCTTCGAAGAGAGAGATGGTTTGTAGCGCCTACCAAAATAAAACAGCAACAGACGTAACGCAGAAAAGAGGTTTTCAGCAGGCACTATCAGAAATTTTCATCAAACTATCCGTACTTATCTGCTAATAGAATAAACAAAACGTACAATAAAAGGTCTAAGCCTTAAATGTATCTGCATCAAAGTTAGCATCTATAAAATTGCGCCTTTCCTATAATTTTTTTGATATCAAGATTACGGTTTAAAAATAATTTGGCCATATTCTATTTCATAATTTCAAGAAACGAAAAGCGTTTGAAACTATTTTTTCTCCAAGCATAATAATTCAGGATATGTATTATAGTATTCATTAATTTCAAACTTCCACATGATGTATAACGTCACAAAAAGATTGACAAAAACACATCGATTGCCTTATTTCACAAGACTTGCCCGTTAAAGAAAAAATATCGTTAGATGGCGCCACCTTCTGCGAGTGTTTCCGTCTCTACGTTGGCAACTTCGTAGTAGTACAGGGTCAACTCGATAGATGGCGCTATTTCGTATTTGTAAGACGTTACTCACTGGTCGGCGGCGTAGTGCGGGATGCGCTCCAGCGCCTCCGCGCGCGTCGCGAACGCGGCCACGCTCTCGTCCTGGGCCGCCAGGCGCGCCTCCAGCTCTTCATGACGTTTCACCAGGGCCTCCGCCTCGTCCACAGACGACTAAAAATTACCAACACAATAAAAGTTTCAATACATGTCCAAATATGTCATAAAGTCACGTGATTGTTCGGTCCTATCAAACAAAAGAGGTTAGATGGGAATGTTGCTCCGTCAATTGTTAAATTAAAATTAAATGTCATAATAATAATAATAATCATTGTTATATTTACAACCGTCAATCGGGAGAAGCTCTGCCGTTTTTTTTTATAAACCAGCCGATTTTTATATTTGGTCAAACGTCAACATACTTTATAAACCGGCAGATTTTTACATTTGGTCAAACGTCAAAATACTTTTTCTATAAACCAGCAGATTTTTACATTTGGCCAAACGTCAACATACTTTATAAACCGGCAGATTTTTACATTTGGTCAAACGTCAAAATACTTTTTCTATAAACCAGCAGATTTTTACATTTGGCCAAACGTCAACATACTTTATAAACCGGCAGATTTTTACATTTGGTCAAACGTCAAAATACTTTTTCTATAAACCAGCAGATTTTTACATTTGGCCAAACGTCAACATACTTTATAAACCGGCAGATTTTTACATTTGGTCAAACGTCAAAATACTTTTTCTATAAACCAGCAGATTTTTACATTAGGCCAAACGTCAACATACTTTATCTATAAACCGGCAGATTTTTACATTTGCTCAAACGTCAGCATACTTTCATATAAAACAGACGACTGTTTTCACGATTTCGATGTCATATCCATAGAGGAGGTTGTTCATAATGGTAAGAAAAATGGCTGCAACCCAAGCATGGGTCAATAAAGTGGTACAAGAAACTGACCCCTTGTGGCGCGTACTCCAAGTAGGCTTGGTGGGCGCCTGCGGCCGCGTCGAGGCGGTCCGCGTCGCGGTTGAAGCTCTGCAGCTGCGCCAGCTGCTTCAGGTAGGACTCCTTGTCGGCCCACTCTGCGGAGAAGACAACCCACGTGGTACCATCACGTTTCACGAATGCCCACTACCTAATTTCTTTTTTTATGTAAAAGTAATGAGACTAACGAGACGCTCTCCTGCTGGTAAGAGATAACGCCTGTCCATGACCATTGCAGCGATACACAGAACTTTGTGCAACAAAGCAAAGTCCAGGCATCGCTGCTTTGGCGCTCATTACTTTGAGACTTGCGATGGTTAGTCTCAACAGCGCAGTAATGTCGCTGCAGTACCCTGCACAGTAATTTTATTTTACATGGAAAACAAACAGCTACTAATCTCGAAAAATGAGGTTTTAGCGGGAACGCGGAAAGAGTCGTGTCGCACCGTTGTATTTTTTTTTACAAAACTTGTGTTTTGTCGAGTGTTTTTGCATAAAAATGGTGGTGTTTTATTCATAAAGTGTCGAATCACAAGCGCGAGTGTGCGAAAATGATATAATGTGGGGAAACATGAGTTTTCGTGTTGCTTCCAAAACTCCATCGAAGCTTTACAGTAAAGTCGCCACTACTTTACTAAAGCATGACTGGACTTGAGTGTACTTGACCAAGACTGGACTTCGACTGTAACTTTAGCTACGAGACGACACTTATTTAACTTTTGAAACTTGAAAATATATAAATACTTGACACTGACAAATGCTAAAACGCGACGACAAAACCAAAGAAAAAAAAATCTCGAAAATGAATAGGTTTCTAGGTCGACTGGCTAGGTGTTTGACCACAGCTCACCTGATGTTAAGTGAAGGTGTGGTCGAAGATGGTAATGCACACCTAGCCTGGAATGGAACTGGCTCTCAAGTGAGGCTGCCGGAACACACCGTTAGATGCTTGGCGGCAGATTCAACTCTCGTGTGGTAGCCAGCCAGCCGAGTACTAGAGAGTACCCTACCACCATGCTATGGTTTCCTCACGATGTTTTCCTTCACCGGCAGCGGAAATAAGAGATCATACAAAAGCCTAAAAAGTTTTCACTTATGCTATCTGGATAAATGTTTGCACACTACAGCTTGGCGGCAGAGTGTCTGCTACAGCGCTGCAATAATCAGAGGAAGTAAATGTGTTAGTTGAACTTGTTCCGTCAAGTCGTACCTTTGTGAACCAGTCTTTGCTCAGAGTCGAGCGCCTTGATCTTGTCCGCGACGTCGGAGAGGGAGGGGTTGGTGGCCAACAGCTGCTTGCCCAGCGCGATCACCTCCTTGAACCTGCCCACAAATTATGCTTTGACAAAAGTTACAAGCATAATTAAAATAATATACAAATTTTCAATTTAAAAACCGTCTCCGCGAGCCTTAGGCCAACTAAACGCGCGGCTCCAATGAAACAGGGAGGTTTTTTTATGGTTAACAGGCTAGGTGTTGACCACAGCTCACCTGATGTTAAGTGATGGTGTGGTCGAAGATGGTAAATCACACTGGGATGGAGCTGGCTTTCAAGTAAGGCTGCCGGAACACACAGTTAGATGCTTGGCGGCAGATGTTCAACTCTCGCGTGGTAGCTAGCCAGCCGAGTACTAGAGAGTACGCTACCACCATGCTGAGGTTTCCTCACGATGTTTTCCTTCACCGGCAGCTCGAGCTCATTGTTGGGTTTTGAACCCACGCCCTTCGGCATGCGAACCTACTGCGCTAACTACTAAGCTATCATCGCTACAAAAAACCGGTTTCCGAGTAAACCGAAATATCATCCATGTATACTTTACATTTTTGTTAATTGTTTAAAAACCGCTTGATCGAAATTTTTCGAATCGAAGAATTCTCGAGTTGGAACTCGAGCATTCTCGAGTCTCGAATTTAAATTGCGCGCTACAAGCCGGGCGCGTTTCGCGGCTAATTTTCGCCGCGTAATCCTCGACATTTTTTCGTTTTTTTTTTTTAGAAATTTTTAGTTTTTTTTTCTTTGTAACATGATTTTAATCGTTGATTTGTATTTAATTGCCCAAATAAAAGGTAAATACTATTAATGGTGCAAAAAAATAATTCGAAACTATTCGAAACTCGAGAAATTGGTCTCGAGAATTCTCGATACTCGAGAATAGAAAAAAAGGTCGAGAAACCAGAAACCCTATTTGAGATGCACTGCTGAACAGCTTTTCATTATAATGATATAATGGAAAGGTAACTTTTAATGGTAGGCATATAGTATGAGCAATAGGGACTGACTCGTCGTCGTGCGCCTTGATGTCGTCTGCGAGCTCCTGGTGCTGCTTGTGGAGCGCCTCGGCGGTCGCCACGTCCTTCGCCACCGACTCCTGCGCCAGCTGCTCCCGCACTTTCTGTTCCCACACAGAACCAGGATCACAAAACAAATATCTTACTGGCAACACCAAAGTGGGTCAGGTGACCCGCCCCGCGGTGTTACCCGCTACATGTTTTTGGGATAACAAGTAGCCGAGATTTATTTTATTTAAAAGCTGGTGAAGTTTTATTAAACAAAATAAAAAATATAAATTATACTATAACCTAACCTATTTACAAAATGTATACAAAAAACTTAGTCTAAAAACCGTCAGAGGAGGCCATATGTGGCCAGAATGCTGGCAACATTGCCACGCTGGATGGCAATGCTTAGCTTTTGACCAAAGTAGATACCAGCATTCTGGTCACCTGAAGCCTCCTCTAGACGTTTGGCCAGGTCCCGATACAGTTCGAGAGCGGCCGGCCCCCACGGACCTAAAGTTTCAACCCCAAACGGCACAAAAAGATACATTCTATCCAAATAACTATATTTGTGCCGTTTGAGGTTTTCAGCTTTGGATGCGGCAGCACCAGCTTGTCCCGAAGTCACAGGAAGATGAGACGGCGCCAAGGTGTCGACACAAGTGGCGTCCCATACAAGAGGCCGTCCCATCTTCCAAGGGATAAGGGTCATCCCGTCGGGTCTCTTGCCGTCGTCACGCATCAGTCCGTTTGGTTCTAAAACTGATGGGACGCCGGCACTGACAAAAGCCCGACGGATGACGTCGTTTAAGCTGGCGTGCCGCGATATACGCCCAGCACTCTTGCTGCATGAAAGCGCGTGGTGGCCGAGGCGATCCGCTATTTCCTTGCACGAACAGCGATGAGGGACCTGGCATACTGCTCCTAATCTTAAGGACATGGCCACCCGGAAAGTGTTGTTATCTAACAAGTAGCCTGTGTTAATCCAGGGTGTCAGCTACCTCCATACCAAATTACATCCAAATCCGTTCAGTAGTTTTTGCGTGAAAGAGTAACAAACATCCATCCAAACTTTCACATTAATAATATTGCTGGGATGTGACAGTTATGAAGGACCATGTGTATAAATTGGTGTCTATTTTGGCTGGATTTGAGCAGCGCCACATCTGCTGGATCTCCTGGCCTGTCCTGTCTAGCAGAGTACGGTACCTGGAGCCAGCCCTGCAGCTGCGCGCTGCTGGTGCCGAAGATCTGGTGTCCCACGGCGGACTCGAGCCGGCTGCGGCGCTCGGCCGCCTGCGCCTGGCAGCGCTGCCACATCTGCTGGATCTCCTTCTGCCGTGAGTCGATGTTGGCCTTCTCTGACGGGTACTGCGACTTCACGCTGTCGGTGCAGAAAGGCATGTCGTTGGTTGAAATTCGAATCCAGACGATATGTAGCGACGATAGCTCTGTCGGTTCGCATGCTGAAGGGTGTGGGTTCAAACCCCAAGAACGAGCTTGAACTGTCGGTGAAGGAAAGGTGTTTGACCACAGCTCACCTGATGATAAGTGAAGGTGTGGTCGAAGATGGTAATGCACACCCAGCCTGGAATGGAACTGGTTCTCAAGTGAGGCTGCCGGAACACACCGTTAGATGCTTGGCGGCAGATTTTCAACTCTCGCGTGGTAGCTAGCCAGCCGAGTACTAGAGAGTACGCTACCACCATGCTATGGTTTCCTCACTATGTTTTCCTTCACCGGCAGCTCAAGCTCATTGTTGGGGCTTGAACCCACGCCCTTCGGCATGCGAACCTACCGCGCTAACCACTGAGCTATCATCGCTACAAAGTGAGTGTTGAAAATCTGCCGCCAAGCATCTAACATTGTGTTCCGGCAGCCTCACTTGAGAGACAGTTCCATTCCAGGCTAGGTGTGCTTTACCATCTTCGACCACACCATCACTTAACATCAGGTGAGCTGTGGTCAAACACCTAGCTTGTCAACAATTAAAAAAAATAGGACCTACAAACAGGTCAGTTGATACCAAGTTTCGTTAGCACGTAACATGAGATACAACATCTATGGAACTGTAATCACCTGTTGATTTGATACCATTTGAGAAGGCTGCATGCAACAAAGGAGGACATACAAAGTACGGCGTTATCCAAGTCATGACAGGAACTTCCCAAAATACACAACAATATCAATTTCAGTTTATCTTTGAAGGAAAAATTGTGATTTTCCGCTGGTCTACTGTTGGTCTACTACAGGTCTACTGGCAGACAATTGTTTTTTTTATGCAAAAAGTAATTAGACGAACGAGACGCTCTCCTGATAGTAAGAGATAACGCATGTCCATGACCATTGCAGCGATACACAGAACTTTGAGTAACAAAACAAAAGTCGAGGGCATCACTGCTTTGGCGCTCATTACTTGGAGACTTTTGATGGTTAGTCTCAACAGCCCAGTAATGGCGCTGCAGTACCCTTCGCAGTAATGTTTACACACTACTGCTTAGCGGCAGAACAACTGGTACTGCGGTGGTACCTACCTAGACGACCTCCTGCTAAGAAAATCTACCACCAAGTAAAAGGCCATGACGGTCTACTGCCAATTTATTAGAAATAAACTACTGGTCTACTGCGTCATCTTTACCATATTTTCGTCTTTTTGGTTGCCTGGATGAGATCGCTGTTAGCGATAAGGCCGCCCCTTGTGGCACTAGTTTATAAGGTTCTTTGTTCTCTGTACTTTTTTCTATTTATGGTGTGCACAATAAAGAGTTATATCTATCTATCTTCCGGTCTACTACCGGTCAACTGGCGGTCTATTGCCTGTATAGTAGCAGTGACCTGTCTACTACCAATTTTTTAGCAATTTATTCTAGTGTCCACTACGCCATCATTACTGCTATATACTACCGTCTTCTGCCGGTCTACTGGTATACTCACGAGTCGGCCAGCAAGCTGACAGTGTTGACCTTCTCGCGCAGCGGCTCCAGCTCCCGCTCCAGCTGTGCGTGCCTGCGCTGCAGAGCCCGCACAGTGCGCAGGTCGGAGGCCGGCGCCGAGCTGGCCGCCAACTGCTGTTCCTTTTCTCCCATCCAGTCCAGGGCCTCGTCGCACGTTCGGCTGAACAGCTCCACGCTAGAAGAAGACAATGATTTAAGTACAAGTATTTAGTACAGGATTTATTGCCATTGACAATAAACTAGTGTTAACCAGGTCTCACCTGGAAGCTCCTTCCAAACTCTTCTCTTTCTGCTGTTTGAGGCGCAGCAGTCTGTCCCACTGCTGCCTCAGCTGCTGTCTTCTAGCCGTCGCCTGAAAATTTATCACATACTTATTCAGCTTTGTGACTTCGGGAAAAGCTGGCGCTGTCGCATCTAAAGCCGAAAACCTCAAAGGGCACAAATATAGTTAACTTTGGGACCTACCTGGAGTCAAGAGCTGGGAAAAAACTGGGCGTCTTGCGTAAGGTTAAGCGGTATTTCACACCGGGGCAGCTGCTTGCATTGTATCAAGCACAAGTCCGGTCGTGTGAGGAATATTGCTACCACGTCTGGGACGGTTCAGCCAAGTACCAACTTCAAGCTCGTATATAAGATTTTGACCCATACCAGAATGCTGGTATGGGTCAAAATCTTAGCCATCCAGCGTGGCAATGCTGCCAGCATTCTATATCCCGGACGGACTTTTAGCTTAAGTTATTTGTAAATAGTATTAATTTAAGACATTTTAATTTTTTTATGTAAAAGTAATGAGACAAAGGATGCGCTCTCCTGATGGTAAGAGATAACGCATGTCCATGACCATTGCAGCGATACACAGAACTTTGAGTAACAAAACAAAGTCCAGGGCATCGCTGCTTTGGCGCTCATTACTTTGAGACTTTCGATGGTTAGTCTCAACAGCCCAGTAATTTCGCTGCAGTACCCTTCAAACCGGAACACAGTAATGTTTACACACTACTGCTTGGCGGCTGAATATCTGGTACTGCGGTGGTACCGACTAGATGACCTCCTGCTAAGGAAATCTACCACCAAGTAAAACAATTTATCTTCCAACATGACCCAATCGTTTTAACCCTTTGTGGTGACTACGAGCGGCATCGCTAGGCATGACAGAGCGCAGAGCGACGGCGGCCACCCCGTGCGAGCGGCACGCGCAGACTGGCGCGAGTGAGATGGCTTGACGTTTCCTCTCGCTCGCACAACTATGGATCAGTATTACCTTAGCAGCTTGTCCATGTTTCGCGACCACCAGCTCCTCGGCCGCCGCGTCGATGTGCTCGAGGCGTTTGGAAGCAGCCGACAAGTCGGTCACGAATTTCTGGAACAACAAAAAATTGCACAATTTTATACTATACTAGCTGCGCCCCGCGGTGTTACCCGCGACATGTTTTCGGGATAAAAAGTAGTCTATGTGTTAATCCAGGGTGTCAGCTACCTCTATACATTTTGGAGAGTGCGCTTCAGATCTGCATGACCTAATTCCACCTTGCCCATTCTACTATCGGACAGCCAGGAGCTTTAAAAAGCGTCACCGCTTCATGGTTGATGTTCCAAAAGCTCGAACTAAGCGGTTTGATTCCACCTTTTTCATGCGTACCGCTAGACATTGGAATCAGCTGCCCGAGTGGGTGTTCCCCAATGAATATAGTCTGGGTACCTTCAAGTCGCGAGTGAATCGGTTTCTTCTAGGCGAGCGTGCTCCACCGTAGACCGCATCTTCGCTTAACATCAGGCGGGATGGCGGTCAAACGCAAGCCTATCTACTATAAAAAAAAAATACCAAATTTCATCCAAATCCGTTCAGTAGTTTTTGCGTGAAAGAGTAACAAACATCCATCCAAACTTTCGCTTTTATAACATTAGTGGGATGGAACTCGGTATTCAAGGTGGCAGCTATTTCCTAGTAAGTTGTTTTAAGTTATAAGTAAAGACGATCACGCGTGTCCATGGCCATTGCAGCGGTATCTGAAATTGCGCCAGCTGCAGTACCCTTCAAACAGACACGCAGTAATATTAACACATTACTGCTTTGCGGCTGAACATCTGGTACTGCGGTGGTGTCTACCCAAACGATCTCCTGCTAAGAAGACCTCGGTTAAAAAGTGACTGACAAATGACGCAGTTTTGGGGGAACACCCTTTTTTATGGTTGCCAGGGTAGGTGTTTGACCACAGTTCACCTGATGTTAAGTGATGGTGTGGTCGAAGATGGTAAAGCACACTGGAATGGAACTGGTTTTCAAGTGAGGCTGCTGGAACACACCGTTAGATGCTTGGCGGCAGATTTCCAACTCTCGTGTGGTAGCTAGCCAGCCGAGTACTAGAGAGTACGCTACCACCATGCTGTGGTTTCCTCACGATGTTTTCCTTCACCGACAGCTCAAGCTCATTGTTGGGGTTTGAACCCACGCCCTGCTAACCATTGAACTATCACCACTACAAATCCTCATTTTTTGAAGCGGCTCAAAAACACATTCATCATCATCATCAGCCTATATTAGTCCACTGCTGGACATAGGCCACTCAACCCGATCTTCGGCTTTTCGCTTCCATCCACCGCTGTCCTACGTATATCGTCACTCCATCGAGTCTCAGGACGTCCTACGCTACGTTTACGCCAATACACCAAAAAGACAATGACTAACGTTATTTCTTACCATGAAATATCTCACTGCTCTACATCAGAATGATGTGGTCGAACGCAAACCTATATTGACAAATAAAGATTGGGCGCCAGCCGCGCTTACCTCGTACTTCCTCTTGGCGGTGTCGACGCTGTCCTCCACTTCGTCGGTCCGCAACATGCGCTCCTTTTCCTTCATCCACTTGTCGAAGTCGTCGCACTCGGCGAACAGGCTGTACAGCTTGATGGCGTCCTCCAGCTGCGCGCGGCGCGCCTCCGACAACCGCACCAGCTCGTCTGCGCCGGGACAAGCACCATGAGCACCCGACCGGCCACGACAGCTGGCCCATCCTCGCTACTAACATGTGGCGGATGTTCCGCGCCACATGTTTTCGAGATAAACAGCCTATGTGCTAATCCAGGGTCTCGGCTACCTCCATACCAAATTTGATCCAAATCCGTTCAGTAGTTTTTGCGTGAAAGAGTAACAAACATCCATCCAAACTTTCAGATTTATAATTTTTTGTGGGATTTTTTGGGTTTGAATTTGTACGCCTAGAAGAACAGATTCACTCGCGACTTGAAGACACCCAGACATAGTCAAATTGAGAACCTCCTCCTTTTTTGAGCCGGTTAAAAATAAATGGTACCGACCGTAGGCGCTCTGTATCTCCGTGACCCTGGTGTCGACGGTGACGACGGGCGGCGCGGGCGCGACGCGGGAGGCGCGCCGCCCGCTCGGCTTGCTCCTCTTCACCGGCACCACCTGCTTCACCAGCACCGTCTTCTTCACGCGCTGCACCGTGCGCACCTTCTCCGGCCGACGGACTTGCACCTACCCACAAATAAATATCGTAGGACTATACACACAGCGCCATCCGGCCCCAAACTAAGCAGAGCTTGTGTGATGGAAGTCAGATAACTGATAGAATACATCAATACTTTTTTTTTTGTAAATACATACAGAACACCCAGACACAGAACAAACATTTGTTTATTCACAAAATGTTTACGCTGAGTGGGAATCGAACCCACGCCCTCCAGCTCTCAAGGCAGATATACTATCAATGAGCCAACAGGGCTGTCTAAATAAATACCAATATGACATTTTCTGACCCCTAAACTTCCACCAACAATGCTTGGTGGTAGATCTCCTTAGCAGGAGGTCGTCCAGGTAGGCACCGCAGTACCAGATATTCTGCCGCCAAGCAGTAGTGTGTCAACATTACTGTGAAGGGTACTGCAGCGACATTACTGGGCTGTTGAGACTAACCATCGCAAGTCTCAAAGTAATGAGCGCCAAAGCAGCGATGCCTGGACTTTGTTTCGTATTTTAAAGTTCTGTGTATCGCTGCAATGGTCATGGACAGGCGTTATCTCTTACCAGCAGGAGAGCGTCTCGTTCGTCTCATTACTTTTGACATTAAAAAAAAAAATGCAAAAAATCATGCCGTCCTTTGCTCTATGAACACAGGAACTAAACATTTTTCGTGCTATTCCAGACTAAAATCTATCTCTGTGCCAAATTTCAACCGGATCCGTTCCGCCGTTCTAGCGTGATCGAGTAACAAACATCCATCCATCCAAACTTTCAGTGCGAAGTTCTAGTGCGAAGACACAAGTTGAAAGTTTAAAATACCATACGCTGACTAGGGGCAAATTCACAATAATTAAAGGGACAGCACTCCACTCGGAGCATAACAACGAAACGATTGACACCTCGACCAGCAAAATCGGGTGAGTAGTTTCGGCGCTACAGAGGAAAACACGTACATACAAACCGACATACATAAACTGCTCAAAGCGTAACCCTTCCTCTTGGCTTTGCCAAAGGTCGGGTAAAGAAGACAAGTTATAGCAGTGTCGGATCAAGTCTCGTTTGGGAAGGTTTTTTTTTTCTTTGGTTTTGTCGTCGCTTTTGAGCATTGGCCAGTGTCAAGTATTTATATATTTTCAAGTTTCAAAAGTTAAATTAGTGTCCTCGTAGCTAAATTTACAGTCGAAGTCCAGTCTTGGTCAAGTACAGCCCGTGTCAGTCAAGTCTAGTCATGCTTTAAAGTAGTGGCGGCAATCAAACATCCCCACTGACATCGACCACACCCTGCATGGGTGTGGTCAGCTGCCTGGCGTTTCCAATATGGCGCCATAATGCTGACACTGCGTCATATAGACTGCTTTTGAAGTGAGTTAGAAATGAGTGCAGTATGACTCACCGGCACCACGCGAGGCTCGATCTCCCGCACGTAGTTGGCGGGCACGAAGCCGTCGGTGCGGTCCGCCTTGCGCACGGACCACCAGTCCGGGTTGGTCTTGTTGATCAGGAACATCACCTCGCCCTTCGCCATGGAGATGCCCTGGCCCGTGAACGCGTACAGGGCCTTCACCTGCATCACACGCGCATGCTCAACTCTACACCTTTATAAACTTTGGGGTATCCTAAGCCGAGAGAAGATCATTAAAGAAAAAGATTTTAAATAAATAAATAAATAAATAAATAAATATCGTAGGACTATATACACAGCGACATCTGGCCCCAAACTAAGCAGAGCTTGTGTGATGGAAGTCGGATAACTGATAGAATACATAAATACTTTTTTTTTTTGGTAAATACATAAAGAACACCCAGACACAGAACAAACATTTATTTATTTACAAAATATTTGGCCTGAGTGGGAATCGAACCCACACCCTACAGCTCTCAAGGCAAATATACTACCAACGAGCCAATGGGGCAATTTTATTCTGCAAACATGAAAAAATAAAAACGAACAGAGACAAACAGTTACAACTGTTCGAAACTACTTCTCGTCTTCTTCTTCTTCTTTTGTATCTGGTTTCTTAACACCAGATACAAAACATCTGCTTAATAGAAAAGTTGGTTTTAGAATAACGCCCACAGGGTCTTGATGTAGTTCGGATTTACGAAACAACAAATTTAGGCGTTTCTTATTAATCAAATTCAAGGAGCCTTGTAAGACCTGGGGATATGATCCTCGTCGTTTGCAGACCACAGACCACATAAAGAATACTGGACAAATACAGAAGGTTGTGGTCTACGTCAGCCTTCCGAGAGTCAAACCCAAGATTACATAGAAAAAAAGATACTCCCGGAAACTGTTGAACCTTTATTGAGACAAATTCCCCCGAATCTTCGGAGTAATCCCCGGATATTGATCTCTAAACATGGGGCTACAGACCATCCTCTATGCTGAGATTGCATGGAGACAGAAGAAACGGTCACGCACCTGTTGCTGGAATTCATCAGCGTGGTGCACCAACGTTTGAACATCCTCGGACCAAAGAGGATCCTTTGGGAAACCTGCACCGGCGTCAGCGAGCTGCTGGCTTTTCCATACATGCGTGGATCTGGCGTGACTAGTTCAGCTATTACAAGTTTGTAGTGATAATAGCTCGAAGGGCGTGGGTTCAAACCCCAACAATGAGCTCGAGCTGCCGGTGAAGGAAAACATCGTGAGGAAACCACAGCATGGTGGTAGCGTACTCTCTAGTACTCGGCTGGCTAGCTACCACACGAGAGTTGGAAATCTGCCGCCAGGAATCTAACGGTGTGTTCCAGCAGCCAGTTCCATTCCATCTTCGACCACACCGTCATTTAACATCAGGTGAGTTGTGGTCAAACACCTAGCCCGCTACCCCAGATCCACGCGCCTAGGGCCCATACGCGGTCTAGAGTGCGGAAAAGACCAAGATGGCGAGGAGGATGGCTCACCTGGGGCACGCTGCGCTCCTCCGTGACGGTCCTGTGCTCTAGCCTCTCCACCGGCTCCTCCTCCCACACCTCGGTGGGCACAAGTCGCGACTCGTTCACCCACTCTTCCTCCTCAATGGCGGCACTGGATTCCACTTCTGTTGGCAGCTGCGAATGATACGGACATCTTGCATCAATGCTTTATTACTGAGTTACGGTGCCATCAGCTCATGATAAGGAAGGTAATTATTATTATTTTGATTGATTATTACCTAATTTATTAATTTATTGCGAAATTACTGGGCTGTTGAGACTAACCATCGAAAGTCTCAAAGTAATGAGCGCCAAAGCAGCGATGCCCCGAACTATGTGTCGTCACTCAAAGTTCCGTGTATCGCTGCAATGGTCATGGACAGGCGTTATCTCTTACCATCAGGAGAGCGTCTCGTTCGTCTCATTACTTTTTAAATAAAAATAAAAAAAATATTTTTTTTAACAATTGACATTGACATAAATAACAATTTTGACATTAAATTAGAATTCAAATTCAGAATTCATGTCAATTTGCTACAATTGACATGTCATGCCAATTTGCTACAAATTTTAATATTATCACTTGAAAGTATATTTTGAAATTTTCAGGATAAAAAGTCTGTGTCAATCCAGGATATCAGCTACCTTTACACCAAATTTCATTCAAATCCGTTCAGTAGTATTTGCGTGACATATTAATAAACATCCATCCAAACTTTCACAGTTATAATATTTGTAGTAAGTAAGTAAGCACTAAAGGGGGGATAACCTCCCCCCTTTAGTGCTTACTTGAACGGCCCCAAGGGAAATACTCTGTGTAGAGTATTGCCTCGATTTCGGAGCATGTACACTTGTACAGTACAAATTCCTCTCACCTGCAGGGAGGTGATGCCAGCGCGCTGGAGCCGCTCGGCGTAACTCTTGAGCGTGACCAGCTCGGCGTCGTGCGCCTTGATCTCCGAGTGCAGGGTCTTGTGGCGCGCCAGTAAAGCGGCGGCGGTGTGCGCGTCGCGCCCCGTGTCCGCCGTCGCCACAAGGGGGCGCTTCTCCTTCATCCAGGCCTCCGCTTCGTTCGCGTCGCCGTAAAACTGTGTGAAGTTAGTGACGTCAGGTCGGGTCGAATGAGCAAAATGGAATGAGCGTATATATTTATTTACTTTATGAGCATACTAATTTACCTTATGAACATACTTATTTACCTTATGAGCATACTTATTTACTTTATGAGCATACTTGTTTACTTTGTGAGCATACTTATTTACTTTATGAGCATACTTATTTACTTTATGAGCATACTTATTTACTTTATGAGCATACTTATTTACTTTGAGCATACTTATTTACTTTATGAGCATACATGTTTACTTTGTGAGCATACTTATTTACTTTATGAGCATACTTGTTTACTTTGTGAGCATACTTATTTACTTTATGAGCATACTCATTTACTTTATGGGCATACTTATTTACTTTATGAGCATACTTATTTACTTTATGAGCATACTTGTTTACTTTGTGAGCATAAATTTATTTACCTAGTAAGTTACGCGTATTTTTATTACAGAAAATCGATACA
Source organism: Biston betularia (assembly GCA_905404145.2). NCBI lineage: Eukaryota > Metazoa > Arthropoda > Insecta > Lepidoptera > Geometridae > Biston > Biston betularia. Next base: position 193,934 of record FR989890.1, on the reverse strand, counting down.
AAAATTAGACTTTGTTTGAGACGGGTGACGGCATAGTTCTACGAAGGCGAAGAGACGTTAGATATTCATTTACCTAAAATTTTAATACAATAGATGGAAAAACGTTACGTTCAAAATATAGTAAAATATAGTGCCGCATTATCTCTTAGAGCGATCTCTTTCAGGCAACCATGGTTAGAGGTTATCAAAGAATCTTTTTTTTAAATTATATATTAGAGGTTTTATAGGCATTGACAATTTTCATTGTTGGGAGTGTTTTCCATTCAATACGCATATGACATTTACCAAACACCGCTTTACTTAGTAAGCATAGATACTTAGCTAACAAATCTTTTTATTCAGTGAGCATAGACATTTATGAGCAAAGAGGGTTGTTAGATAAATATCTATGCTCACTGATATATCTATACTTAATTAGCAAAGAGGTTTGTTAGGTAAAGTATAGATATTTACCTGGTGAGCTTCAGCCGCGTCAGACAGCTGTTTATCCCTTGCAGCAGCCAGCTCGCGCAGCGTGGCCCACTGCTGGGACAGCGACTGGAGCCGGCGGGAGATTTCCGCGTGCTTCGGGTGATTCGCGTCAATTAAGCTAAGGACAATACTATTATTAAAATTAAACGAAAACAACAGGAGTCAACAATAAGTCTGTACACAGAAATGAGTATTATTATAATATTTATTACAATATTATTAAAAGGAGTATAGACGACCTAGTAAAGACCGCAGGAGCGCGCTGGATGCGAGCCGCTTCCAACCGGTTTTTATGGAAGTCAATGGGGGAGGCCTATGCCCAGCAGTGGACGTCCTACAGCTGAAATGATGATGATGATGATGATGATGAAAAGGAGTATTTATGAAACCTAAAAATATAAACAGCAAAAGCTATGAAAAGTAATTATTTGTTTATTAAACAAAATAAAAAAGACCTAAAATTATACTATTTACAAAATGTATACAAAAAACTTAAGTCTAAAAAACCGTCAGAGGAGGGAATGTGGCAGCATTGCCACGCTGGATGGCAATGCTTAGCTTTTGACCAAAGACCAGCATTCTGGTCACATGAAGCCTCCTCTAAACGTTTGAAAATTAAGTTTGTTTATCCATTTTTTCTCCTAAACCTTTTCACCAGTCATGTATTCTGACAAATCTGGGATTATGACAAACTACATGTAAAATGCGAAAAATAATTTAGGATTTTAATTAACCCATTTATAAGGTTGAGGTGAACTGAACCAAATGGAATAATTATTTATTAATGACAAATTGAATTAAATTTTGTAGCGATGATAGCTCAGTGGTTAGCGCGGTAGGTTCGCATGCCGAAGGGCGTGGGTTCAAACCCCAACAATGAGCTTGAGCTGCCGGTGAAGGAAAAACATCGTGAGGAAACCATAGCATGGTGGTAGCGTACTCTCTAGTACTCGGCTGGCTAGCTACCACACGAGAGTTGAACATCTGCCGCCAAGCATCTAACGGTGTGTTCCTGCAGCCTCACTTGAGAACCAGTTCCATTCCAGGCTAGATGTGCTTTACCATATTCGACCACACCTTCACTTAACATCAGGTGAGCTGTAGTCAAACACCTAGCCCGTCAACACTAAAAAAAAAATATAATATGAGAAATCGTAAAAAAAATGTGCTGTTATCAAGGTCATAAAACAAAGTCTCCCAGGAGTCAAGATCTCAACTTGGTTCCCGACCACAAGCGTGTCTGCGGTTGAAGACCAGAATGTATCCCGACCTCTCCGACTTGACGCTACAAGACTTTACAATGCTTCGAACTATTATATAACAAGCCAATTGTTCAAAATTATCGTTGAGCTGGAATTATTGTGGGTCTAGAGAAGAAAATCTGCCGGTTTAATAAATCATTCTAGTGCCTTTAGAAACAGTCATCTGACCTTTGTCCCTTGGCGCGGTGACGCTGCGAGACGTGCTCGCGGGCGCGCAGCTCACTCAGCAGCGCCGTGTGCTTCTGCTTCAGCGCCAGCACAGCGCGCACGTCCTTGGCGGCCACGTCTGCGCGGCAGATGCGCTGCTTGTCCGTCACCCAACCTGGAACAGGACCAAGCTTAGGTCGACAACGAAACTTGTTAGCGGTAGTATTGGCGAGTGGGTTGAGGGTCCATCGCGTGGCAGAGACGGGAGCCCATGCCTAGGAGTTACAACCCAGGTAGTCAAAAATCCCCAATATTTCCCATGTTTACGCGTTCTATGCCTACATCAGAATGATGATTGTCCTCATTTGTATGGTTAGACACACAATAATCAAGTTTTTATAGAATAACAGAAGTATTGTATTTCCTTACCTTCCTCTTCGTCATGGTCTTCCAGGAATTGGTAAAGATTCCTTGCGTCTTCCAGGCGAGCCTTGCGGTCTTTCGCGGCTTCCACCAGGCTGGAACAAAACACAGCTGTCAGGATATAGGACAAAACACAATATTTGTGTATAACTCAAACAAAATGCGCTCCAGATGGTAAGACATTATGTCTCTCCATGACCATTGCAGCGTAACCCAGAAATTTGCATAACAAAACAAATTGCAGGAAATCGCTGCTTTATCATATCTCACCTTTTATAACTGTCCTGCAGTTGGTCAAGCTTCCCTTGGAGCTGCTCCCCTCCTCCTGCAGCGGCGCTGCCCCGCAGGAGGCGTCGGATGCTGTCATCTATGGCTCCCAGCTGCAACTCTTGTAACGCGTGAGCTTGGAGCAGGCGTTCCACGTCCACCAGGTGACGGCCCACGTCCACTGATTGGAACTGGGTCTGTGAGGAGAAAAAGAGATAACGATTAAAGCGCCGCTCTTCTACTCGTATATTTTGGGGTTGCCAAATCACTGGGACAAAAGGATGTCTGAAAACGAAATGTAGAAGAATTGCAGCCGTGATGACCTCGACATGTTTCAAGAAGACACATAGAAACATCCATGTGGCGTGCGATTGTTAGATGGATATAGGAAACACCTTTTTCCAGTTACAGAATACTACATACCAAGAAAAACAACACTGAAATTAGTCATAAATTTCATTCGTAAAGGCGCAGTAGGCGGTTTGTAGTTTCCAACAAAATTGTAATGTTGATTTAAATAAGTTTTTATACAAACTAACTGGCTTTTCCCCCCCTTTTCATACGTTATCCTGCATAGTTGATATGTTGATACTAAGAATGTTTAATCAACGCCACGCCGTGCTATGAGTCTTGGGAAAATTGACTTTCTGGTCATTGAAGCATAGATTGTCCAGCTAGATGTATCGACAACATACATTTCTTGGTATTGTATCGAAAACTTTTTTTACCCTAGACAAGATTAACATAGGCCCGCTGCGCGTATTACATACATTGCCTGGACTACAACAATGATTGAATCCGAGAGCTTTTTTTATGGTTGACAGGCTGTGTTTGACCACAGCTCACCTGATGACCGTTAAATTAAGTGACGGTGTGGTCGAAGATGGTAAAGCACACAAAGCCTGGAATGTTGTTCAACTCGGCTCGCTTTGTGCAAATAGGCGACCTCACCTTCATCTCGCCGAGCGTGTGTCCGAGCGCGTCCGCCTCGCGCAGCAGCGCCATCAGCTGCGCCAGGCGCGCCAACGAGCTGCGGTGCCGCTCCAGCAGCTCCAACAACTCACGCCAGCGCTGCAGCACGGCCTGCTCTGTGCGCGAGACGGCTTCAGCGCCGTGGTACTTCTCCCGGACCAGTTCCGCTGCCATAGCGGATAGGTCTTCAAAGCGTTCCGTTCTGGGGGTGAAGAGATAAATTATCCCACTAAAATTATAAACGGGAAAGTGCATGGATGGATGGGTGGCTGGATGGATGGGTGGATGGATGATGTTACTGAAATCACCGTTTTTTGTGTTTACCAGACTTTTCTGACCATAGACAATAGACAACACTTTATTTATGACATAAAACACATTTCAACATAATTTACAATACATACATACAAAAAAATAAACAATAAACATAAAACATAGAAAAAAACTTAAAGGTATATAGTTTAGTATACAATAAATAAAAATTAAACAAAAAAACAAAAAACAAAAAGTTTGAAATATATTTTATGTCACAAACCGGCCTCGACTCAGCATAACTAGCTTACGTGATGTTAAGTGAAGGTGTACTCGAAGATGATAAACATATCTAGAATGGAACTGTTGAGTGCTGAGTCCACTCTTAAGTTGAAAATCTAAGGCTTTAGTTCGATTTTAAAAGTAATAAGTGTTATATTTAATTTTTTAGCTTTTCAGGTTTCGTAATACGAGCTTTGTTGCTTACCTGGCGAGGATGTCAGCGGAGATGGCCTCGTGCTTCTTGACGGTGGCATCCACCTGCGCCAGGTTGGAGCCGTACCGCGGGTCCGACAGTACCTGGATCATCTCCTTCAGGTATCCCTTGCGGAGCACAGACTGTGGAATGACATACAACGTTAGTTTTAGACGACGCGCGACGCTAAAGACGGGGATGAATGCTACAGTCTACGTAAATATTCTCGGCAGCATTTTGTAGCGATGATAGCTCAAGGGTTAGCGCGGTCGGATGGCATGCCGAAGGGCGTGGGTTCAACCCCCAACAATGAGTTTGAGCTGCTGGTGAAGGAAAACATGGTGGTAGCGTACTCTCTAGTAGGTACTCGGCTGGCTAGCTACCACCCACAAGTTGAAAATCTGCCGCCAAGCATCTAACGGTATGTTCCGGCAGCCTCGCTTGAAAGCCAGTTCCATACCAAGCTAGGTGTGCTTTACCATCTTCGACCACACCTTCACTTAACATCAGGTGAGCTGTGGTCAAACACCTGGACTGTCAACCAATAAAAAAAAAAAATATTCTAAGAACGTTTTTCTAATTTGATCATGTTTTGGTATTCCATTAATTTTATCTGCTTCTATTCTCGTCTGGTTAAGTACGATACGCAAACCTTGGTGTTGAACTTGTAGTTGAGTTGTTCCAGTCTCTGTTGTCGCAGCAACTCTGTCCTCAGAGCGATCTCTCTCGCGTGCTCCGCCTGACGGAACAAAATCACAAGGTTATCAGCATCATTTCGACCGTAGGACGTGCTGTGCTGGACATCCATTCCACAAATAATTAAAGAAAAGAAAAAGTGCGCCGCGGAGTTTTGCTGGAAGGCGGAAAGAGTCGTGACGCCCCAATGTATATTTTTTTAAGACTGACTAGACTTTGACTACTTACTACACTTGACACTGGCAAATGTACAAAATGCGACGCCAAAACCAAAGAAGTTTGGAATAATTGTTTATGTTCTGTATAGATCCATCCGCTAGTCCTGTGCCCCATACACAGGACTGCGGTCAAGGTCCAGCTTCACAGCCCATGTCCTGTGCAAGAAAACGTATGGCAATGGGAAAGGTGTGGTCGACGACATCACCAGCTCACCTGCTCGAGCTGCTGCCAGGCGCGCTCCAGGTCCTGCGGCAGCTGACCTTCCAGCGGAGACCAGGTCTCCCCTGTGAGGCTCTTCTGCATCGTGTTGATGTGAAAGTACAAAGCTTCGATCTCAGAACGCTCCTTGTATCTGCAATACAACATTTGAATACAATATATTTTTTTATTTAAGAAGTACCCCGTTGTTGCCACGAACACTACATTTTTGGAGATAAAAGTAGCCTATGTGTTAATCCAGGATATCAGCTACCTCCATACCAAATTTCATCAAAATTGGTCCAGTCATTTGAGCGTGGGGCAGTAACATACAAACACACTCAAGGTTCAAGGCAACAAAGGTTTGGTGGTTGGTATTATGTCACTCTATCTGCGCCCAGCGGTGTTACCCGCTACATGTTTTCAGGATGAAAAGTAGTAATTCTGATTGCATATTTACGATGTCTTCCTCGGTCTGTATTGTCCATAAAAAAAATTCTAATAATTAAAAACTTGTTTAAGCAGGTAAAAGCAGAAAGAGTACATACTTGGGGGGTTTCTCGACGGTGCGGTACTGCTTGAAGGCGAGTAGCAGCCGCTGGATGCCGTCCAGGGCGTTGGGCAGGTCGCGCCCGTCCAGCTCCAGGATCTTCAGCCGGATCCACTCCAGCAGCGCGCTCACCAGCCGCGAGTATTCCGCTTTGCGGTCGTCGCAGTCCATCATTTGACCAATTATCTGCCAATTAATGTCACAGTCTTTGGTTTGGTTGACAAGCTAGGTTTTCTACCACAGCTCACCTGATATTTAGTGAATGCGTGGTCGAAGATGGCAAAGCACACTTAGCTTAGAATGGATCTCAAGTGCGGCAGCCGGAACACATCGTTCAGTGCTTGGCGGCAGATTTTCAACTTGAGGATAGCCAGCCCAGTACTAAAAAATCCCCTACCACCATGCTGTGGTTTCCTCACAATGTTTTCCTTCACCGGCAGCTCAAACTCATTGTTGGGGTTTGAACCCACGTCCTTCGACAAGCAAACTATTATTAAACTGCCTGAAAGCATAAAAGCATTGCCCATAGCTAAATTTAGAAATGAACTAAAATCCTGGTTGCATCAAAAAATGTTTTTACTCTTTAAATGAATATTTGAATTTTCGATGGGTTCTGTCTCAGTTCTCAGTGGTTGCGTTTGGTTTACGTTGTCTCTATAGTGGGGTCAATTTTGGTCGTAGTTATTCCATTTACTGACCGCGCAATATCCCCTACATTAGTATTCTAAGTTCTTCAACTCCAGGGTTAACTACGTTGGTACCTACGTTGGTACAGGGTTAATTACTTGGTGGTAGATCTCCTTAGCAGGAGGTCGTCTAGGTAGGTCCCACCGCAGTACCAGTTATTCTGCCGCTAAGCGGTAGTGTGTAAACATTACTGTGGTCTGGTTCGAAGGGTACTGCAGCGACATTCCTGGGCTGTTGAGACTAACCATCGAAAGTCTCAAAGTAATGAGCGCCAAAGCAGCGATGCCTGGACTTTGTTTTGCTACTCAAAGTTCTGTGTATCGCTGCAATGGTCATGGACAGGCGTTATCTCTTACCATCAGGACAGGACAATACCTTTGTAGCGATGATAGCTCAGTGGTTAGCGCGGTAGATTCGCATGCTGAAGGGCGTGGGTTCAAACCCCAACAATGAGCTTAAGCTGCCGGTGAAGGAAAACATCGTGAGGAAACCACAGCGTGGTGGTAGCGTACTCTCTAGTACTCGGCTGGCTAGCTACCACACGAGAGTTGAACATCTGCCGCCAAGCATCTAACGGTGTGTTCCGGCAGCCTCACTCGAGAGCCAGTTCCATTCCAGGCTAGGTGTGCTTTACCATCTTCGATCACACCTTCACTTAACATCAGGTGAGCTGTCGTCAAACAACTAGCCTGTCAACCATTAAAAAAAACAGGAGAGCGTCTCATAATGAGACGATCATTACTTCTTACATAAAAAAAAAATTCTTTCAAACGATCTCCTGCTAAGGAGATCTGATAAAAAAGTATGCAATTGCATATCAGTCAGTATTTGAGAAACCATTTAAAATGTATATGATCCGCGCTAACTGCTGAGCTGTCATCGCCGCAGATACAACTGGGACGTTTGGAAATATGGCATAATGAAAGTTACTTACGTTGGCGATCCGTTTCCCGCTCTTCTGCTCGTTCTTCATCCGCGCGAAGGTGTGGTAGTACGACGCCACGTACGTCATCACCGACTTCTCGTCAGGTCTGGTCGTGTCCACGTCTGTCAACCACCATATTTCATCAATTTTAATCACGTTTATAAGACTAACTGCGCCCACGTTTCCCGCAAAACAAGTAGTCTATCTAGGATGTAAAATACCAAAGATATCCCATGTCCCACTGCTGGGCGTGGGTCTCTTCTCATTGTGAGATGTGAAAGTCTACCACGCTAGCCAAGTGCGGGTTGGTAGACTTCGCAGATCTTCGATCTAAGTTTCATCTTTTCAAATCTCTGTCGCCCAGGTACTAAGGAAAGCACTTATGAAAGTGTACTTGTTCTCTCGGTTACTAAAATACCGCTGAAATTTTTAAGCTATTTATTTTAAACACTGGGGAGGGGGCGCCACTATCAAGTTTCTGCCCCGGTTGGAAAATGTGGTAGACTAGCTGCGCCCCGCGGTGTTTTCGGGATAAAAAGTAGCCTATTTTTTTGTTATTTTTTTGTAGTGTTTTGTTGTTGTAATGTTGTGTGCGTCAAAATAAATGTTTTCTTTCTTTCTTTCTTTATTTGTTAATCCAGGGTGTCAGCTACCTCCATACCAAATTTCATCCAAATCCGTTCAGTAGTTTTTGCGTTAAAGAGTAACAAACATCCATCCAAACTGTCACATTTATAATTATTATAAAAAGTTACCTTCGGCGTCGAGCAGCTTGGGTATCCCGAGGTGCTTGTGCGCGACGTCGAACGCGTGGTTGAGGGTCTCGACATGGTCGGCGGCCGGCACCTCGCTCCAGCGGAACAGGTCGGGCCTGGAACGACCAGCTCAATCACCACCCGGACATTCTACATCTTCCTTCATTTTGACGTCGCTTCTTGTGCATTTGCCAGCGTCAAGTGTTGAATATTATCAAGTTTCATAAAGTAGCCAAAGTTCAGTCCAGTCCGTGTCAGTCAAGTCAAGTCTAGTCATACTTTAGTAAAGTGCAACAGACGTGATTTTTTTGCCATTTTTTAAGTTTTTTTTTTATGTTAGACAGGCTAGGTGTTTGACCACAGCTTACCTGATGTTAAGTGAAGGTGTGGTCGAAGATGGTAAAGCACACCTAGCTTGGAATTGGACTGGGTCTCAAGTGAGGCTGCCGGAACACACCGTTAGATGCTTGGCGGCAGATGTTCAACTCTCGTGTGGTAGCTAGCCAGCCGAGTACTAGAGAGTACGCTACCACCATGCTGTGGTTTTTTACCTGTGGGCATGTATAAGTGCGTTGAAGCCGAGCCCGGAGCGCCAGGAGTCGGAGAAGTTGTGGATGTGGACGCCGTGGTAGCCGCTGGTCTTCCGCTGGCACCACAACAGCAGCGCGTCCTTCGCAGACTTCTTCTCGGAGGACACGTTCTCCTCGTCCTGGCATACACACCTCATTAGTACAAGCAGCAAAACAACTATTGTTTTTATTAACAAACTAGCTGCGCCCCGCGGTGTTACCCGCTACATGTTTTCGGAATAAAAAGTAGCCTATGTGTTAATCCAGGGTGTCAGCTACCTCCATACAAAATTTCATACAAATCCGTTCAGTAGTTTTTGCGTGAAAGAGTAACAAACATCCATCCAAACTTGCACATTTATAATATTAGTGGTAATGAACACAATAACCCCCTTTGAGTTAATACACTCAAAACTTGCAGCCCTGTATATTCAAAGTTAAAAATGCATATGAAAACGGCTACAAGCGGCAGAATATCAGTACGTTTGACCACCGACTCGCCTGATGGTAAGCGATGTTGTGGTCTAAGACGAAGCACGCAGACTTATAAGATACCTATGCACTCTGACCTTGAAAGATCTCAAGATCTTGCTAGCATTCGTGTGCTTACCACATCAATCTCGATTTCCTGGATCTGGAAGCGCAGGATGATGGTCCAGATGAGACCGAGGATGAGGCGTGGGTTGCCGTCCACTATGTCTTCAGCACCGATGGACTCCAAGCGGACCTGCGGAACAAACATTAATCATTTTAAATTGATAACCTAACCTAACCCAACTCGCCAACGACGTACTGCGTACGACACCAGTAATACACATACACCAAATTTGGAATCGATCCGTGGTAAATATATATTCTCCCATACATAAGAGCTGTTTATCTTCAAACAGCTGATCATACTTTCTTGAATCATAGTTAAGAACACTTTCGATCAAGTCACAAAAAATATGTAATCCGCCATTTTGTGGCGGCGGCCATCTTGAATTTGAAATGTATCATAGTGCATAGTATTCTACTAGTCAAGCCCTTTGATTTGATACCCATATTGAGAGAGTTGTGAAAACATATGCAATCCGCCATTTTGTGGCGGCGGCCATCTTGGACCGATTTTCATTACACTAAGAAAACTCCCGACTGATTCACCTTTCAAACAGAAAAAAACAAAATCGGTTCATCCGTTCGGGAGCTACGATGCCACACACACACGTCAAATCAAGACGATTACCATCTTCGACACCGTCACTTAACATCAGCTGTGGTCAAACACCTAACCTGTCAAACATAAGAAAAACTTTGCGAATTTCGATGGCTATTAGCAACAGCCCTGTAATACTGCAATAACCTTATGTTTACACACTACTGCTTGGTGGTAATATCCTATACTGCGTACTACCTCAAAGACCACAATTATAACCCCGAAAAGTTTGCAACTACCCTAAAAGCAATTAAAACTAATTTTCTAATCCATTTGAAGTCCCGGATAATCTAGAGATATACCTATAGATTAAAAGAGATAACTTAAAACACCTCGTTCTTCGACGAGGTACCCGCGCCCACCACCTACCGTCTACCATCCAACTAACTTACTTAAGAAACCCTACCAGTGGAACACAGTTCAAATAATAGTCACTAAATGACCGCGTTACGAAGGAATTACGAGGTTACGCGGAAAGGCACGAACGAGCCGAAAGGACCTTTTAAAAAATACGAGTATAAATCACTATTTTGTAATTACTAGAAAAAACCGGCCAAGTGCCAATGGGACTCGCGCACGAAGTGTTCCGTTCCGTAGGGGTTTATTATATTCTGTTTTTTAGTATTTGTTGTTATAGCAGCAACAGAAATACATCATTTGTGAAAATGTCAACTGTCTAACTAACACGGCTCATGAGATACAGCCGGACGACGGTGACAGACGGACAGACAGCCCAAACAAACACAACAATAATAAATAATAGGGGCTCATCTCAGCATAAACAAAAATTATGACCAAACAAACACAACAATGATACATCATAGGGGCTCACCTCAGCATAAACAAAAATTATAACCAAACAAACACAACAATGATAAATAATAGGGGCTCATCTCAGCATAAACAAAAATTATGACCAAACAAACACAACAATGATACATAATAGGGGCTCATCTCAGCATAAACAAAAATTATGACCAAACAAACACAACAATGATACATAATAGGGGCTCATCTCAGCATAAACAAAAATTATGACCAAACAAACACAACAATGATACATAACAGGGGCTCAGCTCAAAACACAATGTAAACAAAACGTAATGACCAAACAAACACAACAATGATGATATGTAACATTAGTGTTATCAATAAAGTATTTGTATTTGACAATAATTAGTGTATTAAGACCTCCTTTTGGCTTCATACACCCAAAGCGTATGACCCTGTAAAGTGGCATCCTTAATACTTGTTTCTAGTAATCTGCATAATATAAGTAAACGGAATTTGGCCCCCAAACGACGCTATAATTGATGTTACAAATAACTATACTTCATTCGAAAACTTGATCTTTTTCTTGAAATTAGTTAAAATCTTTTATAAGGGACGATTTCGTGAATTTCTCTCTTCCAAACAGGACTAGACGCGTCTTTAAATTTTATATCGTTGTAGAGCGCACGATTTTCTTTTGTTTCACAGTCTTCAAAAAAGGAGGAGGTTCTCAATTCGATTCTATATTTTGGTTTAACGCTTGGCGGCAGATTTTCGACTCGAGGGTAGCAGCTAGCCAGGAAATTACGAGAGACCACCAGCGGTGTATGTTTTTTTTAATTTGCTTCGCGCGCGCAATTTTGTTTTCACGTCATATTGTTAATGTAGTAGTTAATACCTGAACTGAAATAAAAGTATCTTATGATTGTAAAAGATTTGTTTGCATTTAGTCATTTCCTCGCTGAGGCGGGAGACAAGTCACGTGTTGCACTCGAGTGCAAAGATTGTTGACGTCGTGCTCTTTTGATTCCCGCGCTAACACTCAGGATTGTAATTTGAGAATCCTTCGCTCGCTCGCTCATCAACATTGAGCGCGCGGTTAAAAAGCAACTTTGCACTCTTGTATAACAAATATTTTCTACGAGGACGCGAGGCCCCGGGCGGTTCCCCTGCTTGCCATCAAACTTTGGTTTCCTTCACCGGCAGCTCAAGCTCATTGTTGGGGTTTGAACCGACAGCGCTAAACTCTGAGCTGTCGTCGCTACAGATGTGTTTGAAAAGTTTATTTCCATGGGCATGGTGTTACATAACATTACCAAGCACCCTCTATCAGTTACGTGTTGCCGCTACACCTTATCACAGGTACTACCGGTATTGTCAAACTACTAGAGATAACAGAGGATACATTTTATCATATCGGTGGGCTATCATACAATTATCAAAAATACTTGTTAGAATTCAGATTAATATATAAGATAAGTTTTTAACAGACTCCAAATATGAGAAAGTTCACAATTTGACTGTATGTTTTTTTGTATGTTACACGATAATTCCGCCAATTATGAATCGATTTTGATGATTCTTCTCTTGCTTGGTAGATCATACTTCAGAGGTGCTCCCGTATAAATTTTATCGAAATCGATCGAGCAGTTTTTAAAAAATCGACAAAAATGTAAAAGGTAGTATACGTCGATGATATTTTCGTTTGCTCGGAAATATCGCTGATTCACTGGAACAGCGCGTTTGGTTGACCTAAGGGGCATGGAGTCGGTTTCATATTTCAAGGATTATTTTAAAGGTGTATTTGAATTTTGAATGTAAAGGTAATGAGATGAACAAGACGCTCTTCTGATTGTAAGAGTTAACGTCTGTCCATGACCATTGCAGCGATTCACAGAACTTTGAGTAACAAAACAAAGTCCAGGGCATCGCTGCTTTGGCGCTCATTACTTTGAGACTTTCGAAGGTGAGTCTCAACAGCCCAGTAATGCCACTGCAGTACCCTTCACACTAATGTTTACACACTACTGCTTGGCGGCAGAATATCTGGTACTGCGGTGGTACCGACTAGACGACTTCCTGCTAAGGAAATCTACCACCAAGTATTTGTGTCGATAAATGTCTATGTATTTAACCCTCAACGCCTAACGCAAAAACGACGGGGTTTTATAAGTTTGATGTGTCTGTGTGTCTGTCTGTCTGTGGCATCGCAGCTCCATTGAATTTGTTTTTTTTTTTTGTTTGAAAGGTGAATTAGTCGAGTGTTCTTAGCTATGTTTGATGAAAATCGATCCAAGATGGCCGCCGCCACAAAATGGCGGATTACATATTTTATCACAACTCCCGCAATATGGGTATCAAATGAAAGGGCTCGACTAGTAGAATATAATACGACAGTCGGGGGGCTTTTTGAATTTTTAATTTAATGTTATTTAAGCATGGAGCTAGCAGCCAGGGCAGAGCAGTCTCTCTCAAACCTCACCTTGGTGTGCAAGAAGCTGAGACTTTTATTGACGTTCTCTATCTTGTGTACGCGCATGCGCCCCGAGTTGGGGCGTGGCAGTCTCTCCCCGCTGATGATCTCCAGCAGCTTCAGGAGCCGCCGCCCGTCCGCCAGGTCGACGAACAAATCCTCCACCTCCATCCGGGCCTGGAACCACAAAATTGATCCAATTAGAATTGTGCATCCAATCAGGTGTACCTTCAAATCATTATGGAATATTTTTCTTTAAATGTTTTGACAAGGTAGGTGTTTGAGCACAGCTCAGCTGATATTAAGTGACGGTGTGGTCGAAGATGGTAAACACACCTAGCCTGGGATGGAACTGCCTTTGAAGTGAGGCTGTCGGAACACAACTTGAGGGTGGTAGCTAGCCAGCCGAGTGCTAAAGAACCCACTGCTTAGGTATGACTTCCTATACCACTAATATTAATATCGCTGCAGTAACCTTCACAGTAATGTTTACACACTACTGCTTGGTAGAATATTTGGTACTGCGGTGGTACCCACCTAGGCCTCATGCTAAAGAGACCTACCCCCAAGTAATTTTAATACAGTAAACAATGTTATCTTTATTTTTATGTGTAGAATTGTTTATTTTTGTAGAATTCAATTTGATTATTAATTAACGTATTTACACACCGCGATGATTGAGAATATACGCAAACTATTAATATAAGACCTTTTTACACAGTTGGCGTGTAAATTTGACTTTGACTTTGAAGTAAAGAATTTGGTCCAATATCGCGTAACTTTCAACTAGCGTGTAGTTTTGTAGCGATGATAGCCGAGTAGTTAGCGCGGTCGATTCGCATGCCGAAGGTCGTGGGTTCAAACCCCAACAATCAGCTTGAGCTGCCGGTGAAGGAAAACATCGTGAGGAAACCATAGCATGGTGGTAGCGTACTCTCTAGTACTCGGCTGACTAGCTACCACGCGAGAGTTGGAAATCTGCCGCCAAGCATCTAACGGTGTGTTCCGGCAGCCTCACTCGAGAGCCAGTTCCATTCCAGGCCAGGTATGTTTACCATCTTCGACCACACCGTCACTTAACATCAGTCAAACACCTAGTCTGTCAACAATCTGTGAAACAGTTTTCGAGACAAATTGCAGTACAGACATTTTGCAAAAAAAAAATCACATAAAATGGGTTGAAAAAATCGAACCCCAACTAAATCATTCATCCTAGCCGTTCGAGACGCCCCCCTAATCATCATCATCATTTCAGTTGTAGGACGTTGCTGGACATAGGCCCCCATTGACTTCCACAAAGCCCGGTTGGAAGCGGCTCGCATCCAGCGCGTTCCTGCGGTCCTTATTAGCCCCCCCTAATAAGACCTTAGAATCTCTTCGATAGCTCGCATCAATTTAATATTTATCTCATATCTATGAACGTTAATAATAAGTTAATTTATTACAATCTGCGAGGTTATCTCTCGACCTCTGCGTATCGACCGATGATATCATTTCTCTTGAGAATACCCTTCAATCATGACTTCTCGTCTCGTACAACTAAGCGCTTGGGACTACTGCATGCTATTCCGAGTTTGCGTTTGGATACTATATTTTACTTGGTGGTAGATCTCCTTAGCTGGAGGTCGTCTAGGTAGGTACCACCGCAGTACCAGATATTCTGCCGCCAAGCAGTAGTGTGTAAACATTACTGTGAAGGGTACTGCAGCGACATTGCTGGGCTGTTGAGACTAACCATCGAAAGTCTCAAAGTAATAAGCGACAAAGCAGCGATGCCTGGACTTTGTTTTGTAACTCAAAGTTCTGTGTATCGCTGCAATGGTCATGGACAGGCGTTATCTCTTACCATGAGGAGAGCGTCTCGTTCGTCTCATTATTTTTCGCAACAAAAAAAAACTTGACATTATATTTTCAATTTGACATTTTATTTTGAATCCAGTTTGTTGTTTTATAATTTTGTCACATAAATGTAATTGTTTAATCGTTTTTGTGTCAATAATAAATAATTTGAATTGATTTTAATTTGAATTCCTTGCATTATAGAAGCCAAAAGGAAGGGTTTTGAGCTGTTCTTGTATGTTTGCTTGTTTGTATGTGTGTTTCGCCGTAGCGCCGGAACTACTCGTCCGATTTTGCTGGTCGAGGTGTCAATCGATTCGTCATTATGTTCTGGGTGACACAGAAGACCACGCTGAATTTTTTACTTTCTCGAGTTCTGTTTATTAGATGAATGAACATACGTGTCTCTTGTAAACTAAAGGGTTCCCTCTTAAACGGCTTTTACAATAGTTTATTTTTTTATGATTGCCAAGCTAGGTGTTTGACCTCAGCTCACTCGATAACACAATAATACTAATTATATACCTTTGTAGTTCTCTGCCCCCTACACTAGGATGACCTGTATTGTGATGATGTCAAGTGACGGCGTGGTCGAAGATGGTATTCATATATATTAAACTGCCGGAACAGAACGTTAGATGCTTGGCGGCAGATTTTCAGCTTGAGTGTGGTAGCTAGTCAGCCGAGTACTAGAGAGTACGCTACCACCACGCTGTGGTTTCCTCACGATGTTTTCCTTCGGCATCTAAAGCTCATTGTTGGGGTTTGAACCCACGTCTTTCGGTGTGCGAACTGACCCTATATTCGTATTCTAAGTTCCCCAGGGTTAACTACGTTGGTAATTTCCAAACGACCTCCTGCTAAGATTTGAAAATCTGCTGCCAATCATCTAACGGTGTTCCGGCAGCCTCACTTGAGACCCAGTTCCTTTCCAGGCAAGGTGTGCTTTACAATCGGCCACACCTTCACTTAACACCAGGTGAGCAGTGGTCAAACACCTAGCCCGTCAAACATTAAAAATAAATTGATAAAGGAGTACGAAACTACATATCAGTAGGTACTTGAGACAGTACACAAATGATTTCATCCAATGACGCAAGATGTTTATTAAGTCAACAATAATGACATACTTACAAAGTTCTTCGTATGCCACATTATCTGTGGACGAAATGACATACGTATACGCGACATATATATCTGTACAACTATTGCAATACCTGAACTTGAAATTGAGATTTTGATAGTACCTCTATTTACCGCCTTCGAGTAGGTCATAGTAGGTAAGAAAAGTCATTTCTGAAGGATAAATAATTCTTAATTGTTTAGAAATTTTATCTACTCTGCACCGGTTTGAAGGGGATTCGCCATCGAATGTTTTCAAGTATTTATCCCACTAATACTATAAATGTGAAAGTTTGGATGGATGTTTGTTACTCTTTCACGCGAAAACTACTGAACGGATTTGTATGAAATTTGGTATGGAGGTAGCTGACACCCTGGATTAACACAGACTACTTTTTATCCAAAAAACATGTAGCGGGTAACACCGCGGGGCGCAGCTAGTGTGTAATAAAAGCCAATTCCTAAGACTTAGTTTTGTTGCCCAAAAATGTGGGGTACCACAGCCATGTTTTGGACAGGGGTTTCGTCTACCATCAAATCCTTGATTCGAGATTTGGCGGGAACGCGGCAAGAGTCGTGTCGCTTAGTTGTATTTTTTTCCAAAACTAGTGTTTTGTCGAGTGTTTATGCATAAAAATGGCGGTGTTTATTCATAAAGTGCAGAATCATAAGCGCGAGTGTGCGAAAATTATATGTATAATGTGGTGAAACATGACTTTTCGTGTTGCTTCCAAAACGTTCGCCACTACTTTACTAAAGCATGACTGGACTTGACTGACACGGACTGTACTTGACCAAGACTGGACTTTGACTACAACTATAGCTAATTGAAACTACTTGAAAATATAAAATACTTGGCAAATTGTCAAAATGCGACGCGAAAACCAAAGAACAAAGAAACCCTTGATTCCCTAACTTCTTCATTTTATGTCTTTTTATGGTTTACAGGCTAGGTGTTTGACCACAGCTCACCTGATGTAAAAGTAATGAGACGAACGATGGTAAGAGATGGCGCATCTCCATGACCATTGCAGCGAAACTTAGAACGTTTCCACAGTACTGCTTGCCGGCAGAACAACTAGAACCCACCCAGACTTTTGTTCAGCCTGCTAAGGAGATCTACCACCAAGTAAAACCAGGAATTGCAGCGGCACCGAAGACTTCGCAAAACGAAGTCCAGGGCATCGCTGCTTCCCGCCTTCTTACCTTCTGCAGGAACGAGTTGATCCATTTTGTGAAGGTCTTCTTCTGTATGTGCAGGCGCTCCTCCTGCAGCGCCTTGATGCGGCCCTGCTCGAACTTGAGCGCGTCCTCCCGCTGCGTCATGTTGGTGCGCTGTTGAACCGCCTGCGCGTACCCGCCCGGCTCATACTGCGCGCCTGAAACCAGCAACTCTTAGTCTCGTCGCACGTGCGACCGGACGCGCTCCGAAGGGGACGGCCAACGGGGTTGCCAATGTTTTTTGGTCTGAACATAGTATTTAAAAAAAAACGGTCAAGTGCGAGTCGAACTCGCGCAAAAAGGGTTCCGTACCGTTATCTATTAAAAAAAATCAAGTTTGTTGTATAGGAGCCCCCCCTTAAATATTTATTTTTAGTATTTGTTGTTATAGCGGCAATAGAAATACATCATCTGTGAAATTTTCAACTGTCCAGCTATCACCGTTCATGAGATACAGCCTGGTGACAGACGGACGGACGGACAGCGAAGTCTCAGTAATAGGGTTGGGCCTTTGGGTACGGAACCCTAAAAAAGCTACGGTGTGGCCGAGGATGGAGCACGCTGATCTACAGAGCTTCAAACGAAGGGTGAACAGGGTCCTTAAAGGTAGACAACTCACTGGCAATACCCCGGGTATTGCAGGTGTCCATAGGCGGCGATGACCACTTACCATCAGGTGGCCCGTCGCATGTTTTCTCATAAGAAAAAGAAGAAATCTATTCACACTAATTGTAATTAAAAAGAAACAGTGAAGCCGGCAATAAACTCCATTCATGGGCCGTGCGAATCAAAAAAGTAGAGCGGAACGTCCAGGAGGAGCGGACGGTAGTGTGCAGTTTGCTGCTTGTCCTGTGGTGGAACGGAGGGGGATAAGGTCCTGGAGCTCCTGAGAACACTCCCCTGAAATATATGTTTTGATTCCACATTTAGTATTCGCGAGGTTGTGCAACTCGCCGCCGGAGTCTGTGCTCCCTGTTAGCTACAATATGGGTGTCTTTAAATGGGTTTGTTCTGGGTTAGCGTGCTCCATCTTAGACTGCACTACCGCTTAACATCAGGCAGAGTGAAGCTTCAGAGTTTAGCACACCGGCGTGAAGTGGCTAGCTTATCAGTTTTTTATCGTATACACTATGGTGAGTGTGCTCAACAATTACAAATCTTGCCATCACCGTTTTACAACAGCACGACCAGACGCTCGGGCAATAGACACCCTCTTACAGTGGAACTTCCCTTCAAACGCACAAAGCGTTTCCAAAACACGTTCCTTGTAAGAACTGCTGATGTGTGGAACTCGTAGCCAGCGTCTGTGTTTCCAACTAAATACAATCCGGAGTTGTTCAAGAAGAAGGTGAATAGGTATTTTCTAGGCAAGCGTGCTCCATCTTCGGCCACATCGTCGCTTTCCACCAGGTGAGATTGCTTAGTCCGATGTAAAAAAAAAAAAAAAAAAGAGTACGGTGAAACGTTTAAAACTTTTAAAAAAATATAGTATTTTAGTAGGGAAGAATAAATAATAGAACTATTTGTTTGCACTCCTGGTAAAAATTGGTCGGACGACCTGATAAAAATCTTGCAGTATATATTTTTTTTCGTATTGTATGTTACTCGATAATTCCGCCAATTATGAATCGATTTTGATGATTCTTTTTTTGCTCGGTAGATCATACTTCAGAGGTGGTCCATATAAATTTTATAGAAATCGATCGAGCGGTTTTTAAAAAATCAACGAAAATGTAAAAATAGATATTTTCGTTTGGTCGGAAACCTCGCTACCTCACCAGAGCAGTGCGTTTAGTTGGCCCAAGGGTCGTGGAGTCGGTTTGTTTATTTGTAAACCAAATTACCATATCGCCTGGAAGGTTGGTAGTCCTGGTACGAGTGGAAGCTCACGTTACTCAGCTGACGTTGCATTTCAGTTTCATTAGGTTGGCAGCACTTTCACTATTTGTCACTTGCCACAAAAACACTTCAAATTTAATTTTTATATGCACTTAAGAGGTACTTTTTGGTTATTTACTAAAAAGGAGATGACAGAGTCAATTATTATCGTAGATCAAGTGAGTTATAGTCGAACATCTAGATTGTCAACCGTAAAAAATGTCGTTATCTACACTAATATTATAAAGAGGAAAGATTTGTATTTTTAGATTTTTGTAACGAATAAACTCAAAAATTACTGGACGGATTTCAAAAACTCTTTCGCCGTTGGCAAGCTACACTATCCCCGGGTGACATAGGCTACTTTTTATCTCTGTATTCACACGGGAATGGAAACTACGCGGGTGAAACCGCGAGGCGTCCGCTAGTACTATTAAAAAGAGGAAAGATTTGTTTGTATTGAATAGGCCCCGAAACTATTGGACCGATTTCAAAAATTCTTTCACCGTCGGGAAGCTACTCTATCCCGGGTGACATAGGCTACTTTTTGTCCCTGTATTCCCACGGGAGCGGGAACTACGCGGGTGAAACCGCGAGGCGTCCGCTAGTACTATTATAAAGAGGAAAGATTTGTTTGTATTGAATAGGCTGGGAAACTACTGGAGCGATCTGAATAATTCCTTCATCAGTAGAATGCTAGACTATATATATATTGTTAATCGGGTTTTGTTTTCCCGTGCGAAGCCGGGGCGAGCTGCTAGTCGTCGACTCGGAAACCTCGCCGTTTCATTGGAGTGCGTTTAGTTGGCCCAAGGGTCGTGGATTCGGTTTTTTTAATTGTAAATTTTGTATTATTTAACTGCCAGCTCATTGTTGGCATTTGATCCCACGCCTTCTTGTGTCACTCTAACTGAGGGAAAAAGTTGTTAAAATGAGTATAATGAGGCGTATTGGCTGAGTACTAACGTTCCGCGTAACCTCGTACAGAAATTCAATTCGACGGACCGTTACATGGTCACACGTCGTCGACCGCTCGCCACGTGTAGGGCTGCCACTTTCTATTCTAATTAGGCTAAATGCTATGGTTGCCAGATCGCTGGAGCTCTGCATTTTTTTTTTCTAAGTAGGCAAGTGACAAAAAAGTTATAAGGCGCATTTTTTTTTATAACTTTTTTTTTTGGCTTGAAGAAATTTGTTATTTATTTATTTACCTACATATCTCAATAACAATTTTCAATTTAATTTAATTATTAGTAGTTTTAATTAATTTGACAACTACTAAATAATAAAATCACACTTCCCACTAATATTATAAATACGAAAGTGTGAGTACGGATGGATGGATGTTTGTTACTCTTTCACGCAAAAACTACTGAACGGATTTTGATAAAATTTGGTATGGAGGTAGTCGAGACCCTGGATGACCAAAAAAATGTTGACTAGTGGCAAAGCCCTAAAAACCACTATCCAACGACGCGGACGATATGAAATGATCGACGCCCCAGCGCGAGCCCGCGCCGCGCCGCCATTGGACGTCGTACGCAATTAGCTATTGTAGGTACATAACTGTTTGTTAATTGCAATGCATCGCCATTACACGGCGATCGAGCGGCGAACATGAAATCCGTAATCATTTATTACCCGACTGCAGAGAAGCCAATTAAACTAGATGCGCCCCGCGGCGCTACATTTTTTCGCGATAAAAACCAGCTACCTCAATACCGAATTTCAACGAAATTGGTCTAGCCATTTGTGCGTGAAGACGTAACAAACACACGCACAAACTTTCACCTTTATAATATACTAGTAGACACCTCGCGGTTTCACCCGCGTACGTCCCGTTCCCGCGGTAATACAGGGATTAAAAGCCTATGTCACCCGGGGATAGCGTAGCTTCCCAACAGTGAAAGAATTGCAGTCAATGACCTCCAATCGAGTGTGTAACCCTGTATTGAGATATAATAGCACAGTGGGCGGAACCAGCGAGCGCTATAACCATGCGAGGCATATGATTACTAAAAGAACGATAGAGTAAACATTACAAATCGAGTTTTTTTTTTCTGGCTGTACTCTGCTACCTACCCTCAAGTTGAAAATCTGAGTTTTGGCGGGAAAGCGGAGAGAGTCGTGTCGCCATGTTGTATTTTTTTCCAAAACTCGTGTTTTGTCGAGTGTTTATGCATAAAAAAGGTGGTGTTTTATTCATAAAGTGCCGAATTACAAGCGCGAGTGTGGGAAAATGATATAATGTGGGGAAACATGAGTTTTCGTGTTGCTTCCAAAACTACATCGAAGCTTTATAGTAAAGTCACCACTACTTTACTAAATCATGACTGGACTTTGACTATAACTATAATTTATTTAACTTTTCAAACTTGAAAATATAAAACACTTGACACTGGCAAATGCTTAAAGTTCGACGCCAAAACCAAAGAAAAAAAAAGTTAAAAATCTGCCGCCAAGCATCTGTATTCTGGCAGCTTCGTTTGAGGCCAATCCCATTCCAGGTGCTAACTTTTAACATCAGATGACCTGTGGTTGTTTGATTTAAAATTTCACGGAAACAGCTGAACGGATTTGGATGTAATTTGGTATACATTTAGTTTATTACCTGGATTAGCATATTTATGTATAATTTATTTTTTATATCTGTCTGTTTACTGATGGAAACCGCATTAAAATCCGTTGCGTAGTTTAAAAGATATAAGCGTACAGACGGCGGGAAGCGACTTTGTTTTATACTGTGTAGAGACTAGCGACCCGCTCCGGCTTCGCACGGCTGCAATGTAGATACTAATGCGTGTATATACAAGTATTATACATATGAACCTTCCTCTTGAATCGCTCTGTCTGTTAATGGAAACCGCATTAAAATCCGTTGCGTAGTTTAAAAGATATAAGCGTACAGACGGCGGGAAGCGACTTTGTTTTATACTGTGTAGAGACTAGCGAGCCGCTCCGGCTTCGCACGGCTGCAATGTAGATACTAATGCGTGTATATACAAGTATTATACATATGAACCTTCCTCTTGAATCACTCTGTCTGTTAATGGAAACCGCATTAAAATCCGTTGCGTAGTTTAAAAGATATAAGCGTACAGACGGCGGGAAGCTACTTTGAATACATTCGAGTTTGAGATACGGACGTACGGGTCGATGTACTGAAAACGCAAATACCGTGTTAATTGCATTATCATCTAAACAAACGTAGTTTACTTAACTGTTGGACAAATTAAACGGAAATATATCTGTTTCACTCTAACGCGTTGATTTTCTCTCTTTCTCTCTTTCTGGTTTTTATTTTGACATTCGACTTTTTTTCCAATTCTGGCGTCGCATTTTGTGCATTCGCCGGTGTCGAGTGTTTTATATTTTCAAGAAAAAAAATAAAGTATATATTTTGTAAATATTTTAAGATTTTTTTTTTTTAATTTCGTTCAATACAATAAATGTAGTTGTGCCAACAAATAATAAAAAGTTTTTCGAGTTACTTTACTTTACTTGGTAGATCTCGTTAGCAGGAGGTCGTCTAGGTACCACCGCAGTACCAGTTATTCTACCAAGCAGTAGTGTGTAAACATTACAGTGTAGCGAAATTACTGGGTTGTTGAGACTAAAATAGTAATGAGCGTAAATATATATTTTGTAGAACAGTCAATCTTAAATATTTTTTTTCCTTTGGTTTTGGCGTCGCATTTTGAGCATTTGCCAGTGTCAAGTGTTTTATATTTTCAAGTTTCAAAAGTTAAATAAGTTGTCTCGTAGCTATAGTTATAGTCAAAGTCCAGTCTTGGTCAAGTCCAGTCATGCTTTAGTAAAGTAGTGGCGACTTTACTATAAAGCTTCGATGGAGTTTTGGAAGCAACACGAAAACTCATGTTTCACCACATTATATAATTTTCCCACACTCGCGCTTGTGATTCGGCACTTTATGAATAAATACCACCATTTTTATGCATAAACACTCGATAAAACACTAGTTTTGGAAAAAAATACAACATGGCGACACGACTCTCCGCGCGTTCCCGCCAAAACTCATTTCAAATATTGCGTGTGCTGTACACATTTAACCCTTAAGGTCAAGGCCGTAAGAGCTGTTATGTCGTGCACCGGCTTATCGGTTGATTCATACTTATTTCCTAGTATTGTGATATAATGACGTCATTTTCTATGATTTCCTCCTTCCTCATGACAGCCCTGTTGGTTTATTGGTAGTATGTCTGCGTCGAGAGCTGAAGGGTGCGGGTCCGATTCCCACTCAGGACTAACATCGATGTCTGTTGTGTGTCTGGGTGTTCTGTATGTATTTACAAAAAAAAAGTAATTAAGTATTCTATCAGTTATCTGACTTCCATAGCACAAGCTTTGCTTAGTTTGCCGTCAGATGGCGCTGTGTGTAATGTCGTGCGATATTTATTTATAGTTCAAATCTCGGTCCAAATTATTTTTGAAATGTAACAATTAATTTTTTTTTTATGTGAAAAGTAATGAGACAAACGCAACGCTCTCCTGATGGTAAGAGATAACGCGTGTCCATGACCATTGCAGCGATACACAGAACTTTGTGCAAAACAAAGTCCAGGCATCGCTGCTTTGGCGCTCATTACTTTGAGACTTGCGTTGGTTAGTCGCAACAGCCCAGGTCGCTGCAGTACCCTTTACAGTAATGTTTACACACTACTGCTTGGCGGCAGAATATCTGGTACTGTGGTTGTAATCGACCAATTTTATTTAAGATATTTTAATATCATAGCTGCCGGTGGTTAGGGCTGCAGAGTGAGGAACCTCCTCACAATGCGCGCCGTGTCAAGGATCACTGCCTTTTGACGCTGACCCGCGACCCAACCGTCTAGCGAGAGCCTCTTCAGATGTACGTTTGTTATTATTATGATTTTATATTAGACTAGCAGCTCGCCCCGGCTTCGCACGGGAAAACAAAACTCGATTTATCGGTCCAGTACTTTCGGATCCTATTTAATTCAAACAATCAAATCTTTCCTCTTTATAATAGATATAATATCTATAGATAGAATAGACTAGGGGACGCCTCGCGGTTTAACCCGCGTAGCTCCCGTTCCCGTGGGAGTACAGGGATATAAAGTAGCCTATGTCCCCCGGGGATAGTCCAGCTTCCCGACGGTGAAAGAATTTTTCAAAATCGGTCCAGTAGTTTTTGAATTTATTCGTTACAAACATATGAAAATAAAAATCTTTCCTCTTTATAATATTAGTGTGGACTAATTTTCTTTGACTTGTCGCCGTACGTAAGAGTTAATATCTTAATTTCCTCAAATGTTATCGGAGTGACGCGTCCTACATTTGTTCAGGTGGTCGGTTGTACTCTCCGGCTTTGTAGACCCACGTAACCATACCACAGTTACCCGCGACTTTGTCCTCGTATAATACAAAAACTTTCAGTTTGCAGTATAAAAAGTATCCTATATGTTAATCCAGGTCATAAGCTATATGTGTGCCAAATTTTATCTAAATCCGTTCAGTAGTTTTTGCGTGAAAAAGTAACAAACATTCATCCTCAATTTCACTTTTATAATGGGCTATTTTCGCCCCGCGGCGTTACCCGCTACATGTTTTCGGGATAAAAAGTAGCCTACGTTTTAATCCAGGGTGTCAGCTACCTCCACACCAAATTTTATCCAAATCCGTTCAGTAGTTTTTGCGTGAAAGAGTAACAAACATCCATCCAAACTTTCGCATTTATAATATTCGTAGAACTATGATTGTCAAACTAGGTGTTTGACCACTGATCCTGTTGATAAGTGTCATCGAAGATAGTTAACACATCTAGCCTGGAATGATAATGGCTCTCAAGTTGTAAACTCGGAACACACCGTTAGATGCTTGGCGGCAGATTTTCAATTCTCGTGTGGTAGCTAGCCAGCCGAGTACTAGAAATGATTATCCCAAAAAGATGTAGCAGGTAACACCGCGGGGCGCAGCTAGTAATAAGCTAGTAACAATTTAAAAAACCAAATCCACGACCCTTAGGCCAACTACACGCGCTGCTCCAATGAAACGGCGAGGTTTCCGACCAAACGAAAATATCATCGACGTATACAACTTTATATTTTTGTCGATTGTTTAAAAACCGCCGGATCGATTTCGATAAAATTGATACGGGACCACCGCTTAAGTATGATCTACCGAGCAAAAAAGAATCATCAAAATCGATTCATAACTGGCGGAATTATCACGTAATATACATACATACAAAAACAACAGTAATTGAAGTCGTAATTTTTTTTTGTATTGACATATTTTTATATTGACGTGTTTGTGTATTGACATAATATGTCAATGACATTAATTAATTCATTTTCATATTATATTTTATTTTGACATGTAATCAGTTTTTTTTTGTATATAAATGTAATATATTTATTTATTATTATTACTTGTAACATTGGCGTCAATAAAATATTTGTGTCTTATTAAAATAATAACCGAAGCGAGTTCAGCTTGTCAGTGTGCGATCACCTTTAATCTATTACGTCATCAAAGTATTGACGGTATGCGGACCGTACGAAGCCGCCACAGTTCAAGTGACAGTTACCGTCGCCACAGCTTAGGTGACAGCTAGTACTCAACGGCTCTCGGCGGTCGCGGAGGCCCAAGGTCACTCCGTATACGGATTTAAAATTAAACATGGAATCACACGTTCCATTGTCGTTACGCGATAACAGGCCGGTTGTGGCCGTTCCAAATTTGAATTCTGTGTGAGCGTCCTTTTTTTGTTACGTTGGCGCTGCCGCCTATTCTGTGGAGTAGGGATGGGATCGCAGTCGATCTTTTCATACTTGAATGGATAGTTCAAGAGCATCGAGTTGTTTTTTTTTTGTTCGTTCCGAGTCGACTACTACTAGTAATGACCTGTAACTTTGGTGTTATTAATAAATGATTTGTATTTGTAGGCTGATTTGAGATATTTACAGTATAGAATTGAGCACATGGACATCTCTAGAGGAGGCCTTCACCTTCGAGTTTGCGTGCTTCTTCTTCGACCACAGAATCGCTAACCATTGCGTGGGTTGGCGATCAAACGCAGAATTACACGTATAAAAAATTACAATTTTTTTTTGTGGTATAATATATGAGCGAAATTACTGGACTGTTGAGACTAACCATCGAATCACACAAAGCAGCGATGCCCCGGACTTTATTTTACTGCTACAAAGTTTTGTATATCACTGCAATGGTCATGGGCAAGCGTTATCTCACCATCACAAGAGCGTCCGCGCTAATTATGCTCACATAAAAAAATGAGCCAAACGCACTAAGCCAAAACATTAAAAAAAAACAGAGCTAGTCTAAAAAAATAGACAACAAAATAAACTTATCGATAACACGCAAATACATTTATCATTTTAATCGCGAGCAAATCGATAAAAGAGAATTAGACACAAAGAATTCTAACGAATCCCCCAAGAATTCCCGCGAGTCCGCCTCGGATTATGAGAGATAGGAATCTGCTTTGCTATTTTTAAGTTGTGATAACGCTATGACGTCACGAGACAAGTTGTACTTCTGGGGGCGTTATCTCTGATAACGATTCTTGTATGTACATGGCAGAATGCATGTAGGTCGCTTGCCGAATTATACAACTGATTAATTATGATGGTAGTACCAACTTCTTGGTATTCATACTAGGTTTTAGTGTAATGTACCATGTACCAAGGTTACTCTGTCCTGGTACGCTAAAATACCAAGATTTGCCGTAGACCGAAAAATGTCAAGATTAGTTATTGACCGACAAAAATATACTGAAAACACGTATAATATAACCGACAATTTTTTTAAATGCATGTAAAAAACATTCCGATCCAGAGTTCCTTTAAAAACTAGCGCCAACCTCAAGGAATGAAAATACAAACCTATACTTATTTTAATATATTATGTGTAAAACAAAGTTTTTAAGCGATTTTTAAACTTTTTTTTTAAATTTCGACACCTGGCAGTTTTGGTACCAGTTTTCCGTCTTTAATACCAGCTTTTTAGCTAGCTGGTACGAGGATTTCAGAGTGGCCCTCTAACATCCCTGAAGAGTGTTATTTTTTGGAGTTTTGGCGGGAACGTGGAAAGAGTCGTGTCGCTCCGTTGTATGTTTTTTCCAAAACTAGTGTTTTGTCTAGTGTTTATACATAAAAATGGTGGTGTTTTATTCATAAAGTGCCGAATCGCAAGCGCGAGTGTGGGAAAATGATATAATGTGGTGACACATGAGTTTTCGTGTTGTTTCCAAAACTCCATCGAAGCTTCTACTTTACTAAAGCATAACTGGACTTGACTGACACGGACTGTACTTGACCAAGACTGGACTTTGACTATGACTATAGCTACGAGGCAACTTATTTAATTTTTCAAACTTGAAAATATGAAACACATGACACTGGCAAAATGCTCAAGATGCGACGCCAAAACTAAAGAAAAATAGGGGCTTTTCTTCTTTGATTTTTGGCGTTGATCTTGTGCATTTGCTAGTGTCAATTGATTACTTTCAAGTTTCACAAGTTAAAAAGTTGTTAAAGTCCAGTCATGCTTTAGTAAAGTAGCGGCGACTTTACTACAAAGCTTCGATGGAGTTTTGGAAGCAACACGAAAACTCATGTTTCACCACATTATATCATTTTCCCACACTCGCGCTTGTGATTCGGCACTTTATGAATAAAACACCACCATTTTTATGCATAAACACTCGACAAAACACTAGTTTTGGAAAAAAATACAACGGGGCGACACGGCTCTTTCCGCGTTCCCTCCAAAACCCTTTGAGTTTTTCTTCTTTGATTTTGGCGTCGCATATTGTACATTTGCCAGTGTCAAGTGTTTTGATATTTTCAAGTTTCATACGCGTACAGCCTACTATGTGACGTCATTATAGGTCAATTGAATGTCAAGTTCGTTTAATGTATTTTATTAAAATCTACCAAGTAGGATATCTGAATAAAGGAAATTAAAAGGGGATTACAAAATATATTGAAGTTATATGTTTTAAATTTAATTAAAAATGATAAATTCTTTTAAAAAGTTTTTTTTCTACACTAATATTATAAAGAGGAAAGATTTGTATTTTTCTGTTTTTAACTCAAAAACTACTGGACCGATTTCAAAAATTCTTTCACCGTCGGGAAGCTGCACTATCCCCGGGTGACATAGCCCACTTTTTATCTCTGTATTCCCACGAGAACGGAAACTACGCAGGTAAAACCGCGAGGCGTCTGCTAGTACATTATATTTCATAGATTTCTTGTGAGACGAGCGAGACTCCCCTGATGGTAAGAGATTGTCGAATGACCATGACCATTGCAGCGATACACAGAACTTTATAAAGGTCCTTAAAAATGATTTCTCACGTCTTATGATTTATTCCCTTGAATAATTAAGTTGTTTGGTAAGTATTGCGTCAATCTGCGCTCGAGTGGTGACCTAGCGATGCGTCAAGTGTGTCAGCGACGGCGGGACTGGGCCGTTGATAACATAATCATTTCATTACAATCTCACTAACATTATAAACGTGAAAGCTTGGATGGATGGATGGATGTTTGTTACTCTTTCACGCAAAAACTACTGAACGGATTTGGATGAAATTTGGTATGGAGGTAGCCGACACCCTGGATTAGAACATAGGCTACGTTTTATCCCGAAAACGCACCGTAGCGTAGCGTGTAGCGGGTAACACCGCGGGGCGCAGCTAATTATCTATAAAAATGGCAAAAAATCACGTTTGTTGTATGGAGCCCCATTCAATTCTGTTTTTTAGTATTTGTCGTTATAGCGGCAACAGAAATACATCATCTGTGAACATGTCAACTGTCTAACTGACAGACGGGCAGACAGACAGACAGACAGACAGATGAACAGCGGAGACTTAGTAATAGGGTCCCGTTTACAAAAACACTATAGCAAAATACAAATTAATTGAGAATCTCCTCCTTTTTTGAAATCGATTACAATGTCAAAATCACATCCAGTTTTTCATCGTGAAAGTATAAGTACTAAAAGTACAAAGCACGATGAAAATGTTTTTGTCCGACTGGTCGGTCAGATCACGGTATATTTTAAGGCGCTGACTAATGACATACTTAATCATCACTCGTCATCATCACCAGCCATTAAAAACATCGTCAGACACGTCATTAAAAAATAATCTATTTTATCTATTATGATTTCAATGTCGATTTAATTCGACTCAATTTTTTTTTCATGGTTGACAGACTAGGTGTATGACCACAGCTCACCTGATGTTAAGTGAAGGTGTGGTCGAAGATGGTAAAGCACACCTAGCCTGGAATGGAACTGGCTCTCGAGTGAGGCTGCTGGAACACACCGTTAAATGCTTGGCGACAGATGTTCAACTCTCGTGTGGTAGCTAGCCAGCCGAGTACTAGAGAGTACGCTACCACCATGCTATGGTTTCCTCACGATGTTTTCCTTCACCGACAGCTCGAGCTCATTGTTGGGGTTTGAACCCACGCCCTGCGGCATGCGAACCTACCGCGCTAACCACTGAGTTATCATCGCTACAAAATATCAAAGAGTGTATATCAAAGATTGACAGTCCTGTTGGTTCATTGGTAGTATTTCTGCTCCAAGAGCTGCAGGGCGTGGGTTCGATTCCCACCCAGGACAAGCATTTTGTGATATAAACAAATGTTTGTTCTGTGTCTGGGTGTACTGTATGTATTTAAAAAAAAAAAAGTATTTAAGTATTCTATCACTCTATGAATCAATCTATGAACGGCTTTAACACGTCGTGGTACTTCAAAACTGTTTGTAACATTGCATTAATAAAACATCCTTCGACTCTTGACCCGGAACTTGGAAGCGATGGAAGTAACAAGGCATGCGAGAGTTCTGATCAAAATGCATCGCGCGCGGGGAAAGCGACGCGGCTGGCTGCGCTCAGCTCTCCGGTATGTGTCTATGTACTAGCTCAGCGCTCGGCGGCCGCGGCTCGCGAGCCGCTTGCGGCTCTTTCCATGCAAAGTTGCGGCTCTTCCCATGTAATGTAAGAAAACATTTTTTTGTTACGCTAGTTGCTTGACTACAGGTCCATTTCCATGGCTAGGTGTGCTTTACCGCCTTCGACGCCGTCCCTTAATACCAGGCGAGCTGTGGTCAAATACCTAGCTTGTCAACCATAAAAAAAGCGAATGAATGTTTGATTTTCATCTATTTTTTTTAACACTTATTGACATTGACTGACATTACATTTACTTGACATTTTTGATGTTAAATTAGAATTGTAATATAATTTGCTACAAATTGACATGAAATTAATTTCGACAGCCCCGTTGGCCCCGTTGTAGGGCGTGGGTTCGATTCCCACTCGGGGCAAACATTTTGTGATATAAACAAATGTTTGTTCTGTGTCTGGGTGTTCTATATGTATTTACAAAAAAAAAATATTTGTTGACAGGCTAGGTGTTTGACCACAGCTCATCTGAATGTTAAGTGACGGTGTGGTAAAGCCCACCTAGCCTGGAATGGAACTGGCTCTCAAGTGAGACTGCCGGAACACACCGTAAGATGCTTGACGGCAGATGTTCAACTCTCGCGTGGTAGCTAGCCAGCCGAGTACTAGAGAGTACGCTACCTCACGATGTTTTCCTTCACCGGCAGCTCAAGCTCATTGTTAGGGTTTGAACTCACGCCCTTCGGCATGCGAACCGACCGCGCTAATCACTGAGCTATCATGACTACAAATTCTATCAGTTATCTGACATCCATAGTACAAGCTCTGCTTGGTTTGGGCTCAGACGGCGCTGTGAGTATAGTCCTACGATATTTATTTTAATCATAGCAAAGAAAGCCTACGGCCTGAATATATCCCAATGAGGAAAGTCCCGAGCGCGTTCGACGTCGTCAAAACGTCTCGATTGGTATTCATCGGGCGACGACAATGTCGAGTCAATTGCGACATCCTTTCCACATCAGACAGATCGTGGATTCGGAATTTCGTGCGACAAAAATTCGCGCGAACTTGCGATGCTTTTATTAGTACTATATTGTTTATTGTGCAATTAGAACGCTAGAAATATTCTTTACTAGCCGCGACTTACAAATTGTCTTCAGAGAGATATGAAACGTGTGACTTTTTTTGCAGTTTTTATAGATAACTTGTTGCGCCCCGTGGTGTTACACGCTACATGTTTTCGGGATAAAATGTGCTAATCCAGGGTGTCAGCTACCTCCATACCAAATTTCATACAAATCCGTTCAGTAGTTTTTGCGTGAAAGAGTAACAAACATCCATCCAAACTTTCTAAGTCTATACTATGATAAAGAGGAAAGATTTGTTTGTTTGTATTGAATAGGCTCCGAAACTATTGGACCGATTTTAATAATTCTTTCATTATTAGAATACTACATTATCCGTGATGGGCATAGGGTATAGTTTATTTAAAAAACAATTAGGGATCCGTATGGAAACTTCAATAATGTAAGCCAAGCTGTGAAATTTTTAAAAAAGTCCTTACTTAGCACGCGCTAACAAAACTATTGACAATAGAATAAAGTGACGTTTTATAGCAAAGTGACAGCTGCGAGTAAGTCCGCGATATCATATGTCAATCACAGTTGTCATCTACACTAATTATAAAGCGGAAAGTTTTGATTTTTTTGTTAGTTTGTTTGCATAGAATAGGCTGGAAAACTACTGGAGCGATCTGAATAATTCCTTCATCAGTAGAATGCATCACTGAGTGACACAGCCTATATTTATATTGTTAATCGGGTTTTGTTTTCCCGTACGAAGCCGGGGCGAGCTGCTAGTGTGTAATAAAGTTGTTGTCTTTGCTTTACATATTTTTAATTATATTATACAACGACACATAGCCCAACGGATTAGCGAGTTGAAGTGGCAGTGGGTGCACGCAGAACTGTTAACCGATGGGGCTGCAAAGCTCTGCAGTGGAGACCACGGACCGGCAAGCGCAGCGTAGCACGCCCCCCCACGAGGTGGACAGACGACCTAGTAAAGAAGCAGGAACGCGCTGGATGCGAGCCGCTTCCAACCGGGCTTTATGGAAGTCAATGGGGGCCTATGTCCAGCAGTGGACGTCCTACGGCTGAAACGATGATGATGATGATGAATTGCATTATCGGAGGAGATTTCTTAGGACCTCTCAAAACATGTAGATTACATCATAATTTTATTTATCTTGACCGTTTGAAATCATACGGTAATACGCACATAAATTAGTAATAATAGACATTCAAACATACAAACTCTCACATTTATAATATTACTAGAGATCCGCCCGGCTTGGCCTTCGGGACAATGTATTTAAGGTACTTAATTGGATAAAAATTAACGCTGTATTGCTTAAAATCACTTCGTAAATAAGCCATTTTTCCCCGTAAAATGTAAAGGATAAAAAATGGTTATTGTGGGTTATCCTTAACAGATAGATATATACCATCGCGGACTTTTTTGTTGATCTTTTCAAGGCGTACAATACTGTAGTACATTATTTTGATTTATCTCGTGGGGTTCAGCCAGCGTTTGCAATGTAAGCACAAAAAAAATGTGTTTATTTACGACATCACATTAGAAACCTCTAAATTGATCAGTGTTTCTCTACAATATTATGCATGTGTTATACATGTAAACCTTCCTCTTGAATTACTCTATCTATTTAAAAACCCGCTTCAAAATCCGTTGCGTAGTTTTAAAGATTTAAGCGTACATACGGACGGACAGACAGCGACAGCGACTTTGTTTTATACTATGCAGTGATGATACGTATAACACAAGCACAGCTAGTTTTTCATAAATATATAGAAAAAAAAGGTTATTATTTCGTAACAAATTCTGTTCAAAGAAAGTTTACTCTTGAATCATCGTGATAGCCTCGATAGCACGACAGGTGCTCATGGCTCAGTGGGGCGGGGAGTAGGTTAAACACATTTCTATCTGGAACGATAACAGACTGATAAACGGTATAATCTTCTACGTAAATATTGAAAAAATACTGCTCGTCTTGCATACAGTCCGTTTGCTATCGGACAATTCTTTTTTAAAAATGTATAACAGTATAATGTATGTATATAGTACAGTTATACAGTTATACTATATTTACTAGAGTATTTTTAAAATACTGTCAATACTAATAGAGTATTTTTAAAATACTGTCAGTACTGATAGAGTATTTTTAAAACACTGTCAATACTAAAAGAGGCGGATCGGGTCTAAGTTAACTTCAAATATCTAAGTTATTTCATGTTACCAAGTATGTACGTAAAGAGAGAAAAAATAAAAATTTCTATTCCAATAAAAATATTAACGATCAAAAACACACGTAAATAACTTTAATTGCATTTTTTGTTGAACAAGCCGTCGATCAACTCACAAATTTAATTCTTAAAATAATTATGACCACACGACTGCTAATGACTTGCGACCGGACTAGAATCATCTCATTTTTAAAAACCTTTTTAAAAACATCGATAAATCGATAAAAATCACTTTCACTTGCACAACACTATTTCTACACATGCACTGCTTCCTTCCCCACCCGGCGGAAACTCGCGATCTTTTTTCGAAAACTTTCAACTTTTTTCGCGTGTTTTTTTTTCGTTTTTCGGCAACGTACGCGCGGCACTCGCTCCGGCGATGGACTGACGTGACTGAAGCCATACATGGACGCGTTCCGCCATCGTAGACGTAGAGATAAAACGTTAGGGATCCCGAGTTTTGCATATTGTCGGACGGAAACCGGTTTCTGTGTCTGAAAATGTAGACGTACGATACACATGTTTGGCAAATGCGACAGCGCCCGTAGCCACAATAAACAAATACTTTTTTTTTTAACAAGTAGTAGTTCTAAAAGTATTATTTCATCATCAATTTAAGCCGTTACCGTGTGACAAACTAACAAAACATACAAATTACATACGTATTGTTATATTCATAACAATTTTTTTTTGTTGTGTTTGTCACGCGATAATTCCGCCAATCATGAATCGATTTCGATGATTCTTTTTTTGCTCGGTAGATCATACTTCGGAGGTGGTCCCATATAAATTTTATAGAAATCGATTTAACGGTTTTTAAAAGATCAACCAAAATTGTATACCTATATGTACGCTAAAATTATAAAGAGGAAAGATAAAGAGTAACGAATAAACTCCAAAACTACTGGACCGATTTCAAAAATTCTTTCACCGTTGGGAAGCAGCACTATCCCCGGGTGACATAGGCTACTTTTTATCTCTGCATTCCCACGGGAACGAGAACTACGCGGGTGAAACCGCGAGGCGTCCGCTTGTCGATGATATTTTCGTTTGGTCGGAAACCTCGCTGTTTGTGCGAGTTGGTCTAAGGGTTGTAGACTCGGTTTTTTTTTAATTATAATTTTGTATATAAATAATATAATTGTTAATTTTTTTTTATGAGACGAATGATACGCTCTCCTGATGGTAAGAGATAACGCATGTCCATGACCATTGCAGCGACACACAGAACTTTGTGATATATAGAAAAATATATATAAATACTAACTGCGCCCCGCGGTGTTACCCGCTACAAGTTTTCGGGATAAAAAGTAGCCTATGTGTTAATCCAGGGTCTCAGCTACCTCCATACCAAATTACATTTAAATCCGTTCAGTAGTTTTTGCGTGAAAGAGCAACAAACATCCATCCAAACTTTCATATTTTTGGTATTAGTGGGATTAGACACAAATATATTGTACGGAACAGTTTAGTGGTAGAACCCCCCGCGGCTCTCGGCGCGGCGCACATGTGCGCGAGTGCCGCAACCTCGACACGTGCGCGGCAGCCGGCGGACGCTATATCTGTCACTCGCCTTCACAACCCACGACCACAACACGACTCGAAAAATATCCTCAACATCACACACAGCGACATCTAGCCCCGAACTAAGCAAAGCTTGTACTATCGGAACCAGAATCTCACAATATTATAAATGTGAAAGTTTGGATGGATGTTTGTTACTCTTTCACGCAAAAACTACTGAACGGATTTGGATGAAATTTGGTATGGAGGTAGCTGACACCCTGGATTAACACATAGGCTACTTTTTATCCCGAAAACATGTAGCGGGTAACACCGCGGGGCGCAGCTACCAAAAAGAAACTAGAAAGGCTTTGCATGGAGTCTAGGAAAAGT
Organism: Biston betularia; assembly: GCA_905404145.2. Taxonomy (NCBI): domain Eukaryota; kingdom Metazoa; phylum Arthropoda; class Insecta; order Lepidoptera; family Geometridae; genus Biston; species Biston betularia. The sequence goes on along the minus strand of FR989890.1, from coordinate 158,418 downwards.
CGTGACGTGTAAAAGTCCTTCCCCGCGTCCGACCCCGGATGAGTCAGGCTAATATTTACTCGACGTGTTAACGACATTTTAACAAAACTTACTGATGTTCAAACGAAATCTACTTAGTTTACTTAAATTAACTTTCAGTTAATGCGTAAAGTGTTGTCTATTGTCTATTGTCGAAATATCAGTAACAAGCTGCGCCCCGCGCTGCTACCCGCTATTCCCACGTGAACGCTAAATTTTTTCAAAATGAAAAGTAGCCAATTTTTAATCTAGGGTGTCAGCTATCTTCATGCGAAATATCATCAAAATCCGTTCAGTAGTTTTTGCGTGAAACAATAACAAACATCCATTCATCCAAATTTTCATATTTAAAATATTTGTGGGTTTATAATACAAGCAACGCCCCGCGGTGCTACCCGCGACATGTTTTCGGGATAAAAAGTAGCCTATGTGTTAATCCAGGGTGTCAGCTACCTCCATACCAAATTTCATCCAAATCCGTTCAGTAGTTTTTGCGTGAAAGAGTAACAAACATCCATCCAAACTTTCACATTTATAATTTTTTGTGGCGCGGCTAGTGTGTACATGTGTGTGACGAACCGATGCGGTCATCGCAGGAAGCTGCTCATCATCTGACCACGGCACGCCCTTTGTGACATTACTCAATACTTCACCGTGACGCTATCGATTACTCAGATGTGCCAACGTGCCAACACAACCACTCGGTCATTCTGCTCGCGTGTAAACTCTTTGGGACCGAATTTTGTTTTCGTTATGTGGAGGAAAGGAATATAACCAAATTTCACAAATTACAATAATTAAGACATAGACAACACTTTATTAGTAATGCATACAAAAACCGGCCAAGTGCGAGTCGGACTCGCGCACGAAGGGTTCCGTAGCATTATTTATAAAACGGCAAAAAAACATCATGTCTATTGTATGGGAGCCGCCTTAAATATTTATTTTATTCTGTTTTTTAGTATTTATTGTTATCGCGGCAACAGAAATACATCATCTGTGAACATTTCAACTTTCCAACTGCTATCGAGCTATCATCGCTACAAAATAAAGAGGAAAGATTTGATTGTTTGTTTGTATTGAATTGGCTCCGAAACTACTGGACCGATTTCAAAAATTCTTTCACCGTTGGGAAGCTACACTATCCCCGGGTGACATAGAATACTTTTTATCCCTGCATTCCCGCGGGAACGGGAACTACGCGTGGGAAACCGCGAGGCGTCCGCTAGTTTGCAACAGCTGGGCAAGTCGGTAACGGTTTTCGCCATAACTTATGCCATACTCTGTGTACATCTATAAATAGCCGTTAGTGAACAAAATTGTTTGTTCCATTTTCAAATTTTGCAGTCGAGTTCGTTATGTTGGCAGTAAGGTACGTTTTTGTTTTTTTATACGAACAAAGCTCTGACCGTTTTCAATTACACAAAAGAGTTTTTGTGTTTTGCCTGCTAAGTGGGTCATTTTAGCGATTGTCGTCCGCAATATGGTGCGACTCAGTAGAGCTGTAGTAGTACATAAATGTACAATTAAAAAAACCGACTCCACGACCCTTAGTCCAACTAAACGCGCTGCTCCGATGAAACAGCGAGGTTTCCGACCAAACGAAAATATCATCGATGTATACCACATTTACATTTTTGTTGATTTTAAAAAAACGGCTCGATCGATTTCGATAAAATTTATACGGGACCACCTCCGAAGTATGATCTACCGAGCAAAAAAAGAATCATCAAAATCGATTCATAATTGCCGGAATTATCGCGTATACAAAAAAAACATGCAATCGAATTGAGATCCTCTTACTTATTTGAGTCGGTTAACTATTGTGTAGCGATGATAGCTCAGTGGTTAGCGCAGTTTACATGCTGAAGGGCGTGGTTTCAAAGCCCAACAATGAGCTTGAGCCGCCGGTGAAGGAAAACATCGTGAGGAAACCACAGCATGGTGGTAGCGTACTCTCTAGTACTCGGCTGGCTAGCTGCCACGCGAGAGTTGAACATCTGCCGCCAAGCATCTAACGGTGTGTTCCGGCAGCCTCACTTGAAAGCCAGTCCTAGTCCTAGCTTTGATCAAACATCCAGCGTACCTACTACAATAAAACTAGCCACATTTTAAACATTCCACAAATATCTACTAGCCTATTTCAAAACAGGTTTTCAACCAAAACTAAGTGTAGAATTTCAATAATACTGCAATCTGGGTCAAAACTGCAAAACCGATCCCGTCGGGAGCGCGACGTGATAGAATGCAATCCGCGCCATGTTTTGGCAGGAAAAAAACAAACATGGCCGCCGCGCGCCGTGTTTGCGAAATGCAATCAAAAAATGCGCGCGGAATTCCAATGCAAGAGTCGGATCGAAACCTAGGAGGAACGTTCACTTCTCACAGACACCAATAAACATGATTTTCTTAAGTTAGCTTTTATTTTGATTTCGCTGACAATTGAAATACTTTACTTTGGAGTTTTGGCGGGAACGCGGAAAAAGTCGTGTCGCTCCGTTGTATTATTTTTTTCAAAACTAGTGTTTTGTCGAGGGTTTATGCATAAAAATGGTGGTGTTTTATTCATAAAGTGCCGAATCACAAGCGCGAGTGTGGAAAAATGATATAATGTGGTGAAACATGACTTTTCGTGTTGCTTCCAAAACTCCATCGAAGCTTTACAGTAAAGTCGCCACTACTTTACTAAAGCATGACTGGACTTAACTGACACGGACTGGACTTGACCAAGACTGGACTTTGACTATAACTTCAGCTACGAGGACACTAATTTAAGTTTTGAAACTTGAAAATATATATATGACACTGGCAAATGCTCAAAAAGCGACGCCAAAACTAAAGAAAAAAAAATACTTTACTTAACTCTATGAATTACTACCGGAGCATCAAGATAGGTGGCGCCTGTTTAAAAATGGGTGTGAAGACGTAGATCGATTTCTATCGAAAACAAGGGTCGATAGAAATGATTAAAAGTGCGTTAATACTTGTAGTCAATCGCACTAATATTAGAAATGTGAAAGTTTGGATGATATATGTGTTAAAATGCCAAATTTCATCCAAATCCGTTCAGTAGTTTTTGCATGAAACAGTAACAAAACTACTCACAAACTTTCACATCTCTACATAATATAAAACAAAACTAAGTCGCTTCCCGCCGTCTGTACGCTTATAACTTTTAAACTACGCAACGGATTTTAATGCGGTTTCCTTCAACAGATAGAGTGATTCAACAGGAAGGTTTATATGTATAATACATGTATGTACACACATTAGTATCTAAATTGCAGCCGTGCGAAGTCGGAACGGCTCGCTAGTCTCTACATAGCATAAAACGAAGTCGCTTCCCGCCGTCTGTACGCTTATAACTTTTAAACTACGAAACGGATTTAAATGCGGTTTCCATCAATAGACAGAGTGATTCAAGAGGAAGGTTTGTATGTATAATACATGTACCAGTGCGAAGCCAGGGCGCGTCGCTGGTTAATAATAGTAGGATTGGAGTCGCAAATGTTGTCTGGCACAAATATGCAAATTAACGTTGAAATCGATCCATCTCGTGATAAAATGCAGCCGCGCGAGTACAGCGATTAACCTTGGGATTGTTTAAATGGTCGCTATCTGGTTGATAAGCGATTGGATCATATTATGCTAAGGCTGCCGGGCTAGTAGCGCACGGAATTACACTTTGGATTTTTGATTTTCATAATGGTGGAAATCTTCCTGTTTCTCCTTAGCAGCAGATCGTCCAGGCACCACCGCAGTGCCAGATATAAATACAAATATTGTATTGATAACTCCAATGTTACAAGTCAATTCAAAACTTTTAAATGTGTCTTTAAATGAGTTTTAAAACACATTCTTTCAAAACTATTCCCATTGATAGCGGCCTTTTAGATTAGTTATTTATTAAAATGTCACATTTGTCTCAGTTCTTTACTTTACATATTTATACTTTGAAAATTAAAAATGTAATGGGAGAACTTCCCAATTAAATTACACTGCGATAAGTTTTAAAACACTGATTACATGTCAACACAAAAATGTCAAAATAACATGTTACTATAAAAAAATATTGTCAATATAAAAATATAATGATAATTCTGCCGCCAAGCCATTTAGTTGTTTTTTTTTTTGTACGTATTGTTCTAAAGCATGACTGGATTGGTCTGGCACGTACTGTATTTGACCAAGACTGGGCTTTGACTACTTTTTAATCGAATCAAAAAAGATGGTTCTCAATTTGACAGTATGTTTTTTATGTTCGTCAATTTTGATGATTCTTTTTTGCTCGGTAGATCCTACTTCAGAAGTGGTCCCATATAATTTTTTTCGAAATCGATCGAGCTATTTCGTTGTAAGCAGTAGTGTGTAAACATTACTGTGTTCCAGTTCGAAGGGTACTACAGCGAAATTACTGGGCTGTTGAGACTAACCATCGAAAGTCTCAAAGTAATGAGCGCCAAAGCAGCGATGCCTGGACTTTGTTTTGTTACTCAAAGTTCTATGTATCGCTGCAATGGTCATGGACAGGCGTTTCTTACCATCAGGAGAGCGTCTCGTTCGTCTCATTACTTTTTACATTAAAAAAACAAAACCTGTGCAGTAAATATGTCGACCTCATTAAAAGTAATATTTCTCACGTACTTCCCGCGACGCGGCGGCAAACCTAATGACCTTGACGTGATAAGAACTACACAAACATGCTTTGTCTCGGATGAGGTCATACGCCGATTATACGGAGATCCACACACGCTGGACCGGGAGGCTGCGTTTTGTCTCCATCCACACTAATTATAAAGAGGAGAGATTGGTTTGTTTGTATTGAATAGGCTCCGAAACTACTGGAGCGATCTGAATAACTCTTTAATCATTAGAATGCTACATTATCCGTGATGGGCATAGGATATATATTTCTATTGTTAATCGAGTTTTGTTTTCCTGTGCGTAGTAAAATATACTGCTGCGAAATTCTAATTTTTGTAGCTAAAGACGTGGGTTCAAACCCCAACAATGAGCTTGAGCTGCCGGTGAAGGAAAACATCGTGAGGAAACCACAGCATGGTGGTAGCGTACTCTCTAGTACTCGGCTGGCTAGCTACCACACGAGAGTTGAACATCTGCCGCCAAGCATCTAACGGTGTGTTCCGGCTAGGGATTGCAATCCGGAAAAACGGATCCGGTAATCCGGCGGATCCGGCACCATTTAACGGTTACCGGATCCGGTACCAATATACCGGATCCGAAGACCGGATCCGTTGCTAGCAGTTTGTGGCAAAATAATATAGTAGGTCACTTGGTGGTAGATCTTCTTAGCAGGAGGACGTTTAAGTAGGTACCACCGCAATACCAGTTATTCTGCCGCTAAGCAGTAGTGTGTAAACATTACTGTGTTTCGGTTTGAAGGGTACTGCAGCGAAATTACTAGGCTGTTGAGACTAACCATCGAAAGTCTAACGTAATGAGCGCCAAAGTAGTGATACCCTGGACTTTGTTTTGTTACTCAAAGCTCTGTGTATCGCTGCAATGGTTATGGACAGGCTTTATCTCTTACCATCAGGAGAGCGTCTCATTCATCTCATTACTTTTTACATAAAAAAAAAAACTTGTCTTAACATTGGTTAGGAAACAAAGTAGATTTTATCCATTTGTGATTAATTTTTTTAAACTACGTACATATAAGTGCAGTGACACTTGATTAACTCGCTTATTTTTTACTAAAAAGCGATAATCATCTTGATTTGATCAATCTGGCCGGATCCGACCGGATTCGGCCGGACTGATGGGAATCCGGTCGTATCCGGCCGGACTGAAAATGACGCCGGATTGCAATCCCTAGTTCCGGCAGCCTCACTTGAGAACCAGTTCCATTCTAAACTAGGTGCTTTACCATCTTCGCCCACACCGTCACTTAACGTCAGATGAGCTGTGGTCAAACACCTAGCCTGTCGACCATGAAAAAAAAGAAAAAAATGGTACTATACCATCTTCGCCCACATCAGGTGGGCTTGTGAAACATAAAAAAAAAAAAAAAAAAAAAAAATGCACGTGAAACCGCGGCGCGGAGTTAGTAAGTATCACATATGTCATTCCCCATATTAACGAAAGCTTGTTAAGTTAATACAATAACAGCGCTAAGTCGCATCTCGGCGTCTCCTCGCAAAAGGTCCGATTAAATCATCAGATGACATCACATCTCGCGCGGAGGTCGACTGCATGCTGAGAATGCAGTGGTTTTTCATATGTAAAAGTAATGAGACGAACGAGATGCTCTCCTGATGGTAAGAGATAACGCCTGTCCATGACCATTGCAGCGATACACAGAACTTTGAGTAGCAAACCAAAGTCCGGGCATCGCTGCTTTGCGCTCATTACTTTGAGACTTTCGATGGTTAGTCTCAACAGCGCAGTAATGTCGCTATCGTTTTCGCAAAGAAGAAGAATGAGGTGACGGTTAGCGTGGGTATTTCGTTGAGAGGAATACAGAATTATAAACTTTTCGTATATTATTTGCACTAAACTATTTGTTAAATTCCACTCCAACAATGTAGTACTTCAGAATATTTGAAAGTTTTAGCGGGAACGCGGAGAGTCGTGTCGCCCCGTTGCATTTTTTTCAAAAACTAGTGTTTTGTCGAGTGTTTATGCATAAAAATGGTGGTGTTTTATTCATAAAGTGCCGAATTACAAGCGCGAGTGTGCGAAAATGATATAATGTGGGGAAACATGAGTTTTCGTGTTGCTTCCAAAACTAGATCGAAGCTTTATAGTAAAGTCGCCACTACTTTACTAAAGCATGACTGGAATTAACTGACACGAACTGGACTTGACAAAGACGACTTTGACGATAACTATAGCTAAGATACAGCAGAAATAACACTTAAGACAAGGCAGTATGGCTTTATAGCTTTAGCCTGCCCGAAGGGGCAAATTATCAAAAAAAAAAACTTGAGAATAAAGTATGACATCATATAACAAAGTACATTTATATTATAATTTGTTTTGTTTAGGAAGTGACAGGAAAAGCATACGCAGTATTTGTTTATCAACTTCCTCTACATTGTGTCTATAAATAAATCAGGACACAAGATTGTTTCAATTAATATTGTTGTTGGAACATTGGAAAAACTTCCACAGACTTGGTAATTAATGTCAAGTTATAACCAGCATCACATGGTGGTAGATCCCACCACCGCGGTACCAGATGTTCTACCAAGCAGTAGTGTGTAAACATTACTGTGAAGGGTTCTGCAGCGACATTACTGCGCTGTTGAGCCTAACCATCAAAAGTAATGAGAGCCAAAGCAGCGATGCCTGGACTTTGTTTTGTTACTCAAAGTTCTGTGTATCGCTGCAAAGGTTATGGGGACATTCTATCTATCTATTATAGAGAGGAAAGATTTGATTGTTTGTATTGAATAGGCTCTGAAACTACTGGACCGATTTCAAAAATTCTTTCACCGTTGGGAAGCTGCACTATCCCCAGGTGACATAGACTACTTTTTGTCCCTGTATTCCCACGGACACGGGAGCTACGTGGGAAATACCGCGAGGCACCCGCTAGTACTATTATAAAGAGGAAAGATTTAATAGTTTGTTTGTTTGTATTGAATAGGCTCCGAAACTACTGGACCGATTTCAAAAATTCTTTCACCGTTGGGAAGCTACACTATCCCCGGGTGACATAGGCTACTTTTTGTCTCTGTATTCCCGCGGGAACGGGAACTACGAAGGTGGAACCGCGCGGCATCTGCTAGTTTTGTGATAATTTGGCTTTCATATGATATCAGATTTGACATAAGAATATACTAGCTGTTTGACCTTGGATATCTATAACTTGTATAAAAGTCATCCTTAAATAATAAATTAATTTTATATATATTAGTGTATTTTCAGTTATTCTATGTATTAGAATGTAGATATATTATTTATGTTATAGTTATGTGTTTTCCTATGTATATATATCCTTGATATTGCCACACCCCAATTTTTCTACCTCTGATCCTGTCCGTCCTAAGGTTGCCTGGAAGAGATCACTTTTAGCAATAAGGACACCAGTTATTACACCTATTAAATAAGTGTATATCTTCTGTTTTCTGTATTTTAGTGTGTATCCTTAGAAATTATTAATTTTAAATTCTAGTCGAGAAAAATTCACTCGAGAGGAATATTAATAAAGATAACTAACACTTGGTTATATAACATTTAAAAATATTAAGACGATCCAATAACAACAGAGCATTGTTAACAAAAACTTAACAATGGCATCTGGACAATTTCACACTTGTCCACCTTACCTAATTAGATTACGATGGCTTGTTAAAGTATTTTGTTAAGTTTCTATGACAGGTGGTGAATTTATAATTATTACAGGACAACGTCGTCTTAAATCTAGAAAATGTAAAGAAATAAAACTGAAAATAGTTTAGTAAGTAAATTAGTTTTGAAATGCAAACTTAGTACATTTATATAACTTCTCGAATTTCGAAACGATGTCATAGATAATGCAAGCGTTTCAACTTTTTTTAAATCGCTGAATTAGCAGATTTGTAAATAAAACCTCGTTGTTTACTTTTACGTTTTAAAAAAAAAATGCCGCGTGTACGTTGCTCATAAATCACTTTAGTGTAGCACTTAGCCCTTATATGTTATTGTGCGAAAAGGATATATGATTCAGAATCTTTATTTATGTATAAAATGTTTTGCATACTGACCTTATACTGGGTGAAAAGGAGTTCTCCTTCCGACAAAATCCAAATTCCACAAAATATGTGTCCCACTTAGCACTAACAACAATAAATTCGCAACACTAAATACTACACATAAAGTCACCGGAAACTTTGTAGAAACACGTAAAGTATTGTTCATAAGACGTTTGTCATCAGTTTTTAGACGTTTTGCCGTTGTTCTGAGAGAATAGGAAATTATGTCGGCATTTCAAGTTACAAAAAAAAAAAGAAAAGTTAGCATTGTTTGACAGTTCTCGAACTCTCGGACTCGCTCGCACGCATTCCTTTCTCCTTTGACAGCTTGTGTCTGAACTTTTTGATCCGAATTACACTGAAGATGTTATTGTGGTTCGATTTCAAATTTCGAACGTCAAACAGAAAATAAAAATGTATGTTTACATAAAATAGTAAACAAAACAAATAGAGGAGTTTTGGCGGGAACGCGTGAAAAGTCGTGTCGCCCTTTGTATTTTGTTCTAAAACTAGTGTTTTGTCGAGTGTTTATGCATAAAAATGGTGGTGGTTTATTCATAAAGTGCCGAATCACAAGCGCAAGTGTGGGAAAATGATATAATGTGGTGAAACGTAACTTTTCGTGTTGCTTCCAAAACTCTATTGTAGCTTTATAGTAAAGTCACCACTACTTCACCTAAGCATGACTGGATTTGACTGACAGAGACTGTACTTGACTGGGACTGGACTTTGATTATAACTGAAGCTACGAAGCGACTTATTTAACTTCAACTTCAACTTTTGATGAGTGGCCTTTGCGGAGATACTCTTCAATTCTGCGAATGTCACGTGGAAAGATAACTTCATTAACTTGTGAAGCTTGAAAGTGTAAAACGCTTGACACTGGCAAATGCTCAAAATGTAACGCCAAAACCAAAGAAAAAAAACAAACGTTAAACAGTCTCACTAAACAGTGGTAGTTATAGTTTTACTTTTTTAAATAATAATAATAATAATAACTTTATTTGCATTTTTACAGATGAATTTTTTACAAGACATTTCAGTAGGTACAGGGTTATAGCAGATACTAGAAACATAATATACAAATTTAGACAGCCCTGTTGGCTCATTGGTAGCATGTCTGCTTCAAGAGCTGTGGGGCGTGGGTTCGATTCCCACTCAGGACAAGCATTTTGTGATATAAAACAAATGTTTGTTCTGTGTCTGGGTGTACTGTATGTATTATAAGTATGTATTTACAAAAAAAAAAAAAGTATTTAAGTATTCTATCAGCTATCTGACTCCCATAGTACAAGCTTTGCTTAGTTTGGGGTCAGATGGCGCTGTGTGTAATGTCCTACGATATATTTAAATATGTTGCGCATTAATAGATACCTGCCTATTAGTATGATACAAGTAAGATAATAATTTGGAATACATTTGTAATACCACAAAGCGGCAGTTTATATAAACAAGACTATAAAATACAGGACTTATGCGACGAACATCGCGAGTATCTACATCACATGATGTTTATCTTAGTGATTTAATTGTGTATAGACAGGTACTGTATTTAGGTAATTAGGTAATGGAATGGAGAATTATGACGGCAAATGTAATTGCAATGCTCCTAGACATGCATAGTCTTGGAATGCGATACAGATCAACAATTGTGTAGGTATTTGTATTGTTGTAAATGTTATTGCATTCTTTTTTGTATGTTATGAAATAAATAAATTATTTTTTCATGTTTGTATTACGTTACAAATAAAGTATTGTCTATGTCTAAAATAGTTATATCATGATTCAGGCTATAATTGCTATTTATCGTAAAGTATATATGTATTCTATCAATTATCTGACTTCCATAGCACAAGCTTTGCTTTGTTTGGGGGCAGATGGCGCTGTGTGCAATGTCCGGTAATATTGTAATGATGATAGCTCAGTGGTTAGCGCGGTAGGTTCGCATGCCGAAGGGCGTGGGTTCAAACCCCAACAATGAGCTTGAGCTGCCGGTGAAGGAAAACATCGTCAGGAAACCACAGCATGGTGGTAGGGTACTTTAGTACTCGGTTGGTTAGCTACCACCCTCAAGTTGAAAATCTGCCGCCAAACACCTAACCGTGTGTTCCGGCAGCCTCACTTAAGAGCCAGCTCAATTCCAGGCTAGGTGTGATTTACCATCTTCGACCACACCTTCACTTAACATCAGGTGAGCTGTGGTCAAACACCTAGCCTGTCAACAATTAAAAAAAAAAATTTGTTTAATAAGTAACTCTATTTTAATTTTTGCACACCCAATGCTGGGTTAAATATGGTCTAAGCGTTTAATTTATGTACAAATATTTTGACATTCAAAATCGAAATGTATAGGACATTTTGATTTTGATTTCCTGAATCTATTTTCACGCAGATTTTACAACAAATAAGTATAATTCATCATTTTTAAATTTCTAACTAAACACGCAGAAATCAGAATATAAATAAGCATTTTTCACGGCCCTGATTCTTTGAATTTACATTAGATTTCTCACGAAAAACGCGGCTAAATGGTTTTAATCTCAGATGTAAAACAAGATTATAAAAGACTAGCGGATCGGCCCGGCTACGCACGGGTAAAACAATACAGCATATGTTAGTCAGTGATCATGTAGCATTCTAATGATGAAAGTATCATTTAGTCCCGTAGTTTCGGAGCCTTTTCAATACAAACAAAAATCAAATCTTTCCTCTTATAAAATTAGTGTAGATGACAACTGTAATAGTTAGACATATGATATTGCGGGCTTATTTGTAGCTGTCAATTTGCTCTATAAAACGTCACTTTATTCTATTGTAGCGATGATAGCTCAGTGGTTAGCGCGGTAGGTTCGCATGCCGAAGGGCGTGGGTTCAAACCCCAACAATGAGCTTGAGCTGCCGGTGAAGGAAAACATCGTGAGGAAACCATAGCATGGTGGTAGGGTACTTTCTAGTACTCGGCTGGCTAGCTACCACCCTCAAGTTGAAAATCTGCCGCCAATCATCTAACGGTGTATTCCGGCAGCCTCACTTGAGAGCCAGTTCCATTCCAGGCTAGGTGTGCTATACCATCTTCGACCACACCTTCACTTAACATCAGGTGAGCTGTGGTCAAACAACTAGCCTGTCAACCATAAAAAAAAAAAAAAATTGTCAATAGTTTTCGCTGCGCATGATAAGTAAGGATTTTTCGGTAAAGGTTTCACAGCTTGGCTTACATTGTTGAAGTTTCCACACGGATCCCTAACTGTTTTTTAAATAAAATATAGCTATGTCCACCACGGATAATGTAGCATTCTAATAATGAAAGAATTATTAAGATCGATCCAGTTGTTTCGGAGCCTATTCAATACAAACAATCAAAGCTTTCCTCTTTATAATAGTATAGAATAGATATATAGAAACTCTGCACCAAAAACAGAAAACAAAAGAATCTTATGAGCTAGTGCCACAAGTGGCGAGCTAATGAGTTTTTTGGGAACGCAGAAAAAGTCGTGTCTCCCCGTTGTATTTTTTTGCAAAACTAATGTTTTTTCGAGTATTTATGCATAAAAATGATGGTATTTTATTCATAAAGTGCCGAATTAGAAGCGCGAGTTTGCGAAAACATGATTTTTCGTGTTGCGTCCAAGGCTTCGTTGAAGCTTTATAGTAAAGTCGCCAATACTTTACTAAAGCATGACTTGACTGACATGGACTGTACTTGACCAAGACTAAACTTTGAGTATAACTATAGCAACGAGGCAATTAGTTTAACTGCTGAAACTTGAAAATATACTTGACACTGCCAAATATACAAAATGCGACGCCAAAACCAAAGAAAAAAAAATGAGTGAGTTTAAGTCACAGTTGACAGACGTTACATTTTTAATTTTTTTCTTTGAAATCTACTCCGCCTTTAATCGTTGCCGGCTCCGGCAAAAACGAGACAACCTACGTCTGTATAATTCGGACCGCAGGCGCGTCCAATCCGCGCATTCCAAGCATATTTTTCCCGCCACTGTCAAACCGGTCCTGCCGCGCCTTCACGACTTAATTTACCTACAAATTTACAAACTAACTGTTCTGTTGGAGCCACTATCGAATGTTTATCAGCAAACTGATGACGTCACTGTTAAATTTGTTAGTTTCTTGATTTGAACGACTTTACAGAGCTAAGTTGGTCGCGGCTCAAAAACATTTTTAATTTAGAGATGTACGAAAGTGTTTTCTTTGTAAGTTATTGATTCTATTAACCTAATATTGGTACGAGCTAATAGTTTCTCAAAAATGCGATTGTTTCTTTAACGAAACGGTATGATTACACTTTCATCATACGATCAGTTAATTTAACAGCGAAATTTGCGGCCGGAGTGCTTTCCGATAGATACAATCTGGGTGCTTTCAAGTCGCGAGTGAAGCAATTTCTTCTAGGCGAGCGTGCTCCATCGTAGACCACATCTTCGCTTAACATCAACCGGGTTGGAAATTGACAGCCCTTACTTAACGGTCGTCCAGCCGCAAGATAGGTTGACGATATTTTCACCGTCGCGGGTCGAACCTGACTCAGATTGGCACAGGACCGAGGCAGCTGGCGTGAAAAGAGACCCAGCAATGGGATAATGAAGGCTGTGGATGATGATGATGAGTTAGTGAAACTAATTATTATTTTCCTTCAACCTTATACTTTGTTATAATAGAAAACCGGTCCATTTGCTAGTCGGACTTGACCAAGACTGGACTTTTACTTTTTAACTTAATGAAACTTGACAATGTCAAAACACTTGACACTGGCAAATGCACAAAATGCGACGCCAGAACCAAAGAAGCAGTATACAGATGGAGCAATTAAAACAAATAACAACATTTCATAATGTCATGTATTATTCTTTGGTACACATTGTAATATTATTTATTTAATTATTAATTTCTCTAGTATATTAATTTACGGTAATTACTTTAGTAAGTGAATTATAGCCAAATGTACGTATTAAAGTAGTTTTAAGTGATTACTAAAGGCGAGACAAATACTTGTTCGCGGCTGGACCAATTTGGTATGGAGGTAGTTGACATACCGGATTAACAATTAGGCTACTTTTTATTTCGAAAAAAATTGTGTTCAGTGGAAACAGCGGGTAACACCGCGGAGCGGAACTAGTTTTCTGTCTCGCAAATCGATATACTAGAGCTTCAGGTAGTTTTTATATACATAAATAAATATTTATTGCTTAGTTTTATTCCAGTTTGGAAGCACCTTGAAATTTACAGGCTCAATCCACATCGAGATTACTTTACACGCAAGTCTCGGACTAAATAGTATTTTCGCCGCGACGTTTGGTACTCGTGTTTCGACGTTGTCTGTCATCACACTTGACAGTCGAAAAACAATATTTGAAATGCGCACGTGGAGACAAATAGGTTACAGTCTATCTAAGTTGAGATTGCGTTAAATTCTGTTCAGTTCGAGACGTAAATTGAGATTATCGATCATTAGTTTATAAACTTACGATTTTGTCAGAGAGCTCGTTAACATTTGGCAACGATACTGACACTTTTTAAAATATTTGCACAGTTAGACTAAAGAAAGGGTTATGTTTTTTTATATACAGATCAAAAAAGCATGTCAGTTTTCGAAATAAAATTGTCAAATTATTTATACAAAATTGACGTGAACTGTATCAGACGGTTGGTTTCTTTCTCTTTCATGAGTTGCAGAATAAGAATTGTGAATGGGCAATTCTACTATTTTATTTATTATTTAAGTTTAATATAAACAAAAAACATGTAAAACTCGATTTCTCGCTCCAAGTTATAAATCGTGCTTAAATGTAATCAAAGCGCGTCATTTAAATGAAGTATACAAAAAAAAACAATTAAATACAAAAACACATTATAAATAAAGTATTTTTTTTTTATATAAATACAATTGTTAAAAAAAAACACAAACCAACACACAACCTAAGTTTTAAAATAATTTAAATGTTACTTAGAAATAATACAATTTGTTCTGAATATTTACAAGCTTGTGGCACACCAGGAGGTTTATCCTAGAAACATAATTACTGCCTAATATAACAATAACATTAAAATAAAATAAAGTAAAGACGCTGTGAAAAATATCGAGATGTATTTTTTTTTCGAAAAGTTCGAGTTATTATCTCGAAATAAAAAATAAAATACTACCGACTCGCCTGTTCGTAAGCGACCATAGTGATCGAAGACGAAGCATACACTCTTGAAAGATGCTTATTTACTCTGGCGGCATGCCATTGAATATTTAGTTATTTTAAGTACGGTCAGCAACGACATCTATTTTACGTTTGCACGAAACTCTTGCAAGTGTGAACTCAATTTTACTGACGAAAGTTTATTCAAATATACTTCAAATGTGTCATTCGAAAGGGGGTCATTGTGGTCCATAAATTTGCTCAAAGATGTGTGTTTGTTCAATAAAGCGATTGATGTTTTTTTGTGATATAATTTGCGTCCATAATTTAAGTTGCTCGTAATTATTACAATGACTCCCTTCCTTTCGATGTTTTTTCTGACATATAACTGATATATTTTTATTTGACATTGTATCCAGTTTTGACATTTTATTTGTATTTTGACATTGTATTTAAACTTGACTTTATATTTTAACCTGACATTATATTTTAACTTGACATTATATTTTAATTTCACATTTTATTTTGAATCCAGTTTGTTGTTTTATAATTTTGTGACATAAATGTAATTGTTTAATCGTTTTTGTGTCAATAATAAATAATTTGAATTTAATTTGAATTTAGTACACCCTACGCTTTTAATCCTCACTATATTTCTTTCATCGATATAATATCAATAAAATTGCAAAAACATATGTATTAAAAATGATGAAAATTTTGTTTTATGTTTGTATGTAAATGTATTGACAGCCCCGTTGGCTCATTGGTAATATATCTGCCTTGAGAGCTGTAGGGTGTGGGTTCGATTCCCACTCAGGGCAAACATGTTGTGCATAAACAAAAAATGTTTGTTCTGTGTCTGGGTGTTCTGTATGTATTTACAAAAAAATAAGTATTTAAGTATTCTATCAGTTATCTGCATAGCACAAACTTTGCTTAGTTTGGGGCCAGATGGCGCTGTGTGTATAGTCCCACGATATTTATTTATTGTTAATTATGTTGAAATATGTTTTATATCTCAAATAAAGTGTTCTCTATTGTCTACATTTCTTTGATCGCTACGATTTCATAAGAAAAATTCGCTTCTAAAAAGCATTACATTGCAAGTATATCAAATTTATATATTTTTAATAATACTTTTACAAATTTATATTTTAGATCATTACATGAGATTTTATTAATATTTATGTATAATATTTTAGTTTCATACCATCGAACCATCGATTTCCATACAAAGAATTTTTTTCCCATTTATAGACAAATGGAGCATAATTTTACAGTGAAATCTCAGCTACTGGCGTTCATTTTGGTCTTTATTTGCGGTAAATACAATTGATAATTCATAAATCATTTATACATTTGATTTTATGCTAATAATCTACTGTTTTATTCAAGCAATTGTGATTTACCGCAAATAAAGACCTAAATAAATGCCAGTAGCTGTGATTTCACTGTAAAATTATGCTGCATTTGTCCATAAATGGCAAAAAAACATTTGTATGGAAATCGAACCATACAGATGTGTTCATACAAAGTTGTAGGTAATTTTAAATAATCGTCAAAATCATAAAACAAGGTTTCTTGAAGCCAAGATGTTGGTTCGCTTCTGAAGTACTTAATACTTAATATAACAATTATATTAAATTTTTGTTTTTCTTGTGCGGGATTACTAAGTTTAATCTTATAGGAAACTTCGACTTATAGTTATACTAGCGACCCGCCCCGGCTTCGCACGGGTGCAAAATTCGAAAAAAAATCAATATGTTTATTTATCAAAATAGGATGCACCACATCACTTTTTGATAGTCAATATTTACATAGTCATGTTATTATCCTTGCTAGAGAGCTCCGAAAACCACGTCCAATCGCTTCCAAATTCAAATTATTACAGCGAGAAGTGCGGCCTCCGACGCGCTATTTATAGGAACGCGTCGCGTCGCGCTGCGGTCGGCGGCTGCCGGCCGATAGGTACCGCCGCAAACGCTACGCAATGTATTTTTAAATCTGTAATATCTTCGAAAATATTCAAAGAAATTATGTGCTGTAAAAGGCCATATAAATCTATGTTAAATCAACAATCTATTTATGGTATTTAATTAAATAAGGAATAATGCTGTAGTGCTTAAAATCGCTTCGAAAATTAGCTATTATTTGCCGTAAAAAGTAAATGACAAAAAATGGTTTTGTGGGATATCGATAAGAGATAGACATATACCATCGCGGACTTTTCTGTAGACCTTTTCAAGGTGTACAATACTTAGTACATTATTTTTATAAATCCTGTAAGGTTAAGCCTGCGTACGCAATGTAAGCGGCAAGAAATGTTAGAATTTACGACACCACATTAGAAACCCTGAAAATAACAGTATTTCTCCATTATTTAATAGATGTTATTATACATAAAAACCTTCCTCTTGAATCACTCTACCTATTACAAAAAACCGCATCAAAATCCGTTGCGTAATTTTAAAGATTTAAGCATACAGACAAACAGACGGACAAAAATAGCGACTTTGTTTTATACTATGTAGTGATAAAGTATACTAATAGAAAAGTATTGTAAATAAATAAAGTATTGTAATTTGTAGTTAAAACGTGTCAGTTAATTAAACATGAGTAATCCAGCATAAGCAACACAGAAACGTGGCAAAACCTTCTGAACTTGTTACATTAAGTTTGTTACATAACTTCCGTTACATTACATTTGTTCCATTATGCTTGTTAATATTACGTTTGATACATTATGCTTGTTATGTCACGCTTGTTACATAACGTTTATTACATTATGCTTGTTTTGTCACGCTTGTTACATAACGTTTATTACATTATGCTTGTTTTGTCACGCTTGTTACATAACGTTTATTACATTATGCTTGTTTTGTCACGCTTGTTACATAACGTTTATTACATTATGCTTGTTATGTCACGCTTGTTACATAACTTTAGTTACATTACGTTTGTTCTATTATGCTTATGTCACGCTTGTCATAACGTTTGTTACATTACTCGTATTACATTATGCTTGTTTTTTTTAATGTTTGACAGGCTAGATTTTTGACCACAGCTCACCTGATGTTAAGTGAAGGTGTGGTCGAAGATTGTAAAGTACACCTAGCCTAGAATTAGCTATATAATTACACCTAGCTTGGTACATTAAGCTTATTGCATTACACTTGTACATAACGTTTGTTACATTATGCTTGTTATGTCACGCTTGTTACATAACTTCAGTTACATTACTTTTGTTATGTCACGCTTGTTACATAACTTCAGTTACATTACGCTTTTTACCTTACGTTTGTTTATATTTGGCCGCATATAATTATGTTTAATTAAATATTTATTTCTAGCTTTCTACATATTAATATTATAAATACGAAAGTAACTCTATTGTGTTTGCTTTTAAGCATTTTCACATCTACATACAAATATGCCTGAACCGATTTTCATAAAATTTGTCAAAGAACTAGTGTGCATCGTGAGGACGGACTTAATAATACTTGTGATCCGAATTTGCTTCAATTCTGTATTCTTTTTTATGGTTAACAGGCTAGGTGTTTGACTAAAGCTCACCTGATGTTAAGTGACGGTGTGGTCGAAGATGGTAAAGTACACCTAGCCTGTATATTACAAATCCTTCAAACTAATCACGGTAGTTTCCAAAAGAATGTATTTCGCATCTAACAAGAAAAAAAAACATTTATTTATAAAACAACGTGAGGCTTTGAACGTTTAATTATTAACACGTATATAACTTTATTAATAATGAGTAGCTAGCTATAGTAATAAGACGAATTATAATAAACATTGACGTATTTTTAAATATATTTTAGAGATTAGAATTGAATTAAATATGTTTATTGTACACCAACAAATATTAACTTAACTTGGTGGTAGATCTCCTTAGCAGGAGGTCGTCTAGGTACCACCGCAGTACCAGTTATTCTGCCGCCAAGCAGTAGTGTGTAAACATTACTGTGTAGGGAAATTACTAGACTGTTGAGACTAACCATCGAAAGTCAAATTTGTATGTTGTTGTGTTTTGTTTTGGTGTGTAATCAAGTTGTATTCTATTCTATTCTGTGCTGTTCTATTCTATTCTGTTCTGTTCTATTCTAATGCTCATTCTTTTAATGTAAAAGTTATAAAGCGATTCCTTCTGATCTCCAGTTGGATCTCGCCAATTTTTAACCATTGTATCAATACACAGAACTTTAAGTGGCAAAACAAAGTCCAGGACATCGCTGCTCTGGCGCTCATTACTTTGAGTATTTCGAGCGTCAAAGCAGCGATGCCTGGACTTTGTTTTGTTACTCAAAGTTCTGTGTGTCGCTGTAATGGTCATGAACACGCGTTATCTCTTACCATCAGGAGAGCGTCTCGTCTCATTACTTTTGACATAAAAAAAACTTATCTTAAAACAGAAATAACAAGTATTTATTAGCGGTAGTGTAACGGCGGCTTTATGACCTAAAGATATTTCTTCAAGGCAACCTTTGAATAGATAGTAACTAATATGGTCGTTGGTGTAAAAAAAGGGTTAAAACTTTTTTTTGATCGTCTTTTCTCTCTTTTCTTTGTTGTTTATTGTAGAAAAGAAATATCCCGTTTTTTGCGATATTAAAACGCGAGATCGCGATACAAAATATCAACAAAACGAAAAGTTGTATAATTCTAGATGTCACATTGTCGTCGCAAGTGAACGATATATATTTCCACTAATATTATAAAGAGGAAAGATTTGTATTTTTGGATTTTTGTAACGAATAAACTTAAAAACTACTGGACCGATTTCAAAAATTCTTTCACCGTCGGCAAGCTACACTATCCCCGGGTGACATAGGCTACTTTTTATCCCTGTATTCCCATGGGAACGGGAACATATGAAAATACAATAATCGTTAGATAAATTTAACTGGAATCATCCGTTTTAATTCCCAATAAAAAAAAAGACAAAAAAACTAGATGCAAAATACGTTTCGGAAAATCTCTTATTGAAAAAGCTCCCTGGTGCGCGAGCGAGACAGCTGACCCCCGACTCGGCGTGCCGTCGTGCTAGAGTGAGACGCAAGATCCTGTGCTTTGCTGCTCCTTTAGTCTGGAACCCAATGCTGCGCCGACCACAGCAAGCAGTAGAAGCCCGAGTGTTGAGTATTGGAGTTGTTAGACTGAAAAAATACATATTTTTCTTAATTTTTTTTACACATAATTATATAGACCTGCCTTTGTTCTAGAGTGGAGACCGCGTATTGGCAAACGTAACGTAGGACGCCCTGAGACTCGACGGAGTGACGATATACGTAGGACAGCTGGCGGTGGATGGAAGCCAAAAAGCCGAAGATCGGGCTGAGTGGCGTGTCTTGGGAGAGGCCTATGTCCAGGCTTCTATAGGCTGATGATGATGATGATGATAGATCTGCGTTTGGCCACCGACTCTCCTAACGCAAAAGTAAAGTAAAAAGTAAAACATCCTACCTGTAATGGTGCGTATCTGTTCAGCAGCGGGCGGTAACCGCAGCCGAAGGAGGCCAGCATGGGGGGCTCCGTGGAGCCCTCGGGCGCCGGGAGTGGCACCAGCGCGCGCACCTACAATGTGTTGCTTTTTGTATAAACTTGAAATTATCATACATAAGAGCTGTTTATCTTCAAACAGCTGGACAGACTTTCTTGAACCATAGTTAACATCACTTTCGATCAAGTCACATGAAAAATATGTAATCCGCCATTTTGTGGCGGCGGCCATCTTAGATTTGAAATTTATCATAGTGTATAGTATTCTACTAGTCAAGTCCTTTCATTTGATATACATACTGAGGGAGTTGTGAAAACATATGTAATCCGCCATTTTGTGGCGGCGGCCATCTTAGACTGATTTTCATCAAGCATAGCTAAGAACACTCCCGACTAATTCACCTTATAAACAAAAACCAAAAACAAAATCGGTTCATCCGTTCGGGAGCTACGATGTCACTGACAGACACACAGACACGTCAAACTTATAACACCCCGTCGTTTTCGCGTCGGAGGTTATAAACTGACCGGACACCGAGGGAGATCTGCCCTTTGTAGCGAGTACTCACATCTGCCTCGTAGGGCCGGAAGATGGTGAGGGGCCGCAGCGAAGCCCCCTCCGCGACCACGATGCAGCCCCACGCAGTCCCCGCGTACACGCACCCGCCCATCGCGCACAGCGCCGTTACCTGAAAAAACACATGTTCTTTTACAACTAGCTGCGCCCTGCGGTGTTACCCGCTACACGTTTTCAGAATAAAAAGTAGCCTATGTGTTAATCCAGGGTGTCAGCTACCTCCATACCAAATTTCATCTAAATCCGTTCAGTAGTTTTCGCGTGAAAGAGTAACAAACATCCATCCAAACTTTCACATCAATCTATGTATACTAATTTCTATACTATTATAAAGAGGAAAGATTTGATTGTTTGTTTGTATTGAATAGGCTCCGAAACTACTGGACCAATTTCGAAAATTCTTTCACCACACTATCCGCGGGTGACGTAGGCTACTTTTTATCCCTGTATACCCACGAGAACGGGAACTGCGCGGATGAAACCGCGAGGCGTCCGCTAGTTTATAATATTAGTGGGATTACGAGGGCCAGGCTGGTGGTGTGTGGAGAGAGGCTTACGGTGCAGCGGTCGAGCGCAGGCCCGTCGTCGATGGCGGTGGACAGCAGGCTCTCGGAGCACGGCACCAGCTTGCTGCAGTCCAGCCGCGCCGTCTGCTGTCGCGTGCGCGCGTCCCACTGGTAGACGCACACCCCTGCCACATACCGTCACACGTATAGCGACCGTACACTGTATTACAAGCTCAGCCCCAACATGGATGGGGCTGAAGGACCATGAGATGAGCGCCTTTGGGGCCGCAGACGGGTACCCCCAATACATAGGTTTTAGTGGGTAGGCCGATATTTAGAAGATTGGGTTTATTTATGTTTATTTGTTACTTTTTTTGTGTACATTATATTTATTTATTTTATTTAATTCTTTGTTGCACACTTTATAGAAAAATATGTACAAAGGGAGGACTTAATGCTAAAGCATTTTCTGCTAGCCAACCCCTCAGTGAAGAACAAGGTTATATGTGTTTCTTGTGTATGTTCTTTTTTAATACCGCCTCCACACTCGTGCGTGACAACTGCTGGCCACGGCGGAGACCAGCGCCGAGTCGCCGACTGGCCGCGGTCGGCATTATGCTGAGTTGAGGCCGGTTTGTGACATTAAATCGTATTTCTTTCTTCTTTGTGTTTAATATATTTGCTTATTTGTATGTCTTGTTAATGTAATTGAAATGTATTTTATGTCATTAATAAAATGTTGTCTTCGTCTATTGTCACTATGGCGGAGACTCTCACTCTCGGGGGGGGAGGGTTAAGGTGGGTGCGTACGTACCTGGGTGCGTGTACCCGTACACGTGGGTGTCGCAGGCGAGGCGCGCCACGCGGCCGGCGGGGGGCGCGGGCGCGGGCACGCGGTCCGCGCTGCTCACGCCGCTCGCGCTCACTCGGTACACGCTGAGGGACTCCCCGCCCGCCCACACGCTGTACCTGCAACACGCAACACGCTTTCCATGTACAAAGGAAGAAAAAAACACTTGTGGTTGTTTAATATTTTTTTTACATTTTAAGTAATGTTTCGGATAAGTTTTTTAAAAGTGCCGTTTTAAATAAATTTAAATGAAAATTATATTTTTGTTAAGGTCACATTTGTGAGACCCCCAAGAAAAATGAATAATAGAGAGAGAGAGAGACCCCTCCCCGTTCCTTGTCACACAACGTCACACTTCGTCGACCCCCTCCCGGCACTTAACGTGTGACGTAATTTATCGATAGCCTCCCCCCTAGAGGAGTTCGCGGATAACAGAGAAGGGCACCGACCCGTCCGCGTGCGGCATGGCGGCCAGGCAGCACAGCTCGGTGGCGGAGCCCAGCTCGGTCAGCACGAAGGTGCTCTCAGCGCTGGGCTTACGCGCCGTCACCAGGAACAACCTGCCCAGGAAACTTGATTATAATTTACATAATATTATATTTAACTTAGTTATAAGTATTTGTATGTTTGATATTTTTTAATAAGCCGACGTAAAAACGACGGGGTGTTTGTTATAAGTTTGACGTGTCTGTGTGTTTGTCTGTCTGTGGCATCGTAGCTCCCGAACGGATGAACCGATTATGGTTTTGTTTGAAAGGTGAATTATTCGGGAGTGTCTTTAGCTATGTTTGATAAAAATCGGTCCAAGATGGCCGCCGCCACAAAATGGCGGATTACATATTTTTTCGCAACTCCCTCAATATGGGTATCAAATGAAAGGGCTCGACTAGTAGAATACTATACACTATGATACATTTCAAATCACGAAAGGATGTGAGCATCTTCCACAGGTCTGATCAAGTCGAAATTTGGTATGCTGTTATATTTGTATGTTTGATATTTTTTTAATAAGTATCGGAGATCTCGTGCTTAATATCTCACAGAAGTTTTTGAATATCAAAATTCGAGTTTGTACACTCGATAGATTCTACTCTTAGCTCTCATTTACTACCAGTTCAAATGCAACTAATCAAAATCTCATGGGTGGCATCACATAAAAAAAGAAAAAGTTGTTTGTCTGCAATCACTACCAAACACCCCCCTTCCCCCCCCCCCCCCCCCCCCCACACAGCGCACAGCGTTTTTTGTTACCTGCCGCAGGAGAGCGCGAGCGCGACCCGCTGTATGATGGGGAGCGGCTCCAGCGCGGCCAGGCCGCAAGCCGCGCCCCCCACCACCTCCTGCACCTTCACCGTCCACAGCAGCGCACACGACGACGCCCTGCGACAACACCACCAAAAATGCAGTCGTATTGAGAACCTTACACCTTTTTGAAGTCGAAAGTGGCGCCATCTAGGCATTCCAAATCAGCCATTTTTATAAACTCCGTTCCGTTCTAGGCTAGGTGTGCTTTACCATCTTTGATCACACCGTCATTTAACATCAGGTGAGTTTTGGTCAAACACCTAGCCTGTCAACCATATAAAAAAACTGTCCCACTGCTGGGCGCGGGCCTCGTCTCATGAGACGGGTGATCCCGTAGTCCACCACGCTGGCCAAGTGTTGGCAGTCACACATTTTCGAGAACAATTTTTTTCAAAACTCTCGAACACCGTGACTACATAGTCACGATGTTTTCCTTCCGCACATAAATAAGGAAAACCGGCCAACTGCGAGTGGGGCTCGCGCACGAAGGGTTCCGTAACATTAACTATAAAAACGGCAAAAAAATCCCGTTCATTGTATGGGAGCCACCTTAAATATTTATTTTATTCTGTTTTTTAGTATTTGTCGTTATAGCGGCAACAGAAATACATCATCTGTGAACATTTCAACTGTCTAACTGTCACGGCTCATGAGATACAGCCTGGTGACAAACGGACGGACAGAGGAGTCTTAGTAATAGACTCCCGTTTTACCCCTTGGGTACGGAACCCTAAAAAACAGAGTGCAATTTGAACCCAAGACCAGAGTGGAGGTTAAACAGACTGAACATAACATTATTTTTTCGTATCGCATCCCCGGTTGTGTTCCGTGTATAGTGGTACTCACGAGTAGACAGTCAGCCGGCCCGCGGAGTCGCCGACCCAGAGTCGATTCCCGACGCGGCACAGCGCCGTCACCACCACCGGCTCCGACTTATCTGAAAACGAAGCAACTTTCCACAATATTAACATTTCACATTAAGTTAAAATCCCCCCCTCGCTGCACACACTTGTAAGGTATGGGGGGGGGGAGATTATTTAATCATTATAATTCTGAATTCCTCACAACAAAATACCCATGCTAACCTTAACCTCGTACTTCTCAGCGAAACCATGTTTCGTGTTTTTAAAATATATTTTTTAATCTCAATAAAATAATGTTGGATTACAAAAAATGTTCTAGGGCACTACCGCTACCCACCACCAGATGTCGTTAAAACATAAGTAGAATAGTCATCTTGACGCTTGACGACATCTGGTGGTGGGTAGCGGTAGCGCCCTTGAACATCTTTTGGTAACCCCACAGGAACGTAATATTTTTCTGATATAAAAAGTATCCAAGTTACAAACTATATGTGTGCCAAATTTCATTGAAATCTATTCAGTTAGTTTTATTAGTATTGGTCTGGTGCGTTACCGGGCGGCGTCCTCACGGTGTGGTGGTGTGTGAACCGCGTGCGGGTGGCCAGCAGCGCGTGCGCCCGCTCCGGCTCCCCCCCGCCGTACCACACCTCCCACCCGAAGCCCTGCCCATCTGCAATGCCACAGCACACACACTTCAATTCACAATTCTATATATTAAGTCACATTTTAAGAGGGAGGGAGGGGATCAATAAAGGGGGGTCGCAAGGTTCGTGATGTCACACTTTGAAACTGCTAATTTTTTCAAAAATATTTGACATCCCACCATGGTGGATCTCATAAATGTGACAAGGAAAGGAATGTGACATAAAGAATTTTTAATTAATAGGTATTGTTTATCGGCGGAATTACCCGGCAGCTCGAGGGGCACCGCGGTGGCGGCGGAGGCGGCGCGCGCGCCCGCCGCGTCCTGCAGCGCCGTGTACTCGGGCGCCGACACCGCCGACACCAGCGCCGCGGCCGAGGGCCGGTGCGCCGGCGCGCCGGACCAGCAGCGCCGCATCGTCTCCAGGATGTTGCACGGGTACTCCAGCTCCTGGAAACGGACGAACACAACAACAATCACACCAAATAATAATTAATAGTTTTACACGTCACAAACATAACTGAACACGGTTAAATACACTAAGTTTAAAGCCAAAATTAGAAGGAAAAAAAATTAAATGACAGTGACAGTTACACGTCACAAAACATAACTGACCCCGGTTAAATACACTAAGTGTATAGCCAAAACTAGAAAGAAAAAAATGCAAACGACTGTCGTCAAATGACTGACAATGACAGTTAAACATCACAAAACAACTGACCCCGGCTAAATACACTAAGTAAAGAGCCAAAACTAAAAAGAAAAAAATTCAAACGACTGTCATCAAATGACTTTGACAATGACAGTTACACGTCACAAAACACTAAGTGTAGAGCCAAAACTGGAAAGAAAAATGCAAACGTCAGTCGTCAAATGACAGTGACAGTCGCCGTCTACGTCAGCTGTCAGTGCACACTCATTTATGATAATTATCTTGTCTCATTGCTATTAAGAAACTTGTTAATGCTTTTATAATTTTCGATTTCTCTATTATAATATTAGGAGTACATTTGTATATCTAGTCATAATAATAAATGATAAGAATCCTAAAAGAATATCACGTGAGTATTTACTTTAATTTTTCCTTTTTCTATTATATTTGGCGCAAGTTCTCGAGTAGTATGTCATGTCGTCTGCGTGTTCACGGACGGACCAAATAGAAAAATTAAGAAATGTTACAAAGTTTAATGTATGTATGTAATTCATGATGAACTGAAATAATGTTTTTTTAATGTAATGAAATTGACATAATGTATCTTTTATTTGTAGAATTCAAATATTCATTGCTTCCATAAAGTACAGGATCTTTTAAATACAAAGGTAGTTAGAACGTTTAGGAAGAGATGAGGGAGGGAGCATTCATTTAAGTCAAATTTTTATTTTTAAAATTACATATTTTTAGATGTGAAATCACAGTAACTGGCATTTATTTTGCACTTTATTTGCGGTAAATTACAATCATGAATTCATAAATTTGATTATATACTAATAATCAACTGTTTTATTCAAACAATTGTGATTTACCGCAAATAAAGAGCAAAATAAATGGCAGTAGCTGTGATTTCACTGTAAAATTATGCTCCATTTTTCCATAAATGGCAAAACAATATTTGTATGGAAATCGAACCCCCTTCAATTCATCTTTCTGTCAGGAATTCGTCGATTGTGTTCAATTCATTCAATTAATTTAATCAGTACATGTCAAAAATTGTAAGATTGTAACTTAATCACGCAAAAACGACTGAATGGATTTCGATGAAACCTAGCACATATATGTATAGTTTATTACCTGGATTAACTTATATAATACTTTTTATATCAAAAAATTTTTTTAGGATAATAAAAAACGAACAACTGGACTTATCCACGTGAAAGTTGGTAGTCATTCCGGGATAAAAGGTATTCTTTATTTTAATGTAATACTAATATAGCGCAAGTTTCATGACTGTTGCTTATTTGTATTTTCATTTCACTCTGAACCTAATTCTAAAGTTAACGCGGACGAAGTTGCGAGCGTAAGCTACTATATACATATACACACATATAGTAGCGGTGTTATACATGTTTCTCTCTGAAACAAGTCAACTATTTCAGGTAAACAAGAAACAGAAATGGGATGGGACGAGTACCTCCTCAAACAACCAAGAACTCTGGAAAGCATGGCCGTAAACACACTCGGAGATTTGATTAAATCACAAGTTGAAAAAATCGCCTCGCTTATAACGAAGATACAGCAGCAAGATCCTACAGAGGCTGAAGAATTACTATCAAAACAAATTAAAACTATGCGAAACCATTTAAATAGAAGACTGCCTAGAATATTTCATGATAAGGCAATGATTGAAGTGAAACAGACGTTATGTCATCTGTCACTTGTAGCTAATATGTATAGCGAGCGAATTCCAGAAATAGTGATCAGGCGGATGATAGAAACAATGTTTACCAAACACCTGACCCGGCTGTCATTAGTTGATTCGGACTGGGAAAACTTTAAAGTTCCTTTTTATTTCAAACTACCCCTGCTCACTGGACTTACTCATTTAAAATTAACAATTTTGCCGTTAGCTGACGTCACGACTGACGATGTATTAAAACGGATCGTAGAAAACTGTAAATTAATAGAAACATTAGAATTATCGTACTCTGATGTAAGCGACGACAGCGTAAAAATATTGACAAAGTTAAACAATTTAAAAAGTGTTGACGTCAGAGAAACAGCAGTGAGTGAGATAGGTATCGAGAATGTTCTCTTGTCCTGTGAGAATATCGAACACATCTTCACTGATATAGACGTCGCACAAGTTATAGATGACATTGTTTATTTTAAAAAACGAGTCGGTGAAACGTTTAAGTTGAAATCATACCAAAATGGACTCGAAACGACTTTGGAACAACTGCAGCTTGTAGTTGACATGTGCCCACTAATAGAGAAAGTAAGTTTAGAGAAAGAGGAGGATGCAGATTGGCGAAACTATCTAACTCCCCTCAATGATTTGAAGAATTTACGTGAATTGGAACTGTACTTCTGCGAGTTTTATTCAGATCAAGTGAAGGAATTATTACGAGCGATGGGATGCAATTTGGTGCAATTGCGACTCGGCCAAGTTCTAGAGATAGATTTCAGCGCTTTGAAGTATATTTATTTGACGTGCCCTAACTTGCAAAGTTTAACGCTTCGCAAATGCCAGTTCGTAGAAGGAATGCAGGAGGATGACCCATTTCCTTCTGAAATAACAATTCCACCACTCGAACATTTGAAGAGAATCATGATGACAGGGTTTAACAGCTGGCGCCCCGATGAGCATTTAGCCTTTATGCTGTCAAACTGTCTTAGCCTCGAATACATTGACATCAGTGGGATAGCTACGTTAAAGGATGATTTTATATCACAACTTTTGGAGAAGAATCCAAAGAACTTGATGTTTTTGAAGGAATTGAGGATACGTAGGAAGTTATCAGTGATGGCGATAAAACAGGTGGTGCGAGACTGCGTCAATCTCCCTGAAATCATAGCACGTCACTCATAGAGCCCAGAGCCTCGCTCCGGTACTTCAAGGAGCTGGGTTGTCCCGGGTAGATGCTGGAAGGGGAGAGCACCAAGCGGGACGTCAGTGCAGGACTTATCCCCCCAAGAATAAGATCAGAGTGTGGTCAACCGAGTGCAGTTTGTGTGACAATAAGAGAAGTTATAAGATATTCACGTCCTGACTTAAAATATAAAAATGAATGAAAGGATTTTCATCTTTCTGCATCTCGTTACACTTTCACGACTAAACAGCTGATTGGATTTGCGATGAGAACATAAATAGTTACAAAGATTCTTAAGCAAATACATGGACTTCGTACTTATGGACTTATGGACTTTAGGATTCCGTACTTCAAGAGGAAGATTTCATCTTTAATTTGATTACAAAAAATTGAGTCTTTATGCTACTATTTATCATACCTACTAGTTTGTACGGAACCCTGTAGCTGTTTGTAGCGATGATAGCTTAGTGGTTAGTGCGGTGGGTTCGCATGCCGAAGGGCGTGGGTTCAAACCGCAACAATGAGTTTGAGCTGCCGGTGAAGGAAAAACATCGTGAGGAAACCAAAGCATGGTGGTAGGGTACTTTAGTACTCGGCTGGCTAGCTACCACCCTCAAGTTGAAAATCTGCCGCCAAGCATCTAACGGTGTGTTCCGGCAGCCTCACTTGAGAGCCAGTTGCATTCCAGGCTAGGTGTGCTTTACCATCTTCGGCCACACCTTCACTTGACATCAGGTGAGCTGTGGTCAAAACACCTAGCCTGTCAACCATTAAAAAAAAAAAAAAAAAAAAATCGATATCCGTCAACTGTCAAACCGAACTAGGACAGACGACGTTAAATAGAACAATTTTCATCTTGAGTTTTGGCGGGAGTCGCGTCACCCCGTTGTATTTTTTCCAAAACTAGTGTTTTGTCGAGCGTTTTTTTTATTTTTCTCCGGTTTAGGCGTCTCATCTTGAGCATTTGCCAGTGTCAAGTGTTTCATATTTTCAAGTTTCAAAAGTTAAATAAGTTGCCTCGTAGCTATCAAAGTCCAGTCCGTGTCAGTCGAGTCCAGTCATGCTTTAGTAAAGTAGTGGCGACTTTACTATAAAGCTTCGATGGAGTTTTGGAAGCAACACGAAAAGTAATGTTTCGCCACATTATATCATTTTCCCACACTCGCGCTTGTAATTCAGCACTTTATGAATAAAACACCACCATTTTTATGCATAAACACTCGACAAAACACTAGTTTTGGAAAAAAATACAACGCGGCGACACGACTTTTTAGACGTTCCTGCCAATACACGCGTCGTATTTGAGGCAACCTTAACATTGTTCTATACTTTATTCACCGGATGTTTGTTTACCGAGTCCAGGACACGTGCCCCAGTGTTGCCAGCTCTACAGATTTAAATGTACAATCTACGGTTTATTTAAAGTACTTTTAATACCCCTAAATCTACAATCTATTCATTTATTTAAAACTAGCGGACGCCTCGCGGTTTCACCCGCGTAGTTCCCATTCCCGTGGGAATACAGGGATAAAAAGTAGACTATATCACCCGGGGATGTAGGTGTACTGGGTGTACTGTATGTATTATAAGTATGTATTTACAAAAAAAAAAAAATATTTAAGTATTCTATCAGTTATCTGACTCCCATAGTACAAGCTTTGCTTAGTTTGGGGTCAGATGGCGCTGTGTGTAATGTCCTGCGATATTTATTTATTATTTATTTATTTATAGCGTAGCTTCCCAACGGTGAAAGAATTTTTGAATTCGCTCCAGTCGTTTCAGAGCATAATTAACACAAACAAACAAAACTAGTATTATGCTGAGGTGAGCCCCTATTTTGTAACTGTTTGTCTCTGTTTTTTGTGTTCTGTGTTACAAAACAAAATGATTTTCCTTCTTTCTTTCTTTCAAACAACCAAATCTTTCCTCTTTGTAATAGTATAGACTAGCGTCTTGTCCCGGCTTCGCACTGCTAAACAAATTATTTCTCGTAAAATGTAAAGGATAAAAAATGGTTATTGTGGGTTATCCCTAAGAGATAGACATATACCACCGCGGACTTTTTTGTTGACCTTTTCAAGGTGTACAATACTGTAGTACATTATTTTGATGTATCTCGCGGGGTTCAGCCAGCGTTTGCAATGTAAGCGCAAAAAAATGTGTTTATTTACGACATCACATTAGAAACCCCTAAATTGAACAGTGTTTCTCTACCATATTATGCATGTATTATACATGTAAACCTTCCTCTTGAATCATTCTATCTATTAAAATCTGTTGCTTAGTTTTAAAGATTTAAGCGTACATAGGGACGGACAGACAGCGACAGCGACTTTGTTTTATACTATGCAGTGCTAATGAAGTCCGCCAACACAGTGTATACTTTTTTAAATTATTATTATTGTCAATAAAATAATATAAATATTAGTTAAGCTAATACATTTCATATTCAAATTATAATTTTAATGTGAGATGAGAAATAAAAAAAGTTTTCTACCGTTTTTTATCAGTTTCTCTACGCTTTTCTCTAATGAAGTGTAGGCAACACTGGTGTGACGTCATTGTTCGATAAGAAGTTATGTTTTTTGGCCTCTTTTGTATCGCACGGGCGGGAGTCGCTCACTGCACACGGGAAGCATTCGTAAGTTTTAAAATAATATTTCTCTTGGAAGTTTTTTCTATAGTATTATAAAGAGGAAATATTTGTTTGTATTGAACAGGCTCCGAAACCACTGGATAGATTTCAAAATTTGTTTCACCGTTGGGAAGCTACACTATCCCCGGGTGATATAGGCTACTTTATATCCCTGCATTCCCACGGGAACGGGAACTACGCGGGGGAAACCGCGAGGCGTCCGCTAGTATTTTATATACCTACATATAAAAACAAATCTTTTTTTTTAGTTAAATGTTACTGTCATTAAATTGTTGTCAAATTTTCGTCAGTGGGGACCGCAAGTGGTATTTACAACTTTGCGTTGCCGTGAATCAGATGACGCGTTTTATTGTTGGTTTCGATTGTTTGTATTAGTTTTTAAGGGCGGCAAAATTAAAATTTAAAAATATTTCATATTTTCGTAATATTTAGCGAGAATTAATTATTTTTTTTGTATCGTTCTTGTTCTAATTGGAAGTCAATTTGTTTTATGTTAGAATACATAAATAGTTTTTTTTTGTAAATACATACTTATAATACATACACAGAACAAACATTTGTTTATATCACAAAATGCTTGTCCTGGATGGGAATCGAACCCACGCCCTTCAACTCTTGGAGCAGACATACTGCCAATGAAGCAACAAGGCTGTCGAAATTAATTATTATAAATTATAATTATATTCGTTTGCAACTTTGCCATTTTATATTGTTTTTTAATTGACAATTCGATTGTATTACCATTTTAGGAATTATAATTATGTAAAGTTTAATATGGACTAGATTTGAATTAAACTATTTATTATTATTAATAATAACTGTAGGTATATTCTATTAAAAATCGAAAATGAGACGAACGACACGCTTTCCTTATGGTAAGAGATAACGCCTGTCCATGACCATTGCAGCGATACACAGAACTTTGAGTAACAAAACAAAGTCCAGGCATCGCTGCTTTGACGCTCGAAATACTCAAAGTAATGAGCGCCAGAGCAGCGATGTCCTGGACTTTGTTTTGCCACTTAAAGTTCTGTGTATTGATACAATGGTTAAAAATTGGCGAGATCCAACTGGAGATCAGAAGGAATCGCTTTATAACTTTTACATTAAAAGAATGAGCATTAGAATAGAACAGAACAGAATAGAATAGAACAGCACAGAATAGAATAGAATACAACTTGATTACACACCAAAACAAAACACAACAACATACAAATATGAAACATAGAAAACAGATATAACGTTACGCTTGTTAACTAAAAAAAAAAGCAATCAATATCTAACTCAAATTTCAGATCGATAAAGAATGGTGCGCCTAATACAGCAGCCGCAAACCCTGGAGAGCATGGCGATGGAGAAGACAGGACCGTGGTTCGTTTTACAAGCAAAGAAGCTAACATCCACACTGAGGCTGCGAGAACTACCTCCGACAGAAGCGGACGAAATAATATCCAAGCAAATAGAAATCATTCGCGACCACGTGGAGCGCAACATTCCCGGAACGTTTTACAACAAGATAGCAACTAAAGTGATACAAGCATTAATTAACTTTTTCTATGAAACCAAAATGTGTTTGAAGGCGAAGTTAAATCTTTCGAACTATATGGAAGTCAGTCCAAGGAACGCCATCGGGCGGGTGATCGAGACGCTGTTCACCGCAAACTTGACCAGTCTGGTTTTCCAAGAAGACTCTTGGATCATTTTCCAAGACTCGCTGCGAACCTATTGGCAAATGCTCTCTCAGTTAACACGGTTGGAATTTAGGAATCCAAAGGGCGGCGACTTCGTCGAATTGTTCAGAAATCTACACAATCTTAAGCATCTGAAGATATTCCATGTTTGTACAAACGAAATTTTACAATGTATAGTACACAATTGTAAACTTATAGAGACTCTAGATATATCTTACAATGATAAAATCAACGATGAAAGTGCACACTTAGTGAGCCAGCTACCAAATTTGAAACACATCCACATATGCGTCTCAGAAATAACCAATAAAGGGCTCGTGGAACTACTGACATCTTGTAAAAATATTGAAGAAGTCGACGCTATCACGTTAACTGACATAAATCCGATACAGCAAGCTCTAGAAGATATCGCGGCAAATGAAAACTATGCCGGCATTCAATTCAATTTGAAATACTACGAGAACGACAGAACGACAACAGCACAGCAAGTTAGCTTAATCGTTAAAATGTGTCCACAGATACAAAATCTGATTCTAATGAAACACGAAGATTGGCAGAATTACCTGCATCGATTTATTGATCTTCAGAATTTACGTGAATTGGACCTGTGGGGGTTCGATTTTAATGCGGATCGAGTCGGAGAGTTTCTGCAAGCAAGAGGAAGCGGTCTGGTGAAACTGGAACTTGGGTTTAACGAGCTATTGCATCTGAACGACGTCATGCACATATGTAGAACCTGCCCCAATTTGGAAACTTTGACGATAAAGTATACGGATTTATTCTATAACGGTAGAGTGTACAGTGAAATAGAAACCCCAACTCTGAGACATTTGAAGAGACTAACCGTAGCAGGGCTTCCAGGTCAACAGCTAATATTTCTGCTCTCAATTTGTCCCAATATTGAAGTCATAGATTTTAGAGGAGTGATAAATTTTTCAGACCACGACATGCTAGAAGCTTTGGACAGAAACCCCAGTAGAATGAAGTGTTTAAACACGTTCATATTGCGAGATAAATTATCCCCGTTCGTCATAGATCGCCTCGTTCAGAACTGCGACAGCTCTCTGCTACTTGCGGCAATTAATTCATAATTGTTATAATTAACCACTGCAGAGCATAGTTCTCTCTTCATTTACGCCACTCGTCCCGGTTCTGAACCAATCTTGCTTACCACGACCAATTCGTTTAGCAGTTCACAACCACCAATCTGTGAACGCTTTAGTCCACCTACCATCACTCCGCTCGGGATGTCCTGCCCAACCCCACGCACCTTGGTTCATCATCAGATCTCGACATTTCTCACTCGGTTTTATAGTTTACTGCCGAGTATGGCGCTTCAAGGCTCTCTGTGTCATCAGTCATTTTCTATGCCAGTGGTTTCCCAAAGTTGACTAGGTTTCCCACCTTTTGGCTGTCTTAGAGAAGAGGGCATATAGTACATTAGTAGTCCTCAGATTCCCTAGGCGGCATGTCGTGGAACTACTTGCCGTCTTATTTGTCTTGTCCTGGCCGTCAATAGCCGTCCGGTCCGCTCGCGACCCACTGGTGGGTAACCGACAACGGTTGGGGCAGACGTGTTCTAGGGTGGAGACTGCGAATCGGCAGTGACGATATACGTAAGACAGCTGGCGGTGGCTGGAAGTGAAAAGCCAAAGATCTGGCCAAGTGGCGTATCCTGGGAGAGAACCTTGGACTAGTGGAGCATGTAGCAGTGAACAATGCAAGGTTGTTGATGATGAATAGATAAATCTTATGGTGTCTTGCAAATGATTATAAATAAATAACTTTTACGTTATTTGTAGATTGTTTATCATTGAAACATTCCTAGTGACTATCGACGCAATTAATTAAAAATATGTAGTTAAATTAAATAATCCTAAAAATAGAAAAAAGTGTTACGTTTGAATTTAAAGTATTTTTTGTAAATTTAATGAGACGAACGGAACTCTCTCCTTAACTTGCAAAATATATCAAACCCACACTCTATGGGTTTATCTTGTTTAGTTCAGAAGTTTCTATGAACTCTTCCGTCTCCATCATCAGACCAGCTCCATGCCACCATACCATTGTACTATCACCTATGATAAATAAGTACACAAAATTTGAGTCCAATAGAACATCGGGAAGTGAGTCAAATTGAACTCGCAAGATTCACCCTGATGAAAGATGCCCTGGACTTTGTTTTGTTACTCAAAGTTCTGTGTACCGTTGCAATGGTCATGGACAGGCGTTATCTCTTACCATCACGAGAGCGCATCGTTCGTCTCATTACTTTTCCATAAAAAAGCTAGTACTTGATAAGAGGGAAATGCTTACCCGTGGCGAGAGCGAGGGCCTGCCGCCCTCGAGGATGGCCTCTTTGACCGCCTCGTGACCCTCGAAGGGCGCGCGCCCAGTGATCACCTCGTACACCAGCATGCCGAACGAGAAGCAGTCCACCTGCCGCAAGAAACGTTTGTTTTCAGCCTCCGACGCAAAAACGACGGGGTGTTATAAGTTTGACGTGTCTGTGTGTTTGTCTGTCTGTGGCATCGTAGCTCCCGAACGGATGATCCAATTATGATTTTGTTTATCTTGTTCGAAAGGTGAATTGGTCGGGAGTGTTTCTAGTTACGCTTGATGAAAATCGGTCCAAGATGGCCGCCGCCACAAAATGGCGGATTACATATTTTTTCACAACTGCCACAGTATGGGTATCAAATGAAAGGGCTTGACAAGTAGAATATTGTAAACTATGATAAATTTCAAATCTAAGATGGCCGCCACCACAAAATGGCGGATTACATTTTTTTTTTGAATCGACGGAATAACAAAACAAATCAGCTATTCAGAATGTTCGTCGAGGTTGGTAACATTTTTAATTACATTTTGCGATTTGAAGTTTGGTCCTATTACAAAAACAACAGCAAGCTTTTAACCACAGCTCACCTGATGTTGAGTGACGGTGTGGTCGAAGATGGTAAAGCACACCTAGCCTGGAATGAAACTGGCTCTCAAGTAAGGCTGCCAGAACACACCGTTAGATGCTTGGCGGCAGATGTTCAACTCTCGTCTCGTCTCGCTAGCCAGCCGAGTACTAGAGAGTACGCTACCACCACGCTATGGTTTCCTCACGATGTTTTCCTTCACCGGCAGCTCAAGCTCATTGTTGGGGTTTGAACCCACGCCGCGCTAACCATTGAACAAAGTTAATTAAAATAAATAAATATCGCATGACATTACACACAGCGCCCAACCCCAAACTAAGCAAAGCTTGTACTTTGACCCCAAACTAAGCAAAGCTTTTACTTTGACCCCAAACTAAGCAAAGCTTTTACTTTGACCCCAAACTAAGCAAAGCTTTTACTTTGACCCCAAACTAAGCAAAGCTTGTACTTTGACCCCAAACTAAGCAAAGCTTTTACTTTGACCCCAAACTAAGCAAAGCTTTTACTGTGACCCCAAACTAAGCAAAGCTTTTACTTTGACCCCAAACTAAGCAAAGCTTGTACTTTGACCCCAAACTAAGCAAAGCTTGTACTTGGACCCCAAACTAAGCAAAGCTTGTACTTTGACCCCAAACTAAGAAAAGCTTGTACTTTGACCCCAAACTAAGCAAAGCTTGTACTTTGACCCCAAACTAAGCAAAGCTTGTACTTGGACCCCAAACTAAGCAAAGCTTGTACTTTGACCCCAAACTAAAAAAAGCTTGTACTTTGACCCCAAACTAAGCAAAGCTTGTACTTGGACCCCAAACTAAGCAAAGCTTGTACTTGGACCCCAAACTAAGCAAATCTTGTACTTTGACCCCAAACTAAGAAAAGCTTGTACTTTGACCCCAAACTAAGCAAAGCTTGTACTTGGACCCCAAACTAAGCAAAGCTTGTACTTTGACCCCAAACTAAGCAAAGCTTGTACTTTGACCCCAAACTAAGCAAAGCTTGTGCTGTGGAATTATTATTATTATTTGTGGAGGCACCTTCTCATTGTACTCTTCTTCTCCGTTGTACCGCATGATCTCGGGCGCCATGAACCCCTCGGTGCCGCCGAAGCCTTTCGTGCCGGACGGAGGCGCCAGCCGGCTTATACCTGTGCCATAAAATCGCTGAATTGGTTTACCTAACCAAAATCGGATAGCAGTCGTCGATCGTGTCGTGCCACTTAAAATACTACATAGTCCGGGTGGCCGCAAGAACAGTTATCATAAACATTCTGAAAGTGCTTTGGACTTTATGATTACCTACATACTACATACCTGTCGGGGTCCGCGGCGTGTTTCAATAAAACTGAACAGCAGAATTAATCAATAATATTTTTTTTTAATTTTAACTTATTTCAGGCAACTGTAACCCATATAAAATAATAATAATAATACAATTGCAAATACAGTTAAATTGACTATCCTATATATCTATCCGTGAGTCAGCCATGGCCGACGGCGACGTCGCAGTGTATCCGAAGCCTCCTCGGTCCGCCGTGCCTACGTACGGCAGCAGGCCTGTAGGCACGCCACGTCACACGTACGGCACAGGTGTCTGATCCCGTCGATGGAGCGTTTAATATTTTACAATTAAAACTAGTCACACGGTAAGCGCGACTACTCACATCTGGCTGTGCTTAGACCGACAGTAGGTTTCCCGCCGCCCACTTCTTTGTGTTTAAAGTGCACAAAACGACGGAAAATAACACCCGCAGGCCATAAGCTTTCGTCCATGTATTTCGATAAATTAGATTCCAAAATTAAAAACTTATACGATTTATGACTTCTGTTAATTTATACACTTAAAATTTATACGCTTTATGACTTCTGTTAATTTATACACTTAAAATGTATACGCTTTATGACTTCTGTTAATTTATACGCTTATACGCTTAAAACTTATACGCTTTATGACTTCTGTTAATTTATACGCTTATACGCTTTATGACTTCTGTTAATTTATACGCTTAAAATTTATACGCTTTATGACTTCTGTTAATTTATACGCTTATACGCTTAAAACTTATACGCTTTATGACTTCTGTTAATTTATACGCTTAAAATTTATACGCTTTATGACTTCTGTTAATTTATACGCTTAAAATTTATACGCTTTATGACTTCTGTTAATTTATACGCTTAAAACTTATACGCTTTATGACTTCTGTTAATTTATACGCTTATACGCTTAAAACTTATACGCTTTATGACTTCTGTTAATTTATACGCTTATACGCTTAAAACTTATACGCTTTATGACTTCTGTTAATTTATACGCTTATACGCTTAAAACTTATACGCTTTATGACTTCTGTTAAT
The DNA here is from genome assembly GCA_905404145.2 of Biston betularia. NCBI lineage: Eukaryota > Metazoa > Arthropoda > Insecta > Lepidoptera > Geometridae > Biston > Biston betularia. Next base: position 120,147 of record FR989890.1, on the reverse strand, counting down.
TTATACGCTTATACGCTTAAAACTTATACAGTTTATGACTTCTGTTAATTTATACGCTTATACGCTTAAAACGTATACGCTTTATGACTTCTGTTAATTTATACGCTTATACGCTTAAAACTTATACGCTTTATGACTTCTGTTAATTTATACGCTTATACGCTTAAAACTTATACAGTTTATGACTTCTGTTAATTTATACGCTTATACGCTTAAAACTTATACGCTTTATGACTTCTGTTAATTTATACGCTTATACGCTTAAAACTTATACGCTTTATGACTTCTGTTAATTTATACGCTTATACGCTTAAAACTTATACGCTTTATGACTTCTGTTATTTTTGGTGGGGTTCCAAGTGAACAGTGGAATGAATGAATGAACAAGAGTCTAACAGCGGAATGGGTGAATAATGGGGATTTAGGTAGAGGTGTTGTGGGGTACTCAGTCGAGGTACCGAGGAGCCGCACTGACCGTAGTCCCCGAGCTTGACGTGCACGTCGAGCGGAGCCCGAGCAGCCTCCGCGGCGGCCGCGTCGCGCGAGCTCGGCATCCGCCACACCAGCACGTTCTCGCACTGCACACACGTACACACACCAATACTATATTTACCACACAAACCATTGATTCATTTTATAACCATTTACTTGGTGGTAGATCTCCTTAGCAGGAAGTCGTCTAGGTAGGTACCACCGCAGTACCAGATATTCTGCCGCCAAGCAGTAGTGTGTAAACATTACTGTGTTCTGTGTAAGTTTAGATTGGTGAGAACCTACATAAATAGTGCAGCACGCAATGAACATAGTTGTATGACAATGTCTATTACGTTATATAACAAATTACCTGACATAATTAAAACATTGCCTTTAGCTAAATTTAAAAATAGGTTGCGAGCTTGGTTACAAGAAAAATCATTTTACTCTGTAAATGAATATTTAAATAACTGATAATTGTCCTGGAATGGTGCTCGGTAGTTATCTCGGTGACTTGAACTTGCCTATGTTTTCTTTGATGTGTTTTATTTAAGTAACAATCAATATTGTATGTCCGCAAGGACAAGACTGTTTTTAAGTACTGGTATAGGACTAATTATTTATATTCTAATATAGTTACACAGTTTTAAACAATAAACATTTCTGATTCTGATTCTGATTCCGGTTCGAAGGGTACTGCAGCGAAATTACTGGGCTGTTGAGACTAACCATCGAAAGTCTCAAAGTAATGAGCGCCAAAGCAGCGATGCCTGGACTTTGTTTCGATACTCAAAGTTCTGTGTATCGCTGCAATGGTCATGGACAGGCGTTATCTCTTACCATCAGGAGAGCGCATCGTTCGTCTCATTACTTTTACATTAAAAAAAAAATATTATATTGTTAGGGATTTTATTTTAATTGATATAATTAAATCCACTCTTCCGTACCAGTGGGGATACGTTGGTAGGGATTAGTGGAGCCCCAAAATTTGGGAATCCCCGCCCCTTGTCACACAATATCACCCTCCCTCCCCCTCAACGTGTGACGTAATGGCTGTCCCCAAAGTGTAGAGGCGTAGTTACCTTCAGGTCGCGGTAGACGATGCGGCGGTCGTGCAGGTGCTCGAGCGCGCGCGCCACCTGCAGCAGCGCGGCGCGCGCGGCGCGCGGCCCCACGCGCACGCCCTCGCGCCGGTACTCGCGCACCACCGCGTCCAGCGCGCCCTGCCGGCCGGCAAGCGGTTACACACGCCGTGACCGCGAGTAGCACTTCACAACTCACTACTAGACTATTCATTTTTTTTTTGAGTTTTCGTATATTTACAGTTTACTATAGTCCCATCGTAACTTAAGTTTTTAAAAACAACATTTTGTGTAAAACAATTTTATTAGCTTGCTCGGTGCTAATGCATGGTCAGAATATTATGATAATTGTTGAGCAACTATTTGCGGGTGTGCAACTGTATTATGTGCAGCTGTAGGGTGTGCATTGTACAGTGACCGCGAGTGGCAGTCTGATTGTACTACTAGCTTGTTTTGTATAATCGAATGTGAAAATAGGGTTCGATTCCCACTCATACATTGGACAGTGACCGCGAGTGGCAGTTTGATTGTACTACTACCTTGTTTTGTATAATCGAATGTGTGACGTAGGAATTGGATTCGATTCCCACTCATTGATGTGTCGTAAATGTTAATATTTGAGATAAAAAATGTAACCTCATCTGAACGAACAAAACACACCCCAGTGGTCAAACACCTAGCCAGGCAAACACTATTTTTTAAAGATTAATAGTTACCAGCGGCGCGAGCGGCAGCAGCAGCGCGAGCGGCGCGCAGCACACGGCCAGCAGCGGCACGACGTGCGGGTGCCGCACGCGCGACAAGATGCACAGCTCTTGTCGCAGGCCGCAGTACGCGCGACACGCGCCCGCCGTCGGCTCGCGCTCCCAGCGCGACAACGCCGCCTGGACACCACAACCATCTCTGTTTTACTTGTAACTAGCGGACGCCGCGCGGTTTCCCCCGCGTAGTTCCCGTTCCTGTGCGAATACCGGGATAAAAAGTAGCTTACGTCCCCCGGGGATAGTGCAGCTTCCCAACGGTGAAAGAATTTTTGAAATCGGTCCAGTAGCTTTTAAGTTTCCTCTTTATAATATTGAGTATAGACACAAACACAATTAACTTTATTTTTTTTTACAAATACAATTATTTTATTGATAACATTTTTAAATCTAAACGAACGTATTTCATCGCAACTTACCATATCTAGACAAATTAATGGAATGTATTTTAATATATTTTTAATTTATTAATAAGTTCAGTAAACTGGACCGCATCACAATAACAAATACAAAAACCGGCCAAGTGCGAGTCGGACTCGCGCACGAAGGGTTCCGTACGATTATCTATAAATAAATTAAATAATAATAAATATCGTAGGATATTACACACAGCGCCATCTGACCCCAAACTAAGCAAAGCTTGTGTGATGGAAGTCAGATAACTGATAGAATACATAAATACTTTTTTTTTTGTAAATACATACAGAACACGCAGACACAGAACAAACATTTGTTAATTCACAAAATGTTCGCCCTGAGTGGGAATCGAACCCACGCCCTCCAGCTCTCAAGGCAGATACACTACCAATGAGCCAACGGGGCTGTCAAATATTTTTAAAGTAAATATACAACTAAATATTCTGTAAATAGTTAAAGCGTCCACCTGTCACCGTTATTAGTATCGAGCAAGAAATTGTAAAAAAATCACATTTGTTGTATGGGAGCCTCCCTTAAATATTTATTTTATTTTATTTTTAGTATTTGTTGTTATAGCGGCAATAGAAATACATCATCTGTGAAAATTTCAACTGTCTAACTATCACCGTTCTTGAGATACAACCTGGTGACAGACGGACGGACGGACGGACAGCGAAGTCTCAGCAATAGGGTCCCGTTTTTACCCTTTGGGTACGGAACCCTAAAAAGTGGGTCGGTAAAAAAAAACTTTAAGAAAGTAAAAACTTTTTAGTCTTTCGTATGTTCACTTATCTCGTATTTTTTTTCAAAAATAGCAGCTGTTTGTTTCCCAAATAAAATAAAATAAATGTTCAAATCGCGAATATTAAAAAAACTACAATAAATAGTTTATTTATCGCGTATTGGCAAACGTAGCGTAGGACGCCCTGAGACTCGATGGAGTGACGATATACGTAGGACAGATGGCGGTGGATGGAAGCGAAAAGGGTCGAGTGGCGTGTCTTGGGAGAGGCTTATGTCCAGCAGTGGACTACAAAAGGCTGATGATGATGATGATGATGAGTTTATTTATCGATGAATCTTTCGAGTGCATAAAATGTTTGTCAGGTTCATGGAGCCTGGTGGAGATGGTGTGGGACGCGAGTTACCTTGTACGCGTGCTGCGCGTGCAGGTCGGCGCCCGGGGGCGGCGGCACGGGCTGCAGCGCCTTGAGCGCGACGGGCAGCTCGCCCGCGGCGCCCGGGCGCCGCCAGCGCGCCGCCAGCACCGTGCCGAAGGCGCCGCGCCCCGCCACCGACACGCGCGTGATCTGCTCCCAGCGCGCGCGCTTCTGCTCCTCCACGTCCAGCAGCAGCTGCGCAGGCACACACACGACACGTCACCGTCACGACCTTACACTCCGTGATGATGCGACCCGATGGCGAAAACCACACTTTCAAATTTAAGCGTACTAGCTACGCCCCGCGGTGTTACCCGCTACATGTTTTCGGGATAAAAAGTAGACTATGTGTTAATCCAGGGTGTCAGCTACTTCCATACCAAATTTCATCCAAATCCGTTCAGTAGTTTTCGCGTGAAAGAGTAACAAACATCCATCCATCCAAACTTACACATTTATGGTAAAAAATCCGATAACTTAACGCGTTGCTCCCATGACACTGCGAGGTTTCCGACCAAACGAAAATATCATTAATGTATACTGTTTTTACATTTTCGTCGATTTTTTAAAAACCAGTCGATCGATTTCGATAAAATTTATACGGAACCACCTCTGAAGTATGATCTACCGAGCAAGAAAAGAATCATCAAAATCGATTCATAATTGGCGGAATTATCGCGTAACAAACATACAGAAAAAAAATTATAATCATCTTATTATTTTGAGTCTGTAAAAGATGGTACAACTTGAATCTGTTTACACTTTGAAGGTCGATTCATGAAGGGGTTGTCATCCTTTTTGACAGTCGGGTTTTTTTTATTTACCGAGGAGGACTTGGCGTCGCACTTTCTGTAATTTGCCAGTGTCAAGTGTTTTACATTTTCAAGTTTCATAAGTCAAATAAGTTGCCTCGTAGCTTTAGCTATAGACAAAGTTCAGTCTTGGTCAAGTACAGTCCGTGCTAGTCTAATCCAGTCATGCTTAGTCATGAGTAGCAACTTCGATGGAGTTTTGGAAGCAACACGAAAAGTCATGTTTCCCCACATTATATCATTTTCGCACACTCGCGCATGTAATTCGGCACTTTATGAATAAAACACCACCATTTGTATGCATAAACACTCGATGAAACACTAGTTTTGGAAAAAAATACAACGGAGCGACACGACTCTCCGCGTTCCCGCCAAAAGTAGCAAGTTTTGTGGCACTGACCGTGTCGGGCGCCACGTGGCGCAGCTGCACGGCGGCGTGCTGCGGGCAGTGCAGCGGCGCGCCCGTGCACGCGCCCAGGATGCACTGCTCCACCGTCCACGCATACGTGCGCGCCGCGGCGCCGCCCGCGCGCACGCCCTCCGCCGACCCCAGCCGGGACGACGCTGCCGATGAAGCGAACACGTCACGGAAACAACACACTTTACAGATTAAAAAATACACATAGTTTTATCTACAAGTAAACAAACACAAATAAAACACACGGACTATTATATCCCTCAGGAATATTGTCAGCTTTATAATAATTCCGAATAAGGGATATTCATTGTGGAAGCATTTTTAAAATGCTGGCAGTTCGTGAAACTACTTCATGCAAACTTACAAATGTGTAGAAACTGTACGAGAATATATGTGCATGTACGTGCATATGTGTGGGGGTGTACGTATCTGTGTGTGGTTGTGTACGCACATATATGTGGTTGTGTACGTATCTGTGAGTGGTTGTGTACGTATGGGTGTGTGGTTGTTTACGTATATGTGTGTGGTTTTGGCTATGTGTATGCGTGCGTGTACATGCGTGCAGGCAAATGTGGCGCGTGTAACTAGGCCTTTGGCGACGGGACAACAATTGTAAAAATAGACAAATATAGCAACCGTTGGAGTCTGCGCCGACGCCGCTGTCGCCGTCCGAGGCGCGGCTCTCCTGCGAGAGGCGCGGCCGGGGCTCCGCCTCCGCCCCGTCCAGCACCAGCCGCCGGAACGCCTGCCGACACGGCACTTGTTACTAAATGAGGCCTAACACCACAGCAGGTCGCGTTAGTGTGGAACAGATTTTAATAAATCACTAGCTGCGCCCCGCAGTGTTACCCGCTACATGTTTTCGTAATGAAAAGTAGCCTATGTGTTAATCCAGGGTGTCAGCTACCTCCATACCAAATTTCATCAAAATCCGTTCAGTAGTTTTTGTGTGAAAGAGTAACAAACATCCATCCAAACTTTCACATTTATAATATTAGTGGAATTTGTCGCCTGATTGGGGTTGTTCACTAGGTCTGACGACCTCCTTTCGGTTTTGTATTTGTTTGTTAACCTGTATTGTAAAGGATTATTATTGAGTTTCCAATCTCTTAAGAGTTAATTCTAACAGATATTCTGCCAAAAAGCAGTAGTGTGTAAACATTACTGTAAAGCGTACTGCAGCGACATTACTGGGCTGTTGAGACTAACCATCGAAAGCCTCAAAGTAATGAGCACCAAAGCAGCGATGCCTGGACTTTGTTTTGTTACTCAAAGTTCTGTGTATCGCTGCAATGGTCATGGACGGGCGTTATCTCTTACCATCAGGAGAGCGTCTCCTTCGTCTCATTACCTTTACAATAAAAAGTACATTGTGGATCACACAAGTACAAGTGAAAGCATAACCCTGCACCTGCGCAAGAAGCGTGGGGTCCGGATGCGAGTCGGGGGGCTCCGGGCGCTCCTCCACCTCCCGGAGGCAGGCGGGGCACGGCACCAGCCGCGTGATGAGGCACCGCCCCTCGGACGTGTGCACGAAACGAGTTCCTGGGGGGAAAATGGGATCAGTCCCTGGGGAGTCCAAACCAACCAACACCATTTTACATTCACCGATTTCAGCAGTAGTGTGCTTACCTAGAGAAGGATACCAGTCCTCGAGCAATAGATCCACGTGATCTGACACCAGGGCCAGCACCTTGGCCAGGACTTCAGGGTTCGGCTCCAAGCTAATACTCTGTAAAAAATGAACCAGGAATTTAAACCCGATTTCTTGCCAAACTGAGCTGAATGGTAATGGTCATGGTCATTCACCCCCATGTGCACCAGACTTTAACATCCCACTGCTGGGCGTGGATCTACCCTCAGGCAGCGATTAATCCCTAATCCATAACCTCATTGCCCCGATGCGCCAGTTTTTAACAGACTCAAAAAGATGAAAGGAGGAGGTTCTTTTCGTATTTATGTCACGCGATCATTCCGCCAATTATGAATCGATTTTGATGATTCTTTTTTTGCTTGGTAGATCATATTTCAGAGATGGTCCCGTATAAATTTTATCGAAATCGATCGAGCAGTTTTTAAAAAATCAACAAAAATGTAAAAGGTAGTATACATGGATGATATTTCCGTTTGGTCGGAAACCTTGCAGTTTCATTGGAGCAGCGCGTTTAGTTGGACTAAGGTTTTTTTAAATTGTAAATTTGTACATTATTTAAATCTGTATTTATGAAGAATACCATCAGAACTGACCCAGGTCGAACCCACACTACTGTAAAGCGAATATTCTCCCAATGGCGCCGAGACAGCCTTCCACATAATACTGATAGGGATTTTGTTGCGAAGATAGATCAGTCGTTAACGCGGCCGGTTCACACGCCGAAGAGCGTGGATTCAACCCCCAAACAAAGAGCTTGAGCTGCCGGTGAAGGAAAACATCCCGAGGAAACCATAGCGTGGTGATAGGGTATTTTCTAGTACTCGGTTGTTTTGCAACCACTACCTAACGGTGTTCCGGCAATGTGTGAGCCAGTTCCAATCCAGGCCAGGTGTGCTTAATTATCTTCGATCACACCTTCACTTAACATCATGTGAGCTGTGGTCAAAAACCAAGCCTGGAATGCAACTAGCTCTCAAGTGAGGCTGCTGGAACAAACCGTTAGGTGCTTGGCGGCAGATTTTTCAACTCTCGCGTGGTAGCTAGCCAGCCGAGTACTAGAGAGTACGCTACCACCATGCTGTGGTTTCCTCACGATGTTTTTCCTTTACCGGCAGCTCAAGCTCATTGTTGGGGTTTGAACCCACACCCTTTGGCATGCGAACCTACCACGCTTACCACTGAGCTATCATCGCCACAAAAAAGAAGGGTCGACTATAAAAAAGAGAGCCATGCAAGTATGATGTCAACAGCAAAGGAGAGGATCCTCACCTGGTAGCCCGCGAGCGGCAGACCGTCGACCCTGCGCGCGACGGCCACCTGCGCCGGCAGCGCCAGCTCGATGCAGGCGGAGGCGCGCGCGTCCAGCTCGCACCACGCGCCCTCCTGCTGCACCACCAGCTTGCTGAAACGTCACATCCCCCACCGTCATGACGCTGTCCATCGCAAGGCATTTCATTGGTAGATTTACTTAGCAGAAAGTCGTCTAGGTCTGCCGGGGATTCTTAGCAGAACTGGTGCGAGCCGCTTTCAACCGGTCTTTGTGGAAGTCAATGGGGGAGGCCTATGTCCAGCAGTGGACGTCCTACGGCTGAAATGATGAAGTCGTCTAGGTACCACCGCAGTACCAGATATTAGTGTGTAAACATTACTGTGTTCTGATCTGAAGGGTACTGGGCTGTTGAGATAAACCATCGAAAGTCAAAGTAATGCGTGCCGACGCAGCGATACCCCGGATTTTGTTTTGCTACTTAAAGTTCTGTGTATCGCTGATGGACATGCGTTATCTCTTACCATCAGGAGAGTGTATCGTTCGTCTCATTACTATTACAAAAAAACGCCATCTATTGAAACGCTTCGACATCTTGTTTTGAAAGAGGTATTTATAATAATTTATACTTTTCTCTTGGGACATGTCTCTCCGACGGCACACACAGCCCAGTTTCCATTTCAAGCCACGCTGAAATGCTGAGCGTCAAGGTTCCTGCCGTAAATCGCAACAAATATACCTCCCAGGTCTCTTTGACCACGTCTGATGAACAACTGGTGCTTTGGCTACCCACAAACTTCACCGTACTGAGTCTTCTCGTCATCTTTCTCGTAAAATCTCAGGACTTTGTGGGTTAGCGGTGGCACAAAGTAGCTGAAATAGGGCTTAATGACAGGGGGTATATCTTGGCCATTCTTTAGGAGAAGCTAACTATTTAGCCGGAGGCATCGAGTATCAACACTAACTGATGATGCTAGAACCAACCTGATGTAAGACTCCCCGTCCACGTCGTCACTGGGGCTGGTAGCGCCAAGTAAGGAGTCGTACTTCGGCGGCAGTTCCCGGAGAGAGACCAGGGTTAGGGGTCCGCAAACCAGCTTCAGGCCCTTCCTCCACAGCTTCCAACCCCAGTTGAAGTCAATGGCGCGGGAGATGGCGTCATCGGCATCCGTCTGCGGTAAAGAGTAAGACATATGTGTTCCGGTGTGGAGGGTGCTGCAAATCCATGACATAGGCAAACAATTGTATTGTTTCTGTGGTATTAATGTAGCTATGATAGTGGTTACGAAGGGCGTGGGTTCAAACCCCAACAATGAGCTTGAGCTGCCGGTGAAGGAAAACATCGTGAGGAAACCATAGCATGGTGGTAGCGTACTCTCTAGTACTCGGCGGGCTAGCTACCACCCTCAAGTTGAAAATCTGCCGCCAAGCATCTAACGGTGTGTTCCGGCAGCCTCACTTGAGAGCCAGTTCCATTCCAGGCTAGGTGTGCTTTACCATCTTCGACCACACCTTCACTTAACATCAGGTGAGCTGTGGTCAAAACAACTAGCCTGTCAACCATAAAAAAAAAAGAGCCAGTTCGATTCCAGGCTTCGTGTGGTTACCACACCATAATCACACCGTCACTCAACATCAGGTGAGCTGTTGTCAAGAGCCTAGCCTGTAGACCATGAAAAAAGGACCTTCACAGAGATGCCCAGCCCAGTACTCAGAATTTCTTATTCGATTCTTCTCAGGCATTTGAAACTATGCCATCGTTTGCCCCCGCAATAAGGTTCACAGTCGCGTAGCTTATTCGTGAGCATCTAACAGGAATCGCAAAAAGAAGATCAGTGTACCGAGGCTGGGATTTATTTAGTTGCTCAGATGACGACAATGTGGTCGAAGATGAAGCACGCATACTTAGGAGATATCTCTTAACTCTGACCTTGAAAAGATCCAGATTATATTTCTCACGGAAAGCGGAAGCCGGCAGTTTGTTCCATTCCTTGGCCGCACGGATGAGAAACGTAGAGTCAAAACGTTTGATGCCCAAGAAACTCCACTTGGGCCATACATCTTACAATCTTCAGCAAATTCTGATTAGAGTGAGCTTTTCCACATTACAACAACCATTGTGTAAGCTCTATTTAAGTTAATAGATCTTATACATGAAATTTCCGTGCTGGAAAGTATTTTTTTTTAATTATTGGTCCTTCGAGCCGAAGACGCGGAAATTGTTTCACTTCGCAACTCCGTGATCCCTGAACGAGTTTGGACGGAACTCACCTCAGACGTGGCGGTGGTCTTGTAGAGTGCGTAGGGCGCCTTGGCCAGCGCCTGGTCCGCAAGCAACCGCGTGCAGAGCCGCGCCCAGAACCCGCACGGGACGTACGTGATCAGCAGGAGGCGCCGCAGCGGAGCCCCGCCGCTGCGCCCCTCCACAGTCACGCTGCCGGTAGCTTCCTCTACACAAAAACAATATGTAAGTTAAATTGCAATGTACCGTAAAACTATCTAATCGGCAGCGAAAATCTTATCAAAATCCGTCGCGTGACTTGGAAGGGAGAAGCAAGCAGAGAAACAGACAGACTAACTATTTTTGGAGAACATGCGCATATCAGAATTAGTTCCGTCATTACTTTTTTTAATACGGAATAAGTTTGCGTTTGACCACATCCTGCCTGATGTTAAACAACGATATGGTCTTGGATGGAACACACTTACCTAGAAGGAATCTGTTTGCTCTTGATTTGAAGACGATTTGAAGGCACCCAGATTGCCGTTTTTTGGAAACACAGACTCCGGCAAAGAGTTCCACATCCTCGCTATGCGAATAAAGAATGTGGATTCGAAACGTTTAGTGCTCACCATATAGTATTCTATCAGTTATCTGCCTTCCATAGCACAAGCTTTGCTTAGTTTGGGGCCAGATGGCGCTGTGTGTATGTCTTACGATGTTTATTTATGTATAGGTGACATTTGGTAGAGGGTACACTACCACCATGCTGTGGTTTCCTCACGATATTTTCCTTCACCGGCAGCTCAAGCTCATTGTTGAAGTTTGAAACGACCTCGCTGAGCTATGCGAGCTAGCTCGTGTCCCAGCGAGGCTGGTGTGTCTTCAAACAAGATGAAAGCTGCTCACGTATGAGTGTGGGCGAGTCGGAGCCCGCGGAGTCGGGCGCGGGCGCCAGCGCAGTCGCCGCGAGCGGCCACGCCCGGCGCGGCGTGCCCCCCGCGCCCCACGCGCGCCCCCCACGCACGCACAGCTGCAAGTAAACACAGTACAGTCATGTATGACTTGCGGTGAAGAGCTTCGGCTGAAGGTGGAGCAGGACACAATAAATACTCTGACATGTTGTTAGAGCCACCGACTTCTTGTTCTTTGATTCTGGCGTCGCATTTTGTGCATTTGCCAGTTAATATTTTCAAGTTTCATAAGTTAAAAAGTAGTCAAAGTCCAGTCTTGGTCAAATCCAGTCCGTTCCAGTGAAATCCAGTCATGCTTTAGTTAAAGTAATAGCGACTTTACTACAAGCTTCGATACAGTTTTGGAAACAACACGAATAGTCATGTTTCACCACATCATTACATTTTTCCACACTCGCGCTTCTAATTCGGCACTTTGAGAATAAAACACCACCGTTTCTATACGTAAACACCCGAAAAACAAAATACAACGGGGCGACGCGACTTTTTCAGCGTTCCCGCCAAAACTCTTGCGGCAGACTTGTAATAACTACTGAAGAGAAGGGCAACAAGCCTTTTGAGAAAATTTTGACTGAAAACTTTTACGAAAGAAGTCTTTTCGCAATGGAGTAGCAACATCAGCAATGAGCTAGTTCCGGTGCTCGTTACCAGATGGTGCGACTGCACCAGGTATCTGTTGAACTTGTTCCACCGCTCCTCGCTAGATGGCGTCAACACAAGTGTTACCAGCCGATCTAGTTTTTACATGCAAGGCGTTTGACCGCAGCGGAGACGCCTGGTCCAGCAGTGGGCTGCGGGGGGGTGTGACGCTACCTGCGGCACGGCGGGCTCGGTGGGCGGCAGCAGCGGCGGCACGAGCAGCACGCGCGCGTCCCAGCACAGCGCCAGCTCGAACTTGTTGAGCAGCGACACGCCGAGCGAGGACGCCTCCTCCCCACGCGCCAGCAGCGGAGACGCCTTGAACACGTGCGCCAGGTCCTCGATCTTCATTATACCTGCACGTCGATGATAACGATGATAGCTCAGTGGTTAGCGTGGTCAGTTCCCATGCCGAAGGGCGTGTGTTCAAACCCCAACAATGAGCTTGAGCTGCCGGTGAAGGAAAACATCGTGAGGAAACCACAGCATGGTGGTAGCGTACTCTCTAGTACTCGGCTGGCTAGCTACCACATGAGAGTTGAACATCTGCCGCCAAGCATCTAACGGTGTGTTCCGGCAGCCTCACATCAGATAAGCTGCTGTCAACGATAAAATAAAAATCTCTTCAGCAAGATGTCGCGTCTACGTACCAGCAGACATTCTGCGCCAATCAGTAGTGTGTACATTACCGTGGAGGGTACTGCAGCGAGTTTCATTCCAGGCTAGGTGTGATTTACCATCTTCGACCACACCTTAACATCAGGTGAGATGACGATCAAACTCAAGCCTATTCATCATTGAAAAAAAGCCCTTGCTAATTTTCTGCAATCTAAATCGGGGAAACAATAACTTTTTTTTAACAACAACAATTTCAGAATAGCGCTAATAGTAAACCGTTGTTCATAATGATGATCACAATAATAGTTTCGGGGCTCATCTGTGACTACGTTGCTACTTAACATCAGCGCTGTGAACAGACTTGTATCCCGTCAAACATTGCAAAAACCAGGTCTAGTCGAAAGTGACGTCAGGTAGATGTAAGAAGGACAGGTGAGGTCAGCATACCGTTGCTGGCGAAGGGGTTGATCTCTCGGACGGTGACGACGTGCGCCAACACGTCGCACAGCCACTGCGGCCGCAGGAAGTACAGCTCCTTCAGCGTGGCGTCGTCGTAGTGCAGCAGCACCCCTGCAACACGAATAAACCCCTCGTGGGAATCCGTGCCTGTCACCCTGGCAGCGGTACTTAACAAGGGCCTGGCTCTTGTTGGATACCACAAGGGACTGGCTCTTGTTGGATACCACAAGGGACTGGCTCTAGTTGGATATCACAAGGGACTGGCTCTAGTTGGATACCACAAGGGCCTGGTTTTTGTTGGATACCACAAGGGACTGGCTTTTGTTGGATACCACAAGGGACTGGCTCTAGTTGGATACCACAAGGGCCTGGCTTTTGTTGGATACCACAAGGGCCTGGCTCTAGTTGGATACCACAAGGGCCTGGCTCTAGTTGGATACCACAAGGGACTGGCTCTAGTTGGATACCACAAGGGACTGGCTCTAGTTGGATAACACAAGGGACTGGCTCTAGTTGGATACCACAAGGGACTGGCTTTTGTTGAATACCACAAGGAACTGGTTTTTGTTGGATACCACAAGGGACTGGCTTTTGTTGGATACCACAAGGGACTGGCTCTAGTTGGATACCACAAGGGACTGGCTTTTGTTGAATACCACAAGGGACTGGTTTTTGTTGGATACCACAAGGGACTGGTTTTTGTTGGATACCACAAGGGCCTAGCTCTAGTTGGATAACATAAAGTCCAGGTTCTTGTTTCTCCAAAATTTTTGAATTTCTGAAAAAAAAATTCAGCATCCAGTTCCATTCCAAGCTAAGAGTCTTTGACCAGTTTTTAAAAATGGAAACAGACTTGGCTTGACATATTTTTATTTTGCTTATACGGAATTAGGTGTATCGGATCAGACTATATTTTTAGCTACATCCGGTGGCCTTCTTCAAGGAGTCAAAGCAGAGCACAACGCGCGCGCGGCCTCGTCTTGCTCCGCACAAGCAAGAAGCCATATTCGAAGTAAGTCAGGAATTGAACGTGAACAATACCAAAAACAAAAACGTCATTGAGCAACTTGTTAGCATCAGTTGAGCTGTGGTCAAGCACCTAGCCTCAATTAACTAAAAGCCAATTATTTTTTGATTGTGTTGAAAACAAAAATGAAATGATTAAACTATGCGATTTAAAAATGTATGATAAGCTTCTAAGCTATAGAGACAGCGTTCTGGGCCTAATTTATAAACGTCGCTTAAAACGCTCTGACAACTTTTAGCCGACATAAAATGGCGTTTAGCGTCGCAGCATGGCATTTACCAGTGTCACGTGTTTTATATTTTCAATTTTCATAAGTTAAATAAGTTGCCTCGTAGCTATAGTTATAGTCCAGTCCAAATCCAGTCTTGGTCAAATCCAGTCATGCTTTAGTAAAGTAGTGGCGACTTCACTATAAGCTTCAATTAAGTCCACATATTACTCAAAACGACTTATAAATGAAAAACTATATTTCTTTTTTCTTTTCTACATTCTTCCATAGTTTGTTAGAAACGGTAACTCTGCAATCTGCCACTGTTTCAAGAACCTCTGCGACGCGCGACGTTCAGTTAGCGTCGAGCTTTCCAGTTATCTCGACAGATGGCGCTAGGAGTATCGCTGCATCGCGCTGACGACATTTCCCGCCGGGCGGCGCGCGGCGCGGCGCGACTCGGCCGCGTCACAACTAAAAGTTCTTTATGTAACTACTCCTACGTAGGAGGTGCGTACAGTACGCAATTTTTAAAGGCTGTAAAAATAAAAAATCCAGCCCCTTTCGCAAATATACACCGCGCCAATCCTTAATCCCACTAATGTTATTAATGTGCAAGTTTGGATGGATGTTTGTTACTCTTTCACGCAAAAGCTATTGAACGGATTTGTATGAAATTTGGTATGGAGGTAGCTGACACCCTGGATTAACACATAGACTACTTTTTATCTCGAAAAAAATTTAGCATTCACGTGGAAATAGCGGGTATGCCGATGAGATTTTTTGCTGTTTTTCTAGATAATGGTGCGCGAGTCCGACTCGCACGTGACCGGTTTTTTGTAACTACATACAGAACACCCAGACAGAACGAACATTAGTTTGTACCACAAAATGTTTATCCTGGGTCGAACAACGCCTCTCAGCTTTTGGAGCAGACATGCTATCAATGAACCAACAGGGCTGTCAACGACCACAAAGGCAAAGACCGCCGGAACGCGCTGGACGCGAGCCGCTTCCAAACGGTTTATGTAGAAGTCAAAGAGGGGAGGCCTATGCCCAGCAGTGGACGTCCTACGGCTGAAATGTCGATGAGAGGGTGAATGACGCACCGTTCTCGTGCAGGAACATGGTCGCCTGATGCAGCTCCGCGGCGTCTCGGAACATCTTGTGGTTCTTCTGCTGCATGTACCGCGTCACCTGCGCACATACACTATGTCACAGAGAATACACCCCACATGCAGGGTTGAGCTCGGAGTGTACTAAGTTGAATAGGAAAAATCAACTGTTAAACACATTTAGGACCTTGAACTATGGGAACCAGATACAGTACTTTTATTTTCGTCACATACTGTCCCACTGTTGGGCAAAAGGCTCTCAATTGTAATATTATTAGAGGATAACGTTTATGTGTTTCCTATGACTGTGGGTCTAGGATAGCTGGCTGGCGCCCCCTGGCGGCGGGTGGCACGGATCTAGTTACCAGCTTCTTGTACTCGTGGTGGCGAAGCACCGGCTCGGGCAGCTCCGCCGCCAGCGCCGCCACGCACTCCTCCAGCGCCAGGTACGTGGCCGGGATGCGCTGCTCCAGCAACGGCTCCTTGCTTCCTGCGGGAGAGATAACCTCGTACATACTACTATCTAGGTAGGTCCCACTGAGGAATGTGAAAAAATAATCGGTTTTTATATTAATCGATTCTCTAAATATTAAAAATCGATTTTTAATAAATCGCTTATTATTTTTTCAAAGTAAAAAAATAAGATAGGTATTCATTGTTGGATTAAACAATTGTTGCCAAATTATACGTTTTAATCGAATTTTGCAAACAGCGCCATCTGTGCGATAAATGAAAAAAAGCGGCCTCACTAAATGTAAAAATGTCACTTGTCAGTCTAACAAACTTAAACCGACTACTGAACCGATTTCAAAAATTCTTTCACCGTTCGGAAGCTACACTATCCTTGGGTCACATAGGCTACTTTATATCCCTGCACTCCCGCGGGAACGGGAACTACGCGGGTGAAACCGCGAGGCGCCCGCTAGTTGTCTATACATTACCTGGGGGTTTGACGCTAAACGCCACAGAGTATATAATATCGGCGAGCAGCCTGATGTTGTGGCGGGTGCTGCACGAAACCTGGAATAACACAATATAGGGTTACGCGGATTGGTAGTGCTAAGCAGTTATTACTAGTAAGTAATTATGATTTTTTTGTCATGTCACTTTAATATATTGACAATATAGTTTTGGTATTGACATATTTTTATATTGACATATTTTATATTGACAGTATTTTTATATTGACAATATTTTTTATATTGACATGTTTGGATATTGACATCCCTTATTTTGACATGTAATCAGTGTTTTAAAACCCATTTAATGACATCTTTAAAATTTTGAAGTGACTTGTAACATTGGTGTTATCAATAAAGTATTTGTATTTGTATTTGCAGCTAGAAAATCCATGTATAAACATTACTAAAACTTTTACAAATACAAATATTGTATCGATAACACCAACGTTACAAGTTAAATTTCGTAAAATAAATATTTCACATAATGAGTATCTTAAAAGGTATAAAATACAGATTACATGTCTAACTAAGAGGTCTCCTGAAGGGGGGGCAAAAAGTAATTGTATATCAGACAAACAGGACATTTAATTGATGGTAAGCTTCAATAAGAGACCAAAAACTCCACTTGGTATAATGTTACAAGCAGAAAATGTATTTACAGCATCAGGGTTAGCAACCCACACTGCTGGGCTTCAGTCCGTCCACGCAGGCTGACTTGCTTATTTGCTAAGATCCTAATGATTAACAAGTCGGAGGTAGAGAGTTTGATCGTTCTTAGTAGACTGACCTCCACTGAATCTAGAACCCTGGGCAGGCCCAGCTTGTCCGCGTCGGGGGCTCCCATTATGCTGGAGCGGATCAGCCGCTGTAACGCCTCCGGGCTTTCGGACTCCGGCAGATTGCTCTGCCAACAGAAACACGAACATAACTACATTATTCGGAGAAACGAGCAGCAAGTATTTATAATCTGCCCCACTTCTGGGACGCAGGCGCTCTCTCAGTGTCATAAAGGCATATGGTTCACCACGTTCAAGCCACTTCAAATAACTATCTTCGATAACAATAATTTAAATCCCATGATATGAACGAGACGCTCTCCTGATGGTAAGAGATAACGCATGTCCACGACTATTGCAGCGAAACACAGAACTTTGAGTAGCAAAACAGAGTCCGGGGCATCGCTGCTTTGGCGCTCATTACTTCGAGACTTTCGATGATTAGTTTCAACAGTCCTGTAATTTCGCCATATCCTTCAAACACAGTAATATTTACACACTACTGCTTGGCGAATATCTGTTACTACGTTACGTGGTATAAAGGAAGAGACAGAAGATGTAGTCGTAGTGCGTGCTCACGAAGATGAGCCTGCACCGAACATTTCCGGCAGAGGCGGTATCGATATAGATAAGTGTACTGACGTGCGCGGCGCGGTCGTAGTGCGTGCCCACGAGGATGACGGGCGAGCCGGGCGCCCGCGCCTGCACCGAGCGCAGCCAGCGCAGCGCCGACGCCAGCGCGCGCCGCCCCTCCGACACCTTCCACACGGCCAGGTACAGCGACCGCCGTGACAGAAAGTACTGGTGTGTCGCGTAGTACCTGCAAGTGCACAATGTCGAACCTAATTCCTGTGGCGACAACAGTTCTGAAGGAATATACGTCGAGTCTTTCGATTCTTTCAATATCGAAAACGGCATTTATGACTACAATACATATAAAGAGGATATACCCAGAGTTGACAACAATATGCCAGAGTCAATTCTTCCAGGCAGTTTTCAAGAATTTGAACTCAAATTAACACGGTTTTTGGCTTCGTAATTAAACTTCTACGTACAGACTGGCTATATCAATGATATCGTTAGTGACAGAGGCGGCGAAACTTACTTTCACAGACTTTAGTGAAGCATTCGACTTTATAAATCATGATTCACTTTTTGATAAGCTTCATACCGTGGGTATTTTTGCTGCGCTACCCAAATAGTTTGAGTCTTTTTTACGTAAACGAACCTAGTTGGCTGTTGCTAAAGGCTTTAGTATAATTCATCAGCGGTTCCTTCTGGTTTTTCACAGGGATCTCATCTGGGCCCTTTCTTTTTTTGATTGTCAATAACAATTTACCTAATATGGCGTGAAATACCTTAATACATTTTGATTTTCTTGTAGATACTATAATTTACTACCTCCATACCAAATTTCATAAAAATCAGTCCAGCCGTTTGAGCATGAAGAAGTGACAAACACACTTTACACACTCACAAACTTTCGCCCTTATAATAATTGTGTGACATTTCTGAAAGTGATATAATGTAGTGAAACACTTCCAAAAATCCATAGAAGCTTGTAGTAAAGTCGCCGCAATGGCATGATGGGCATGACCGGACTCGACCGTGACTTTGACTGTGACTTGAAAATGTTTAAATATTTGACGCTGACAGAACGCAAACTAAAAACAAAAAAGAATTATGAGTAGAAGCGCTTGGTAGTTGTTGGCACTCACTCTTGCTGTCCGCCGAAGTCCCACGTGCGGAAGGTGACGGGCCCGCGCGTGGAGCGGCTCTTCTCGTACGTCCAGGTGCCGATGTCCACGCCCACGGTGGACATGTTGCGCCGAGACGACTTGTTGCCCATGCGCTTGGCCCAGTGCTGAGGAAACGGTCGGAAACTAACTATTAATGACCATATATTTTATCATACGCAAAAGTATTCCCATTTGAATATGGTCGACTTTCGAATGAAATCGACATGAGATGAGATTAAACAGTTTGGTGATGTAATATTTACTAACGTCAGTGGGCTTCCTCCGGTGCTGCAGGGCGGATTCTTGTCTCAAGCATTCTAGTAGACTGGTCTTCCCGATGCCCTGAAACACAATATAACGATTGTAGATTTTCCTCCCTTACTTTCTACACCATTCAACCACACACAACTTATTATTATCTTACTTTTACTTTTGTAAGATAATAATTTTGTGAGATGTTTTGTGATTTGGGGGGGGGGGCCTATGACCATATCCGTCTGTTTTCTCCTATTCCCTCACAAATTACCCTCCTAACCCCTACACAATACTAGTCATATCCGTTCGTCCTCACATGTTTCCCCCCCTACACTACACTGATCATGTTTGTCTATCCTTATCTGTACCCTCCCTTCAACCTCACAACACATTGAACATGTCTATGCTCATCTGTTCCCCTTTACCCTCCACACTAAACTGGTCATGTCTGTCTATCTCCACCTATAGTCTCCCCTTACCCTTACAAAACACTGGTCATGTCTGTATGTCTGTCTACATGCGTACCTGTTGCCCGACGATCATGAGCTTCATCCTGGTGTAGGTGGTGGCGGCGTGCAGCACGGACTTGAGATAGCCAACGATATCTGCGCTCTTGTACTTGCCGCCGGCCAGCATGGAGCGCAACGGTTCCTGCAGGGAGCACCCGCCCGCGTTAAGCGACCACAGCCGCGACAGCAGTCCCATCTGCGGCGGCAGCTCCGTTATATCTGCCGAGGTATTGCACCACTTTTAAATAACAAACGGCGCGATATCATCGGACAGGCAACCTCAACATTATTTACGACAATTACGTTTTACGTAATTGTCCATCATCTTGTCGTAAACGATCTCGATCACTCGCCCTTGTTCCTGCTGATGTTGACCATTCGTCCTAATTCTCGCCGATATTGATCACTCGCCCTTTCCCCCAGTTATGTTAATAACTCGCTGTTGTTTCCACCGACGTTGATCTCTCGCCCTTGTTCACTTATCCCTGTTCCCGCTGATGTTGGTCACTTCCCTTGCTTCCGCTGATGTCGGTTACTCCCCTTGTTTCCGCTAATGTTGATCGCTCACCCTTGTTCCCGCTGATGTTGAGCACGGCCAGATTGGTGAGCTCGTGGACGGCGGGTGGCACGCCGCGCAGCAGGTTGCACGACACGTCCAGCATCGACAGCAGCGGGAACAGCAGCTTGCCCTTCAGCGGGGACCCGCACGCCTGCAAGCATGCAACGTTGGCGATTACTGTACGCATTCATAGAGACTAATTAATAATATTACAAGTTTTAGCGGGAAAGCAGAGTTAGATGTTGAATCTGACTCCATCTCACGTGGGGGGACGGGATCTAAAAATCATCAAAACCACCACACGTAATAAATGAACGCCCACTTTTCACCGAATTAAAAAATAATCGAGTAGGTCCCCATATAAACATTGACATCTACGTTTTTTTTTGTCTTTTCGAGCATTTCCGCGTTTTATATGTAAATTTTAAACATGGAAACGACGCAATCAAAATCGCACCAGTGTTATTTTGATATATTATCCTGTACATAATCGAAAATAATATCATCATCATCATCATAATGATGATGATGATATTGGTAAAATGCACAAAGTACGATGCCAAAAAAACAACAAAAATATTAGCGCGCACTGACCCAGTCGTCATCGTCATCCCGCGCGGGCTCCGGGGCGCTGGCGGAGCCGTCGTCGTCCGTCGTCAGCTGGATGCGCGTCAGCAGGTTGTTCGACAAAATCTGACACATACATTTTATTTTCATTTTTTTACATACATTACTGTGTTCCGGTTTGAAGGGTACTCAGTAAGGGTAAGGACATTAGTTGAGACTAACCATCGTAAGTCTCAAAGTAATGAGCGCCGAAGCAGCGACGCCCTGGACTTTCGTTTGCTACTCACAGTATCGCTTTATTTTTCACAATTTCAAAGTTGTGCTGTATTAAAACATGTTCATAATAATAAAACAATGATTGGCACAACAGCAACAATCAAAGCAACTACAACATCAGCAACATCTTATTTCGACTAAAAACAACCAAAGCAACAATAACATCAGCAACATCTTATATCGGCTAACAACAACCAAAGCTTATAAGCCTACGTCTTTGGAAGAGATATAATAAGATCACGTTCCTGCAGATGAAAGTAAGGGGACTTATTATGAAGAAACATTTTCATTAACGTTAAATAAGCGCCATCTATCGATATGATGCTTCACTACTGAGGAGCGGCCGACGTGACGCGACACAAGCGCAGAGAGTGGCGACATCTAGTCCCCTACACGCTGCTGAGGAGTAAGAGATAAGGAGTGTACTCACGAGTGTCCGCAGCCCCTCGAGACGCAGATGGCGCCGCGCGGGGCAGGCGGCGTGCAGCAGCTGCGCGCGCACGGAGCCCCCAGACCGCGGCCGCGGGGCGCCGCCCCCGGGGCTCGCGCCCCCGCCCGCACCCCCGCCCGGGCAGTAGCACGCCAGCGGGGAACCCTCCGCACAACCGAAGTTTTCCACCTGACATGTCCATGTAGAAGGTTAAAAATGTAGACAAACTTACTTACCAAAATGTATAAAAAAGTTTTTTTACGTTTAAGTATACATTCTGAAGGACAAACGTAAATATTTTACAAGAAATACGTAACACGTAAATTGTATAAAACCTGGGATAGTACCTTTAAAAACAACAAGGTCAGGCCTAGTGTCAGAGTGAATGCTCCCGACATAGTGACGTTGTTATACAAATATAGACAAACAACCGACACCTAGAATTCGATTTCACAGTAGCGCTCAGTTGTAAATGCCACTCACGGTCACCCATCCAAAAATTGTTAGTTACTTGACATCTTTGATTACAGCAAGTCAAATTGCACCTCAAGCGCCTATTAGGCGCAAATTGAAACATTTCATACAAGGTTATAAGTTTGGGGTATATGCTGATAAGGGGTCATTTTACTTACTATTGGACAGACACGAACGAACAACATGAACAGTTGACTTTTTTTGTCACGATTTGGTTGTGTCTATGGTAAAAGTTGTTCATAACGATTATTACAATGCCCCCCTTCAGCTTAGTACACCTCAAGCTTACGACCTTATATCTATCATTTATAAACTATAAGTGTTTCCCACACTAGGACTTCACTCGATATTCCTCCTGTTCTGGTGTCGTGTGGAGCTTGCTCTGCTAGGGCTGTATAATATCTCACCTGGGGCAAGCTCGGCCAGCACGTGATCTCGTTGTGGCTGAGGTCCAGCTGCCGGAGGCTGGTCGGATATGACGTCACGTACGACATCGTTCTGCAAAATTCGGAATTCAATAACAATAGCGTGTTTGCCATTGTCAGTTCCTTTTAAGAGATCGCTTTTCCCGATAAGGCCACTCGTGGAATAAGCTCACAAGATTATTTTGTCATCTGTACAATGTTCTATT
The DNA here is from genome assembly GCA_905404145.2 of Biston betularia. Lineage (NCBI taxonomy): Eukaryota > Metazoa > Arthropoda > Insecta > Lepidoptera > Geometridae > Biston > Biston betularia. The sequence goes on along the minus strand of FR989890.1, from coordinate 97,663 downwards.
TCTGGTGTGCAGAATAAAAAGTTATAGGCAGGCGTTATCCCTTACCATTAAAATTGTGTAGTTCTTCTCATCACTTTTAAAAAAATGTAATTTGCAAACCGACAATTAAACAAATTAGTTTTAAGTTATACAATAAGATACAAATAGCCTATTAAGTGCAAACGCAATTGAACTTTTTTCTTAACATAATGGAAATATCCTAGTTGATAGATTTCTCGAGTTCTTTTTAGATTGTACGTTGAATTTATCTATTTCCACATAAGTAATTTACTGACATACTGGCGGTCGCATAAAGGCTTTTTATTGATTTTTCCTAACGTCGCTCTAGGGCCGTTAGTAAGAACTTCTTATTATGAACATCAAGCGGCGTTGCACAAGGCACCACAGTTGGACCCATTCCTATCCTCATATACTTATTCAATTACTTAAGCACAGCTAACCCAGTACATAAATTATCTACAAATATCTCACTGAGTTTATTTATATGCCGATCTTTTTTATTGTATGTTTACGGCGTTCCACAAGGCGGCATAATTGGACCAATACCTGTTTTGATATTCAAGTTTATCTGTAACATGAAACGGCGTTGCGCAAGGAAGTGTAGCGTGACTAATACCTTTCCTCGCATGCCGGTTACCTGAGGGAGTTGTAGGCCATGTTGAGTCTGGCGAGGGCGGGCGCGCGGCAGGCCAGCGCGGGCGGCACGCACGTGAACTGGTTGTGGGAGAGCGTGAGCGAGTGTAGAGGGGAGGCGCCGGCCGCGGGAGGGGGAGACGCCGGCTCCACCACGCCGCGCCACGTGTGCGCGCGCCGGGCCTCCGACCAGCTGCCGCGAGAGAACGCAGATGAAGTACAAAACAAGATGCATGATACTATTCCCATCGATATACGTGGGGTAGGTGTACCGCACTCTTTGTACAGTTAGTAGCTATAATTGTATAGTTGCAGTAAAGAGCACACAATGTTTGTAGTTTATGTAGTTTTTGTAGCGATGAAAACTCAGTGTTTAGCGCGGTAGGTTCGCATGCCGAAGGGCGTGGGTTTAAACCCCAACAATGAGCTTGAGCTGCCGGTGAAGAAAACTATCGTGAGGAAGCGTACTCTCTAGTACTCGGCTGGCTAGCTACCACGCGAGAGTTGAAAATCTGCCGCCAAGCATCTAACGGTGTGTTCCGGCAGCTTTACTTGAGAGTCCGCTCCCACTCCAAATTAGGTGAATTTACCATCTTTGACCATCCGTCATACAACGTCAGGTGAGCTGTGGTCAATTAAGCTGAATATCAATAGTATAATACATCAAATAACAAGGATTTATCTAATGAAACAGAAAACAAACAAAGCCAACGACGCTCGGAATAATGTAAGGACTCTAACGATACCACATACATTCCAACCAGTTAATGCATTTAAAAGTTATGCTGAAATAAACAAACATGTTTGTGTGTGTGTGTGTGTACACACAAACACACACACACAAACATGCAAACATGAATCCTGAAAACAAAACTGAATGGTGAATCGGTGTCAGTGTACGTACACGGCGTTCCCGGCGCGGCCGACGACGGTGGGCGTGCCGTCCTCCTCGTCCGGGGGCGGAGCGCCCTCGTCGCGCTCCACCGACGGACTGCGGGACGCCGACTTCTGCATCTAAACAACGCACGAAAACTCCAACAACTACTCAATACTTATTTAATTTGGAAAACATACAGTGAAAAATATCTTAATTATTAAACTATAATACTTCTATTTGTAAAAAAGACGTGTGGCACTCGGGGACTGCCGCGGTAAAGCTATTGCATAGCATTACAACCAATGCCACCTAGAGGCGAGTTGCTGAACTAAAGAGACAAGCTATGATATTTCAAAAAAGTCATTAAAAGTTCTGCTATTCATCGATAGATGGCAAAACTAAAAAGTATCACCGCTGTGCCGGTGGGAGGGGGGGGGGTGTTAGGTTATTTTCGTTACGGAGTTTCTGGATTCGGTCTCCACGCTCAAGGCTCGCGATAGAAGCTATGCAATAGCTTAAAAAAAACTATAATACCACCTTATAACACCATTTAACAGTTTTCGCACATTGAAGCTAAGCTTGTTAAAAGTACCTCTGCACATAGTGCAGGTTATGTCTGAAGTAAAAGTCAGACGGGGGACACACCGAACCAGTTTGTAGCGAAACTTAGTCTAGTCAAATTAGTACTAGTATTAAATAAGTCAAACATCAGGCGGTACAACCCTTTAAACGGCTGATATATTCTGTCCCCAAGCAGTAGTGTGTAAACATTACTGTGTGATACTGCAGCTAGCGAAATTACTCGGCTTTTGAGACTAGCCATTGAAAGTCTCAAAGTAATGAGCGCCAAAGCAGTGATGCCCGGACTTTGTTTTGTTACTCAAAGTTCTGTGTATCGCTGCAATGGTCATGGACAGGCGTTGTCTCTTACCATCAGGAGATAAATCAAAAGAAGCAAAAAAGTACTCTTTTAAAAAAAAATGTTTTTGTAAAACACGTTCCTAAGACCCTAACTGCCACAGCATTAGACTGATAATCGCTTGCAGCACCAAACGAGCAGTTTAAAAAAAAAAAAATTCTTTGGTTTTTGCCTCGCAATCTGAGCATTTGTCAGTGTGAAGTGTTTTATATTTTCAAGTTTCAAAAGTTAAATAAGTTGCCTCGTAGCTATAGTTACAGTCAAAGTCCAGTCTTGGTCAAGTACAGTCCGTGTCAGTCGAGTCCAGTCATGCTTTAGTAAAGTAGTGGCGATATTTTCCTACACTCGCGCTCGTAATTCTACACTTTATGAATAAAACACCACCATTTTTATGCATAAACACTCGATAAAACACTAGTTTTGGAAAAAATACAACGGAGCGACACGACTCTTCCCGCGTTCCCGCCAAAAAGTCAAACGTGCGGTTAGCTTATAGTCAGTATGCTCACGACTTGTGCGAAGCTGAACGCGCCGCTGGAGGGCGAAGCGCCGATGTCGCTCGCGGGGGACGCGGCCGGCGCGCCGCCGCCGCCGCCGCCGCCGCCGCACTCGCCCTCGTTCTGCAACACGCGGCCTTCAACGTTACAAGTCACTCGTGGATCTCTTTTTCAGGGACGAATCTTGACATTTTTTTACAAAATATAAAAAATATGGTTTACAAGCTTACGGACCACAGCTTATCTGATGTTAAGTGTGGTCGAAGATGGTACACACACTTAGAATGCAATGGAAGTGGGTGTCTAGTGAGGCAGCCGGAGCGCACTGTTAGGTGTTTGGGGGCAGATTAAGAATGAGAGAGCAGTACCGCGCCCCCGGGGAGGTCCCTGAGGTGGTTCAGGGCCGCGTTGAGGTCCCGCAGGCAGGGCGCGCTCCACATCATGTCGGGCAGCGCTCGCAGCTTGTTGTTGGACACGTCCAGGGTCGCCAGCGCGGGCAGCGAGAACAGGCTGGGCGGCAGCTCCTCCAGCCGGTTGTCCTGGAGAATCCAATTCACTCCATATACCACTTAAAATTAAACGATGAAGAAATTGCCTTGAAATTCACAAAAACGTTTATCGAAATAATTATATAAACATTTTATCCTCAAAAACAGAGAAAAATAGCACATTTTCACGGTGTAACTGTGATCAAAAACTGACGTTTTAAAGTTTGTAAGAATGTTTGGATGGATGTTAGTTACTCTTTCACGCAAAAACTTTCAAACGGATTTGGATGAAATTTGGTATGGAGGTGGCCGACACCCTGGATTAACACATAGACTACTTTTTATCCCAAAAACATGTAGCGTAACACCGCGGGATGCAGCTAGTACTTGCTAAGAGGGAAATACGCTTTCGCTGGTGCGACAGTAGCGTGCTGTTCTAACCTTTGGGGCGGTTCAGCCAAGCACCAGCTCGAGGTTTTGGAGACCATCGTGCTGAGAAACTCATTAGCAACCACTCTCTTTTTCAGAAGCAATAGCCAAGCCAAGCAGTAGTGTGTAAACATTACCGGTTTGAAGGGTACTGCAGCGACATTACTGGGCTGTTGAGACTAACCATCGAAAGTCTCAAAGTAATGAGCGCCAAAGCAGCGATGCCTGGACTTTGCTTTGCTACTCAAAGTTCTGTGTATCGCTGCAATGGTCATGGACACGCGTTATCTCTTACCATCAGGAGAGCGCATCGTTCGTCTCATTACATTTACATTCTACCATCGGACAGCTAGCTGTAAAAGTGACTCCACTTCAAAACTCGAACTAAGCGGTTCGATTCCATCTTCATTGTACGAACCGCTAAACAATAAAATTTGAAAGAAAGCAAATCATTTATTTTTTCCCTAAAGACACTAGACACAACAACAGATAAATACAGACAACACACACACAAATAAAAAGACACAGATTAACATAAAGACTTTGAATTTGAAACGACAGTAAGCATTTGCTGCACGAGTAGGTGTTCTCCCAATCTGGGTTCTCACAATTCAAGTCGCGAGTGAATCGATTTCTTCTAGGCGAGCGTGCTCCATCGTAGACCGCACATTCGCTTAACATCAAGCGAGATGGCGGTCAAACGCAAGCCTATTTGAAATTGTAATTACTTTAAACGGGGGGTCGATGCAGGCCATTTTGCGTATCATCACTTGAAACTATCAGATGTACAGTTAAAGCTAACGAGCGCTAACCATCATACGTACTTGCAGGTAGAGCTCCTGCAGCGCCGGCGCCGTGTAGCAGGTCCTCGTCACTCTCTTCTTCTTCCTTCCTTCCAGGTCCTCTTCGAAGGGGTCTCCGGGCACGGGCAGCCGCTCCAGCTTGTTCTGAGCTGCGTTTATAAACCTGGAATGTGAAGACTTGGACATGAGCTCGAGCTCCTGATGAAGGTAGACATCGTGAGGAAACCACAGCATGGTGGTACTCGGCTGGCTAGCTACCACCTTCAAGTTGAAAATCTGCCGCCAAGCAGCTGTCGGTGTGTTCCGGCAGCCTCACTTGAGAGTCAGTTCTATTCAAGGCTAGTTGTGTTTATCATCTCCGACCGCGTCATCACTTAACATCGGGTGAGCTGTGGTCAAACACCTAGCCTGTCGACCATAAAAAATGTAATCGTCACATGTTGGGAACTGAACAGCTAAAGAAGCAGTGCCACTACCAACTGAGAGCATATTACCTGTTCCAGTGCTGCATTATTGGAAACTCCTCGAGGTGAACAGCTGCAGGTAGCCGTTGGAGCTGCCCCTCACACGGCGCATCTTAGATTAGGTAAAGCTAGTTTGAACTGGGACATGGTCCTTCGAGCCGGCAGGCAGCGCTGACGTCACAGGGTACCTGATGCTGAGGAGGGTAAACAGCTGCACGGGCAGCGTGCGGAGCTCGTTGTTGGAGACGTCCAATCGCGTCAGCGCCGCCAGAGCTGCACTGTCCGTTGATAGTGAGCGGTTCACAGCACTGCAAGCCATGCGCACCCACGACATGCTGCCGGGGGAACATGTCGCAAGTTACAACGATATCATTATTTATCGAGATAAATCTTGGAGGACACTTCACTCAGTGTCATCTAGCAACAAAACTAATAAATTAACTAATTTATAACGGATACACTCTGAGGGGGACTTCAGACCTGCATGACCTATTTCCCCCCTACTTTCAGTTTCAATGTTCCAAAAACTGCCAAACAGTGGAAAGCGCAGCCCGAGGGGGTGTTCCCCGATAGATACAATGTGGATGTCGTCAAGCCGCGAGTAAATCGGTTTCATCCAGGCAAGCGTGCTCCATCGTAGACCGCATCTTCACTCAACCTCACGCGAGATGGATATTAAACGCAAGCCTATTTGTAAGTAAATAAATATATTTTACGATATATTTGAAGGTATCACAATTAAATGTGATATTAAGAACGAAGATAATAAGAAGATATTCGCACCGGATGGCCGGGATGTGTATCCGCAGCTCCCGCCAGTTGACCATGACGGCCGTGGAGGGGCACAGGGCGCTATACGTCAGCGCCGAGTCCTGCTTGCGCGTGAACACTTGCTCCGTCACCGCGGACTTGTTCAGCTTGTAGTCCGGATCGGGGTATGCCTACCGATCAAATGTACACTATATATTAAACAGGGTTATGAGCATTGAGTATGCCAAGATGAAAGGGGGTCATTGTATGTGTCATTTACTATATGCACGAAAAATCTGTTATTATTTTAAAAAAGTTATTTTTTCGCAGTATCGCATCTGTGTCTATAACAAAAGTGCTCACAATGGTGAGTATAATAACCCCTATCAGCTAAGTATAGGTACACTGAGCTTAAATAGACCTGTTTAAGTTAAAAATGTAATACGTATAAGTCAAAATATTTAGTATGATCAACCAATTAAAATTAAGCAACTCATGTTAGATATATTGAGAAAAGAACATTTTGCAAAGAAATAAATATAGAAAAAAAGAAAGTATGAGAGAAAGGAAGAAAAACATTTATTTTTAAACAAAAAACACACACAAGTAAACACTTAAACTATACGACACTGAACGAGTTTCAAATGACAGCCAACACTGTAGGTGTAGGTACAAGGATTATCGCTGCAGTATCAGATCGTATAGAAATGAGTAATAGACTTAGTAACAATGTTGAGAATGTTAAGAAAATTGTTCCCGTCCCGAAATGGACCAACGAAACGATGGTGAATATCATGGTATCTGATTACCTTGGTGGCGAGTATCTTGGCCATGAGGTCCGTGAGTCCGTTGGCGGCGCATTCCCTCACGGCGAGCCCCGCGGGGTCGGTGGCGCCGTGCGCGAGCAGGGTCTCCGCTATCTGCACGTGCCGCGCGTGGCACGCCACCGCCAGGGCCGTCCACGGGCCGTCGCCTGCCAGAAAACACAACCTTAAACGGAATTTTAGCGGAAACCCGGGAAACTCAACTCGCTGCAATAAAATTTCCAAAACTTGTATATTTCCGAGGGTCCATATTTAAAAATGATGTTTTAATCATAAAATGCCGAATTGTACGCATGAGCCTGCAATTAGTGTGTAGTGTAACATGACGCTTCAATTTTCGAAACTTCGTAGCAGTTTCTAGCAGTCACCACTGCTGAAATAGATTGGACTAATTATTTAGTGACTTTCATTAAATTGACTCCATTTCCTGAAAATTCGATGATGACATTGATAGAATGCAGAAAGTGCTTACGATCGTTGTTGTAGTTGCGTGCGGGGGAGGGGGAGGCGCGGTCAGCGCATGCGGAGCGCGAGCGGCGCCGGCCGTCGCGCGCGCTCTCTGCCGCGCTCTGCAACACGAGAACACAGACTCTCATCACGAACATTCATTTAAAAAGCGCCAACATGAAACCAAAATAGCCCGAAACAAGCACACTGAGCAAAGCATCGTGCGTGCCATTTATTCTGATTTCAGTAAGGCCTTTGAATTAGTCGATCACTATTTATTGCACGAAAAATTATAGCGTTTAGGTATTTCTAGTACACTGTTGAGATAACCGGACGCGTCCTTGCAGAATCATTCGCAATTGTTGGTGGCGAAGAACTTTAGGGTACTGGAGGCGGAGATACTTTCAGGGGTACCTCAATGGTCTCATATGAGTCTCTTATTGTTTAAAATTTACCTAAATTGCTGGCTTCCAAAGTAAAATCTAACATTGATTCCATCAGTCAATGTTGTATATTGTTTGAATAGTATGATGATGATCTAAATCGTTACGACAAGCATTTGACCAACAAAGCCGAAGAAACTTAAGTTTAAAAATGATATATGTAGTAGAATAACTATGCAGATAACTATAGTCGAAGTATAATAAGTTAAACAAAAAGCGTACCAGCGCGGGCGGCGCGGGGGGCGCTGCGGGCGCTGCGGCGGGCGCGCCGGCGGCCAGGAGACGGCGCAGCACGGCGATGTGGTTGTGGCGCGCGGCGCACGCCATGCAGCTGTCGCCGGCGCGCGCCACGTCCGCGCGGGCCGGCCGCACGCGGCACGCCGCCTCGCTCTCCGCCGGCGACGCCGCGCGCTGTCGCAACACACAAGTCTTTGTTAGACACAAACAACAAAGAACAAGGTCACCAGACATGTTAGAAGCATCAGTAGGAAGACCGCGCGCCCGAATCAAAGAAAAACCTAAGAACAAGAGCACCGAGAGCAGCGAGTGGTGTGGGTACTCACGTTGTTGCCGCCGGTGAGTTTGTTGACGATGGCGTGTATCCCCAGCGAGATGCCGCTGCGGGCCGGACTCAGGGCCGCCGCCGGGGCGCGCGCCGGGGGCGTCGCGGGCTGGGGGTCACCAAACATACATGTCATGATAAAATGTTAATGATATGATTATTTTCACCTAGTAAGTACAGAAGGAAGTTTGTATTATAATTGTGCATTCAAAAATTTATTATGATAAGTGATTGGCTCCCGATTACCAACACGCCACATATTATCAACATGTCACGTATAATGAACAGGCCCCTAGTTACTAATATGTCACGTATAACGAACATGCCCCCCAGTTAGCAACATGTCACATATAAGATATAACGAACATGCCCCCCAGTTAGTAATAAGTCACATATAAGATATAACGAACATGCCCCCCAGTTAGCAACATGTCACATATAAGATATAACGAACATGCCCCCCAGTTAGTAATAAGTCACATATAAGATATAACGAACATGCCCCCCAGTTAGTAATAAGTCACATATAAGATATAACGAACATGCCCCCCAGTTAGCAACATGTCACATATAAGATATAACGAACATGCCCCCCAGTTAGTAATAAGTCACATATAAGATATAACGAACATGCCCCCCAGTTAGTAACATGTCACATATAACGAACATGCCCCCGAGTACAGCCCGCGTGGGCACAGACCTGGCGGCCGGCGAGCGGCGCGGCGGGCACGGAGTGCGAGAGCAGCGCGTCCACGACGGCCAGGTTGCCGAGCGTGCACGCGATGTACAGCGCCGTCTGCGAGGACACGTCGCGCGCGTTCACGTCGAACGCGGCCGAGTACTGGTACTCGCCGCGCGCGTCCCTGCAACACACGCCGGCGTCACAGCCGTCACACTGCTCGGACACAACCCGAAAGGGGGTCATTGTATAATACTATTAGCTAAACTTGCGGTAGGCGGTGTCTATCCCCACCACCGCCCATAAAAGCTAGCGCTCCGTCGAAGGCAGGATTACTTGCTGCTCAGTCGCGGGTCGGTAAGGTGGTGTTGACGTCGCTTGTTGTAAGTTCGTTCCATTAATTCCTTTGTGGTCATCGCTGGTAAGTTGCGATTAGGTATTATTGTGCGGTAATTAGCGGCTGTTTCTGTTCGAGATTATGTTGATTCGATCTGTTATCGTTGAAATACCTTAAATTTGGAATAAATTAAACTTGTTATGTTTAGATGCTTGTTTTAGGGTTCCGTACCCAAAGGGTAAAAACGGGACCCTATTACTGAGGCTTCCCTGTCCGTCCGTCCGTCCCGTTTGTCAGCAGGCTGTATCTCAAGAACGGTGATAGCTAGACAGTTGACATTTTCACAGATGATGTATTTCTGTTGCCGCTATAACGACAAATACTAAAAAAAAATTTAAGGGGGGCTCCCGTACAACTAACTTGATTTTTTATAGTTATTGGCACGGAGCCCTTCGTGCGCGAGTCCGACTTGCACTTGGTCGATTTTTTATATTTTAACACTTCTGATTCCTAAAAATACAAAAATAAAAGCTTATCTTAAACAGTTCGTATATTTTACGCGTGTGGTTATGTGTGTGGGTGTGGTGTGTTAGTGTGCGCCTTTTTGTAACCAAATTAGGATATTTTTTTTTGGATATACTATACTTTTTAGATTTATATTTTTCATTAAAAATTATATAATAGTCGTGGTGCAATGGTGCTGTATGCTTTTTGAGCAAACCTTGCTCTTATCACAGTCGTTGGAAACAGTTCAACTCTTCCATTGCTACAACAGGAAGTTGTACAATAGTATTAGTATTAAAAGTATTTATGTATTCTATCAGTTATCTGACTTCCATAGCACAAGCTTTGCTTAGTTTGCCGTCAGATGGCGCTGTGTGTAATGTCATGCGATATTTATTTATTTAATAAAGTTCGCAGAAGCGGCGCAGCGACTCGTGAGTGCGGACTGTGACTCACGTGTAGGAGGAGAGCAGCGAGTCCGGATAGGGGTGGTCCAGGAGCAGCGTCACCAGCGGCGCGTGGCCGCCGATGCTGGCGGCGTGCAGCGGCAGCCACTTCTCCACCGTCTCTTGCTGCAACATTACCCACGTTCTAGCGAATTAGCTTTATGTACATGCGACAACACGTACAGGACGCTCTGCGGATGGTAAGAGATGTCCATGACCATTGTAGCGATACACAGAACTTTGAGTAACAAAACAAAGTCCAGGGCATCGCTGCTTTGGCGCTCATTACTTTGAGACTTTCGATGGTTACTCTCAACAGCCCAGGAATGTCGCTGCAGTACCATACTCACACACACAAACACATAAAGACACGTCAGAAGAGGCAAAGAAAAAAAAATACAAAACAAAATCGAATCATTTTTGGTAGTATAATGGCGGCCTTATCGCTTAGAACGATTTCTTGCAGACAACTTTTGGGTGGACAGAAGTGACGGTGTGTGTTCCTGTCTGTGGCATCGTAGCTCCCGAACGGATGAACAGATTTTGATTTTGTTTTTTTGTTGGAAAGATGAATTAGTCGGCAATGTTCTTAGCTACGTTTGATGAAAATCTGTCCAAGATGGCCGCCGCCACAAAATGGCGGATTACATATTTTTTCGCAACTCCCTCAATATGGGTATCAAATGAAAGGGCTCGACTAGTGTACACCTGTCGGGGTTTTTAAAATTTTCTATTTATCTTGTGTGTGTAAGTGTTTTTTTATGGTTGACAGGCTAGGTGTTTGACCACAGCTCACCTGATGTTAAGTGAAAGTGTGGTCGAAGATGGTAAAGCACACCTAGCCTGGAATGGAAGTTGTATTCTATTCGACTACTGGTACCGTCTGGTACTGCGGCGGACAGCGGACGGCGGACGGTACAGACCTGCACGGCGGCCGGGAAGTGCGCCAGCAGCAGGCGCGCGATGTCGCGGCGGCCGTGGTAGCACGCGATGTACAGCGGCCCGTACTGCGTGACGGGGTGCGCGCGCCCGTCCGCGCCCGCCTCCAGCAGCGCCGCCACCGCGCCCGCCAGCCCCGCCTCGCACGCCCTGGAGGAAGGGTACACTTTACTACTACTCACTTATTAACATCGTTTTCATCATCATCATTTCAGCCGTAGGACGTCCACTGCTGGACATAGGCCCCCATTGACTTCCATAAAGCCCGGTTGGAAGCGGCTCGCATGCAGCGCGTTCCTGCTTCTTTACTAGGTCGTCTGTCCACCTCGTGGGGGGGCGTGCTACGCTGCGCTTGCCGGTCCGTGGTCTCCACTGCAGAACTGTGCAGCCCCATCGGCCATCAGTTCTGCGTGCTATGTACCCACTGCCGCTACAACTCGCTAACCCGTTGTGCTATGTCGGTAACTTTGGTTCGTGTACGGATCTCCTCATTCCTGATTGGAGCTCGCAGGGAAACTCCGAGCATCGCCCTCTCCGGAGCGCGTCGCTCGTTTTGTATTTTCGTTGTATTGACATATGTTATGATTTCGATCGTGTGTGGTGATGGCTGGAGGATACTGACACGTATAGCAGCGTGTTGGCTCCGCCGGGGGTCAGGTTGACGACGAGCCCCGCCTCGGGCCCCAGCGCCGCCAGCCGCGCCGTCAGCCCCGCCACGTCGCCGGAGCTCACCAGCGCGCGGATCTGCGCGTGCGCGCTCAGCCGCTCGCGCTCCAAGGCGTCTGCAACACGGGACAACACTCCACTACTACTCGCTCAATTACTTGCCAGAACTCTTGGCGAACAGCAGCACAACAGTAACGTACCGTCTGTGCCAAGATTTGTTTGGAATAAATCCCACTATTATTATAAATGTGAAAGTTTGGATGGATGGATGTTTGTTACAAATACAAATTTTACCTAACCTACAAACTTTTTATCTCAAAAACATGTAGCGGGTAACACCGCGGGGCGCAGCTAGTGATATGTAAGACTAATGAGACGTGCAAGACGCTCTCCTGATGGTCAGAGACACCACATGCACATGACCATTGCAGCGATACACAGAAATTTGAGTAACAAAACAAAGTCCAGGCCATCGCTGTTTTGGCGCTCATTACTTTGAGACATGCGATGGTTAGTTTTAACAGCCCAGTAATTTCGATAGCTGCAGTACCCTTTAAACTGGAACACGGTTATGTTTACACACTACTGCTTGGCGACAACCTTCTGCTAAGGGAGTCTACCATCATGTAAATCCTCTTTTTCTCTGTTTTACTTACTGAATATTTAGCCATATTATTTGCATCAAATCACGCTGTCCAGGGTGATCAGGGATCCCAACGAGACATACAGTAAAATAACCGGCTGCAATCAAAATCTGCTTTCATCGGGTATGCGGGTCTCCTCGCAATGTTTTCCTTCACCGCTTAAAGCCTGTGATAATACGCACAAAACTTAGAAAAGACAGCGGTGGGCGCTGTACCAGTCGTTTACTATAGAAAATGATACAAACACAAGGACCTACTTTTGATGATTGGCAGTACAAAGAAAATTCAGGAAGAAGCGAACTCCTTGCATCTATTATCAAAGTTTTGCGCGAAATTCAGTTTCTGTTTTGTATGCTAAGATGTCCGTAGGCCCAACTCCAATGTTACCTTAAAATAAAACGAAAACTTCGCAGCCTTTGAAGATGAAATGAGGATATAATACTGCATGACAAACACAATTGAAGATCAATCATGCTGTGCAGGATGCTAGAGACGAGCCACGTAACCCTGCAGCCATGGAAACTTCTACAACACAAACCAAAGCTCCCAAAACTCCAATGAAACAAGGAATGAATACCAACAACCGGATGACCCTCACCAGAAATGGAGACAGACCACTGAACAATGATTGAGAAATGCCACAAAAATCCAAGGACTTCCACGCCTGTCTCGACAGGTTTTGTTAATGGTCCCAATCACCCCTGTACCTGGTGTCTAGTACCTTCTACCTCTGTTAGAGGGTCGGCGACCTCGTCCATGAAGTATTGCGATACGTCGAAGGCTGCATCAGCGTCAGCGCCCGCGCCGTGGGCCGAAGCAGGCGCACACCGGGGACTCCCTACAGGGCATTAATTTACTTTCGAAAACAGCTTACTGGAGTCTTTGTAGGCAGTGTTGCTGACAATACTCCAAATCCTGAGAGTGTTGGAAGCGGCGGTGCCCGCCCTTAAAAAGGAGCTTTAAAAAGGGGCGCCGCTTCATGGTTGCTATTCCAAAAACTTTACTAAACGGTTCGATTCTACCTTCATCATATTTCTTCTAGGCAAGCGTGCTCCCCGTAGACCGCATCTTCGCTTAACATCAGGCGTGTTGGCGGCCAAACGCAAGTGCATAAGCTTTTTCAAGCACTCAAAAAGAAGTGCCAGTTATTGATACTTTACTACTATGAAGTGTGCAACGTAAAGTCAAACTAACCGAAGCCCGGGAAGAGAGGGGCGCGCTCTAGCTCCTACGCATTCCAAAAACTGGAGATAGGGATCGTTTTTCCTTTCACATCCAACATAAAAACAAATCCTAGAGAAGATCTGTGGGATGCGGTCGGCCGCCATGTTGTTCTCACCTCTCTGCCGCCACGGGTCGGCCACCTCGTCGTCGAAATATTGCGAGACGTCATACGCAGCCTCGGCCTCCTCGCTCCCCAGCTTGGCGGGGGCTTCCTTCACGGCGGGGAACTTAGTGAACTCGCGCGCGGTCTTCCGCGACTCACGGAGAGAGAACGAGCGCCGGAGAGACATTTCTACTCTGTGGCGTATTGTTATGTGGTATATGTAGTCTATGGTAGCTCGTAGTTATTTAGTCTGTTGCATTTTCCTTTAGCACTTTTTGTTGTTTGTTTATTTCAGAATTGGGTTTCAGTCAGGCGTTGGATATTGTTGCAGCACTTGCTTGAAGATTTTGGTCAATGTGCATTTTTTGTACGATTTCTGCGTGCGCTAGGATATATGAAAGAATAAAGATTTCGCCACTGCATGCCAATCAAAGTAACAAAATTTGAATTGAATTTGGTGAGAGTTATTAGTATAAAGATTACTTTAACCCATGTCACGGGTTCTACGACCAAAGAACGACTGAATGGTATTGAGCGCCGGCGCTCATTCTAGTTTAGGAAAGCACTCCAGGCCCGGCCATAGCAGCTGTAGCGAAATAGCTATTGCATTTTTTTTTCAATTGATACTACTACTACTACTATAAACTAGTAAAATACTACTACTATAAACTATTTTACTCATTATTTATTTATTTATTAACTATTATTATTTTTAAATTAATGTACTTTTTACTGATTATACTACATTTTTTTGAAGGGTACTTTATTTTTTTTGGTTTTTTTGTAATACTATGTTCAGAGAGGCGTGGAAGGGAGGGAGAGAGGCCTTTGCCCAGCAGTGGGACAAAGTGGGCTAAAATAATAATAACTATGTTCAGACCAAAAAGTGTTGGCACCACAGTGACACCGGAGACGCTGCGGTCGCGGCGCCGCGCGTCTCGCACTCGCTTGTAATCCGCTCGCTCCCCGGATTTACATACATACACATAGATGGACATATATATATACAGACTAGCGGACGTCTCGCGGTTTCACCCGCGTCGTTCCCGTTCCCGCGGGAATACAGGGATAACGAGTAGCCTATGTCACCCGGGAACAATGTAGCTTCCCAACGGTGAAACAATTTCTGAAATCTATTCAGTAGTTTCGGAGTCTATTCAATACAAACAAATCTTTCCTCTTTATACTGAGTGTAGATGTAGACGACAGCTGTAATAGTCAGACATATGATATCGCGGACTTACTCGCAGCTGTCACTTTGCTATAAAACGTCACTTTATTCTATTGTCAATAGTTTTCGCAGCGCGCGCTAAGTAAGGGGGTTTTCAAATTTTTCACAGCTTGGCTTACATTATTGAAGTTTCCATACGGATCCCTAACTGTTTATTTAAATAAACTATACCCTATGCCCATCACGGATAATGTAGTATTCTAATAATGAAAGAATTATTCAGATCGCTCCAGTAGTTTCGGAGCCTATTCAATACAAACAAACAAACAAATCTTTCCTCTTTGTAATAGTATAAATAGATAGAATAATTAGCCACCTCCGCCTGTGGTCGGTGTCCGCGCGCCCTTGACACGGACTTACCAGTGTCGAGGTCACGCCACAGAAGCCGAACTACACGACTCACCCAGACACTGTCATGTAACGCGACACTATACTCGAACACCGGCCTTTCCTATCTTTTTTATTCCTTTGCCGACAAATGGTACAAGTTCCATTCCAGACTAGGTATGTTTACCATCTTCTACAACACACGATATCAGGTGAGCTGTAGTCTGTCTAGCATAAAAAAAAAGAATCCGCATTCGTTAGCATTGATAGGAATCGATCTGCCCGGAAGGCGTCCCACGCGACTCCAACACGCACTTGTCCAATTACAGTTAACTTGTAGAGACAACATAATTGTGGGTAACGAGGCCGACCCGCGCCGCGAGGTTTGGTGGGAACGCCCCGTTGTATTTTTTTCCAAAACTAGTGTTTTGTCGAGTGTTTATGCATAAATATGGTGGTGTTTTATTCATAAAGTGTCGAATCATCAACGCGAGTGTGGGGAAAAGTCGCCACTACTTTACTAAAGCTTGACTGGACTTGACTAAGACTGGACTTTAACTATAACTACGAGGCAACTTATCAAACTTGAAAATGTAAATCACTTGACACTGGCAAATGCTCAAAATGCGACGCCAAAACCGGAGAAAAAAACAAGCCGCTGTCAGCTGTCAGATTGACATTTAGCGAACAAGTTGGTTTTTTTGTAAATGTTTCAATAAAAAACAGGTTTTAAGTTTTTGAAATGTAAAATTGCAAAATATGTGACATCACACTAGGTAGGGGGGTCGGGGGGGTCACAAATGTGACAGCTTGTGACAAGGTCAACTGGCTGTAGGGGTTGTTAAATGTTTAGTTCGTAGTTGTTTTATCGGCGGATTCTGATAAGGAATGCTCATATTGCGATAGATTAGGCCCGTGTCGAGTGGAGCCGGGAGATGATCGAGATGATCGCCAATTGAGTCCAATTGACCCGCGCGCCCACGGCATCAATCAACAAACAAAGATCAGAAGGGCTGAAGACGGATCCGCGGTAAAATGACGCCGCCAAGCAGTAGTGTGAGTTGTAGTGTACATTACTATGAAGGGACTTCAACTGCAGTGAAATTACTGGGCTGTTGACTGTTACCAACAAAAGTCTCAAAGTAATGAGAGTAATCTTTGAAGCGTAAAGAGTTTATCTATTTATGACCATCATCTTGGGACCAATGCTTGCCCCTCCTGTTCAGTAGTCACAGTCACAGTCCACATGACTCTGTGTAGATCTATACATCTAATTCATTTATAATTTCCCTGTAACACTCATTATCTTGTACTATAAGAAATAAATAAACTTTATATTTTGTACTTTTTGCTGCTGGACGTAAGCTTCCCCCAAATCCCCCCTTGCTGCAAAAGTATCAGAACTCTTATCAAATAGTTTGGTTTCCCGGGGCTCCCGAGACGCGGAGTCGCCCGACGCCGCGGCCGCGAGGTCACAGTTCTTATCGGCTATGATGTCACATGATAACCTTGTTTACATTTCACTGTACAATCATGTCCAGACCCCTCGGGCCCAACAAACTCCCGAGAAATGCAAATTACGGTGGAAACTGACGCGGCTGTTTTCTTGTATGTATGTCACGCGATAATTCCGCCAGTTATGAATCGATTTTGATGATTCTTTTTTTGCTCGGTAGATCATACTTCAGAGATGGTCCCGTTTAAATTTTACCGAAATCGATCGAGTGGTTCTTTTTAAATCAACGAAAATGTAAAACTTGTATACGTCGATGATATTTTCATTGTAGAATCGCGTTTAGTTGGCCTAAGGGTCGGTGTTATTATATGTTATTTTTCAATGTGAAACAAGACGAGGCCGCGCGTGTTGCACTCTGCTTCGACTCCTTGAAGAACGCCACCGGATCTGGCCACAACTATAACCGGATTTGATATAATTTAAAGTGAGTCATCCCGCATAAGTAAAACAAAAATGTAAATTAGGGTATTTTTTTTATGGTTGTCAAGTGACAGTGTGCTCGAAGATGGTAAACACACTTAGCCTGGAATGAAACTGGCTCCCAAATGAGGCTGCCGGAGCACACCGTTACTTGGCGGCAGATGTTCAACTCTCGCGTGGTAGCTAGCCAGCCGAGTACTAGAGAGTACGCTACAGCCATGCTGTGGTTTCCTCACGATGTTTTCCTTCACCGGCAGCTCGAGCTCATTGTTGGGGTTTGAACCCACGCCAACGACATCGCTACAAATGCATCGCTACGAAAACTCATGTTTCGCCACATTATATCATTTTCCCACACTCGCGCTTGTGATTCGGCACTTTATGAATAAAACACCACCATTTTTATGCATAAACACTCGACAAAACACTAGTTTTGGAAAAAAATGCAACGGAGCGACACGACTCTTCCCGCGTTCCCGCCAAAACTCCGATGATACTTCAAAGTTTGAAGTGTCGCCAGCACTACGGTCGCCCGCGCCGGCTCCGGCAGCTGCGGCCGCGCCGCCGGCAACCAACGAGAAATGTCGGCCGCGTGACTCACGTGGCTTTTACACGCTCTATTAGTGCACGTCTCCACGAGCGACTTCATTACTTACACGAACCGCTGCAGACCTAAAATACGGGCAAATACGAGTCACGCTCGCGCACGAAGGGTTCCGTCCCATCTATCTATCAATAATATTATAAAGCGTCAAAATTTGATTGTTTGTTTGTATTGAATAAGCTCCAAAACTACTGGACCAATTTCAAAAATTCTTTCACCGTCGGGAAGCTACACTATCCCCGGGTGACATAGGCTACATTTTATGCCTGTATTCCCACGGGAACGGGAACTGCGCGGGTGAAACCGCGAGGCGTCCGCTAATTATTTATAAAAACAGAAAAAAACGTACCAAGAACAAAAGAATCTTACGAGCTAGTACCACAAGCGGCGGCTTTATCGCCAAAAACGATCTCTTCCAGACAACCAAGGATAGAATTAGAACAGACGGGAGATGATGCAACACGCGCAACGAGCGACAGAGCAGCGATGTCCTGCACTTTGTTGTGTTACTCAAAGTTCTGTGTATTTATACATTGGTCGTTGACAGGCGCCATCCCTTACCATCAGGAAAGGGACTTGTTCGTATCATTACTGACACGTAAAACAAATAAAGTAATAACCAATCGCGCGTGGAGACGTCCACTCGCGCGCTCGGCAGCTGCCGACACTAGAGTGCTGCAGTCGTCAAGGATGGCCACTCTATTAATAGCTCATTTTAGAGCGAATATCATGCCTTTTTTTTCACTTAAGCAATCAAGTTCTAAGCGCTAAGTTGCGACGAATCAAGTTCGCAATAAGTTGGCCAACTTGACACTTGACTTGTGATCATATTTGAACTTTTACTTGTGATCCCGAGCTTCCCTGAAACCTTCGCGGAGAAATTATCCAAGCTAATTAATCTTTGTAGCGATGACGGCTCAGTGTTAGCGCGGTCGGTTCTCACGCAGAAAGGCGTACATTCAACCCCCAACAATGAGCTCGAGCTGCCGGTGAAGGAAACCACAGCATGATGGTAGCGTACTCTCTAGTACTCGGCTGGCTAGCTACCACGCGAGAGTTGGAAATGTGCCGCCAAGCAACTAGCGGTGTGTTCCGGCAGCCTCACTCGAGAGCCAGTTCCATTCCAGGCTCGGTGTGCTATACCATCTTCGATCTTACTATCACTTACAATCAGGTGCGCTGTGGTCAAAGCACTTAGCATTCCATAAAAAAAAAATCCCACTAATATTATAAATGTGAAAGTTTGGATGGATGTTTGTTACTCTTTCACGCAAAAGCTACTGAACGGATTTGGCTGAAATTTGGTATGGAGGTAGCCGAGACCCTGGATTAACACATAGGCTACTTTTTATCCCGAAAACATGTAGCGGGTAACGCCGCGGGGCGCGGCTAATCCTACTAATTATAAATGCGAAAGTTTGTGAGGATGGATGGATGTTTCCCTTTTTTTTTAATCTGGTGCCGGGGCAGAACAGAACCCTGAACCATCCTAAACGTGACTAAGCGATATTAGGATAATTAATGTTTACATGATAAAACGTACATACTGCGTTATTTTTTTTTTCTGTTCATGTTTTTTTTAAATTTAAATCTTGTATTTAATATTTCTTTGTTTAATTTGAATGTGCGACACTTTCAAGGAGGCCTTCACTCTTCAGGGAGGGCCTTAATAAATATATGCATTAACAAAACAGATAGTTTTATTTGTGATGCAAAAAAATGCATGTAATAAAAAAATAATTAATATAATTATATAAAACAATGTGTATTTATAAGTAGATTAATTATTTTTGTAATTAAAAAAAAATATCGTAGGACTATACACAGCGAATTTCGAATTTTTTTTAATGTAAAAATTTAAATTTTATTAAGGAATAAATAAAGGCTTCTTTTTTTTTACTTTGAATAGATCTACGTTTGGCCACCAACTCGCCTAATGCAAAGCGACGGTGTGGCCAAGGATGGAGCACGCTGATCCAGAAGAAATCTATTCACTCTAGCTTTATTATTATTATTATATGAGACTTTAATATATTTGGCTTAACCGTGTTTAGTTTATCTTTTTAGATCAATATGTGAATAATGTTTGTACAAACAGTATGAATTGATTATTTGAGATTAAAATAATGGAAAAACACCAGGTGAGAAACTTGTATGCATTCGGTATTTAGAAAGGAAGCGAGGATCGCACAATAACAAGGTATATCGCGAAACTAGACCCGCCTGCTCGGCCAGAGGGACAAACCCTTCTAGAAATATCTATCTATACTTTTATAAAAAGATTTGTTTGGATTGAATAGGCTCCGAAACTACTGGACCGATTTCAGAAATTCTTTCACCGTTGGGAAGCTACACTATCCCCGGGTGACATAGGCTACATTTTATCCCTGTATTCCCGCGGGAACAGGAACTACGCGGGGGAAACCGCGACGCGTCCGCTAGTAAATTAATATGGTGAAACATTTCCTAGAACAAAGACTGCGAGTGTAAGAAGGCGCCAGGAGTAAGTGGGCCTCCTCCTCCAGTAAAACTATTTAGCTAAGTAAATAAAATTTTCGTCGTAGAAATTCCGAGACGAGAGAATTTTTTTCACTCCTAACTGTTTCGTATCATCATCATCATCAGCCTATACTAGTCCACTGCTGGACATGGGCCTCTCCCAAGACACGCCACTCAGCCCGATCTTCGGCTTTTCGCTTCCATCCACCGCCAGCTGTCCTACGTATATCGTCACTCCGTATATCACTGTTTCGTATAACCAATTTTAATTAATTATTTTTGCACTCCTGTTTCGTATAACCAATTTTAATTAATTATTTTTTTCACTCCTGTTTCGTATAACCAATTTTAATTAATTAATTATTTCACTCCTAAATCTTCCGTATAGCCAATTTTAATCAATTATTTTTTTCTTTCCTAAATCTTTCGTATAACCAATTCTAATTATAATTTTTTTTTCACTCCTAAAACTTTCGTAAAACCAATTGTAACTAATTATCCTTCCACTAATAACTCTTCGGTTTAACCAGCTTTAATATTTAATTGACTAAACTACGTCGCTATTTTTATATTTCACATCAAAATTCACAATTTCGTAAACACACAAGTTTTTCACAGCATTTTTGTTAACGATTACCATAATCGATACAAATCCACGTGCAACACTGAAATCACATAACGACCGGGCGCGGACTTAACTATGACGCTATCACAGATCAAACTATTTGGTTTGGTTTCTATTCATTGTTTCTAAGAGTGTTTAGTGCGACGTTATATACAGACATCGCCGGCGGACACGCGCGTTCCACACGAGCCGGCTTTCGGTACTGAGTTACTGACCTACTGTACTAGCTGTCAGCTGTCAGCTGTCACTGTCTGCCGGCGCTCGAGATTCGAGAGGCGCGGCCACAGTTATAGCGGGAAAGCTCACAAATGTTATAGTCGACCTTCACCGCGCTGGTTGATGGATGAAAAGTATTTTATATCAAATTAAATATTTCAATGAACATATTGCAATACAAAAAATATTTCAGTCCAGAATATCATTAATTAACAATTAATTATTTTTTTTAATTGACTGGTTTGGTTAATAGACAAATTCCATACCAATCGAAAGTATTAAGCCTATAGAATACTAGCTGCGCCCTGCGGTGTTACTCGCTACATGTTTTCGGGATAAAAAGTAAGTAGTAGCCTATGTGTTAATCCAGGGTGTCAGCTACCTCCATACCAAATTTCATACAAATCCGTTCAGTAGTTTTTGCGTGAAAGAGTAACAAACATCCATCCAAACTTTCACATTTACAATATTAGTGTGATGTGAAAGTTTGGTAACTCTTTCACACAAAAACTACGGAACGGATTTGGATGAAATTTGGTATGGAGGTAGCTGACACTCTGGATTAACACATAGACTACTTTTTATCCCGCAAATATATTTAATGCTTTGGGCCGTGGCTTTTAGATCGACTTAATTTATTTCGATTTTTAAAAAGCGTTTGACGGAGTTGATAATGACATGTTGCTCCATAAACTGTCTGCCGAGGGCTTCTCTCTGCGGCTGCTTGACTTCTTCTCGGACTTTATGAGAGATCGGCTTCAATGAGTGAAGTATGGTCGTTACAAATCTGAACCTTATAACACTAGGTCGGGTGTAACCCAGGGATCAGTTCTTGGGCCTGATCTCTTTTCCTGCATGATCCATGATCTGCCGAAAGTTTTGAGTACCGCCATGGATAAATAAATAAATAAATATCGCAGGACATCACACACGATGATTTTTTTATGGATTAAAGAAATACGAATTATCAACAGAAGGAGAACAAAAGTTGTTAGGTTTCATGTACCGAACACCCCATTAAAAGGATGCTGACTGATTACAAATAACCCTGTATAGTGTATACTGTATAGGCTTTAGTATTTCGTTTGATATAATTATGTGAGTATTTATATTTTATGTATGAAGGCGCGCCGCTGCAAGCGTGGCCACGCCGCGCCCGCGCCGCTGCAAGCGTGGCCACGCCTCGCCCGCGCCGCCCACCAGTGTGTGCCCCTGCTTACTACCATTACGCAACACGTCGCCGCCGCCGGTCGCGGCCGGTTCAGAGTCGCCGAGACGCCGCGCGCCGCCGCCGCGCCGCGCCGCGCCGGACCGCGCGCTCGACTTCACACTAACTTCTACTTGACGTGCGGTGTACGAGTATTATAACATCGCTAATATCTGTTAAATGTTTCTCCTTTACTGAACTGTCTGTTATATAAAAGTCTGATCATTTTGACGAAATCTTCCGAGGTACTCGATTGGAATGATCTTTATTGTGCATATTTTTTTGTTGCTCTTTTTAATTCAATTTATTTTTACCCGACTGCCGAGGAAGGGTTATGTTTACGCGCGTATCTTATATGCATGTAAATTACTTTATTAGCTCATATCTTCCAAGCGGCCGAAGCTATCGTTAGATTCGTCTCAATAAGCCAGGTGTTCTTAGAAGTGTTTGAAAAAAAAATGGCGGATTTTAGGCGCGAAAACATTTTTTTTTATTTACTTGATGGTAAGTCTAGTAATGTTTCCACACTACTGCTTGACGGCAGAATATCCGGTACTGCGGCGGTAGCTACCCACACAAGTAAAACTACAACTATTTAAGAGAACATCTCGGAATCCATTAATAACGATTAAAAAAACTAATAAACCAGTTACACAAAGTCGTTGAAGTTCACGAAATCACCTTCACAATGTCGCAAGTATACTCGTGCATACATAACTACGTACATAATTATACATATACATCGTTTACAAGTTTTTACGTGTTCGCTAATCGACGATCTTGTTTGGAGATTCTAGTTTTGGGAAAAAAATATAAGGTCAGTCACGGTCTCAGTCATGGTACTCCCATACAAACGACGCCGTGTTCAGAACTAAATAAATATCGTAGGATGTTACACGCAGCGCCATCTAGTGAGTAACCGAGCTAAGCTTGCACTATGGGAACCAGACAACTGATACAAAGACACTGACACAAACTAGCTGATACTTTTTTTTTTTTTTGCTAGTTGTTTGCCCACAGCTCACCTGATGTTAAGTGAAGGTGTGGTCGAAGATGGTAAAGCACACCTAGCCTGGAATGGAACTGGCTCTCAAGTGAGGCTGCCGGAACACACCGTTAGATGCTCGGCGGCAGATGTTCAACTCGCGCGTGGTAGCTAGCCAGCCGAGTACTAGAGAGTACGCTACCACCATGCTGTGGTTTCCTCACGATGTTTGTTATACTTTTGTTTGTATTGAACAGGCTCCGAGACTACTGGACCGATTTCAAAATTTTTTTCACCGTTGGGAAGCTGCACTATCCCCGGATGACATAGGCTACTTTATATCCCTGCATTCCCACGGGAACTGGAACTACGCGGGTTAAGCCGCGAGGCGTCCGCTTGTTACAAAATAAAACCTTTCACTTTCTTTACTATACTTATATTTTTTTAAATACACACAGAACAAACATTTATAGTCACGCAAATGAGAGTGGTGGGAATCGAACCTACGCCCTACAGCTTTTAAAACAGGCAGTTTTTTTTATGGTTGACAGGCTATGTGTTTGACCTCAGCTCACTTGATTTTATTAATAATAATATCGCAGCACATTACACACAGCGCCATCTGACGGCGAACTAAGCAAAGCCGTGTTATGGAAGTCAGATAACTGATAGTTTTTTTTGTAAATACCTACAGTACGCCCAGACATTAGTTTGTCACGAAATGCTTGTCCTGGGTGCGAATCGAACCCACTTAAACAACATAAGCGATAGCGTGGTCGAAGATGGCAGCCGGAGCACACCGCTAGTTGCTTGGCGGCAGGTTTCCAGCTCTCGCGTGGTAGCTAGCCAGCCGAGTGCTAGAGAGTGCCTTTTCTATAGTTTAGTTAGTGCAATGAACTGTTAGTTTCTGTGGTGAGACTCGACGGCGACGGCTAGTGCGGCGCGCGGCGCGAGGCGTTGACCCGCGCCGGAACCGGTATCCTAGCGGTCGTCGCGATAACTCATTATTGAGAGCCCGCTCCCCTCTGCTCTGGACAGCGGCAGCGTGCCGTCCGCCCGCGCCGGCGCCGCGACCGCTCCCGCCAGTTCCGCCGCTTCCATCCAACGTTGTGACAGCCCTGATGGCTCATTGGCAGCATTAGCCTTAAGAGCTGAAGGGCGCGGGTTCGATTCCCACTCAGGATAAACATTTTGTGAATAAACAAATGTTTGTTCTGTGTCTGGGTGTTCTGTATGTATTATAAGTATGTATTTACAAAAAAAAAAGTATTTATGTATTCTATCAGTTATCTGACTTCCATCACACAAGCTCTGCTTAGTTTGGGGCCAGATGGCGCTGTGTGTCCTACTAGATAGTCCTACGACATTTCTTTAATTTGATGTAAAAGTTTTGAGTTATTAAATAAAAACGCGCATTTCAAATCATGCAATTCTCGCCTTTATACTAATCTTGTTTCAGCGCACTGGCGCGCGTGGAATCTGATTTTTTTCTGGCATAACACACTAGATATACCTACAGCAGAACACACAAAGAAAAATATATAAATTGCCATTCGAGGCTAGGTGTGCTTTACCATCTTCGACCACACCTTCATTTAACATTTTGTAGCGATGATAGCTCAGTGGTTAGCGCGGTCTTTTCGCATGCCGAAGGGCGAGGGTTCAAACCCCAACAATGAGCTCGAGCTGCCGGTGAAGGAAAACATCGTGAGGAAACCATAGCATGGTGGTAGCGTACTCTCTAGTACTCGGCTGGCTAGCTACCACGCGGGAGTTGAACATCTGCTGTCAAGCATCTAACGGTGTGTTCCGGCAGCCTCGCTCGAGAGCCAGTTCCATTCCAGGCTAGGTGTGCTTTACCATCTTCGGCCACACCGTCACTTAACATCAGGTGAGCTGTGGTCAAACACCTAGCCTGTCAACCATAAAAAAAAATGTTAACATACAGACACTTTTAAATGTCAGTAAGAGGATTATCGCTGCAGTGACGAGTGCATTACAAAGAAAAAAAAAGCGCTGTTTGTCAGCCGGCGCCGGCCGCCATTATCGTTCTGTGCACGTTCTATCTATACAACTAGTTTTTAGGTTTTTGGCGGGAACGCGGGAACAGTCGTGTCGCTCCGTTGTATTTTTTTCCAAAACTAGTGTTTTGTCGAATGTTTATGCATAAAAATGGTGGTGTTTTATTCATAAAGTGCCGAATTACGAGCGCGAGTGTGGGAAAGTGATATAATGTGGGGAAACATGAGTTTTCGTGTTGCTTCCATTTTGTAAAGTCGCCATTACTTTACTAAAGCATTTTTTTAAGCTGAACGTGACGCTCTCTTGATGGTAAGAGATAACGCGTTTCCATGACCATCGCAGCGATACACAGAACTCTGATTAACAAAACAAAGTCCAGGCATCGCTGCTTTGGTGCTCATTACTTTGAGACTTTCGATAGTTAGTCTCAACAGCGCAGTAATTTCACTAACTGCAGTACCCTTCACAGTAATGTTTACACACTACTGCTTGGCGGCAGAATAACAGGTACTGCGGTGATACCTACCTAGACGACCTCCTGCTAAGGAATCTACCACCTATGGTTCCGTGCGCTGCTTGTTAGTCGTGTGACGTATTTTGACTTCAACCAATGAGAGCGCGGTAGAAGTTTCGGATGTCGGCTGTGGCGCTGTGGGAAGCGAGCCGGCCGTGCGTTGAATGTTGAGGTGGAGATTGAGTTGGACGGCTGCAGAGTGCGGAGCTAAGTAATAGTGACTATACTGTTCTAATCGTTCTTAAACTAAAGTCGTTGTGAAGTGCTGATTCAACTTTGTACAAGAGAACTGAATTGCGTGGTTTGTCTCCTCGCCCGCTACACCCTCGCCCAGTAACCATGTATGATGTTGATCGGGCATCCCACTCTGTTTCCGATAAATAAAATGAAACGAAACGAAACAAAATAAAATTAATTATTTTTCTTTCTTTGTTTCAATTGTTTGTTTGTAGTAATTAGAGAATAGTGGTGTATGTATAGCGGTGTGTGTATAGCGGTACGCACCGGCGGCGGCGCGCAGCTCGGCGGCGGCGTGCCGGTGCGCGTGCTGCTCGGCGAGCGCCAGCGCGGCGCGACCGGCGCCGTCCGGCAGCGCGGGGCGAGCGCCCGCCGCCAGCAGCACGCGGACGTTCTCCGCGTGCCCGCGCTCCGCCGCCGTGTGCAGCGCCGTCTGCGCGCACCACGGATTACATTACTCTACACCCTGTGTACACAGTCTCCCTACTGTGGCGCCATCTGCTGGAAACGTCGGGCAGCGCATAGCTGCTTTTTCTTTTTCTTTCTTTTTGAACAAAAACTATAAATATAAATAATTAAATTTGACAAACGTAAATTTCCTCTTTTTGTGTTGTATTATTGTAAAAAAAAATGTAATTAAAGTTGACAAAGGTTACGGACCCCGGTGCCTGTGGAGTGTAACTTGTTTGTCTGTCTCTTGTAAAACGTTTTATCGGCTGTTAGCGTTACCTTCCCGCCGGTGGCGGCGTCGGAGCGCGCGTCGACGCGCGCGCCCGCGCGGCACAGCGCGGCGAGGCAGCGCGAGCGCTCCGCCAGCGCGGCGGCGTGCAGCGCGGAGCGCGCGTGCGCGTCGCGCGCGTCCGCGTCCGCGCCGCTCGCCAGCAGCTCCTGCAGCAGCTCCAGGTTGTCCCACAGCGCCGCCTGCGGTCACACCGGCGTCCTCTACACTGACATGCCACCACCGGTACCAGACATTATGCAACACTAGCAGCTCGCTCCGGCTTCGCACGGGAAACCAAAACTCGATGAACAACATAAATATAGGCTGTCACTCGGTCATAATGTAGCATTCTAACGATGAAACAATTATTCAGATCTGTCCAGTGGTTTCCCAGCCTACTCAATATATACAAATCTTTCCTCTTTTTATAGTACTTGCGGATGCCTCGCGGTTTCCGCCGCGTAGTTACCGTTCTCGTGGGAATACAGAGATAAAAAGTAGCCTATGTCACCCGGGGATAGTGCAGCTTCCCGACGGTGGAACAATTTTTTAAATTGGTCCAGTAGTTTTTAAGTTTATTTATTACATACTAAAATATAAATCTTTCATTTTTATAATATTTGTATAGACTAGTTGCGCCCCACGGTGTTACCCGCTACATGTTATCGACATAGAAAGTAAATCCCTGTGTTAATCCAGGGTGTCAGCTACCTCCATACTAATTTTCATCCAAATCCGTTCAGTAGTTTTGCGTGAAAGAGTAACAAACATCCATCCAAACTTTCATATTTATAATATTAGTGGGATTTTTACAGCCCACATATCAGAGCTTAGAACATTGTAGCTAAACATGTTAATGAGTCGTGCAAGTGGCAGCTGGCGCGGCGGCCTCGGCTCGGCTGCGCCGCCGCGGACCATTCCCCGTTTCCATGCAGTCTCGACCGCCGACTACACCAGTTCCAAGCGAGCACACGGGAGTACCTGGTGCAGCAGGCGCCCTTGGAAGTTGTCCTCGTCCGGGGAAAGGTCCATTACGATGCGTTATGGTCTAAAAACGAGCACAAAACACACATTTCCGGCCCAAACAACCGCTCGAGCGTTGCGACACCGTTCGCAGACTTATACCGCGGACTCACTGCAACCGTTCACTGAAACACCCGTCCAGACACTGCACACTAATACTAACAGATATTCCCATTCTAATTAGGGGTGAAATGTATCTGGCATTAAATAAATTATGAATTATAGCTACGGGAATAATAAACTTTTGGTTTATTGATTGTTTAGCATGACATATGATCGGGCCGTGACAGTTGTGCACCGACTGACATCTTAGTGACGTTGACAGTGAGTTACCAATCTTTTGTGACAGATCCTTTTTTCTTTTCAATGGGTGGCGTAGCTAATGTCACAAACAGGTTTTTAGGCTTAGGGTATAGGACTGAAGAGTGTAGGTACTAAGCCAAGAGGGAATTTATACTATGATAAAGAGGAAAGATTTA
This sequence comes from Biston betularia, assembly GCA_905404145.2. NCBI lineage: Eukaryota > Metazoa > Arthropoda > Insecta > Lepidoptera > Geometridae > Biston > Biston betularia. The sequence continues at coordinate 69,359 of FR989890.1, read as the reverse complement.
ATTGTTTGTATGTGTTGAATAGACTTCGAAACTGCGGGATCGATTTCAAAAATTCTTTCTTTTTTAATTCTTCCCAACGGGGAAGCCACGCTATCCCCGGGTGACATAGGCTACTTTTTATCCCTATATTCCCACGGGAACGGAAACAACGCGGGTGAAACCGCGAAGCGGCCGCTTGTAACTAAATAAATATCGCACGACATTACACACAGCGCCATCTGCACCCAAACTAAGCAAAGCTTGTGCTATGGAAGTCAGATAACTGATAGTTTTTTTTTGTGAATACATACTTAATAGAATATACAGAACAAACACATGTTTGGGAATCGAACCCACGCCCTACAGCTCTTGAAGCAGACATACTACCAATGAGCCAACAGAGCTGTCGAAAGCATAGTTTTTTTAACCCTGTAAATGTCGTAGTTTTCACACTACTGCTTGACAGCAGAATAGTAGTAGTGTAGGTAATATAAAAATGAAAAACGTGGCGCTATTTCAAATACTTTATTTCGCAGTAGTGTTGTACAGCGAACACACCGAGCGGCGCGGTGCGGGCACTTGTGTCTCGGTGGCCGGAGGCGCGGCGCTGCCCTGCTCCGCTGATGCTACCACCCACGACTGAGGCTCAACTTGCCTCGAAACCAAACGAAATAACGCAGAGATCATACTGTATAACGTCTCTATCAGTCTAATCAAACAGAAATTACTGCAATCATCTACGTAGATACAAAATCTAACACGCGGTGGTACGCGGAACGGTAGCGGTGACGCCGAAAGGGGCTTGCTCTGTTTATCGTTATGACCAACTTTCTTTTTTGGGATCCAGAAATTGCGAAAAAAAAAATATTTATGTAAAGCGGATGTAGTGTAAAAATAATTTACAAGTAGGTACTCTGAATTAACAGATAAGTACGCAGGTGAAACCGCCAGGCGAGGCTAGTTGTATAGTTAGTTTACTAGTGACTGCACTCAGATTGTTAACTTTTCCGGAAAAAATATATCTGACTGTAAAAACCGAATCGAAATCCCTCGCGGAGCTTAGGAGAAGTCAGCGGAGAAACTGATAGAATTTAGATTACAGATTATAGAAGGCACCATTTCTTTGCATTTTAGGGTCAATCCTCACGTGTTGGTCAATATGATTCATAGAAATCACCGTTCCGCGTAACCCAGTACATTTAAAATTTACAAAACGCTTCAATAAGTACATCTGTTTGCATTTTTACAGGATTGTTATATTGTTGTAACAGAAATTCTCATTGAGGACTATTGTGATATTTACTCAAAATTTGCAAAGACACGGTTCTGACAATAAAGCTCGACCCCCACTGACGTAGCCGTAGCGAAGCGCAGCGTAGCGGGAATCTGGATCGGCCGTTTTTTTATAAATGAGCCCAAGGCTGGGCGTGGGCTTATACCTATTGTGAGAAATCATCGATAGCCAAGTGCGGGTTGGCAGATTTTTAAGAACAGTCCTCACGACGTATTCCATCAATTTGAAGTTACAATGATACATAACTCAGAAAAGAATAGCGCGCGGATGTGAACCTTGTACCTACAGATTGGAGACGAGACGTTTTTATCTCGACAGCAATGTGAACCTTTATGGGCATCGATGCGTCGATCACGCATTCAAGTGATGAAGTTTAGACAGAATTGTTCGTATACTTTATCCACCGAACAGTCAGTATAGCGTCTCTAAGTTGCACATTTGCATGCAAGTGACGGGGACAGACGACTGCATCTCCAGGTGCGCGGGCGAGCAACGTACAGCTGGGTTTACGCACTTAACTGGCTGCAATAATCCTCCTACTTTTAAGACTAATATAATTTTTATCGTTCGTCTAAAAACTTCTTAAGGCACAGAGTAAACAGATATCAGTTCAAAAATCCAAGCCATTGAGTAAACAAGAACAGACACGTCCGCTCCGTACAAGCGACAGATGCAGACTGGCACTTTGCTTCCATGACGCTCGCTGAGGTCGTTTTGGTCAACCAATAGCGAGCGAGGCTGAATTTTTTCTCGTATTCTCTCTGTTCGGTGGATAGTTTTAGTAACATTGTCGACGCGCTAGGCTGCGGCCTGCTTCGCTGTCAGTGCGGACCGTCGTACATTCCGGAGTCCACCCGAGCGGCCGCCGAGACATTCCGTTAACTAAGTACATGTATTTGTATGTAGGTATATCTTACAATCAACATTTTACATTATTTTAGATATTAACGTTTGGTGTTCAGAGCGAGGTGGCGACATATTATTATCTGTTTTTAATTTCTACTAATACTATTGTAAATCTTTACTATGTTACAACCGCTGCCTCGGCCGACAACATTTTAGTGAGCAGCGCCGGCAGTATCGCACAGCCGCGCAGCCGCACACACAACATGCAGCGATAGAACAGCTGCCAACATTACAATTACAACCAGCGCCGCGCCGTCTCCGAGGCGCGGGCGGGCGTTTGTTTATACACTAAAAACAGCACAATACGCCAAATATAAGTCCTTAAACAAATTGTATTAACAAAGTAAAAATATATTGTTAGGAGAAGAATTTCATCGAGCGAGTTTTCGCCGCGCTCGCATATAAAAGGCGTGGAACAACGCTTCAACGGCTCCGCAGTCCGGTGACGCTGTAGAGGCCATCTGCGGCCAACAGCACAAGTCATTAAAAAAAAAAAAAATTCAACGGCTCAGTCGCTAGCGTGCGCTCCTTCGGTGCGGTCGTGCCTTTAATCCGCATTCAATTCTTAAATAACTGTGGCATTCTATTACCATTGTTGTAATGTTCTTCGTGTTGCTCAAATGCGAATAAAGATTTATTGTTATTGTTCCTCTGAATCATATTTTTTTTATTAAATTTATTTAAGTTTCCAACAATATATAAATGGCAAAAGATTGTAAAAAAAATATATAAAGTGAAGTTATTAACGTAGGTAATGTTGGCAGCGTTCTAACAGTGATTACAAGGGGGGTCGTCAGTGCTGCCCGCGACGAGCTCCCGGCCACCTCGGCCCGCCCGCGCTCTGCGTCGCCAATTCACTAAATGTGCCCAAAACGTAGCGAATTGGAATATTCTTGATAAGAAAATGCGATTACAGGAAGTGCAGCGCAGCACGCGGACACGTCGCGTCGGCGGAACTACGCGCTTGCTTTTATAACTAGAAAAAACAGCTAACAGTAAAAAAGTGAAGCTGATTTCTAGCAAAACTTCCTGGATTTATTAGAAAGCTCTAGAGAGGACAAGCCACGAGAGAAGCTTCGAACGAAACAGTTAACGCTCGATCCCCACCGACTCTTGTCTTCATACAAATCAGTGTCGGCGGGGATCGAGCCCAAATGTTTAAATCAAAGGAAAACATATAAACGTGGGCACATATTACATCACACCGACAACACGCCACTACCGACGTACTACTCCTTACGTGTCTTTTATATTAATAAATATTACTGTCATATAGAAAAGTTATTGCAAGTGGCGCCGCTCGCGGGCGCCGGACAACGCGTGCACTAATCACAAACGTTACATTTTCAGTAAATATACGACGCGGCTCGCTTTTGTGCGCGACGTCTCTATTCTACCGTTCGTCGTTCGACTCGACGGCTCCGCCGGAGCCCGAGCGCGCGCCGCCGCCGGAGCCCGAGCGCGCGCCGAGAGCGAGCCGCGTCCCCACGCCGGGCACACTCCGCTATTCCATAACATCATGCAAAAATACTTTCTTAGGTACCTATGTATGTATAAATCATACAACACATACACTCGCTATGTACACGCTACACCGCTACTCGACCGTGCATAGAAGCAGTGACGCTGTACAGTGCGAACAACTTACGAGTTATTGATTTTAAAATATAATTTTTAGATTCAGGTGTTTCTTTGCGGAAGTTCATTTGAAGTATTCAAGAGATATAATTTTAGTGCGAGTATTTCCGCTTAAAAGTCGTTTTAGGTACAACACATCAGCTCATTCTCGGTCGAGCGCTCGAAGAGTCGACACGTCCCGAGGACGCCGCGTGCATTGGCGACACGTGTTGCCGGTTACTGCAGCGAGAAGGATACAAATACTTGTTGTCATTTTAATTACTTAATTTTGATTGCACGTTTATATTGGTATTCACACGAGTAAGTAGGTCGCACTGCTCTCGAGGCGAAACGTTGCAGACGGTTTGGCAAATGCATTAAAAAAATAATTACAACGCACGTACACGCAACCGCGGAAGCATCAACACGTTTAGTTTCACTATATTAGTATACAATATATTAGAATTTAACTTTTCTCCAACGTTTTCCGATCTACATATTTACACTATCGTTAGTCGAGGACGTCACAATTGACATTTACGTATGAAATCTAAACAGGTATTTGTAACTAGTCGGGGCCCGGTGTGAATGCGCCCTTACAGAATAACAAACTAGTTCCGCACTGAGCCGAAAAAAAAATAAAAAAAATGAAGGAAATCAAAATAAAAAGTACAAAAATAAAACCGTAATACATTTATTTTAAAAGAATGTTATAATAGGTGCGGGACAGAAAAAATACTATAATTGAGCAACTACATATGAACATACAAACAGGTGGAGCGACTCGCGTCGGCGCAGCGGACATCTCCGTCCGTCTCGCCTCGCTTAGTGCAACAATATATATTATATAGCGCGCGCTCCGAAATGCACCAACTGCGCCTGCGACAACTGCTCCCGCGACAACTGCTCCCGCGACAACTGCTCCCGCGACAACTGCTCCCGCGACAACTGCTCCCGCGACAACTGCGCCCACGACGACAGGGTTTATAGAAACCGAGTCAGCGCGTCTAAACAATATTTTTATATCGCAGGCTCTTTTGGCGTATTTCGGATCGTGGCCTTAAACAAAACTTAAACTTAGTTTTAAACAAATTAAAAAATAATTCAGTAATAAACGAAAAACAGCAATTAAATCAAACGAATAATACAAATCGAAGGCGTAAAAATTAAAATAGAGAAGCCCTTACCACGAACCGCGGGCCGGGCCGCGGGCGCGCGCGGGTTCATAACAATATTACATTCCGCAACGCTCTCTCGACAAAAATAATAGAAACATCAAGATCACAATTAGGCTACACGAATATATCGCATCAAATACAGGGTCGCACAGAACTGCTACGCGCATCTGAAAGGGAGTCATTGTCAATTCTTCTTTGGACAATTTTTTTTTCGACTTTTTCTAGCATAGTTTATTCACAACAGTTCGACCCCCTTTCAGTTAAGCGTACGAGTTCCGTTTCATCCTGTAAAATTTGAGACAATAATTCCGTTACGGGTATCGAACCTGCGCCCGCGGGCCCCGCCCCGCGCCTTAACAATGAGAAATGCACGTTAATAGACACTACACGAAACTAAACCGACACGTTAACATTAACATAATAATATCAATTAAACTAACTCAATATACAGGGACACGGGCGACGGACACGCACGCGCGCACGCACGCACGCACGCACGCACGCACGCACGCACGCACGCACGCACGCTGCGGGGACCCCACACTCGCTACAGAACGCCTCCGGTGGAGGCTTATCAAATATTATCAGACTGGAATACGTTTTAGTAACTGTCGCGGCCGCGGCTGCATTTCGGACCGCAAGAAATAAGATTACAATAATGGTGGGTATACACTAGCGAGTTGGTCGCATTCTGCTAGTTCACCTTCGCGGTAACGGTGTAAGGTGTCCTCGCCCGCTCCGCGCCGTACGCACTAAGTAACAAGACGGCATCGCCCATACGACGTCACATGACATTGCACGACTTCAAATAGTCACTTGACAGTCCACAATGTCACATAACATTGCACGACGTCATATGATACTACAAGATGTCATAAAACATTTCACGACGTGACAAAACATTGCACGACGTCATCAAATATTGCACGACGTCGTAAGAGATTGCACGACGTCATAAAACATTGCACGACGTCATAAAATATTGCACGACGTCGTAAGACATTGCACGACGTCATAAAACATTGCACGCTACCGTCGGAAGCTATACTTCATGGCACAGGCTCCGCTCCGACCGCGCACCCAAACAATATTCAATACAAGTAAACAATTGTTACGCGCATTCACAAACAAACACGTGGCCTGAAGGTGAGAGCCCAGGAGCACGGATCGACCGCACAATAACACACGTTGGCTGAATTAGACTCCATTACGACGGCGCGACGTACTCGCGTAGTATTTAGCGCAATGTAACGACGTGACGAGTTGTGTCGGCGACAGGACGCAACTCGTCGGGCTGCGCGGCGGACGGAGCGCTTTATGTAAGTTATTGCAACGAGAGGCGCGACACAAGCGCCGCGCCCCGGCGCCCCCTGCCGGCGACCAACTACAAACAGGTGACGCTGAAAATTTACTAGTAATAAACGAGTATTCCTTCTTACATTTGAAACCGTTCAAGTATTACGCAAATCAGAATTTATTAATTTTCAATTTTAATTTTAATTTTCATAATCTAGTCTACCCTTACTCTATTCCCCCCACCCCTCCATCTGCAATTTAATAAAAAAAAAATTAGTAAAGCGAAGACCCTCCCTCCTCTTTCTTTCACGCGTCAGTCGCTCCGTATGGTCGCCGGCAGGGGGCGGCCGGGGCGGCCGGGGCGGCCGGGGCGGCCGGGGCGGCCGGGGCGGCCGGGGCGGCCGGGGCGGCCGGGGCGGCCGGGGCGGCGCCAGGTCCGCTTTGGACAACAACACCTAACACGAGTTAAAACTATTATTTGTTTTCGATATAATCACAGGTTAATACGATATGACGAACTAGCATTCCGGGGCTCCGTCTCCGGACGAGCTCCCGCGCGCCGCGCGCTCCGAGCGTCGAGCGTCGAGCCCCTCCCGCGGGCACGGCACTCTCTAACAAACAAACAAACGAACAACCAACGAAACCTTGAAATAAACTGCAAATCGAAACGTTCCGCGCTCGGAGGAAACGATCATCCCATCCGTGAACATCTCCGATATGTCACCACTGTACAAAAGTAGAAAATGTAAGCAGAGGCGAAACTGCGGCACACATACCAAACCTAAGTATTACTGATCTCCGACTTAGCGGCCATTCAAGTATTACCTAAGCAGAATGTTAGTAATCATTAACTACTCCCTCCCAATTGTTAGAAAAAGTAAGCAAAAATATTACAACGCCCCCCCCCCCCGTGCTTACGTAAGCATAGGTTTAACTAGCGCTTTTAGCTCTAAGCTATTTCTTCCATGCAACCTAAGCATAGAGGGGATTCAAATAAAGTAGGAAACCTCCAAACAATAAGGAAATTAAACAATCAGCATAATTTATATGACATGGCTGACGTTATCCTCATTCATCTCTCCCCACCCCCCCCCCAGATCATCAAACATAAGCAAGGTGATAACCCCCCCCCCCCCCACCCCCTCTCCCCCTCCCCCGTGCTTACGTAATACTTGAACGGCCTTGAGGATACTCACGGACAGAATTGCAAGGTGCGGACTCGACTTCCATGAGTGAAGTTTACACTAGCAAGAACTTGCCGCAAGTTATTGCACGAGCGATTGCCAGCAAGCGCACAAACCAAAAACTACCGCAAGTTTCCTCGCAGCGCGGACTCGGCAGACGAAGCAGAAACACTCGCGGGCGGAATCCAATTACTTCTACCTCTAAAAAAACAGTACAGAGTAAGGCGCGCGCACACCGCGACGCCACGGACTAACGTAACACGGCACAGGCGAGTCGACGAAGTGTTGCGATTTAACTATTTCCCGAATAAGTACACGGATGTCTTCAAAACCAGAGTAAACAGGGTTCTTGCTCCATCCTAGACTGCACTTTTGTTCAATATCAGGCAGAGTGGTCTGTAGGAACACGACTCTAAGAGGCGGGGAAAAAATTGAGATATAACAATAGAAAACCCGCCGTTCGTGTTACATTACACGTTACGTTACGCGTGCGCACACCACGTTACAGACACAACGCAACAACGATGCAATGTAAGAACAGCGCGCCCGACCCTGCCCACAGAGACGACTCCAAACCAAACTGAATCTTCTTTTTTATATTTTTGTAGACGATGTATTGAACTTTTTAAAAACTTTAGCCCGCGTCGTTCGGGGTGAAGTAAGGATTGCACCGACACCACGGCCATCCGGACCTGTTCAGGCGTTACGAAGTTATGGCGGAATCAACAAACACGCAAACAGACAAACATGCCACAAACAAAAAAGGAAACATTTTGTTTTCGCTGTAAAACGATCTTCTTTAGAGCCTGGAAACTGTTTGGTTCGAATCTGTGATGAAAACGGTCGAAGATGAAGCACACAGATCCGGAGCGCCTTACGAGATTGAGTTTTTTTTTAAAATCGATCTGTCGAGACAAGTGCGAACGTTACGAGTAATGTTCGCGGTTAGTTACAACAGAAAACAGAAAACGGGACAACAATTCGTGCGAAGCGAAACAAACGGGCCCGCACGCACACACGCACGCACGCACGCACACACGCACCTGTACACACGCACGCTAACCTAACTTAACACTAGTATTTGTTATATTTAACACGAGATACTTGTTTTAGCGGGTAACTAGGTAAGGCGAGCGCGCTCGCGAACATTCGCGCGCACGGAGAACATCCAGCGAACTTCGATTTTCGTGTTCCGCAATGTTCGCGAGCGCGCGGCCGCGCGACGTCGCGGCGGAGGCGACGTCGCGCTCAGCTCTGACGAACGTTCGGCGTAACATCAACAAACACGGAAAACTAAAGCTAAACCAAAACGAACACCCGGAACTATTCTGCATTACATTCAAGCTTGCATTACTTTACTGTAAACGCACTACTCAGGGCTACGCGACACTACAACACTACACCGAAAGGAGGTCACTCTACAGCCAACATTCATTACAACGAGACGAACCACGAAATCAATAAAAATGGACGAAACAGATGAAGTATTTGTTTTAAATTAAAATAATTTCAAAGTTGCTTAAAATCTTGAGTACAATGAGCTCCTTTGGGCTTAGTGGCACCGTTCCGCGTAGCCCCGTATTCACTTCTCCCCACATCAGCTATGTGTTTGACAGCAGTGACGCAACAAAGGCGAGGGATTACTTCTCATAGATTCCACGTTCAAACCGATCTCAACGGTTAAATAGATTTTTTTCCAAAACTAGTGTTTTATCGAGTGTTTATGCATAAAAATGGTGTTTTATTCATAAAGTGCCGAATCACAAGCGCGAGTGTGGGAAAATGATATAATGTGGTGAAACATGAGTTTTCGTGTCGCTTCCAAAACGTTCGCCACTACTTTACTAAAGCATGACTGGACCTGAATGAGACGTGCTGGACTCGTTCAAAACTAGACTTTGACTATAACTAAAGCTACGAGGCAACTTATGTATAAACTTGAAAATATAAAACACTTGACGCTGGCAAATGCTCAAAATGCGACGCCAGAACCGAAGAAAAAAAAAAGATATCGCGCCGCGGGAACTATGAGAGTTAATCTGTGACAGAGAGGTTTCCAAATAGACGACAACTTATTTTAACAAACAGATCTGATAGAGTTCGACTCGTGTAGCGTCGAGTAGCGCTGTGCTCTTTTTCGACGTCCGCTAGCAGCGACGCGGGGCCTGCGTCCGCCGACACTCGCTGCTCGGACTCTTCTCGCACTAGAGCTGAGAGCTTCATATTTCTACATAGTCGTTCACTGCTGTCAACAACTGGTTCCGTATTCGCTGGAATGTTCCTGTCCGAAGTTGGCAGAGATTCCGACAGACGGCGCTGGGAGTCTCCAGTGAGCACACACTCGCACACTCGCACACTCGCACGCGAGCGTTCGTAAATGAATAGTTAGTACATTTTCACATCTTCGTATTTCAGCTTTCCAGATCATTTTACTGTAAAAATAGTACTGCATAATGTTTACAAGACTCTTGCCCCGCTCGCGCCTGTCGCCAGGCGACCCCAGTCTTGCCACGCGCGTCCGCATGGGTGTGCGGACATGGCGGCGCGGCGGCGAGTCATTCCGAGTTGTTGAAGTACTCGGACGCGTTCCCGCGGCAGATCGGACACGTGCGGTTCGACTGCAACGCGTAAACAAACACACGTTACCACGCTTGTTTACAAATTGTAACAAACAAAATTTCATTTAAAAAAGAACTAATAAACGATTTTTTTTTTTATAGTCGACTAGCTGCGCCCGCGGTGTTACCCGCTACACGTTTTCAGGATAAAAGTAGCCTATGTGTTAACCTAGGGTCTCGGCTACCTCCATACCATATTTCATGCAAATCCGTTCAGTAGTTGTCGCGTGAAAGAGTAACAAACATCCATCCAAACTTTCACATTTATAATGATAGTGGGATATCACTCGGGACAATGCAAGGGTTCTGACCATCCCATACTAAAACAAGGTGCGGCGGTGAACCTCATCTTTCTAGTGTAGTACTAGATGGCGCTACTGTCTGCGCGTGTCTCCTACTTTTTTGTCCTAGCGCTTGGTCATTTCGTAGTTATGAAGTGTAAAGTTGTTGATAATATTTTCGTTAGAGTGTAGTAGTGTGCACACTCACCCGGAGCCATTTGTCGACGCACTTGGCGTGGAACTCGTGCGCGCAGGGCAGCACGCGCAGCGACTGCCGCGCCTCGAACTCGCACATGCACACCACGCACAGCGACTGCTCGCCTGCAACGCACACACGCGCACTACGTTACACACACACACACACTTGCACGAGTGGAGGTTGTGGTACAAAGTAGTACAGTCGAGATGTTGCGTTGAGAACGCTTCTTGGTACATACTTGGGATACAATAATCTAATTTAACCGAAGCAATTAATTTTCCAGGAGGAAAAAAGCACTAAATAATAAAAATCGCAGCGTTGATAACTTCCTTGATCCTGCGAAGGCCTGAGACACTGTCTTCATTTCAACTCTCTTAATAAATTCGAGGTATCGTTTTGGACTGGTTTCAAAGTTATCCGACATAACGGAGACAGTGTACTAAAATTTGTCAGACTATCAACACCCGATAGTACATTTTAACTTTGCGAAGTCCCGCAGGGCAGCATACTTGGGCCGATGCAGTTTATTTCATACCAATAAAATATATACGAACAGTCGCAGAAACGCTCAGGATAGTCGAGGAAAAATTATAATAAATGAGCAGCCGCTGAGACTAACCGTAGAGAAGGGAGGCAGGGATGGAGACAGGGAAAGCAGTGGCGAGTAGAGACTGACCTTGGTGTGTCTGCTCGCAGAACTTGTAGCTGGGCAGCAAGTCGATCTCGTGTCTCGCGAGCCCTCGCGGTTTCGCCTCGCCGAGGCGCTCGGCCAGCGACAGCAGCGCCTCGTAGTTCTCCGTCTCCGGCGACTCCCCGCCCTCGGAGCGCGCCTCGCCGCCGTACGGCGACAGAGGGAACATCGCTAGCAGGTTCAGGAACACCTGTCGAACATTTTTTAGCAAGAAAAACATTAGAACGGTGAAGTGATTATTTATGCTGGGGCTGCATCGATGTTAACGCCTACCAATAACTATGACGCAAATATTCAGCTTAAAATACTGCGAAACGGAGCGGTATCACTAGGATTTAACTTCTAATGTCAATGTCCCAATTAAAATGCGGGTAGTTGGCAAAAAAGTTGTAGAAAGGAATGAGAGAAGGTGTATAATACTTTTCACGCGAATGGCAGCTGCAGTGCTACGCGTACGTACCTGGTAGGTGGGCGGCGGCGGCAGGGAGAGCGGCGGCGCGACGGCGAGCGCGGCCGACACGTGCGCGCCCAGCGCAGCACTCACCAGCCCGCCGCTCTGCGGAGACACGCCTCACTCACTACACTGTCCCTGGCTCATAGCCTTCATACATTATACTTAATTATTTTACATTCTACCTCCATTTATACCGTCTTTAACTTTAGTTTGGTACCGATGTAAGAGCAAGTTGCGTAAACAGCGCGTGCGGTGCGTGAGGAAGCAGCTACATCTCCATCCATGTAACCGTAGACTACTTTTCACCATCTTCACCCACTGGAGCTTCTATGCCACCAACCTAGAGCCTCGCTCCGGTACCTACTTCAAGGAGTCGAGTTAGCTCGCGTAGATGCTGATAGGAGCAGGGCACAATACTCCCCAAGCGGGACGTCAATAGAGGACTTTCTAGTGTTATACGGGGGGGTATAGGTGACGTCATTTTTCGTGCGTGTTTCGCGCTATTTGTTCTTCCCGTCGGCCGCTTCAGCGCAGTAGTGAAGCGTCAAATCGATAGACGGCGCTTCTTACAAGTGTACGTCGGTCGTCCGAGAGGCCGCGGTACGCACCTGCGTGTGTATGTGGTGTATGGGGTGGTGGGGCCAGCGCGGCGCGTGCGCGTGCCGCACGTAGGGCCGCGCGCGCGCCCCGCCCGCGCCCACACCCACGCTCACGCCCACCGCGCCACCAGACCCTACGCCCACGCCGCTGCGACGCTGCAACCACGTATCACATACCACATTAATTCTTCACTTGCACGTTAAATTAACATTGTTCTTAAAACAGGTTTGCGTATTAATCAACAAATAAAGTCCGCAAGTTCAAAGTCGCTCAGCGAGCTATGGAAAGAGCTGTGCTCGGCGATTCTCTGAGGCGTCGTATCCGGAACGAAGTAATTCGCCGGAGAACTAAAGCCACAGACAGCTCAGCGTGTTGGCGAGTTGAAGAGCTGAAGCTGGGGAGATTTGTAGTGGAGTGGAGACCGCGAATTGGCGAACGTAGTAGAGGCTCCATGGAGTGACGATATACGTAGGACAGCTGGCGGCGCATGGAAGCAAAAAGCCGAAGATCGGGCTGAGTGGCGAGTCTCGGGAGAGGCCTGCTCATGCCCAGCAGTGGAGTCGATGGTGAAACAATACAACAATTTTAAAGATAATCAACAAGATTAGCGTGCGAGAGCATGCCAACAATAAGTAGCGCCGCTACACGAGACAGCTCACACGCATACACCTATACGTATATATAGGTATGTGAAGGGATTGAGCTGCGCGGGGACAAACATTCCATCGATTCAGTATTCATAGAGGGTTGCAGTGCGTGAGTACTCACGTGGTGGTGCGAGAGCGCGTGTCGCGCGTGGTGCGGCGCCATGAGCTCGAGCGGCTGCAACGACAATCGCGTACTTTACCAAACTGTTCACAATGATAACGTCGAGATTTCACAGAAAATGTACACGTGCGTGCGTACCTCAGTGTGCAGCAGCAGCGGCGCGTGGTGCAGGTCGGGCGGCGCGAGCGGCGACAGCGCGCCCTCGTGCGCGTGCGCGTGCGCGTGCGCGCCGCCCGCCACGTCCAGGCGGCCGCCCTCGCCGCGCTGCAACACCACACGACACTGCGTCACACGGAACTTTGAGTAGCTAAACAAAGTCTGCTTTGACGCTCATTACTTTGAGATTCGATGGTAAGTCTCGAAAGGCCTGTGGTTTCGCTGTCACCCTTCACAGTAATGTTGACACTACTGCTTGGCAGCACAATATCTGGTAGTGCAGTGGTATCTACATAGACGGCCTCCCGGTAAGGGGGTCTGCCACCGAGGCATGTTATTAATACGACATTGCAAATATTCACCTGCGAGGCGGGGATGTAGTGGTGCGGCGGCGAGGCGAAGGGCCCGCGCGGCGCCGCCGCCGGCGCGAACCCGCCGTACTGCAGCCCCGCGTACCCCATCTACACACACGCACGCTCGCTCACTACCTCGCGGAGCCACGCGCCGGAGCACGCGCGCTCTACCCTTACCGTTCTTGGGAACTTTCATCAATTCATTGAACATGTTACTTTCATTCGGTATTGTTCATTCAAGTTATTTTTTTCAGTTTAAGGATAATTAAGTTAAATTTTTCCTGTTTAAATATTATTTTTCGTCTCTAATCTATATTCCGAAATAATGTGTTTATTGAATTTATTTCAAAAGTAAAACAATATATATCGGCATTCGTAAATAGAGATGTATTGGAAGCAGAAACAAGATTCCCCGTAAGTTAGAGCGCGCCGCGCGAGGAACTATTCATAGAAATCGAATACCACACTAGTAGAACAAGTTCCATGGAACGCCAAGTGAGCTAGCGGCTAGCGGAACAGTTTGACAACAGTGAAGCTGAGGGAGGGGAAGGGTGCGCTGGGTGTGCGTGTGGTATTCGATCTCCGCGAGAGAAGTCCGTGCACGACACGCGCGTGCCGGGCACGTGTACGCGCGGCTCCGGTGTCGGCTAGTTTCCCGCCCTATGGTGGCCCACACGGTAATATCAAACTAATGACAATTCTCGCTCGAGTCATTCATAATTATCATTTATTGACTTAAATGGAAAATAGAACGTGAAATGTCAATTTAATTTAATCTTACCTTTCAAATAAGATCTAGCATTCGACTAGGGTTTCATCGGAAATGAGTATATTTAAATAGATAAGTATTTTTGTACACAGACATAATAAAGTTTGAAAATGAACTGGTGAGATGACGAGATATGAGATATGGTGGGAAAAATGAATAACATATTTGGCAATAATAGTATATTGTGTTCTAGTAATAAAATATAACCATAGCGTTGTTATTGGCGGGTGAGGATGCAAAGATTAGACGATTTGTTCTTTAGTTACGGGACGAGCAAGCCGCGCGCCTGATTATGACCATCTCGCTAGTTCTAGCTTTGAGCTTGGAACTTTTATCAAACAAATAAAAGCGCTTGTTAATTCTTCTCCCAAAAAAAGTTCTTTCGAAACAATGTGAGCATTTGACACTTTGAGAAGAATTCTGTCAATTCCCTTTGTGTTGAGTAATTTCACTTTGACTGTACTGCTTGGCGGTTGAACAACGAACGATCGCCCCACAAGAATGGCAAGGATATCATAGGTAGTTTAGCCAAGATTCGCGTAAAGCGCCCTTAATATAATAAAATATAATAGATAAATAAACGCGACAAATCAACAAGGCATAATATTATGTCTAAGAACGAGAAAATGGCTGCGTGCGAGTGTCGGTTCCGGTCCCGGCGCGGTCCACATCACAAGAGCATATCCAGGAAACAGCCAACTGCTAATATGAAAGCGACCAGCCAAATATTTCTCTCGTAATTCAAAAATCTACTGAGTACAAGCTTGAGTTGCTAGCGGCGATATCGTAAACAAACAGTGCGCGCGGGGACGCGCGGACCGACACGGAGCACATTCTCAGGGATTCCAAAAGTGTAGAAAATCGAGGCATGCGGTACACGGACAGTACAATGTGGGGTTAGTCGACTAATCAAAATATTAGGGGGGTGGGCCGGACACCAGGCGGCCGCGTCGGAGCTGCACGCGGGCAGCCCGCCGCTCCTCCGTTCCATTCCATGCGAGCCTACGCCTGCACGTGTGTGTGATGCTAACGCCACCGGTTACATGGGAAGTGGCGTCAGCACTTCGGCGGGCGTTATCAAAACATGTGTCGGTTGGTATTGAAATCAAAACAGAGTCGATCCGGAAAGTGTTAGAATGAATAAAACATCGACAACTGAATGGTATTAGAATGTGGGGGTCGCGGCATGCGGCCGAGCCGTGTTAGAATATTGGTCGTGTCGCGTGATGGAGGACCAATCGGCAGTGCCGGGCTGCTATTGGTCGCCGATCAAGCCGACGCGGGCCTAATGTCATCAAGCACTGTGCACTCTCTATATTAACATGTCTCGTGACGCACACTCTATGCAGCCTACCGCCACCTCGCTAGTCTCACTGCGTCTAGCGGTCAGCCGCCGCCGCGGAGCCTCGACGCAAACCGTAGCGAGTGCGGCTTGCGACGAGTTCCAATGGGCGCATTCCCGCGATTCAAGCCGTCGAGTCGCTAACATGACAGGTGCTCAAAGTAGCGGATGTGTCGGAACAAGTCACAGAGATTAACTAAACGTGAACAGTCTTGCGGATCTCACTGCGCGATCCGACGTCATCGTGAATATTTTCAAACGTCGTCGGACGTGTCATGCGACAGCAGTGGATCAGTGAGACCGCAGGTGGTTAGTCACCGCTCCCGTACGCTAATTTTAATAAGTAAGGTGTTTACGATTCGAACGCTGCTCCGACGTTTACGAAGGTTTGTTAACTTGTGGCGCCAAGGACCATCGGAGCAACGTCCGGTACATGACAGTATAAATATAATTATCTTATAAAAGTATCGAGCGTAGAATGCTATAAGTCGGCTAACTCGGCGCGGGCACGAGCGACGCTATAAGGCCAATTTACACGAGTCACTATCGCTAAATTAGCTGTCACGATAGTTCCGAAGTGGTAGTGGTTCTGTTTAAACAAATTTTGTCGACAGTGATTGTCGGAAAAAAATTGCTTATACACAGTTACTATCACGTCTTAACTGACGGCACACATGCATTTAGCGACAACTCTTCGTGTAAATGGATCTTTAGTTCGGCATGTCGCTCCCGGGCATGCATGTCGGTGCTCGCGTCACACACACGTGTCTTCCGAGAGGATGCGTCTTCGACGACAGTGATCCTTTCTAGTTACTGGGCAGTATGTCTGCCTTTCGAATGAATGATTAAATTATTATCTTTGTAAAGGCCTGAGCGATTTGAAGACGTTTCCTCACGAGGACACGTTCCCAACTATTTCGTAACATCAATACAATGTAGTCACCAAACTATAACAAATCGTAAGCTCGAGTGATGGGTTGCTGCTTTAAATAGTTCAACTCCAGGCGTGTCGTGAAGTCGTTACACGAAGGTTAGCTTATAGTTGTGAGAACGATCGATGCTGTTAAGCTACAAGATCAGAAGCACGCCAAAATTGAAATTCTAACAAGGGTTGCATCGGTGCTGTTTCGGGCTGATTGACAGATTTATGTACATTTTATGCTTATCAAATTAGAGTTAGAACATCGGCATATACTTAAAATAGTTCACGGCACCGATTCAACTATAGCATTAACAAATAAAGAAGAAAACCATCATAATGACAAAGTATGAGCTAAAAAAGACGAGTGAACGCTAACGCAAGAGCCCGCCAGATGTCGCAGACCAAGCAGCGCCGAACCACGCGACACGCAGCTCAAACTATTCACTGACACACATCCATAAAACCACCAAAATATTAACAAAGTTCAAATATTATCGCTAACAATACAATATTCAAAGGAACTGAAGCAAAGGAGCGAGCTGTCGGTATTTGCAAGAAAAGGGGTTCGCTGTGACTTCTATATTATTACAAGCTTTGAAAAAAATATTCATTGTGTAGGTACTTCTGCTAGGAAAAGGAAACTGTGAGATTCCGCTACTCCGGGAGTCGTGACCGCTGCATGCTTGCAACCCAACGGGAGAAAACAAGGGGTTGTTAATCGTTTAACTGGAATCTAAAAATTACGAAAACACAAAAATAACATCGATAGGCGTGTTCGAACACTACACAATAAAAATCAGTAAATAATTTCATCGAACTCAAAACTTCACCGACTAGAGCCATTAAAAACTTTCTATCAAATACAGTTAGAACAAGCAAACATGTCCAGCCATAGAAATCAGGTATTAATTACAAGTTTTGGTACAAAATAGCGTTAATACGGGCTAGAGGTGCGCCTGCGGTGGAGAGGTGTAGGCGCACTGCGAGCTCGGGCGCAGGGACAAGCGTCGTTCGCCGACAGGTGCGATACGTAGACGACATAGTGGAGTCAGCATGCACGAGCCTACGTCACGCTCCGGCGGAGCTGCGCAGGGGGCCGCCAGGGCCGAGAGCCACCACACGGGTACAACCCACAGATAATGTACAAGCTTGAATGATGTTCTAGATGCGTAGATCGTGTTAAGCGATTAGTGACGGACGCAGCCGTAGACCCAAAGCCGGACGACCACTCGGGAGCTATTCACATTCAAACATGACAAAGCGAACCTTCCCTTCCCAGCGAGCCGCGCCGCCACCCTCCGCGCGACACTCACAGCGCCCTCTCTTGTGCTGTCACATTGGTGTTGTGAGTCTCAAGTGACTCACTTTACATCTGTTATTTTATTTAATATCTAAGTGAACACTGTATAATGTATATATATGTGCAATTGATATGTATTGCTTTGTTCGGCAAAAATATTTTTTTTACATGAATTGTGCGATATAGTATTATTATTTCTATGCTTTTTTTATTTTATTAAATTAATGAAATAATAAAACAATTGCTCGGCCGTTTGGGTGAAATGTCTGTATCATTCCCAGAGTAGCCGAGAGACCACCAGTTGCAACGTGTGACGATTCAGAACATGAAGATCCTCATGTCATGTCGAAGTTGACATGTAAGAGTAGTGTGTGTGTGTATAGTCGCGCGTCGAGCGGCGGCGGCGGCACAGTACCGTCCGAGGGCAGAGTAGGCGGCGGTACCTGGTATCGCAGCGGCAGCGGCGGCAGCACGGCGGCGGGCGGCGCCCACAGCTCGGCCGCCACCGGCGCACCCACGGCCCCCACCTGCGCGGGCGCCGCTTGTACCGACAGCGAGGGACGACACGCGCATACATCTCCACTCACACGCATATGCAATCGATGTTCGCCCGAACCAAATCGTGTACGTAAATCGAGTACCGCTTAAACGAAATAATTCGTCAACTTATTGTCGTCCCACGCTGTACCAAACGAAGCTTACGACTAACTTACATCTAACACAGTACAGTATACACTTACTAACTATGCTACTTAACCTACAACCCTACCTACCGACCGATTCATCCGCACATTTGACATTCAACTCTGAACCACCTTCAACCGTTAACACACAGCTATTAAGAACTGAGACGAATCACATGAAACAGAACGTTCGTTCAAAAACCTTAATTAAAATGGTGATCACTTTACGAGTACATATTTTTAAATGACGCGTCGAAGATCGATCTGGGTGTTAATTAAAGACGGGCTGTTCTGGGATATTGTGTTGAATGATCTCGTGGTCGAAATAAATTAAATTTGTCTATATTTGAAGTGTGTTGTAATTTAGTCAGTGGCATGACTTTCTAATGGTGAGCGCACATCCGGGTCAGGGCGGGCGTGTAATGTAGAGTAAGACCGCGTCGAGCCTTGAACGTCGAACTGACACAAAACATATTATAACGAGTTCTGAGGACAACGTTCCGCGAGATTTGCCTCTTCGTCGGTGCATCGGCTTACTAAACTTTAATTTGTCAAAATACTTGATTCCAAGTTACAGAACGAGTCTTGCTCAATTTCAAAGTAAAAGCGAGCCCGTCGCTTCTGCTGCGGTTTAGGTAAAACGTAAATTTGTGAAACAATAAAAACGCTCTCAAAATGAATTTTGTGTTTGTACCGTTCCCGTGAAAATAAAACACACCTCGACATGACTCGACATGAGCGCGTCCAGAACCGAGGTGGTAGCAAGTACACGTGCATCCCAAAGTGTAATGGGTCACGAAACATTCGTGACGTCACAGTGTCGATGCGCCGACGAACGGACCAAACTCAGGCGAACCATCGCTTCGAGCGGCGAAACCACGACGATGGGCATGTCAGGAAAGCGCGAATTGGACCGGCAGCAAAGTTATCGCCGTCGTTTTAGTCGACATGCGTCATTAGATCGCTCTTCCCGTCTAGAGTTTGTTCCGAGAGCAGTTAGAGCGCGTGGCAACGTTCATATCATACAGTTTGGCCAAATTTGGTTATATGGACGATTTAGTAGCAATTTGCAGCTGGTACGCTGGCCGTGTGACACGAGCGAGGCCAGCGGTGCGGCGTGTGACCGGGTGGGGAGGGGTGGTGTGCGGTGGGGGCGGTACCTGTGTGCGCGCATGGTCGCGGTGCCAGGGCGCGGCGCCCAGACCGAGCCGCGCGCCTCGCAGCGACATCTGCAACCACCACCACACTTGTACACACTGCTGTGTGGACGCACACACGCAAACACAGATCGTGTTTCGGAGTAGTATTGTGCTAACCTATCCAACCATACTCGGCAGCTGTACAAAACATATCATCGATCTTTAACAAACTTAACGGGGCAGCTGATTGTTCTCGCAATTAGTTTGAGTCATGGATGGATAGGTCAGCACCATTCATTATTACTTCAAGTTTCCGAAACACCCTTAACACTTCATACATCAGGTGGCAGTACATGCACCCCGCCATACATCAGGTGGCATGCCACAGCAAGAGTTCCATTTCATGGCCCCCGCAGTAAACCTGAGCCCGCAGACAACTCAATCACATGCAATTTGCTTATTTGGCAAATATCTTAGATGTTCATTCAATATTTTGGTAGTTTCGTAACGTCTCCATCAGTGAAACGCTGTACATTACAATTAGCATCAGTTGAGACGTGACCAGAAGCACAGCCTGCCTATAATTATGTTCCATGGACCTCGACGGCGCGGGCGGCTGCTCCCCGGCGCGCACGGCGCGGGCGGCGGCGTGCGCCTGAGCAGAGTACGTGCGCAGGACGCGGGAACGTAGGAGTCGCGCCCACTGGCTGTGGTTGCACAGCCAGTCCGTGCAGTGTGCAGTGTGCAGTGTGCACGTCCGCACGTCCGCACGTCCGCACGTCCGCACGTGCACGTGACGCAAGTCCGTAGGATTGCAACGCAGTTCACGTCCGTTGTCATACTTTAGCAAATTCGCAAATGAATTTCGAAATAGTTGATATTAGATTATTGTGTTATTAGTATGTTTACAGAGTTAGATAATTTTTACGGGGTTTCTGTGGCTGTGCATGAACAGTCGTTCATAATGGTGGGCACAATAACATGAGAGAGAGAGAGAGAGAGAGAGAGGCAGTTACCGGGTTGATGTCGAGCAGGAGCGGCGTGTGATGGGGCTCCAGCAGCCGGTCGTGCGCCCACATGGCGCCGCCGCCGCTCATGTACCGCACGCGCCGCCTTCGGGGAAGAGGAGGAACATTACACACGACAAGCGCTTCTCTAACGTTTACAGTCGGCTATCGTGCGTATACTGACGGCGGCTGCGGGTAGTGGTGTCGGTCGGGGAGGTGCGCGGGCGCGGGCGCGCCGCCCTCGGCGGAGAGGTGCCGCGAGATGCGGCGCCGCTTGCGGCTCGGGGACTCGCCGTGCTTGGGGGACACCTCGCCGTCGGAGGAGCCCGCGCCGCCGTCGCCCGGGCCCTCCAGCGGGTTCGTGTCCTGAAAAATCATGTCGATTTCATAGTTCATTTCTCAAAACTTGTGTTATTTTGAACGTTAATGTTTAGAAATAGTGACGTTTTAATAACAATAGCCGAGTGCGGACTGCGGGCGGCTGCTGTGCTGTTTACACTCTCCGGACAAACCGACTAAACTTACCACTGCTCGGGCTGGAGGCTTGGATCGGACTTAACCGTGACTTACTTTACGTCATTTTAGATTTAATCATAGCTTGAAATACTCGACACAAACTTAGCAAAATGCCCAATGCTGTTTCGTGATCGTGGAATTTCCCGCAACACACGACCTCACTCGCCACGAACGGTTTTTACAAGTAAAACTTGTTCACAACGGCGAACACAATCGCTCCTTATCGGCCGAGCTGCGGCCGGCTCGCCGCTCGCCGCGGCAGACAATACTCACCATATTGTGATGATGCGGAGTATGGAGCAGGTGCGGATGCGGCGCGTGGTGCGGCGCGTGGTGCGGCGCGTGGTGCGCCACATGGTGCGGCGCGTGGTGTGGCGCGTGATGTGGCGCATGGTGAGGCGCGTGGTGTGGCGCGTGGTGTGGCGCATGGTACGGCGCGTGGTGCGGCGCGTGGTGCGGCGCGTGGTGCTGCGCGTGGTGTGGCGCCTCACCCGAGGGCCCGGCACCCGAGCCCGCGCGCTCGCGATGTTCTGGAACTGAGAGAGTAGCTACTTGTATATTCTGGCATCTCCAAGTAGATAGTACGTAAATGACAGCAGAGTCGCGAGCCCGACGTCGAGTATAATGATAGCGTTTACGAGTTTGTTCTAATTCTTGTATAAGATCGGAAGAGTTCCATATGTTGACACTAGATGGCACTTCTCGCTCCGTCGGCGTCGCCGCGATTCAGGAAACTAGTCTCAAATACGCGCGCCATCTACCGAGCCGAGTGGGAACTGTTTACTGCAGATATAATTCTACTTACTTACAAAGTTCAAAGTGCATTGTAATTGGGCGGATAATGCTATTATTATGTTGAAACACAACATTTACTTGTTTTTTTTCTTCATGTTATTAAAGAATATTATAACATATGACTTACACTTTAGAATTAGGTTCAGAGAGAAATGAAAATACAAATAAGCAACAGTCATGAAACTTGCGCTATATTAGTATTACATTAAAATAAAGAATACCTTTTATCCCGGAATAATGTGCCATAAGACGCATCTAAGCATCTTATACCAAACTTCAAGTGGAAAAAATAAATAAGAAATAAATTGGGCACTACTTTATAACGCTATATCATATGCAAATTGAATTTACAATAAAAAAAAGTATACGAGTACTCTGGCAGTTATCTGGTCCCCATAGTACAAGCTTTGCTTAGTTTGGAGTCAGATGGCGCTGCGTGTAATGTCCTTAGCAAGCGTAAACGCAAACTAGTTGATACGTCCGTCTAATGTCACGTACGACTACTACTACAACTGAAGGAGTCTGGTTTCCGAACTAGCGGCCGAGAACTGGCGCCCGAGCGGGGGCCGGAGTCTCACCTGCTCGCCGCCTGTCCGTCGGCGGTACGGGCGGCGCGGGCCGCCGCTCGGCGCGCCGCGACCCCCCGGCGCCTCCTGGAACACACCATCCGAACACTCACATCTCAACACCAAGCTCGAGTGGGACATTATGCAATACCCGTATGTATATCAAATAGATCTACGAATACGTTTCGCCTGATGGTAACCAAGAATATGCTCGAGGATGGAGCACGTAGGTACACGTAGAAGAAATCTATTCACTCCAGCATTAAACAACTCCCACTTCATTATCGCACGCCATTGGCATCTCTCTAAACATCAACGCGCGCACGTGATGCAGCTCATAGCGAGGCATCCCTGGCTTGCCTTGTGATACAGTTAGCGAGGGCTCATGTTACGAGTGCAGATGTTTCCCGGTGGAGCCTCCTCGCCAGCGCCGCCGCCCCGCCGCCCCGCCAGCGCGGGCCTGCTCCCCGCGGAGTGGCGCGCGCGTGCTTGCAACTTCGCAACGAGCTGCACTCGAAGCTGGAACAAGTCTGTTTCCGCCGGCGCCATTATTCATTGTAGCAACCGTCACACAGTTCGACTCCTTAGCAGGAGGTCGCCTAGGCAGGCAGATATTCTGCCGCCAAGTGAAGTAGTGCAGCTAGTGAAATTCCAGGGATGCTGAGAGTAATCAATCATCCAGCCTCAAAGTAATGAGCGATAAAGCAGCGATGCCCCGGGCTTTGTTTTGTAAGTTGTTTGTATCGCTGCAATGGTCATTGACAGGCGTTATCTCTTACCATCAGGAGAGCGTCTAGTTCGCCTCATTACTTTCACATAAAAAAGCAACACCTGAGATAGATAGCATGAGACTTTTGTACAAGATTACAAGCATCATCGTGTACAGTGTCCGCTCTGGGCATAATTCTAAATATCGCAAAAAGCTGCTGCCTCATACATTTGGTGAAGAGTCGACAGACTTTTTCCAAGAGGGTTTAGATGTTACGACCACAACGCACCTGATGCTAAATGACGATGTAGTCGAAGACGGTAAGCCCACCTGAGGAATGGAAGTGCCTCTCGACTCAGGTCGCCAGAACAGTTTGGCGGTAGATTTGCAACTCGAGGGTTCCTCACGATGTTTTCCTTCCCCGGCGGCTCAAGCGCATCGTTGGGGATTAGAACTCACGCTACCCACCGACCAAACAGCAAACAATGATACAAACAGCTCATTTTTCCCCCACGATTTAAGAGTTTTGTCTACAGTATAAGTTATTAATAATGACGAATGCGATGACCCCTTTCTAGCTGAGTATACCCCAAGCTTATATCTCTCTACAGTAGAAGCCTTTGTTCCCCGTACATCCGGCGCACGGTCAGTCTATAGGTGAGCGACCCTCCCGTGTGGCGGCGGAGGTGGTAGCTGGTAGCTGGTAGCTGGTTGCCCGTGTGGTGGAGTACCTATAGTGATCCTGCGCTGCTCGTGGTGGTGCGAGTGCTTGGCGGGCGGCGCGGGGGGCGCCGCGGCCGCGGGGGGAGGGGACGCACCCGCGCACCCATCCTTGGGGCTGCCGCCGCTGCTGCCGTCGCTGCAACAACACATGACCACTTTAATAAATAATCAGATAATATTTTTTATAGGAAGCGCCTTCCTGCACGCTCGCCCTTCAATAAGTTTGCGAGTTTTTTTTATAATGTACAAGCGGACGCCTCTCGATTTCATCCGCGTAGTTCCAGTTCCCGCGGGAATACAGGGATAAAAAGTAGCCTATGTCATCCGGGGATAGTGCAGCTTCCCGACGGTGAAAGAATTTTTGAAATCGGTCCAGTAGTTTTTGAGTTTAATCGTTACAAACATACTAAAATCAAAAAATACAAATCTTTCCTCTTTATAATATTAGTGTAGAAAAGTAATGAGACGAACGACTCGCTCTTCTGATGGTAAGAGATAGGTGCAGATGTCCTGCGAGGGAATGGAAGCAGATAGACTGCCGGACCTGCTGGCGGTGGAGCGCGGCGTGACGTCACGCGCCGCGGTGACGTCACGCCGCGCTTTGTCTCGCGGCCGCAGTACTGCGTATGTGCTAATCTATGGCGCGAGCGATACTCGCCGACGACTTCTCTCCTGATATTAATTTTCAACTAAAAAACGTACCATTTTATTCAAATTAGTGACATTAAACAACTTCCTTCAAGTTTCAACTTTTAGGAGAGTACATTGTTTCTATTGTTAACAGGCTAGGTGTATGACTACAGTTCGCTCGACGCTAAGTGACGCTGTGGCCGAAGATGGTAAACACACCTAGACTGGAATAGAACTGGCTCTCAAGTGAGACTGCTAGAACACGCCGTCAGATGCTTGGCGGCTGATTTGTAACTTAACTGCGATGAAAGTAGCCATAAGTACTTTTGAAACAAATGTATTATTCCTAATTAAATTTAAACATAAATCTTGCAATAAAAATCGTGCTAATCCTCTCGATAGGTCACACCAAATAAATCCGCATTTTTTTTATTTTTTTTCAATCATCTACCTTAGACACACTTGGGTTTTTAAGACGAATACCTTAACTATCGAAATCCATCCAGCCGTATATAGGTGCATTCAAGATACGCGCGAAAAACATAACCCTTCCTTGGTAGTCGGGTAAAAGAGTGTCGATTATAAGCACACGCGTGGGACGGTCCGTTAAGATGGCAGAGGCCGGGCGCCCCCACGAGCGGCGGCGGCGGCGGCTACCTCGTGTCGCCGGCTTTCTCCGAGTGCATGCACTTTCCTCGGTTACGACACGCGCTCGCGCCGCAGAACGACGCCGGCCCTGCAGATAGCACACCACCAGCGACTCCGCCGACACGTCGCCGCTTGCGACACCGCTGCCGACTCGAGCAACGACGCCAACTTGCATGGCTGTCAGTCTTCCACCGGACACACTCTGAGAGAGTGCGCTTCAGATCTACATGACCTAGTTCCCCCCGGCCCATTCTACTATGCTATCGGGCAGCCAGGAGCTTTAAGAAGCGGCACCTGATGTGCTGCCCGAGTGGGTGTTAGATAGATACAATGTGGGTGCCTTCAAGTCGCGATTTCTTTAATGCGAGCGTGCTCCACTATAGACCGCAACTTCGCTTAACATCAGGCGCGATGGCGGTCAAACGCAAATCAGTCTTAAGTTAATAAAAAGACTTCGAACCGTGAAGGAAAACGTCGCAAGGAAACCTAAATCTGCGTGAGGCCTTCATAAGTTGTGGAAGATGTGTGAAGTATGCCGACCACACACACACGCACTTGGCTACACGTTATCCCGCTCACAATGAGCAGAGGCTGCCATTACTCGCCGCGTCCACTCCATCGCTGATATGACAAATCGTGGTATTACTGTGCCATTTGGGTGACTTATTCGATCACTGCGCCCCGCGGTGTTACCCGCTACTTGTTTTCGGGATAAACGGTAGCCTATGTGCTAATCCAGGGTCTCGGCTACCTCCATACCAAATGTCATCCGAATCCGTTCAGTAGTTCTTGCGTGAAAGAGTAACGAACATCCATCCATCCAAACTTTCACATTTATAAAATTTGTGGAATTTTGTACTTGAACTTGGCGGTAGATCTCCTTAGCAGAAGGTCATCGAAATAGGTACCACCGTAGTGTTCCGCCGCCAAGCAGTAGTTTGCAAATATTACCGTGGCGGGGCGCCTGACTCGATGGTGGTCCCACCGTTCAACAGTTTACGCAAATTTGTTCACGAGGCGCGAAGTTGGCCCCTTCACCGCGGGTTGCCACGCGGAAGCGATGCTCGACGGTAGTCTC
Organism: Biston betularia; assembly: GCA_905404145.2. Taxonomy (NCBI): domain Eukaryota; kingdom Metazoa; phylum Arthropoda; class Insecta; order Lepidoptera; family Geometridae; genus Biston; species Biston betularia. The sequence continues at coordinate 42,958 of FR989890.1, read as the reverse complement.
GACAGCCCTGTACTGTCGCTGCAGTACCACAGTCATGTTTACACACTACGGCTTGGCGATGACATATCTGATACTGATAATAAGTATCTAGACGATCTCCTGCTGAAGAGAGATCTCAAGTGAAGCGTTATTTGTTGAAACACTCGTGTAGCCTAAATCCTTTACAAGCGAGAATAGGTAAATAACACTTTATAATAACACAAAAAAAAACATGCCGACTGTATCCAGCCGACGCTGGCTTCCGTTCGGCTTACATCTTCGATCACATCGTCGCTTACCAACAGGAGAATCGCTAGTCAAACGGAGACTTAAAGGTTGTTGAAAAAGCTTGAAATCGCTCAGTTGTATTCGAGCCACTGCAGAGATATGTCTGTACCGACAAAGGCAGACCTCGGCGGCAAGGGCCAGGGTCTGCGGCCTTGCGCCACTCCGCGCACCCAAACTGCGCTCTATGTCGGCGGAACAAGGTCGCGAGTCGCGCGCCCCGCCGCCAGTGGGCCAGTGGGTCGGTGACGCAACCGTAGGCGATAGTCGACGCAACACCCATCGTACTTGTACCTAATGCTCATTGTGGCGAGGAAACGTCGCACTACGCGCCCGCTGAAGGGTTTCCTACGCCCGCGCCCGCGCCCGCGCCGGCAGGAGCGGAGGAAGTCGCTCCGAAGCCCCCGACGGGGTCGCCTTCTGATGCAAACGACCCCAAAATAGATACCAGCGTTAGCACACCGCGCGTCGTTCAAAACCGTCAAACAAATTACAAAAAACACTTCGTTGCTTTTTAAACAGCGCGCAGCGCGCAGCGCACAGCGGCGAAGCCTTGAGGCAGACAATGGGAACGCTTTGTCTCAGGCCCGCAACACGCGCTTTCCTCGGCCGCTGGTAACTTTGAGTCGGAACAAAGGTTGCGAGAATGCGGTATCTGTGGAGGTTATTAGCGGCGAAATATGTCGTTTTATCTGTTTCCGTTTGAAGGGTAGGTACTGAAGCTACAGGAATTGCAGAACTCTGGCCTTTTCGTTTGTTACTTTAAATTAATATAGTCTGGGTACCTTCAAGTCGCGAGTGAATCGGTTTCTTCTAGGCAAGCGTGCTCCACCGTAGACCGCATCTTCGCTTAACATCAGGCGGGATGGCGGTCAAACGCAAGCCTATCTACTATAAAAAAAAAAAAAAAAAAAAAAAATATGGGTCCCGATGCTAGGGTCATGGGCAGGCGTTATCTCTCTCGGGAGAGCGAAACGTTCACCTTGAATAATGAAATATTAAATTCTGATATACATAATTATATTCAAGAAGTTTTCTTGCCAACATCAGAATTTCAAATCGCTCGCTAACTTAGGATACATTTGAGACGCGTGTGACGCCAGCGTCGCGTCTGTCACTAGACTTAAGATCACCAGAAAGGTGAGAGAAATAAAATAAACTGCTTTTGTTATTCAGTACATTTATTAAAAGTCAAAATTTAATATTGTTTTCGACACCAGAGCAGAAAGCAATACAATCAAAAGTGTAGAAACTTTTGTACGCCTGATTGATTTCGCTAAGAGAACAGTGTGGGTTAGAGGCAATGAATCAGAGATGAGTATCCTTGGCGGTGAAAGCGCACGGGATGCATAGAAAGCTGTTGATGGAGCTAATTGTCGGAGAAACTGGAGCGATGCGAGGGCGCCGAGGCCACTCTGCGAGATAACTTTTTCTTTTACGCCAATGTTCAAAATTTGTGACCCTGAATGTTGATAAGGTCTCATAACTTTGGCATTACTGAACCGATTCCTACATTTTTTTCATTCCGATAAAATTCTACGAAAACTCTGTCCTTAAATACACTCGCAATACGAAATCTATAAATAATTATTTATTGTAATTCTTATTTCATGGACATTTTCTGAATTAAATAATAATAATATTAGCGTGGATGAGACGGTGTTGTCAAAGCGTTTTCACTGTTGACTAATTGCATTGGATATCTGCCTTTAGAGTTGTACGGTGTGGGTTCGATTCCCATACAGGACAAACATTTTATGGTATAAACAAATGTTTGTTCTGTATTAGTATGTATTTACACCAAAATAAAGTATTTTGTTATTGTGTGACCTCTCTTTTAAAACTAAGACAAAAGTGTTGAAAAGGGAGTAGAGAAGGTCCTAAACTCGGCTCCCTTGGGAACGCCAATTAGACTCCACTGTAATTATCGTGTTTCGTTTCAGCAGACCCTCGGGAAAGGAGATCTCGCACAAGTCCGAATAAATGCGGCACAAACTGTTCATTTTCACATAACATCCTCACAGACCATACACTTTATTAATCGATGACACTGTCGAACGCTTTTCTTTGTTCCAGTCGCCGCCACCGGCTGCGTTCTCACTGGCGGCGAAATGGAAAATCACCCGTGTGTTTCCAGTGGCAACAAATTGAATAAAACTATTTCAGTTGTTCTCAGTTCTTTATCACCGCCATCTCAAATACAACTCGAGTGTAAATATCAGTGTTGAGCATCTTTACTTACAAAGCACATCGTTTACAAAGATTTAAACGGTGTGAACTATCTTACAAGAAATAAATAAATATCGCAGGACACACAGCGCCATCTGACCCCAAACTAAGCAAAGCTTGTGCTATGGAAGTCAGATAACTATAAATATAGAACAACAGTTGAAACACTGACTAGATAAATAAACTTGAAACAGCTTAATTATACCACAAATAATATTTTCAATATAATTACATTTTCTAATAAAACCTTCATTTTAACCTCGAATGTCACAGTATAATATCATTAATGTCATAATAAATTATTGATGTCATAAATAATATGTGTTTATAATACGTCAAACACAAACATTTTGACTAGGTACATCTCGACTATACCTCGAATTGTATTTCTTTAGGTGGCGGTAATAAAGAAACACCGGGAACAACTGGGATGGTTTTTATTCCATTTGTTGGAGACATGGTGCCGACTGGGAATAAGCCGGTGAACGTTTCGCCGGAGTCTGCGGTCAAAATGTAGTCCTCAACACGGTTAGCGACTCGTACGACGACTTGCTGAGCAGCGCGCGCGCCGAGGTTGCCCGCTTTGCACATAATTTGAACTTTGATTTGTTTTTGTTTCCTCGATTGTTATTGCTATTAATACAAACGGTTTAAATGAGATTCACGCGGAGCCGCCGCGCGGACGGGTTTCTCGCTTCTTTACTTTACTTCCTGTCTACGGAATCACCCATGCCTACTCGCCTACGTCACCAGACCACACCAATGTTTTTTTAAATATGACACGGACTAAATAGACTCGACTGCCCCGAGCCTCGATCACGAACGACTCGCGAAAAAGTATTCGAATCGACTTCGACAAAAATGAGTATGAGATTTGTACAGCTCTGTATGTTGTCGAGGACTCGATACCTTCACGGTGCGAATTCGATCAATTTTCGTGATCGAGGCTCTGTTCGTTCCTTTGGTAGAATATCTGCTTCAAGTTAAAAAAAAATAGTTTTTGTAACTTTTACAAAAATGTTATCCCAAAAACATGTAGGTAACACCGCGGGCGCAGCTAGTAAATAATAACTAAAATAATACATTCGTGGTGACCGGGCAGTGCTCGTCTACATCAGCACCCGCGTGACGAGACTCGTGGAGGCCGAGAAGGACAAGCTCGGCGTCACCTCGACTTGGCTCACGAGGTAACCGACACGGTGAACGGACTTATAGTGAAGAGTCTCGACTAACATCTTAAGAGACTCGCTAGACGGTCGGGTCAAGGGTCAGATCCTTGACCCGACGCGGATTGGGAGGAGGTTCCTCCCTCACATTGGTTATTAATTTCATTGCTGATTGACTTTTCAACTTTTTATTATTTAATTTGAATTTTACTTTTTTATCACGAATGTGCATTTTAATTTGATGTATCGGCGCCGCCGCTCACCTTCGTGCGCCCGAGGGCAAAGTACGATCTCAGCACATCATTGTAACTTATCTATCTATATATATTATAGCAGTTTCTATCAATCTATATTATAAGTCTTTCTCAAAGTGGCGATAACGTGCCCCTCGACCCAGCGCGCTGGAGGCCTAGAGAGATTCAAGATTCATTTATTTGTACAATATGGTTTAGTGTACATTTGCAGAACAACACACAGGTCTTATATATGTATGGTATAGTCCACATATCCTTATATCCACGCCCACTAGGGCGGAGGGGGCGGTATGTTAGTTTTAATTTGAATAAAATACAAGTTGCGTCTTAATTGCTCACAAAAAGCCTACTTTAAAGTCCAGACCAGACTAATATAGCGCACTTTAATTGAACTAATGAATACCTTGTAACGGAAGGTTACATAGTATCCACGGTTGGACATACACCGCCCGCGCAGCGAGGCAAGCGGCGCGGCCGGCACTCGCAGCTAGACGACAGTCTGCGTCGGTTCACGCCACTCCTCGCTATTTTGTGCCTTGCCGAACGACGCGCGATCCATAATAATATTAATGTTTTATATTATTGATAGTTATAATTTAACTAGTTGAGTGCCGGATACAACCCCGCTTTAGGGTAAGTTTTGAATAGCACATAAAACTAGGAATTTTTAATTGCATTGCGCGCTGTTGCTAATATTGTTAATAATTATCTTTATTTCACAGCTTTGGCCAGCAATAACATATACCTTGCGTTGTAACATAGCATACACAGCACACCTATGTAACGATTTAAATATCGCCAGTTATATTTTATGTACCTACCTTCTATCACTATATTTTTTTGTTATCTTTTCTAAATTCAAAATTGTTGTTTTTTTCAATTTAAATGTATGCTAACTAGCTTTGCTGCTTGTATCATTCTATTCTACTTTGTGATACTCCGTTCTGGTTGCTCACCAACACGACAATCTAGCATTTGAAATTAGGTAGGTACCTACCTTCCCTGATATGTCGTTGGTCAACCAGATCGGAAGCTTGATACGCCAAATCATAATAGATTGGTCTTATCACTTCCAGGGTCTTCTGCACCTATTATTATTTACGCACACCGTACTCGTACAAGGCCAAACCTCCCAGAAGAGGATCCTTATCAAGTCTAGACGCCAGCGTTTCCCTACGGACGAGGGCCATCCTCGACCATCGGCTAACAGGGAAGTGATTTGAATTGGCATTGTCAGGTTGGCCGTACACCACGACCTTAATAAATTTGTGCTCACCTACCTACTACTAAATTATACATTGATTTTATTTTGTAACACCAGTTTTTTATTTGTAAAACCGGGTAGGTGTGACACTGGCGCCCTTTACGTGGTTTACCTGATTTTGCCATTTTAGAAAGCAGATTGTACGTGTGTGTGTGTGTTTAATTTGTAAAACGTTTTCCTAACCTTGTCATAATATATTCTATAACATTGTTTGCCGTCCACGTAACGTTCACTGTTAACAAAAATATACTTGTATAGATGTATTACGGGTTCTAGAAGCATACAACCTAAAACCAAATGGTAAAGTAAATAAATAGTTATATATTCCATATATACATTTCATTGATATACCAAGGGATCATAATTGTCGAACTAGTTATTATAAAAAAAAAAAAGGAAACGTTTATTTAGTTTTTTTTTGTAACAGAACGGAGTAATTTCTACGAGTGTGCTATTTGAAACTTACCTTAAAGTTAACTATGGCATTTACGATAAAATATTTTTCTCTGCAAAAAAACGAACTGGAGTATGAAGTTGCCGTTAGAGGTGAGACCCCAGGACTCACTGTAGCTGATCTTAGGAAACAGATCAATAAACTAAGTCAATTGTTTCCATCTGAGGAAATACTGTGCTCTCATCTTGAACCATTACATGATCTTGAAGGCGTTTTAGAGATACTAACCAAAATTAAAACCAGTACCGAGTCAGGCTTAACTGATAAAAGTACTTTATCACGCATAGAGAATGTTTTTCATCATCTTTATCACAGAATTAATAGAATTGTGGCTGACGACGTACAGGAACAATACACCGTTTGTAGGAAACTGTATAAAGAATGCTACGAACAATTTCTTAAACTTAATAAAAAAGCAGTAGACTCACTTTTAGCCGGCATATCTACCACACTTCCAGCAGCTGCGTCTACCAGTCAGGTTCCAATTAACATCGCAGTTACCTGTGACAAGAGTGTCACCTCTGAACTAGGTAGGCTAAAATTCGATGGAAAAACTTGCGTCCGATCATTTATTCAACGTGTCAACGAGTTTAGCGAAGCACGTAATATTTCCGATACGAAACTTATCTCGTTTGCACCAGAAATATTCACGGATGATGCACTACACTGGTTCAGAAGCGTTAAGGACCAGATAGCATCCTGGGAGGAGCTTGTCGTTCTTTTAAAACAAGATTTTGATAAAGCCGATTATGATTACCGTCTACTAGCTGAGATTCGCTCTAGGACTCAAGGGGAAACAGAAAATATTGCAATCTTCTTATCTATCCTGTCTGGGATGTTCGCTCGGCTATCGAGATCGTTGTCAGAAGAGGACAAGCTCGAGATAGTGTTACATAACATTCGACCTTGTTATGCAAGCACTTTGGCTTCAGCAACGGAAATACGGGACATTGAACAAGTAAGGTCATTATGCAAAAATTACGAAAATTTTCAGTCTCGGTTTGCTCTTTTTCGGGAACCATCTGTGGCAACTTCTGATACATTGGCACCAGAATTTGCGTATAAACCAACATGCAAACCCAAGGCAAACAACAATTACAAACCTTATATCAACGACAACAGTAATAACAACAAACAACCATACAATAATTTTAAAACAAACAGTAACATTAACGAAAAGTATTTACACAGTATCGACAAAAACGATTCTAATACAACGAAAAAATTACCTTACTGTCCCAGATGTCGCGACAATACACACAGCTTGCGAGATTGTAGTAATACCGAAATTATGTGTTTCAAATGCGGTTACAAAGGAGTAAGGAAACCTGACTGCCCAAATTGTACAGGAACTCAGGTACCAAAAAACTAATTAAGCAGAATTGCAGCAATCCTAATATTACAATTGCAAACCGCACAAGTAATGACGAATGGATTAATTGGATAGAAACGGTTCGTTTATTTTTCAATGGTTACAGGGTTGCTTCAATTCTGCATATTAAACCTGCAAACGACACAAGACCATACGTTAATATTAAAGTTAACGACCTAACAGCTTCAGGTCTTCTAGATTCAGGTTCGGCAGTTACTATTATAGGTAAGAATAGTCATGAGGCATTGGTAAATCGTGGTCTGAAGTTGTGCACAGATGATAGATTGTCGGTTGTGGCAGCCGGTGGACAAAATTTAAAAAGTATAGGCTACATCAACATGCCTGTGCATTTTGAAAATCAATTCCATATTATTAAAACTCACATCGTTCCAGAAGTACAATCTTCACTCATATTAGGGATTGATTTCTGGCGCGCTTTTAAGATATGCCCTAAATACTTAGGCTCGCTACATTTATCCAGCGTACCGTTCGCTGATTTAAATGTAAGTAAACCAACTACTGTGATACATTCGTACAATAATCTAGATGAATCACAGAAAGAAATTGCTGATAACATTATAGAACAATTTAAAGAAATATCATTCGAGTACAAGGGTTTAGGTCGTACTACCTTAATTACTCACCATATTGATACTGGAGACTCTCCTCCTGTAAGACAGCGCTATTATAGACTTTCACCGGAAAAACAGCGAATATTAGTAGAACAAGTAGACGAGATGCTTCAACTTGACGTGGTCGAGCCTTGTGAAAGCGCATGGCAATCACCGGTGCTATTAGTTAATAAGAAAAATGGTCAGCCCCGGTTTTGTTTAGATAGCAGAAAACTAAACTCTGTTACAAAACGCGATGCTTATAACTTGCCCTACATCAGCGAAATACTGGACAACCTGCGTGACTGTCACTACCTTAGTAGTATCGATTTGTCTAAGGCTTTCTGGCAATTGCCTATAGCTCTTGAGGACAGAGACAAGACCGCGTTTTACGTCCCAGGCCGTGGAACATTTCGTTTCAAGACCACACCATTTGGGTTGACCAATGCACCTTCAACACAACAGCGTCTGGTTGATTTACTATTTGGAAACATGGATCACAAAGCATTTGCCTATCTAGATGATATTATATTAATAAGTAGCACGTTCGAAGATCACGTGATCCTACTTCATCGTGTGCTAGACAAATTGCGACGTGCCAATTTAACCGTTAACTTAGAAAAATGTGAATTTTTTCGAAGACAACTGAAATACTTAGGCTATGTAGTCGATGCGAGTGGGTTACGGACAGATCCGGATAAAGTCACGGCCATTCTAAACTATCCAACTCCTACGAGTCGTAAGGATTTGAAACGTTTCTTAGGCACGGCGACTTGGTATCGAAGATTTGTTCCCAAATTTAGCACGATTGCCGGTCCACTCAATAAGTTAACTTCTCATAAAAAACCGACACCGCCCTTTCAATGGACCGCAGAAGCTGACACTGCGTTCAAAAGGTTAAAAGAATGTTTGGTTTCCGCGCCTATTCTCTCCTGCCCCAATTATGATCTTTCGTTCGAAGTCCACACTGATGCCAGTAACTTTGGGGTTGGTGCTATGCTAACGCAAACTGTCGAAGGAAAAGAACACCCCATAGCTTACATGAGCAGATCTCTATCAGGAGCAGAAAAGAATTATAGTATCACTGAACGCGAAACCTTGGCAGTTCTAGTAGCTTTAGAGCACTGGCGTTGTTACTTAGAGAATGGAAAAACATTCACGGTTTATACAGATCACAGTGCTTTAAAATGGTTTCTCTCTTTGGATAATCCAACAGGCAGACTTGCTCGTTGGGGAGTACGGTTATCGTCTTTCAATTTCATGCTGAAACACCGCCGCGGTGTAGATAACGTAATCCCAGATGCACTATCAAGAGCATTTCCTGCCTACTCTATTTCTACCGCTAACTCTGTTACGCATACTAGTGACAATTGGTACAAAAACATATACAATAGCTGCTCCATTAATCCAGAAAAATTTCCTAATTTCCAAATTAAAAACAGCACTCTCTATCGTCTTAGCAAAAACAAATATCAACTTACGAATGAATTTTCATGGAAAGAAGTCGTTCCTATTGATTTTCGAAATAAAGTTATAGCGGAAAACCATAACGAACCAACAGCAGGACATATGGGTATTTTTAAAACATATAAACGCATTGCGCTCAGATATTACTGGCCTAACATGCACAGCGATATAACTAAGTTCATTAGTTGCTGTTCCACGTGTCTTTCATACAAAACACAAAACCATGCCACACTTGGAGAAATGGGACGTCCTAAACAATGTTCTCGGCCATACCAAATGATCTCCATAGATTTGATGGGTCCGCTCCCAGCAACTCGTAAGCAGAATAACTACATTTTAGTAGTGACTTGCTGCTTTTCTAAGTTTTGTCAAATTTTTCCTATCAGAAAGGCAACTTCTGAAATTATAGTCAAGATCCTTGAAGAACAAGTGTTCTTGGTACATGGTGTTCCTCAAACCATATTTATGGATAATGGTAGTCAATTCATAAGTGGACAGACCAAAAACTTATTTGACACATACACCATTCCAAATGTTTTCTTCACACCAAAATATACGCCACAAATAAATACAGTTGAGCGCTATAATAAAACAATTATAACGTGTCTTTCCACTTTTGTTGACGGTGACCACAGAACTTGGGACCTATTTATCCCAAAAGTACAATTCGCTATCAATAACTCTATTAATGAAGCGACAGGTTTTACTCCTTCATTCCTCGTATATGGAAGGGAGCTAGTTCTTTGTGGCACTCATTACACAGATACTGATTTGGGTTCGGAGGTTTTGTTTCTACCACGTGAAGTATATGCGAAAAACCTCGGCTGCTTAAGAACGGTTTTTGATCAGGTACAGAAATCATTATTTCACGCATATCTAAAAAATACTTCCCATTACAATTTGCGACGGAAAGCCTTTGAGTTTGAAGTTGGTGAAATCGTGTTTAAACGTGCCTATGTATTAAGTGATAAAGACAAATTTTTTAGCAAGAAGTTAGCACCGAAGTATATTAAATGCCGTGTGACTCAAAAGCTTTCACCACTCGTGTATGTCTTAGAAAATATGTCGGGGAAAGATTTAGGCACATGGCACATCAAAGACTTAAAAATAACAAACCAAAATAATGATTAAGTCTTGTCTTTCTTAACATACATTTTAAAGATTTAATTTAATTTTGTAGCATATTCACAATATTTAACTATTTTAAATTTAAATTTAAAAAAAATCCATAGTAATTAATGTTAAGTACGGATTTTATCATTAGAATACCTAATGTCCTGGTTATCTTAAGGTTAGTAAGATAAAATCCTTACATGGACCGGCGGGTAATGTAACGGAAGGTTACATAGTATCCACGGTTGGACATACACCGCCCGCGCAGCGAGGCAAGCGGCGCGGCCGGCACTCGCAGCTAGACGACAGTCTGCGTCGGTTCACGCCACTCCTCGCTATTTTGTGCCTTGCCGAACGACGCGCGATCCATAATAATATTAATGTTTTATATTATTGATAGTTATAATTTAACTAGTTGAGTGCCGGATACAACCCCGCTTTAGGGTAAGTTTTGAATAGCACATAAAACTAGGAATTTTTAATTGCATTGCGCGCTGTTGCTAATATTGTTAATAATTATCTTTATTTCACAGCTTTGGCCAGCAATAACATATACCTTGCGTTGTAACATAGCATACACAGCACACCTATGTAACGATTTAAATATCGCCAGTTATATTTTATGTACCTACCTTCTATCACTATATTTTTTTGTTATCTTTTCTAAATTCAAAATTGTTGTTTTTTTCAATTTAAATGTATGCTAACTAGCTTTGCTGCTTGTATCATTCTATTCTACTTTGTGATACTCCGTTCTGGTTGCTCACCAACACGACAATCTAGCATTTGAAATTAGGTAGGTACCTACCTTCCCTGATATGTCGTTGGTCAACCAGATCGGAAGCTTGATACGCCAAATCATAATAGATTGGTCTTATCACTTCCAGGGTCTTCTGCACCTATTATTATTTACGCACACCGTACTCGTACAAGGCCAAACCTCCCAGAAGAGGATCCTTATCAAGTCTAGACGCCAGCGTTTCCCTACGGACGAGGGCCATCCTCGACCATCGGCTAACAGGGAAGTGATTTGAATTGGCATTGTCAGGTTGGCCGTACACCACGACCTTAATAAATTTGTGCTCACCTACCTACTACTAAATTATACATTGATTTTATTTTGTAACACCAGTTTTTTATTTGTAAAACCGGGTAGGTGTGACAACCTTGAGGTTTTTAAGATGCGGTAAAGTAAAAAACAACATTGGGGGGCGATGAAAAATAATTGTTTTTCAAAATGGGCGGTGGATGAAATAAGTTTGAGAGCCTCTGTATTATAGCTATCAGCAGGTCACAGGTCACGCGGGATAGCGGCGGGGTGCGCGGGGCGGGGGGTGCAGTAGATAACTACAACCACTACTTTGTAGCGATGATAGCTCAGTGGTTAGCGCGGCCGGCTCACACGTCGAAGGGCGTGGGTTCAACCCCCAATAATGAGCTCGAGCTGCCGGTGAAGGAAACCACAGCATGACGGTAGCGTACTCTCTAGTACTCGGCTGGCTAGCTACCACGCGAGAGTTGAACATCTGCCGCCAAGCAACTAACGGCGTGTCCCGGCAGCCTCGCTCGAAAGGAGGAGACTTCACTCACTTTACTAGGTAAGCGTGCTTCATCTTAGACTGCATGCTGCTTCACATCAGGCAGGGCTCCAACGCAAACCTATCTACACTAATACTATAAAGAGGAAACATTTGTATTTTTGTTTGTTTGTATCGAATAAACTCAAAAACTACTGGACCGATTTCAAAACTTCCTTCGCCGTTGGCAAGCTACACTATCCCCGGGTGACATAGACTACTTTATATCCCTGTATTCCCGCGGGAACGGGAACTACGCCCGCTAGTTAAGTATAAAAAAAAAAGTAAATTCCATTCCAGGCTAGGTGTTTTTACCATCCTCGACCGCACCGTCACAACTAGCTCACAGGAGCCACGAGCGCAAATTGGAAACAGCCGATAGCTTCGGGCGGAAACTAGTTGTTCCGCCATACCGCCGGCGCGCCGCCCGCGCCGCCCGCGCCGCCCGCGCCGCCGTCATACAACATGCATGACCCCTCCGCGAGGAACCTTCGCCGAGCGCCGAGCGAGCCGCGCGTATTCGCACCGCCGACCTCGCCGCCCGCCGCCCGCCGCCCGTCCCGCTCGCACCCGCGCGCGCCCGCGGGCGGGACGAGGACGGCGCATCGCGGCATCTCCGCGACTTTGAATCTATCAGGTTGTGGCGCAATTCGGCGTGTTCATAAACAAATACTTTACTGATTCCAAAACCATTTTTTTTTATTAAAAACTAGCGGGCGCCTCGCGGTTTCACCCGCGCAGTTCCCGTCCCCGTGGATGCAGGGATAAAAAGTAGCCTATGTCACCCGAGGATAGTGCAGCTTCCCGACGGTGAAGAAATTGTTGAAGTCGCTCCAGTAGTTTTTGAGTTTATTCGTTACAAACAAACAAAAATACAAATGTTTCCTCTTTATAATATTAGTGTAGATGTAGATAGATTCGCGTTTGAACAAAACCATTTCCAAATATTATGTTATTTTTACGTTTAAAACTATTTCAACAATGAGACGGGGGTTTATTTTAATAAAATACATTTTTTTTAAATCAGTTTTAGTTACGTCACATAGTAGGCTGTATGGTGTATAGGGAGGGCTACTTTCAGGCCCATATAATACAAAATGCACAATTAACAAGAACCTTTCCGCGAGCGCGACCGCGACCCTCGGGCCGCCTGCACGCGCTGCCGCTGCGCTGCCGCTGCGCTGCCGCTGCGCTGCTGCGCTGCTGCGATGAGACAGGAAGGTTTCCGGCCGAACGGAAATATCATCCATATAATTATACTACTTTTACATTTTCTAGTTGTTTTTTCAATCGCTGGATTGATTTCGATAAAATTGATATGGGCCCACCGCTGAAGTACACAGTACAGGTTCCTTCTAGGTAAGCGTGTTCCATCTTAGACCGCATCGATGCTTCACATCAGGCAGGATGTGGTCAAGCGCGAAACTATTCAATGTAAAAAAAAAAAAAAAAATGATCTACCGAGCAAATACAGAATCATCAAAATCGATTCATTACTGGCGGAATTATCGCGTAACAGTAACAACACGTTTTTTGAGTAAATTAAAAAGCGACAGAAAACCAAAACAAATCTGCCGCCAAGCATCTAACGGTGTGTTCCGGCAACCTCATTTGAGAGCCAATTCCATTCCAGGCTTTGAGTGCTTTATCATCTCCGAGCACACCGTCACTCAACATCAGGTGAGCTGTGGTCAAACATAAAACAAACAAACGAGTCCACCGTTCTCTATCGCGTGAGGTAAACACGACTCAAAACGACGAGTGTACTGGTAAGAACAGGCACGCCGTTCCGCGTAACCCCGTGCTGGCAATATTTTGTGTAAAAATGGCGAAACGTGTTATCTGTTATCACGCGGGGGGGTGCGGGGGGTGCGGGGGGGGGGGGGGGGGGCGCGTCCCGAAACGCGCCGAGGTCGCCGACCCGGCCCGACACGCGGCGAGCGCGCCCCACACAGCGACACCCCTTATTCGCTACTAAACAAACAAAGAAAGAAAATCATTTTCTTTCTTTCTACCAGCTGCGCCCCGCGGTGTCACCCGCTACATATTTCCGAGATAAAAATCATAGGACACTAGGTACACACAGCGCCCTCTGGCCCCAAACTAAGCAAAGCTTGTGCGATGGAAGTCAGATAATTGATAGAATGCTTCAATAGTTTTTTTTTTGTAAATAGGTACATAGTTATAATACATACAGAACACCCAGACACAGAACAAACACTTGTTTGTTCACAAAATGTTTGCCCTGAGCGGGAATCGAACCCGCGCCCTACAGATATACTACCAACGAGCCAACGAGGCTGGCAACCAATAACTTGAAAAGAATATATGGTAGTGCGGCGGTGCCTCCCTAGGCGACCTCCTGCCGAGGAGATCTACCACCGAGTGAAGTTCCTGCCTATACGCGCCTTCGTCCGCGCGACTGCTACTATATTAGTGCGTGCGTGTCTGCGAGTCTGCGTGTCTGCGTGTGCGAACCCCGGTGCCGTCATACAAGCGCTGCGCACATTGTACGCGAGCGCTCGCTTGCCATACACTGTACATGTTGGGGATAGAGTGGACTGTATTGAAAATTCAAAGGCTCTTGATGAGTTGTTTCTTGTTTATTGCTCCGGATCTTGCTGAAGGTTCTCGAATCTTGACTACTGCTGACTACTGACTACTGACTACTGACTACGATTCGTACGCCGGATCGCGGCGTTTATATACAAAATTTCACGGGAGATGGATAGGCGCTCTCATTGGCCGACCAATCACGAGCGCCCTTCTCCGCGCAATCAGAGAGCGAGTCGTGCTATCTCGCTCGCACGTATCGCGGTCTCGCTCACGACCTCCGTTGCGCGGAGCTTGACTGGATAGAGAGCACCTACCCATTTTCCGTTTATTCCAACTCCCTAATACGCGTTGATTTTATTTACAAAACATAAATCTTAGTCTACAATTCTAACAATTCTTAATCTAACTTATTCTATGTGGCTCGGCGTCCTCAACATTCTCCCCCCGGCGCAGCTTGCGTAGCCCTCTCTACTACGACGAGCCTGGACGTCGGTCTTCGGAACACGCCGCCCTTCGTGCGCACGTCTGCCACGCGTACGCCGCCGTCAGGTCCCGGGAATGTTCGTTCCACGATGCCGATGGGCCACACGTTTCTCGGAGAAGTATGGTCGACGATCAGCGTGATATCGCCCGGCTGGATCTGCTGCTTGCTACTCGTAGGCTCCCCCCGTGGTACAAGCGTGGGGAGGTACTCGCGTACCCATCGTCGCCAGAAGTGGTCCGCAAGTGCTAAGGCGGCTCGCCAGGTTCTTCGGTCGCCTTCGCTGCACGGCCCAGTCAGTGGTAGGCCGGAGGACGACCCCAACAAGAAGTGGTTCGGAGTTAGGGCCTCTGGGTCTTGCGGGTTGACACTGACGTGAGTCAGCGGTCGGGCGTTCACGCTAAACTCTGCCTCGGTCAACAGAGTAGCCAAAACTTCTTCGGTCGGTTCTCTCTCTTTGAGAGTTGACATTAGTGCGGTTTTGATTGACCGTACTAGTCGCTCCCATGCTCCTCCTTGGTTCGGTGCTCCTGGAGGAATAAATCGCCACTCCATCCTATGAAGTAGCCCCTCGTTCTGTAGAGCTGGCATCCACTCTGCGTAGGCGTCCCGTAGCTCCTTATCCGCTCCGCGGAAGTTGGTGGCGTTGTCGGAGTACATGGTCTGCGGCCACCCACGTCGCGCTGCCATCCGTCGTAGAGCCATGATCGCGGAGCTTGTTGAGAGTGATGGCACGAGCTCTATGTGCACGGCCCGGGTCGTTAGGCACGTGTATAGGGCTCCCCATCTTTTTTCCCGGCGGCGACCAATCTTCACAATCATCGGCCCAAAGTAGTCCGTCCCGCAGTGCGAAAACGGCCGGTGAAAGGGCTCAAGGCGTGCGCGTGGTAGATCTCCCGTCGCTGGAGGCTGTGGTCTCGATCTTCGCACCTTGCAGAGGGCGCATTCCTTCTCAATAGTGCGCACGGTCGGTCGGAGGTGAATGATCCAATACTTTTGTCGGAGATCATTCGTCACGCGTTCTCTGTTAGCGTGACCCGCTGCGCAGTGTTCGCGTAATGCGATTAATTTGGCGATCCGGTGACGACCGTCGAGGATGACTGGTCGTTTCATCTCCACCGGTGCGGTGGCTGCCCCGATACGTCCTCGTACGCGCAGAGTTCCATCTTCAAGTACCGGGTCCAATCGGTACAGTCGGCTGCTCTTGGTGATCGGCAGAGACTTCTTGATTCGTCGTAGCTCGTCCGGAAAGCTCTCTTCCTGAGCGCGACGAATCAGCGCGCGTTCGGCTTCTTCGATGTGTCGATTTTCCAAACGCGTAGCTCGGCGCCGGCATATGTCGATAAATGCCAAAACGCGTGCCGTTGCTTTGACCAAAGTCTCGTACTTTGAGAAGCGCGTGGGATCGGGTAACCACCCGTCGTTCGGTTTTTCTTCCTCGGCGATGTGCAGAAGTACTTCTTCCTCGTCGTCATCGTTGGTATTTTCTACTGGCCACTGGTTCTCTGGGTTGAGTAGAAATTCCGGTCCTCGGAACCAACGATCTTCTGTCGCTATCGGTGAGTTTGAAAAACGTGTCGCATCGTCGGCTACGTTCTCGCCGCTTGGAACCCATCTCCACTCGTTCTTATGAGTGAGCTCCGCAATTTCTCCTAGGCGATGTGCGACAAACGGAGTATACTTTCGAGCGTCGTATCGTATCCAATGGATCACTGTCATGGAGTCCGTCCAATAAATGACTTTCTTGACTTGTAGCCGATGCTCTTTCTTGATGGCTTCCGCTAGTCTCGCGCCGATGACTGCGGCCTGTAATTCTAGGCGCGGAATCGTTTGAGTGCGTCGTGGGGCCACTTTTGCCTTGGCGGCCACAAGGCTCAACTTCGCGCTTCCGTCGGGACAGGTGAAGCGCCAGTAGGCCACCGCTGCGTAGGCTTGCTCGCTGGCATCACAGAGCACGTGCAGTTCTACATTC
This sequence comes from Biston betularia, assembly GCA_905404145.2. Lineage (NCBI taxonomy): Eukaryota > Metazoa > Arthropoda > Insecta > Lepidoptera > Geometridae > Biston > Biston betularia. The sequence goes on along the minus strand of FR989890.1, from coordinate 26,178 downwards.
TCGTATTCCTCCTGTGTGTAGCGCCGTTCTAGCCGTAGGCAGGAGAGACCGGAGAGCTGTTCAAGCCAGGCGGCAAACAACTCGTTCTCTTCGTCGGGAATCGGCTCGTCCCATGTCATCTTCAGTCTCCACAGACTTTGTAGTATAATTTTCGATCGGATCGTATAGTGACTTAACAATCCGAGCGGGTCATAGATTGACATGACTGCGCTGAGGGCTTCTCTCTTCGTAGGCGCGCGGGTTCGAGCGCGTACCTCGGAGGGAACTCGGTTCATAGAGGTATTGAACCCTAGTTCGTCTCGTTCTGAGTTCCAATACAGCCCGAGGATTTTATTCTCCGGACTGCTTCCTCCGAGCTCGGTTGGAGCTGTCGTTCGTAGCTCCTCCGGCACGTCGCTGAGCACGCCGCTATCGTTCGAGTTCCAGCCTCGGAGTGTGAAGTCCGCGGCCGCATGCACCGTTCGCAGTTCGTCGATCGTTCGGCGCGCTTTCTCTTCATTTTCGTAGCTGGCCACTAAGTCATCCATGTAGTGGTCCCGAGTGATCGCCTCGTATGCGAGAGGGTGAGTATCGGCATGCACTCTCGCATTGTGGTCTCGGACATGGTGGGCCATAAATGGAGAGCTGGCGGCACCGAATATCATGCTCGTCATCTTGTATTTTCGCGGTGGTTTATTTCTTTCGTTGCCTCGCCACAGGAATTGTTGTGCTGGCTGGTCCTCTGGGCGTATTTTGATTCGCAGGAACATTTCTTGTATGTCAGCCGTCACTGCAATTTTTCCCTCTCGGAATTTGAACAAGATTCCTTGCAGTGACCTCAGTAGATCCGGTCCCTCTAGGAGGTGATCGTTTAGGCTGACCCCTCGGCTGTTCGCTGCTGCGTCGAAAACCAGTCGCTGCTTTCCTGGTTTGTTCGGGTTCTGTACCGCGAAGTGCGGTAAAAACCATGCTACTCGGCTTGTGTTCTCGGTACCGTCGCATGGTTCGGCGTATCCTTTCTTGAGCAGATTGTCGATTTGTTTCGCGTATTCGTTAGCGAAGTTCGGATCGACGTCCATCTTCCGTTCAATTTGCTGAAGTCGGCGGAGCGCTGCGTCATAACTCGGAGGTAATTTCAGTTCGTCGCTCTTCCAAGGCAGCCCGACTTCGTAGCCTTTAGCTAGCTTTCTTGTCGTTGTCTCGACGATCGTTACAGCTCGCTTGTTATCGTCGCTTATTCGCGGCTTGTGTGCGACTCCAAGGGCCTCGATACTGAAGTGATGTTCGACCAGGTCATGGAGACGTTTGTCCCGTCGCTCGTTCGCATCTACATTAAGTTCGGGAATGTAGATGTGCAGCACGCTGTCCTGTGTCTTGATCACGCTGCGAGGCATCGTGCCGTGTATAACCCAGCCCAATTGTGTCCTCGAGGCGGCTGGCTGGTTCGGTCTGCCAACTCTCAACTCTTGAGACACGATGTATTCCCAGTGGTCCGCTCCTACTAGGATTCCGGGTCGTATTGCATCATAGCATACTTCGTCCTTCGGTAGGTCTCGAAGGTGCTCTTGCTCCAGTAATGCGCTCGGGATTGATTGCTGGAGCAGCTTCATATTTTTCATGGTGCGTGCCCGAAGTTTGTGTAGCACGTTGTCTCCGCTTTTCAATTGGACGGTGACTAGCTTGCTGCTGTCTTCTTGCTTCGACATGCCGACTCCTTGCATGCGAAGCGGTTGTGAGTGGCCCTTTGCACCAATGTTTCTTGCCAGTTCTTCGTCGATGAGGGTGATAGTCGCTCCCTCATCCAGAAGCGCGTGTGTGCGGATCTCCCCCCGTGGGCCGACGACGGTGACTGGACACATCTTCAGTAGTACCGCCTTAGAGCTAGTGGCAGTGGAGGTAGCCACTGACAAGACGGACTCTGCGTCGTTGGTAGTTTGCGTCCTAGGGGTGTCGGAGCGTTCTTCCGACTTCGCTGGCTGGTGCAGTGTTGCATGGTGAGGGCGTTGGCACTTGTTAACGCCGCATGACTTGGCTTTGCAGAAACTTCGCCGATGCCTTTTGTTGATGCATTTGAAGCAAAGTTTCTTTTCCCGTACCAGCTCCCACCGTTGATCTAACGGCAATGCTTTGTACTGTGGGCACTCGGGCAGTCTGTGCATTTTCTCGCAACTCGGACACTTGTCGTCCAATTGTTCATCCTCGGTGACATTATAGATGTTCGCCTTCTTCTTGTTGCCCGTATTAGTCGCCGGCCGAAATTCCTTCTTTGCTGCGCTGGTAGATGCGGTGCTCGGCGCGTAACTGTACTGTAAAGCGCGGTCTGCTTCTCGCATAAGGAAGCGAGACAGTACAGTTATTTCCGGGTCCGCCGTACCTTCGTGTTCACTCGCGTAGTCGCACCACCGTGCTCTTATGTGTGGGCTCAGCTTTTCCAAGACCTCTCTGGCGAGCATGGGATTGAACAGGTACCCACTGCGGTCGATGCTCTTGAGTACGCAGACAATATTCTGAATTTTCACGGCGAAGTTGTTTAACTCCACCGCCGATGTACCGGGCTTCGGAAGTTTCTTCAAGTCTTCAAAGGCGCGATCTATTATAATTTCCGGCCTCCCGAAACATTGCTCCAACGTTTTAATGATTATCTCGGGGTCGCTTGCTGTGTGTAATAAGGCTGACACGAGTTCGCGTGCTTCGCCTTTCAAGCTGCTTCGTAATCGTTGCAGGTTCTCTGCCGGTGTGAGTTGGTAGACTTTTGTAGAGTCTCGGAATGTGGCCTTGAATGCCAACCATTCGTTCGGTGAGCCGGAGAATGCTTGTAGTTCGGGACATCTCGATCTTGGTCTTGCAAGCTTCTCCATAGCTTCGGTCAACGCTTCGATATTGTTGCTTCTCAGTCGGGCGGGTGTAGGCGATCTTCCACGAGTGTCGAACCGTAGGTGTCGTTCTTCCCTGGTTCCGCTCTTCGGAACTCCTCGCTCCTCCCCCCGTGTATCGAGAGTGTTCGTCCGGAGCCAGGCGTCAACCCTCTGTAGGTGTTCCGTCGTCGTTTCCTCCTGAGGGCTTTCCTGGTCATCCTGGATAGCGGATAGTTCGGCAGCCAGCTTTTTTCGGATCAGGTCGGCTTCGATCTGAAGCTCCTTTTTCTTCAGGGCAGCTAGCCGCTCCTCCGCCTCGAGCTCTAGTAGCCTAGCTCGAGTAGCGCTTGTAGTCGAGCGCTGTGAACGTACTGAACGGGCCGGGGATCTTGTGCGTGTTCGGTCCTCGGGGTTCAGTACCGTAGAGGGACCGGCGCGGGGCGCCTCGGTCAACCTCCGAATAGTCTCACCGCTTGCCTGTCGCATACTAGGCGACGCAGGCGGATCCAACGAGACCCTTCTCAAGCGTTCCCGCTCGATTTCCAAACGGTTGCGTTCGGCTACGTCGAGGTCCAATTCGCGACGGTCCATGTCGCGACGGTCTTGTTCCGCGGCGTCCGCTTGGCTTCGTGTTACGACCATCTTCGTTCCTTGGTCGGGTCGGGTTCTTGATCAATCCGGCGCTCGAAGGTCCAACAACACTGTTGGGGATAGAGTGGACTGTATTGAAAATTCAAAGGCTCTTGATGAGTTGTTTCTTGTTTATTGCTCCGGATCTTGCTGAAGGTTCTCGAATCTTGACTACTGCTGACTACTGACTACTGACTACTGACTACGATTCGTACGCCGGATCGCGGCGTTTATATACAAAATTTCACGGGAGATGGATAGGCGCTCTCATTGGCCGACCAATCACGAGCGCCCTTCTCCGCGCAATCAGAGAGCGAGTCGTGCTATCTCGCTCGCACGTATCGCGGTCTCGCTCACGACCTCCGTTGCGCGGAGCTTGACTGGATAGAGAGCACCTACCCATTTTCCGTTTATTCCAACTCCCTAATACGCGTTGATTTTATTTACAAAACATAAATCTTAGTCTACAATTCTAACAATTCTTAATCTAACTTATTCTATGTGGCTCGGCGTCCTCAACAGTACACATAAGCACGGCCCAGAGAGGTTCCCGTGCCATCTGCACTGTCATAAAGAGCAAACATTTGTTTCTGTTGAACAGCCTCCGAAACTACTGGTGCGATTTCAATCATTGTTTTACCGTCGAGAAGCTACACTATCCCCGGGTGACATAGGCTACTTTATATCCCTGCATTCCCACGGGAACGGGAACTGCGCGGGTGAAACCGCGGGTCGTCCGCTAGTTATGTATACAAACGGCAAAAAATATCTGTGAAAATGTGAACAGTGTAACTATCACGGCGCATGAGACACAGCCTGGAGACGGCGGACGGCGGACGGCGGACGGCGGACTCTCAGTAATAGGGGCCCGTTTCACGCTTAGGGTACGGAACCCTAACAACATAAATTGGTCACGACATCAAAAGGCGTGGCGACCGCCGGCGCCGCTTCCGTACGTAAAAACGACCAAAACAATCTCGGCAATCTTTTTTTTATATTCGACAAGCTAGGTGGTTGACCACGGCTCTAGCGAGGCTGCCGGAAGTGCCGGAAGTGCCGGAACGCACCGGTGGGTGCTCACGCTGTGGTTTTCCTTCGCCGGCAGCGCGAGCTCATCGCCGGGGTTCGGACCCGCGTGTGAACCGGCCGCGCTGACCGCTGAGCATCGCCGGCCACTTGCTACAACGACGTGCACAAGTGCGGGTATCGGCGCGCGGGCGGGGTGCGCCGTGACGTCACCGCTTGTTAGTAAACTCGCCGCCAGCTGACCGCGCGGCGGGAGCGGGAGCGGCGGGAGCGGGAGCGGCGGCAGCGGGAGCGGCGAGAGCGGGAGCGGCGAGAGCGGGAGCGGCGGCGGCGGGAGCGGGAGCGGCAGAACGCCACTTTCGTACGTCATTTCGCAAAATGTTATTTTTGTAGATACCTCGTGTATTTAATTAATAAAAACATACACATCACACTAGTACCAGGAGCAACTGGTATTGTTCATCTTAATTTGCCCTCCATACTTAGTGCTGTACGGAGTATTGGTTTTCTTTGTTTTGTAGTAAAAAATGGACGATTCCCTTTGTCATGTGCGGATAAATCAAAAGTGCCTCTAAACTTTATCCGTCGTATTTTTTTTAAATCCGGTATCTGGCCGGATATTCATTTATTATCCGGTATTCGGCCGGATTTTTAATATAAACCGGATATCGGATAGTTACTCAATATTTGTCTCATCTCTAATTTATATGCAAAATGTAACAGGTTCACGTTTGAGCACAGCTCGCAGTGGCGCGGTCTAAGATGCAGCACGCGCGCCGAGGTCACACACACACACACACTTCCCAGCGGCAGAGATCACAAACCATACTTTCATACAAATACATTCTCAACGCTTGCGTTTTTGAATCATTTTTGCGCGCTGTTCGACTTATCGCTAACTGCGCCCCGCGGCGTTACCCGCTACATGTTTTCGGGATAAAAAGTAGCCTATGTCCTAATCCTGGGTGGCAGCTACCTCCATACCAAATTTGATCCAAATCCGTTCAGTAGTTTGAGCGTGAAAGAGTAACAAACATCCATCCAAACTTTCACTTTTATAATATTAGTGGGATAAAAAGTAGCAAGTCTGTCAATTTTGTACAGAATTCATTTCGGAGGATGCGGATGCGGATCATCCCCTTCTCACTGCGGGGCCAGAGAGTCGGCACACTACCGCCCACAACAGCGGAACTTCCTTGGGGACGCACTAACAGTCTGGACGACGTTTCTCCTCCACACGGCCGCACAACGGAACCAGCAGCTTCCGCGCTCCCCGAGATATATATAACCTACATCTTTAAATAATAAATAAATATCGCAGGACACACACAGCGCCATCTGACCGCAAGCTGAGCGGAGCTTGCACTGTGGGAACCAGACAGCTGGCAGAACACTTCAATACTTTTTTGTAAATACATACATAGGCATTTGTTTATATCACAAAATGTTTATCCTGGATGGGAATCGAACCCACGCCTTTCAGTTCTTGGAGCAGACATACTACCAACGAACCAACAGGGCTGTCTGTTCAAGGTCAGAACGAATAGGTATCAAGTCTGCGTGCTTCACCCTCGACCACGACGTCGCTCACGAAAAGATTAATCAGTAAAACATTAGAGATTCATTATTCTGGTCTCACTCGCGTATCTGTGACAGCAATGCAGGAGAACACGCGCACACGCACACGCGCGCGCACGCACGCACGCACACACGCGCGCGCGGACGTGGGTTATCTTGATTAGACTCTCAGTTTCACTTTTACAAACGAGCGCGTCGCGTCCCCCCGCGCGCCCCGCGCGCACCCCGCGCGCTCCACGGCCGCGGCCGCGCGGGGAACTAGCGCGCCGCAGCACGGGCACTGCGACGGTGGCGCCACGAGAACCAGGAAGCGCGCTAGCGACTGTTTACAAACATACTGGCAGCCCTGCTGCTTCGTCGGTACTGTGTCGGCCTCAACACCTGAAGGGCGCCGGTTCCATTCCCATCCAGGACAAACTTTGTGTTATTAACAAATTTATTATAAGTAGGTATTTACAACAAAAAGTATTGATGTATTCTATCAGTTATCCGACTTCCATCACACGAGCTCTGCTTAGTTTGGGGCCAGATGCCGCTGTGTGTAATGTCCTACAATATTTATTATTTATTTCTACTAATCCAAATAATATACAAAACTTACAATAAAAACCCGCCTCCACGAGCAAGTAACCGCGCTCGCGCTCGCGCTGCTCCAGTGAAACGGCGAGGTTTCCGACCGAACGCAAATATTTACGACTTTTACATTTTTGTTCATTTTTAAAACCCGCCCGATCGATTTCGGTAAAATTGATACGGGACCCCCTCCGAGGTATGATCTCCCGAGCGAAGAAAGAATCATCAAAATCGATTCATAATTGGCGGAATTATCGCGTAACGGACATACAGTCCAATTCAGAACATCATCCTTTTTTGAGGCAATAAAAAAGAGGATCGAAGTACAAATTCAAAGTTGTGTGTGTCGCTACATGGTCACGCACATGCGTTATCTCTTACTATCACGCGAACGTCTCGTTCGTCTCGTTACTTTCACATTAAAAGGTACCCCGAACAGTAGGGAGGTGTAAAGTGGCGCGGCCGCTTTCCCGGCGCATAACGGCACCGCGCGCGTGCGGGCTCCGATCCCGGGCGGCGGTGTTGCCAGCTCGCCTCCCACTCACTGCGCCACAGCGGCCCGACCCGGCTTCGCACGGGTGGACATTTATTTTTTAATTAAACTAGTCCGACTACCTCGGGTTTTAGTACTCGTACATATAGCCTATAACGTGGCTTTCTATTCGTAAAAGAATTTTCAAAAACGGTCCAGTGGATCCAGAGATTACCTAGCAAACTTTACCTCTTTATAATAGTACTAGCGGACGCCTCGCGGTTTCACTCGATAGTTCCCGTTCCCGCGGGAATACCGGGACAAAAAGTAGCCTATATCACCCGGGGATAGTGTAGCTTCCCGACGGTGAAAGTGTTTTTGAAATCGGTCCAGTAGTTTCGGAGCCTATTCAACACAAACAAATCTTTCCTCTTTATAATAGTGTAGATAGATAGATTATAGAAGATAACTAATTTTCGGCATATATTGTTCTATCCATATTCCCATAGCATGACAGTTGCCCGCGAGAGAGAGAGAGAGAGAGAGAGAGAAAGAAAGAGAGAGAGGAGGAAAGAAGCGCCACATGTGGCAAGCGGCGCGGAGAGCTGGCAACACGGCCGCGCCGCGCGCAGATCTGGTTTGTCTGCGGGACGGGTTCTGACACTTTTTAACTGTTTTGGCGACAGGCAACGAGCCGAGGCCGACGGGGAAGCTTCGGCGGCCGAGTCGAGAGACCGGCCACCGATCTGGAGCTCCTGGGTTCTCATCCGGCGCACACCATGCATACTCTAGTTTACGTGTAGGTACTAACGGTGCAGGGAAACATCGTGAGGAAATCTACATGTTTCTGCTAGCTTCTCCAAGATGCGTGTAGTGTGCCAACCTGCACTTGGCCAGCGTGCTGGACTAAGGCCTCGACCTTCTCGCAATGAGAAGACGCCCACGCCCAGCAGTGGGACTGTTTTAAACAGGGCTGGCTCGGAACGCGCCGAAGACTTCTTATCTTTGATATATATATTTTTTTTTAAACTCTCGTTTGAATTCTTTTGCAGTACGCACATGAGTTGGAAAAGACAGAGGTGCGTGCCGTGGTATTGGAACCTAGAACCTCCAGATTGGAAGCCAGACGTTCTCTCAACTAGGCTGCCGAAACTTCGGCAGCTCAAGCTCATGGTTGGAAACCAAGTAAACATTTTGTAAGTAAACGAAAACACAACAAAACTTACTCGCAAAAAAATACCGTAGATGTCAAGTATTGCAACTCGAAACCTGAGTGAGGTGTGTCGTTCTTTGTTAAGCGGTAGTGCGGTCTAAGATGGAGCACGCTCACCCAGAACAAACCCATTTGAGCACACCCATATGGTAGCTAACAGGGAGCACAGACTCGCTGTGCGGATACTAGATGTGGAATCAAACGTGGGGAACATCCTCCATGCACGGAGGACGCGTGTCTGCCGCCGGTGTCTCTCTACAGAGGTGCGCGAACCAAGCGCACACTCTGCGCGATGTCTGTTTGTTTATTTTTTTGTATGTATGTATTGTAAATTATGTTGAAATGTGTTTTATGTCCCAAATAAAGTGTTGTCTATTGTCTATTGTCTGAAACTGACAAGCTAGCAACTCTACGACGCTCAAGGCTTTGAAACCGAGACTCCAGTAAAGTGTCTGCCAATTAGTCTCCTGGTCTCCTGGTGTCTCTCGAACGACTCCAATGCCTCAAGCTGCGCTGCTTTAGCAGCGCCGTCCCGTAGCTGCGAGCAGTACTCCACACACGATCGTACTCGTGCTCGGTACAAGCCGAGCTGTTCTGGTGCGAAGTACTCACCTGAGCCTCACCTGAGAGAGGCTGCCAAGCTTTTTCGCAACTAATTGATCCTTTGTGTCGAGTCGTCGCGAGAGTGACTCCCAGTACGGATACATCTCGGAAAGGAGACAGCAAAAAAGGCCTCTTTTTGTCAATCACAAACTGCTGAATACACTCTGTCCAGTTAGCGACGTCGGCTGACTGCGCGGAGCCCGGCAGCTCTGATGAATGCATCGGCCGATATCATTCTTAATACTAGTCTACTCACCACGCGCAACGAGCACCGCAGATCTGCATGAGCCTCCCGTGCGGCTGCCGGGACGATGCACTCAGGAGCCAGGAACCAGGAGCCAGGAGCCAGGAGCCAGGAGCACGGCGCAAGGGGGACGACACGCGGAATCGATGTAAGTATTATTTGTTCAACTGAATCGAAGAGCGAGTGAGAAAAGCGCTCATAAAAGTATAAGGAGATAGAGGGAGAGAGGCGTGTGCCAGAAATATATCAAGTGGAAAGATAGTCTCTTAGGGGAAAAGTATACATATGTATTATAAAAGGGACGTCGTGTCGCGGGAGGGACGTTCCAACGGTGAGCCGGTGCGCCAAGTGTCGAGACCGCGGAGGACTAAACAGGACTGCGGCGCTAGCAGAGCTGCCTCGCGAACGCACGTCATCAAGTCATCGGAAAGAAGTCGGCAAACCGCCTGTCCGAGTGGACAGGCGGTTTGCCGACTTCTTTCCGAAGTTTCTAAAGCCGCGCGTTTCGAAATGTCGCAAAGTCCTTTGAAAGGATTCGCTCGGACGTTATTTTTATTTCTCTTTCTTGTGTTTGTGGAACGAGTGAGTTGTGAAACACTTTCCTCGCCGACGTAAAGTCTGCTCGCTGAAGCCTCGCCGTGGACTCCCCCTCCCCCGCGCCCGCGCGTCTCTCACACAAGTTTCTCCGATCGATTGTTATTTTTATTCAACAAAGTGGGGGCGACATGTCCGGCACCGAGGTCCCGCTTGTGCGCTTCCCCCTACCAGCGTCTACCCGGGGCAACCCAGCTCCCTGAAGCCTATGCCGCTGGCATGGATGACATGGATGACAGCGAAGCAGCTTCAAGCAGCCTAGCGGCAGTTCTGGTGCCTTCTGTAGCTTTGCAATCCAGCACACGCTCTGCAGTTTCATTCTCCTGCAAGCAGCCACGGCATAGCGGACTATCCGTGGCTGCCAGTTCAAAGAGACGACTGTTCAAGTGGCAATGACCGGTTATGAGGCCGACTAAGAGACGAAGGTCCTGTCATTGCAGCTTCTATAGATTCTATAGATGTCGGGCCCCGTGACGCGAACCGCGTCCCCCTGGGCCCGGGGGTCCGCGACACGGCTCTTGGCCGTTGTCGCATTTGCCAGAAGATAGAACAGAAATAAAGCTTTGGCTGCACGACCAGCTCCTACCACGGGCTCCGAGTGAACCCTCGCCTGCAGTTCGCATAGCAGGAGAGGATGGCGAGCAGATGGCTCGCGTGATGGTTAGCTCGCAGCCGCCTGGCCACCTGCATTCCTAACGATGTTGTCGAAGCGCTGCCAACCCGGAAAGATACGTATATCGACACTATGTTTTGAGTCGGCGGCTATTTTTATCAGACTTCAAAATAGGAAGAGGTTCTCAGTTATTTTAGTACGGAAACTGACGCGGTAGGTACATTCCCGACACCGGCGCATCTCTGCACACTAACGCTCTAGGCGATAAGGCCGCCGCTATACGCCACATATTCATTGTTTTTATGTTTCATATTGGTAAGTCATAATGTATGTATAATTATGTATGTTTGGTGCATAATAAAGTTGTATTCTATTCTACCCGCTCCCAGACCCACGCTCGCGCTCCGACCGCTGTCTCCGCGCGCGCATTGTATTCGGATTTATCTCCCTGAAGAAGGCCACCGAATACGGCCGAAACTATAGTCCGAGTATTCGATATAATTAAACGTAATCCCGCACAAGTCAAACAAAAAAGGTTTTCAATTAGTTTTTTTTTATGTTAGTTACCTCAGAACTTCAATTGACAGCTCTCTTGGTTTATTGGTACTATTTCTGCTTTAACAGCTGTAGGGCGTGGGTTCGAGTCGAGAAAAACCTTTTTAAGGTGGTTCGATTTCCATACGAATAATGTTTGCCATTTATGGACAAATGGAGCATCATTTTACAGTGAAATCACAGCTACTGCCATTTATTTGCGGCAAATCACAATTGCTTCAATAAAACAGTAAATTATCAAAAATCATAAATTCATAAATTTGATTTTATGCTAATAATCTAGTGTTTTATTCAAACAATTATAATTTGCCGCAAATAAACGCCAGCAGCTGTGATTCCACTGCACACTACAGCGACAACTTTCCACTCATTATTATTGTTATTTTTATTTTTCTAATCTCTTATTTGTAGTGTGTTTTTGTTGTTGTAGTGTTGTGTGTGGCTAAATAAATGATTTCTTTCTTTCTTTCTTCATTTGTCCATAAATGGGAAAAAAAATATTTATATGGAAATCGAACCACCTTAACCCAATTTACTACACTTGTAACACAATTTACATAAAAACAGATGCCAACATGTAAAAACAAATAACTTGAAAATATGGAAACTGTCTCGACACTGGCGAACACACAACGTGCGGCGACAAATACAATATGTGCAACAAGAGAAAACGTCACGCGGGACGTCATCCACGGAACGATCGCGCGCGCGCGTACACGCACGCACGCACGCACGCACGCACGCACGCACGCACGTTTGTTGTAAAGCTGTCTTCTTTGTTGCAAAGGATTTATTGTTGTCTATTTACCCGACTGCGCAAGAAGGAGGGCTACATTTCGTCGCTTTCATTTCATTTACTCGGCAGCCCCGTTCCAGTCGGTTCATTGGTAGTATGCCTGCTTCGAGAGCTGAAGGGCGCGGGTTCGATTCCCACTCAGGACTAACATCGATGTTTGGGTACTGTATGTAGGTATTTACTAAAAATAAGTATTTAAGTTTTTACTTTTTACTCGGTGGTAGATCTCCTTAGCAGGAGGTCTTCTAGGTACGTACCACCGCAGTACCAGATATTCTGCCGCCAAGCAGTAGTATGCAAACATTACTGTGTTCCGGTTTGAAGGGTACTGCAGCTAGCGAAATTACTGGGCTGTTGGGACTAACCATCTAGTCTCAAAGTAATGAGCGCCAAAGCAGCGATGCTGGACTTTGTTTTGTTACTCAAAGTTCTGTGTGTCGCTGCAATGGTCATGGACAGGCGTTATCTCTTACCATCAGGAGAGCGCCTCGATCGTCTCATTACTTTTACACAAAAAAAAAAAAGTATTCTATCAGCCGTCTGGTTCCCACAGTGCAAGCTTCGCTTAGTTTGAGGCTAGATGGCGCTGTGTTTTTTACAGAAATCCCAAAATATAATCCTTTATTTGACACTTGCTTAAAAACTACTACAATCTACTCTATTACAAAGAGGAAAGATTTGTATAGAATAGCCTCCGCAACTACAAGACAGATTTCACAAATTCCTTCACCGTTGGCAAGCTGCACTATCCCGGGCGACATAGGCTACTCTGTATCCCTGTACTCCCTGTACTCCCTGTACTCCCTGTACTCCCGCGGGAACGGGACTACGCGGGGGAAACCGCGACGCGTCCGCTAGTCTATTATAAATGTGCAAGTTTGGATGGATGTTTGTTACTCTTTCACGCGAAAACTACTCAACGGATTTGGATAAAACTTGGTATGGAGGGAGCCGACACCCTGGATTAGTGAAAACATATGGTGGGTGACACCGCGGGGCGCAGCTAGTAATAGATAAAATGAAAATGCTCAATTATAGCTATCTCGCGGATTGGGAACCCTAATAACTATCGTAGATTCTGTGTCCCCGCCCGCGCGCGCGACTTCGAACCTTACGGCGCGACAATAAGACACGTTTTATCTTTGAAAACGTCGCAGGAGTGTTTTGTAGGGCAACAAAACATCCTTTGTATAGAAAAACACAGTATCGACTCTATGTGGAGGTGGATAGGGTCCGTTTTCGCGTGTCGCCTGCGAGGGGGCTTTTTGTTCGGAGTTTTTGTGGCTCGGGCTCCGCTCCCGTCCCGGACGAACGGACACCTCCGGGAATGGCGGCGTGACACCATCCTAAACGTTTTTAAAAGCAAGTAGAAAAAAGAATTTTAAGAATCGGCCCACAAATCGGTGAACATACATTTAAAAAAATCATATCCTCGAACAGTCGAACATAGAACCTACTCTTTTCTTGGAAGTCGGTTAAAAAAGTCCGCGTTCGACTGCCGGCAAGCGACGTTGTGGTCGAAGATGGATCATGCCGACTTGGAAGATACCTATCCGCTCTGACCTTGGAACGATCTAGATTATAATTATTATAATCTCAGGAGACAAGGAAGCAGCTTTAACTAGCGCGCGACATCCAGAGGAACTCTAACCGAATCCAAACAGACTTTCAGTTAAAATACAACTAAATAAATATCTTAGGACATTACACACAGCGCCATCTGACGGCAAACTGAGCGAAGCTTGTGCTATGGAAGTCAGATAACTGATACAATACTATTTTTTGTAAATACATACTTAACGTATCTGTCGCAGAACCGATAGTAGACGTGTTCTGGAGTGGAGACCGCGTGTTGGCAAGCGTAGCGTAGGACGCCCTCAGACTCCATGGAGTGACGATATACGTAGGACAGCTGGCGGCGGATGGAAGCGAGAAGCCGAAGATCGGGCTGAGTGGCGAGTCTCGGGAGAGGCCCATGTCCAGCAGTGGACTGATATAGGCTGATGATGATGATGAATACATACAGAACACTCATTCATTTGTACCACAAAGTTTGTCCTGGGTGGGAATCGAACCCACGCCCTTGAAGCAGACATACTAGCAATGTACCAACAGCAGGCGTACCATGAGGTTTTACGTTTCCATCCAATTGCGGGGCAGTTCAGTTTAGGTACCTAAACTGTCCCGCTTTATTTCATACCATGAGCATGTTAAAATTGGATCGCAACTGCATCGCTAGCTCTTCAAAGAACGAACGATACTTGTCTCTGGCTCCAATACTGTCCCGCTACCGAAGAAAAGGACAACGCTATACAAAAGTATAATTGTATCTCGTGTGAAAAATCTGTTCCGAAATTGTGATTGTCGGGAAGTATCGGTTTTCTTAATGTTTTATAATGATATGATATTTTAAGGTGAAATATTACTTAATACTATATTGCACTACAGCATAATTATTAACATGTTTTATTTTTACGATTACCCTATCATTTACTTAAATTCCAAAAAAAAACTTTATTCTAAACAGAGAAACAATTACGACTCTTTGTTTCGGAACACACCTAATAAATACTTTTTTTTTTCATTATTCATCTGCGAATGACAGCAAAAAGGTTGTTCAGATTTTTTTTCTTTGGTTTTGGCGTTGCGTTTTAGCATTTGCCAGTGTCAAATATTTATATATTTTCAAGTTTAAATAAGTGTCCTCGTAGCTAAAGTTATAGTCAAAGTCCAGTCTTGGTCAAGTATAGTCCGCGTCAGTCAAGTCCAGTCATGCTTTAGTAAAGTAGTGGTGACTTTACTATAAAGCTTTGATGGAGTTTTGGAAGCAACACGAAAAGTCATGTTTCACCACATTATATCATTTTCCCACACTCGCGCTTGTGATTCAGCACTTTATGAATAAAACACCACCATTTTTATGCATAAACACTCGTCAAAACACAAGTTTTGAAAAAAAAAAATACAACGGGGCGACACGACTCTTTCCGCGTTCCCGCCAAAACTCAAAAATTTAGATTTCTAATAATATAATATAACTCAAAGGTCGAAATAAACCAAACAAAACTGTTTTGTGGTTACAAATTTATATTATTGGCATTGTCAATAATAATGTCGTTAGTATATTTATAGTTTTATATTACTTATGTACCTATGTATTTCATGAGTTTTTTTTCGAATAGTTTGTTGTTATTGTAAATCAAAATTGTTCTTACAGACAGCCCTCAGAACGCTTATGAAGGGTAAATTACGCTCAGTTAGAGCAGCTGTGGGAATTACTCCATAGAAATCAAGTAATTGCTTTAGGGTTCAATAAGCGCCTACAGTTGAGGCAGCGCACCCGCCGCTTTTGGGAGGAAGCAGCATCACGTTTAAACTCCCATGGGCATGGGGCTATTAATGATATAATATCAAGAAAATTCACAAATTAAATAAAAGCAGACCAAACGGTCGATATTTATTAACTTTTTATTGAATCGTTATTTTGACAACTCGGCGGTACAGTTTAGGTGCAACTAACGTCAAATAACACCTCATGGTACGAATTGAATGAACGAAATGCCGTTTTCTGACAAGTTTGCGATGATGTTTATGTTTCGGCGGACAAAGATGGCGGCGACCTAAACTGTCCTGCTATAAGGACCTCATGGTATGAATTTGCCAAACGGTTCAGTTTAGGGCCTATACTGAACTGCTCTAACACCTCATGGTACGCCTGCAGGGCTGGCAAACATCAGGCGAGTTGTGGTGCCGCCCGCGCCCCGTACAGCGCCGCGGCCGCAATACGGGGCGCGGGCGCAGGTAGCGCCCCCGGGGTCGTCGCCCCGCCCCCCACGCCCCGCTCACAAACATTCCGCCGACTGAACCGCTGCCACGCCGCCGCGCAGGGATGTTAAATGGCCACTCTGAAATCCTCGTACCAGCTGCCCCAAAAAGCTGGTATGAAACACGGAAAATTGGTACCAGGGTTGCCAGATGTCAAAATAAAAAAAAAGGTTAAAAATCGCTCAAAAACTTTGCTTCACACATATATTAATATAAGTATAGGTTTGTATTTTAATTCGTTGAGGTCGGAGCTAGTTTTTTAAAAGTTCTCTGGATTGGAATGTGTTTTTAAATGCATCTCAAAAATTAGTCGGTTATATTGTACGTAGGTATTTTCAGTGTATTCGTCAGTATAGTGTCGGTCAACGGCTAATGTTGACGTTTTTCGGTGTACGGCTAATCTTGGTGTTTTTGCGTACCAGGAGCGAGTAACCTTGGTACATGGTACTAAAACCTAGTATAAATACCAAGAAGCTGGTACGTCTAACATCGCTGCACGCCCGCGCCGCCAGGTAACACATCCCTCACGGAGACGTGGCGTCCCCACGATTGTACCTTGCCTAAATCTCCTAAACTTTTTTTTTTTTTTACTTTTAACAGGCTAAGTGTTTGACCACAGCTCATCTGATGTTAAGTGACGGTGTGGTAAAGCACAGCTAGCCTGGAATGGAGCTGGCTCTCATGTGAGGCAGCCGGGTTGCTTGGCGGCAGATGTTCAACTCTCGGTGGTAGCTAGCCAGCCGAGTACTAGAGGAGTGTTCAGTAGTTTTTGCGTGAAAGAGACAAACATCCATCCAAACTTTCACATTTATTATAGGTATTAGTGAGGTACAAAAAAACAATCTACACTATTATAAAGAGGAAAGATTGTTTGTATTGAACAGGTTCAGACACTACTGGACCGATTTCAAAAACTCTTTCACCGTCGGGAAGCTGCACTATCCCCGGGTGACAGTTAGTCCGGGCTAGTTTTTATCCCTGTATTCCCGCGGGAACGGGAGCTGCGCGGGTGACACTGCGAGGCGTCGGCTAGTTATTAATAAGACTATGTACAAATGATACAGAACATACAAAGTACAGAAAAAGCAATTGTCTACTAAGCGGCCGCTGCTGTGCTGTGCTCAGGCCGCTATGACTCATGAGAACACTTTGCTTCAAGTCAAGGATTAATATATAATTATAATAACGCCTTTACATTGTATTACCATCATTCAGTATTCTGCATGTTTCATGCAGTGAGCCACGGCTCTTAGCATATACATGCAGTGAAGAGAGGATAAGCCATGCCCAATGGATCCCACAGATTGCAGTGCCGTGACCGTGAGTAGCATTTACAATTGAGCGCTTCTGTAGGCCGGATCATCATAATAATAACGTTAGAGGCTTTCATAAGGACACCAACTTTGTCCAAAGTCTGCCAATGATTGAACTCTCCAATATTTTAATTGAATATACAATCTTTTATTAATATCCTCAGCAGCGACTCGGGCAGCTGTGACAGCTGTGACAGCTGTCACAGCTGTCTGGCTCTTTCTTTCTTTCTTTGGTTTTGGCGTCGCGTTTTAGCATTTGCCAGTGTCAAGTAATTATATATTTTCAAGTTTCAAAAGTTAAATAAGTGCCATCGTAGCTAGTTTTAGTCAAAGTCGTCTTTGTCAAGTCCAGTTTGTGTCAGTTAATTCCAGTCATGCTTTAGTAAAGTAGTGGCAACTTTACTACAAAGCTTCGATGGAGTTTTGGAAGCAACACGAAAACTCATGTTTCACCACATTGTATCATTTTCCCACACTCGCGCTTGTAATTCGGCACTTTATGAATAAAACACCACCATTTTTATGCATAAACACTCACCAAAACACTAGTTTTGGAAAAAAATACAACGGAGCGACACGACTCTTCCCGCGTTCCCGCCAAAACTCTGTCTGGCTCTGCTTTTATTTGTTGTCATCTTTGTTTTGCACTCCGTTAAGAAATCATTCATTTTCACCTGTAAACAGTATGAAAGTGGCCGTCCATGTCTGTCTGTTTGTGCACTCACTCGTGAGCCCCAAAACGAATTTAGATTTGGTTTTCAATATCCTCGAGAGATATTTCTCCTGAAGGTTTGTACATAAAAACATCTTAACCTACATTAATATTAGTAGAGGAATTCAATGTTATGTAATCAAGTTGCCTAAAAGTCTGCAGCGAATCCAGGGTATGTCTCTAGTTTGATATATTTTTAAACCAGCTGCGCCTCGCAGTGTTACATATTTCCGGAGTACCGATGTGTTAATCCAGGGTGTCAGCTACCTCCATACCAAATTTTATACAAATCCATTCAGTAGTTTTTGTGTGAGCGTAACAAACATCCATTCAAACTTTCACATTTATAATGTTTGTGGGATGTATTTCAGCTCACAGCGTCTGAATGGAAGCAGAGATCATGGTAACTACAATCAGATCTGATCATGTTTCTGTCCGTCCATGTTTGCGAGTGAAGTCAACACTCGCTTTCTATAGGTAGTAGTAGTATGTCAGATCAAGCAAAAGTAGTATCAGAGGCTGACACAGTTGTCGGGTGTCGGGTGTCGGGTGTCTGAGCATAATTTGAACTTAGAAGAACTTGAAACTTAATAATGACATAATTGTTCACAAATTAGGAAAAAGTAGAGAAATAATGTTGCACAGAAACTGGAGGAAAACTTGTCCTCCAATCACTGACACTTCCCATGCAGTAACTACACTCGCACCCTCAGCATCACACACACATGTGTACATCTGTACATCCATCCTGGTTTCAGTATAATATATGTCTCCTAGGTGTATTGTAGGACTCATTTTTTGCAATATTCTAATCTGTGTAATCATGTTTATAAGTCTGTGACTACAACACGCGTCACAACGAGTGTGTATGAAGGCATTTCCTACTGGGGAACTAAGAAACCGGCTGTAGCTGCACTCGCAGCTACTTTGTAACTAGCTCGTCTGTCCATCGCTCGGGCCCGCGGGGGCAGCGCGTACGTGCGCAAAGTGACAGCAGATTCAAATCAAAATCAGGTTATAATGTGGAGAGTTTCATAATTATTATGTAAGACACGACGGTCGCCAGCGGAGTGACGCCAGGTGGTAAACGAACGCTGTAGAACGGCGGCAGCCCTCGCTGAGCGGAAAAATCCTACACGTAGGAGGTCGTCCGCTTCCTGCCCCGGAGCGAGGCGGCGGCGCCGCGCGCGGAGGGCGAGGGCTCCTTACCTGTAGTTCTGCTCGTAGTCCCAGTAGTCCTTGTACCGCGGGTGCCAGCGCGGGCCGCCGCGCGAGTACGGCCTCCTCGAGCCTCCTTGGCTCATGTCCGATGCGCCATGGCACTCGCTCCGTGTATCGATCCGCGCACTGGCAGCTCCGGCGGGCGCTCGCCGCCGCTCGCTCCGCTCTCCGCACACACTGCACTGCGGCGCGCACTGCACGACCACTATCCGATCAATTGCAATAACTGGACCTCACGCGTGGAGCTCTACGCACTTGTTTTGGAAACGACTGCAACGACGCGAAGCTCGCGCTGACTGTTTGCATCCGCACGCAGCGCACGCAAGCGCGACACCGCACGTCACGGTCGTCGGGTCGGCCCGGCGCCACCTGGCGGCCGCGCGCTGCACTACGTTCAAAAATTACCGCCAAATCTGTGGCGATGTTTTAAATCGGAAATATTAATAATATCGTAAGCTGTTTGCGGCCGACGTCTCCCTCGGATATTATAACGAGCGAAATGTCGAGCGACAGCCAAATGAAAGCGCAGAGCCGCACAATACTCTCGCTGTGAGTGTCGATATCGACTGTACATTAGCGGCACGTTAAAAGTTGTCTAGTTGCACGTCGTTCACTAGTTACGTGTGGTAAAGTCTCGGAAATCGAAGTCACCGAAGGGCGTGTTATCGCGCACTTAAAATGGTTCGTCACCGTTCACATAATTGATGTGAATCAGCCCGGGGAACTACTGCCGTCACGCACCAGCGGGCGCTCGGTTTCTCTTCGAATCTCTACCGGATCGCAGCAGCCTGGCGGTGCCTGGCATAAATCGACAACAATTTACGCTAAAATTCCAAGAAACTAGAAAAATAAGCGAGATGCGGGGCAGCGCCGCGCACCCACTCCGCGCGCGCGACACGATACTATGCCCCATTACAAAAGTTTACACAACTTGCCATTCTCGTAGTTCAGCGCTTCGAGCCGCAGTCTGCGCAATCGGCCCGTCTAACCGCAGCCTTGCAGATAAAGCGCTAGAAAGCTGAACGAACGTCATGCCCTGCCCATTGTTATTATAATGCAGCCAACATGACGCACGTAACTATGCATGACGAAGTTAGCAACGAGTGAACATTTTGCCATTCTTGTTTCTTTTTCATGCGGAATGAGAAAAAAGAGACGGAAATCGTGTTCTATTGTACTTTACGTATTTTTTATTTTGTCTTGGCACGATTAGTGTATTCGGCCACGTCGAAAGAAACATTTCATCATCACACGACAGCAACACACTAGGCTGTACATAATAAAAGACGACATGAATAATAACAATAATAATTATAGCAGGTGGAGAAAGTTGTCGCTGCAGTAGCCAGTGCGACACAAATAGAGCATTAGTGCTGCCGTTTTCTCAGCAGCGTTGCTAAAGTAAATAATAAATAAAATCGTAGAACATTACACGCAGCGCCATCTGACCCCAAACTAAGAAAAGTTTGTACTTTAGAAGTCAGGTAAAGGTTAGAATTTTTTTTGAAAATACATTCTTATGATACGCGTAGAACAAATATTTGTTTATACGCCAAAATGTTTGTCCTGTGTGGGGATCGAACCCACGCTTTACAGCTCTATTTATTTCCAAAACTTGTTTTTTTGGATATTAAATTTAAGTAAAACAAATTTAGTGTTTTGTTCACGTGTGCGAGTGCCGGAATGTGCTATATTCAATGGTATACTATAGCCAATGAGGTTTTGTATATAGTATATACTATATACAAAACCTCATTGGCTATATTGTAACGAAAATGGCTTTTCGTGTTGCATCCAAAACTCCATCGAAGCTTGTAGTAAAGTCTGCTCTACTTTTCAAGGCGTGACTGGACTTAACAGTGAATTACTTTGTGTGACTTAGATTTAACTTGCTTTCTCATGATACACGTCTAAATATTGAAATACTAAACACTGGTCAATGTACAAACTTTGACCCCAAAAACGAAGAAAATGATGTGGTGACTACATTTTCCGTCATCAGAACCTGTGATAACTCCCGAATGATGATTTCCTACGAGAGAGTTGTATTTGCATCAAGCCAAGTGCCGGCAGAGTTGTGGACACAAGACTGCTCGGGTTTCTTCTCCACGCAGTGGTTTGAACACACGTTCAAGTTTAGCTGATTTCCTGACAGAATAATACGAGCAAAGCACTCGCGAGCGCGCATTGGCTACTTTCATTGTCGCACAGGCGCCTTCGTGTACAAGCGGCGATACCAGCTCGTATTCCATGTTCAACTCTCGTGTGGTAGCTAGCCAGCACAGCGGCAATACTAGAGAGTACGCTACCACCACGCTGTGGTTATATGAACACCGCCGGAAGATAGCAAGTCTGTCAATATTCTACAGGATTGATTTCGGAGGGCGTGCTACCGAGCTGTACCTTGTCCTTCCATCCCCTTTTACCACAGGACAAGTATTGCGACGGCACACTACCACCAATGCATGATGGAATTTCCAAAAGTACGTTCTAAACGTTTTGGCTCCACGTCTCTCATCCGCGCGGCCACAAGTGGCGCCACTGCACACCGCTTGTGGCGCTCGCTCATAGGGTTGTTTTGTTCTGTGTATTAAGGTGTGCAGTGTCATAATAGAGTTCTGTCTATTTATCTAAGTAGGTATCTAATATTTAGTAGCAGACGACAGGACGACGCCGACGCTGGCAACGAGAACGTTTGGCGGGAACGCGAAAAAAATAGTGTCACAGTTTTGTATTTTTTTCCAAAACTAGTGTTTTATCGAGTGTTTATGCATAAATATGGTGTTTTATTCATAAAGTGCCGCATCACAAGCGCGAGTGTGCGAAAATGATATAATGTGGGGAAACATGAGTTTTCGTGTTGCTTCCAAAACTCCATCGAAGCTTTACAGTAAAGTCGCCGCTACTTTACTCAAGCATGGACGTTGGACATTGGACGTGATTGACACGGGCTGTACTTGACCGAGACTGGACTTTGGCTATAACTAAAGCTACGAGGCGAGTTATTTAACTTGAATGTAAAATATAAAACACTTGACACTGGCAAATGCTCAAAATGCGACGCCTAAACCAAAGAAAAAAAAACGTTCGACGGTGAGTAATCCGCCGCCCCCCGCCCCCCGCCGGCTGCCCCCCGCCCGCCGCCGGTGCAGAGGTCGCCGCGCATTGTATTTAAATTTGTGGAAAGTGATTTTTGGCAATTTGCGTACTTACCTACTATTGTAATGGAGCAACACGCGACACAGGCTGCTCGGGTACCTGGCACCCACCCACACCCACACCCACACCCACACCCCCACCCACACCCCCACCCGCACCCGCGCGAGCCAGCGATCATGTTACAACTAGTTGTAGTTTAGTTTCGCGGTTTCCCGATACTTTCTGGACGGCTCCATACAACTCCATATCGCGCAACCGTTTCTCGCAGAGTCCACGAAAAGAAGCACACTACTACGCACTATTTATTCTCTGTTATTCAAAAAATTTAGAATGCACAAGTACACACACACACATACTCTCACACACACACTCTCTCACACACACGCACACTCTCTCACACACACATATTCACTCGCACACACACATACACACCCACATATATCCACTCACACCCACACACACACACACACACACATCCACTCACACACACACTCCTACACGCCCACACTCACTCACACCCACCCACACTCACTCCCACCCACACTCTTACACACACACAAACACACACATACATATATTTATTTATGCGTGCGGGTTATTTTATTCGTTTAGTTTAATTTTAAAATTGTTTAGTTATTTAGTGTGCATTTAGCATTTAGTATCAAGATATCGGGAGAAGCCACCGGTTCCCGGAACACAGTTATCACTAGTTCGGAGCCGATGGGTTCATTTTAATGTGGCCGTAACTTGTGCCAAATTAAATAAATCGCATTTGCTTTCATTTCCTTTTGTGTAAATATATGTATAAATACATACAATCAAACGGTACGGGAAGCTTACTGCATACCGCGCGCCGCGCGACAAACGTTCGCGCGAGTTACAGCCGCACAGCGCCATCTAGTTACTAATGATTGCAAACTGAAACGATTCCGGTTCATTATTCATTGACATTTTATTGTATTGCCTTGTTTCATGATCAGGTACCTACTGTACTTCTATCCCACTAATATTATAAATGTGAAACTTTGGATGGATGGATGTTTGTTACTCTTTCACGCGAAAACTACTCAACGGATTTGGATGTCATTTGGTATGGAGGTAACCGAGACCTTGGATTAACACATAAGCTACTTTTTATTCCGAAAACATGTAGCGCGTAACACCGCGGGGCGCAACTAGTTTATAAATATGAATGGAAAAATGAGCGACGACTTTGGTGTTATCGATCGATCGAGTGTTTGTATCTGCATGGCCTCCGTAACTTCTTACATCTGAAATTTTGCGCTCTCTGAAATAATCACCCTGTGTGTATCGCTTCCGTTCCCACTGCGCGCGGCTGGACACTCGCAGCCGCTGCCGGAGCCGGCGCGCCGGCCGCCGCTCACTCGCTCACTCGCGCCGCCATGCTCGCCACGCTCGCCACGCTGCGCTCCGCCGCCGGGCTCGCGGGGCTCGCGGCGCTCGCGTGCCTGCTGTGCACCGCCGCCGTGGCGGGAGCCCCCGCGAGCGCGTGCAGCGGAGACATGCGGCGCTTCATAGACGACAGGCTGCTCGACCTGAAGGACGACATATTGACTAAACTGGCGGAAGTGTCCATCACGCAGTTCCGGCTGCAGATGTCCATCGAGGGCGCCCTCTCCGGCGTCGACCGCCGGCTCGGCGCGCTCGAGGACGGCCTGAGCGGCGCCTGCGCCCGGGACGACCTGGTGAACGTGGCGCGCGAGCTGGCCGCCGTCGCAGGCCGCCTGGCGGAGCGCCAGCGCGCCGTCGACGCGGCCACGCGACACGCGGACCGCAGGCGGCCCGTGCCGGAGAACGCGACCTCGGCGCGGCTCGATAACTTCACAGACGTCGCCGGGACTCCTCTCGCGGCCACGGAGCGCAACGCGACCGACTCGGAGCGCGAGGCGCCCGCGGCGCGCGACGTGTGGCGCGCGGGGGAGGCGCCCGAGGAGGACGAGCTGGACGCCTTCATGGTCTCCGACTTAGGTTGGCGCGTCACTCCAAATAAATTAGCAAAAATAAAATATTTTAGGTAGTACATGCAGTAGTGGTGATCGAGGCACTCGGTAGGTATGTCAAAATATAATCGATTATTTTTTCTTATAATCGATTTTAATCATCGATTCTCTAAATATTAGAAAATCGATCTATAATAAATCGATTACATTACGTACAATCTTTTTTTTTAAGTAAAAAAGGTAAGATATGCTTTGTTGGACTGAACCGATGCCGATGTAGCCAAACTACACGTTTAAATCGAATTTTGCAAACAGCGCCATCTGTGCGATAAATGAAAAAAACGCGGCCTCACTAATGTCAGGAATGTCACTGCTAGCCAGCCACAATATGTATAACATTCCAGAGCGTGGGCTCTGTGTGTGTACCGCTCGTGCACCGCGGCAGCAATGACACCAGGGCTGTCCGCTCAGGCACTAAGTAGAGGGTGGTTCCAGGTTGCAGCTACCACGCGCTCGAGCCGCTCGAGCGGTTGAGCGACGACGTCGCGTACGACGGCGCGCTGCGGTGGCGCATCGGCGTGCGCGCGCACGACCGCTTCGTGCTGCACGTGTCCGCGAGCTGGGACCGCGACTACTACTTCTGTGAGTACCGCCCGAGCACGCCGCGCCGGCTACTGCTTCCGGCTCCTCCCACGCCTCGGCGCTCAGGAAGCGCATCACACTCACGACCGGCCTCGTGTGCGTTGCTTCCAGTTATCGGAGACACGCCGAGCGAGCCCGGGGACGACGGGCCCTCGGAGCACGAGCAGGTCACGAAGCTGTTCCAGGCGGCTCCGTGGAGGAAGCTGCAGGAGCGCGCCACGCCCGCCGTGCTGGCGGCGGACCGGTACGCGCCGCTCGAGGTGACCATCCGCCAGGGTGAGTGCTCTGTTGATGGGGCAGGTGTTCGACCGCAGCTCACGTGATGGCGAGGATGGAGCGCGCGCGCGGGCCGCGATATCTACGACGTTTTGCATAATCGCTCTGCCTGTATCCTTCTACCCTTCCATTGCGTTGACCGAAGCTCGCTCGTCGGCAGGAACCCTGGCGCTGTGGGCGCCGAGCGCGGGCGCGGGCGCGGGCGCGAGCGCGGGCGCGCCGCTGGCGGAGCTCGCCGCGGACATCTCCCCGGGCCCGCTGATGATACAGATGTACTCGTTCTCCGACGTCGGAGCCAAGTTCGTGTTGGACTGCTCCGCGCCGGCCGCAGGTACCGGAGCCGCCGCGGGCGGACGGCGCAGCCCCGGCGCGCCGCGCGGGGCCGGCCTGTATTGACGGTGCTTATGCCGTTGCAGACTAGCCGGCTCGCGGTGCGGGCGCGGGCGTGCCCACGCTGCGGCGACGTGCCCACGCTGCGGCGACGTGACGCCTGCCGGGCCGCCGACACTGCCTGTGATGCGCGGCGAAGCGGCCATGTGCTAGACTGCTCTGCTCTTTCACCCCCAGGAGTTCGTTTCATTATTTTCACAAAAATAACCTTGTAAACAATAAACTTGGTAACTAAATAAAGGTGTTGCGCGTGTGTGCGTGTAACTTTAGTAGTCGGTGATTGTTCTCGTTAATGCGGTTTATATTTCCTTGTTTTTTGATAGTCCTGTGGCGGGATGTCGCCGGTGCTGGCGGTACTTGAATAATAAAAGATTCGATTGAAAAATATAAAATTGTTTTATTTCATTTTATTTTAAGTTTGCAAAAAGTCGGTCTGAGTTCTTCAACAAGCGGAAGTTGGTTTCTCGCTCAGACGACTTCGGTTGATACAACTTTTGTTTGATGAAGGAATTAAATGAATCTGCAACTAACACTGTAGGGCTGGCTGCGTGGTCGCGGCGCGGCGCGGGCGCGGGCGTGGCGCGTCGCGGGCGCGGGCGCGGCGCGGCGCGGCGCGGCGCGAGCTCACGCGGATTCTGCGTGAAGCCGGGACACCGGCGGTGGCTGATTCGGGGTTTTTGGTCTTTGGGGGAAACGCCACGCCGACCTTTAAAATCTTCAAATTACCGCAGAATAGGTATAAATAATTCGACTCAGGTGAACGCGGGGATGAGTCGCGGCGTCGTGTCGCCGCAAGCGCACAGCCCCGCAGCCCCCTGCCCCGCGCAAGTGCCGGGTACCCAGCGTTGGATTTCGTACTATAATTATAGTATTTGTACTACTATTTCATGCTCCGTACTAGATAGTATCCATATCTAAGGATAGTACGGAAAAATACTACTATTTCGT